>SMMW01000622.1:13212500-13812500 GCA_004794655.1 Marisa cornuarietis | reverse complement strand
GGCGCTAACCTCGCAGAAATGTTACCATGACTTCCGAAGCCACACTGACGCCAGTGACGCGCGGGAGAAGCTGCTGACTGGAAATTCGCACGGTGTCCCGGCCCGTCCACAACGAAGTTTGAAAAGCAGCCCGACCCTGTGCCGACGTGAATGAAGTATGAGCACTGTTCTCACTGATCTCCTCTGTGTGTGTGCGTGTGTGTTTGTGTCGCGCGTTGTACGGCTGACCCCCAACTTTGTCATCAGCTGTGAGAGGCCTGCGACAGTCCCCCGTGCCGCACCTATAACGTTTCGTGCTTCCCCGGGCCAGGAAAAGCTACTGCAAAGAGGTCCCCTAGTGACTCACGAATGGGAGCCTTGGGATAAACCTGTCATCGGTCGTCACATGCCCAGTTTCGTCGCCGCATTCTCCACCAGCCATCATTATAACCCGCGATTCTCGTGGACACGGCCCCCTACCCCTCCAGCTTTCCGACACGGGGAGGTTAGAGGGGGGGGGGTTCAGGGTTGGGACTGTACGTTCCCCAGTCCCTCACTCCAATCTTTTTCTCAGCGGCAGGTGTCCGATGCGAGTGCGGGGTGTAGGCGAAAGATGCGTTGCAGGTCGGCGGGTAGGAGAAAGCAAGTCTTGCGGGTGTAGCGTTCATTGTCCCCGCGCACGCAGACGATAATATGGTGAGGGCATCTGTGTTTAGGCTGACCCAAGGCCGTCAGGAAGTTCACGCTAAACAGCGACTTATTAACTTTGTCACCGAGGCACATGCCACGACCACCGCACAAGCGAGTTTTGGACCCCAGAGACAAACCGGAACACCACCGGAAGCGCGTGTTGACGACGCGATAACAAGCGTCGTCTTAAAAAGGTGCGCGCCGCTGCACACAGTCTGCCGTCTAAACGAGGCTGAACATCAGGGGGCTGGTTTATCACCAGCGGCCGTAACAGGACCCTCAACTACCCGCGCCCCCCCCCCAACCCTTTCGGTCTAAACGATTCTCATCGCAGATCTGTGACGCACTGGGTCGGAGGTTGATGAAGCACAACGACGTAATAAGGTTACTTTCGCAAAGTCAGGAATCTGGACAGACGAGAAAAAGCGACTTATTCATCTCATCAGTCATCATGTTATCAGGGATGCACCCTTTTCTTTCTGTCTGTCCCTCTTAGAGGGAAAGTATGCTGGGTGTCTGAAGTGCGTGCGACTCTGTATGTGTATGGTTTTAGCTGTCTGGGAGAATCAAGGAGTGCGATATGTTGGCAATTTTATCTCTGTGTTTAAGCAACGTGTTGTTGACTGTCATAAACAAGACTGGCATTGTCACATTACAGAGAGCCCTAGGTTTAATGTGTATGCGAATTTTAAGTCGGAGTTGCATGTAGAACCTTATTTACACTGTGTCAACAACAAGGATGCTCTTACTAAATTCCGAATGGGGATCTCTCATCTAATAACCCACAAACACAGATATGCAACAGCCCTAGCGCCAGATTTGATATGCCCTCTTTGCCATACCTCACAAGACGATGAAATAGTGTACACCTACTTTTCCAATGCACCCAGCTTAAAGACTTAAGACTTAGATTCCTGCCTTTGAAATATTCCTCACCAAACTATCTTTACCTTCTCAGCCTTCATCAATGACACACCGCTTGCCTAGCCACATATCTTTACCCCTGTCTTAGGCGACGTAAAACATGGTTATTCTCAACTGATTATTAACATGTATGATTTGAACTGTAACATTTTATCTTTAAAATTGTGTGAGTTGTGTTCACTTCTCGCGTTGTTGAGGCCACATAACCTAAGCAATAATATTTCGTTCGTTCGTACCCCTTTTTATGTACAGAACAAAAAGCCGAGAGCTGGCTTTACAGGAGGGAGTATGAAAGTAATAAAGTTTACAGACAAGCCATTTTATGGTGATGGTTATTAGTGGTTTCCTCTTTCCGATGAAGTGCAGCAAAACTTATTTTTCGGAAACTGCTATCAGCAGTAGAAAGAGCGACCCTGCTGCTCAGAAATTTTATCTATCACTTCAGGGTCGTGACTCGGACAGCTGTACGGTGTGGTAGCAATGATACACAATCGTCACGTCTCGTGATACTGACACCGGCCGCTTATTTTTTTAAAGTAACTTTCTTGTAAACAACAGCTGCAGGTACACACGCAACATACTAAGCAGATATGTTAACGTTCAGTGAGTTGTAACAAAGCAGCTATTTATCTTTGCCAACCACCTGCTGCGCAATCAGTACTAGAACATAACCACCAACTCCCCCTCCCACCCAGCCCTAACTGCGCGGCGTTTGGTGGTGCACGTTCCAGTTCAGTCGTAAGCAAGATTGGATTTCCCAGATACAGGGGGACCTGGGACTGGGAGTGTGACACATCCCGCAAGCATTTTGTTTTCAAAAAACTCCACACGGTGACATACTGATAGGTCAATCGTAACATAAAAAAATTGCTACGCGGCTTAAATGGACGGACTCGTAAGGGGTCGTCAGATGGTATAGTCCAAATGAACCGAGATCGTCTGAGACAGTGAGTCAACCCTCCCCCCACTCCACCAACCACCACTCCCACACATATAAAGACTTGTTCGAGTACCTTCCATCCTATTACCGCAGGTGGCGTGAGTTGGGCTTCGAGACGAGATGGTACGATTGTTATGGCTGGGACTGTAAATTAAAATCTAAACTTTTGAGAATTATGCAGTGATATCGTTTTTGTGAGGCAAAATGCATGTCACTCTTCCTTGAAACTTTTTTGTCCTTCGACTAAGAGTCATTCTGCGTTGCGTGACTCTGTGAGGACTTTCATGGAGAAGGATGAGCGAGAAAACGAAAACCATACATCATCTAGAGAGACTGTGTGGTTCCTAGCTGTCAACAAAAATATGTTTCGGGGCTTAAAATACACCCTGCCAAAATTCTTCATAACTACTAACTTTCTGAAAGAGCGGGTAGTCACATTAAAAGACTTGTTAGCAATTAACAGTAAGAGTTTGAATGATTACCAAGCGAAAAATATGGCGATGTGGTGAAAGCATACAAAAAGCATTTAAATTTACGTATCGTATTTTCGCCCAGACAGCCTCGTATATGGCTGCAGGGGAAGAAAACTGCAGCTGGAAGTAAATCTTTCGATGTTAACGAACAGTTAACAGTGGGAATGAAAGTTGACAACGTCAGTATCGTATCAGATCAGTAATGTATGTTGCTCAAGTGGACTGAAATCATGATTATTATTATCCATTTTCCAACGCTTTTGCGCTTCAAGACCACATCACAGTGTTTACTGCTCTTTTTAACGGGTAAAACTACCCCCTCCCATCCTCCCCACCCAGAAAGGGCGTGACTGCCCGAAAAAGAGGGGTGAGTATAGCAAGGAACTACTTGTAATAGAATTTGTTTGCTGATGGTCACGTGAGGTCCTCTGGGCTCGGGGGAGGTCTGACCCCAATACTTTGCCTCCATACACGACATGCGTGGTGGGAATGTGGAAGGAGGGCCGGTCATGTTTGAGTGCTCAACAGCTCGCTGTGGAAGCTCTCTCCATCCACCCATTCTTCCACGTTGCTTTCGATCAGTTTCATCACCCCCTTCCCTGTCCATCCGAACTTTTCTCTCACGTTTATCAGCTGTCTCATCAACCGTATGTTCCCCGTTTCGCCCCTTGATGCAACTTCTCACTTGCTTGACCCTTCTATAACTTCTCCTTCTATAATCTCTTTCTCCCATCCCCCCCCCCCCTTTAACTCTCTATATCCCTCCAAACCTCTGACTTCGCCTCGTCTTCCAACACTCCTAACGCAATAAGCAAATTCGATCTCATGCTGGCAGGTGGACTGGACATGCACAAAGCTTTGAGTAACATTCTAACAAAATGCGTCATAAAAATATAGAAAATCCGTCTCTCTGCAACCGTCTTGAGTTTATTTTTTAATAAAAAAAAACCTTCGCCAACAGGACCAAGATTACGAACTCTATTGCATGTACATACATTTTACGATAATATGCACAATCCTTGGCCTCAAACAAACTAATCAGGAAGACATGGTTGTGTCACTATTTTTTTCAAGATAACAACATGCTTACAAATGATCTGTCTTTACACACTGTACTCCAACTGCAGAATGACGAGTCTCTACGGCGATTATGAAGCATACACAGGTCGTGGAAATACCAAGTATGAGCAATATAGGTGTCACACAAAGTACACAGTATCATTCAGTCACAGGATGTGCGTCAAGGCCAGGTAAAAATAAAAAATAATAAAATTAAAAAAGAGAATATTGTTCAGCAGTGTTCATTGAAACATATTTAATAAAAAAAAAAGATTTGGCACAATACATTCTGGCTACACGGAATATTATTCGAGAACGTTCTGAAACCAACACATGCTGGACAAACAGTATATAAGCATGATATATGGCCTTCGACCCATGGCAGAGTTAAGTCCTGGTTAGCACACAGATGAACAGGCTAGTGTCAGTGTGACATGCCATGCACCCTCAGTCGACCATTGCATGCTGGCCGCTCCGCGCACCTTCGGAAAAAGACACAATTGCCAGTAGTTAGAAACAGTAGGTTTGCACGCGACCAAGCCGTAACACACACACACACACACGCAGCACAGTGGAAATGGGTGACGGGGTAGAATTAATCTCCCTAGGGCAGACGCCAAGCCAAATCATTAGTTATTGATGGTTTCTTCTATTACAGATAAATGATTTTATCTGTTCACTCTAATCGATTATTTTATCTACTATTCTCCTCTTCCTCCCCACAAAAAACACCTCCCTTACACAAACACACTCTCTCTCTCTTTAAAATGAATCCTATTTAAGTTAGTTGTAATTTTAGTTAACGTTAGCACAGATCGTGAGTGTAGCTATGGCTCAATGGAATTAATCATAACTGTGCATACGACGATAATAAAAAGCATGCAGATTACGCCTCTTTAGTTCTTTGTACTCCACATTGTTGATTTAGCATTGATTCCCATGTTGTTTATTTTATATCTCACTACAGACAAGTAGGGCATCCTTTCTAGAGTATGGCGGGGTTAGTAGACTGAAGAGTGAGTTGGCGTGTGTGCACGTGGATGTGTACGCGTTGGTCAGTTTTGTGTGTGTGTGTGTGTGTGTGTGTGTGTGTGTGTGTGTGTGTGTGAGAGAGAGAGAGAGAGAGAAAGGAAGCGAGAGTGTGCACGTCTGTGCGTGAGAGGGAAAGCGTTGAGGAGAGGGCGGTAGATGTGATGGTAGTCTTCGAAACCAGCTTCCCACAAAAGCCAAAGTCATCAGAACATAAGCTTTTATGTGATTACCGTTAGCTGAGGCATCATCGAGACAGAATCTGCCATAATTATTATCAAGCTATCAAGATGGTCGAGTTATTTCTGTCCATAGTGACGACACAAGTGACGCTTATAATATATAGTGATGCAGACAATAGCAAACATTGTCATGCTGTGACGAAAACAAGTGCAACCATTAATTTGGTCACCACAATGACGCAAATCGCATCTAATTTTAAACAGAAGCACGTGTACTAATTCATCGTGGGTTGCTTAGTTAGTTAGTTGTTGTTTTATGCCAAGTCAGCAACTAAGGCTATCTCATGGCAAAAACAATGTACATGACTATTCAAAGGTTGATATAAAGAAATTGTACAAGTCTAGAGATTTCTCTTTTCTTAGTTTTATAAAATAACAGTTTTTTAACACATAAGCTCTATCATATCAGGTGAAACATCTGAATGGACTTTACATATGCCAATATTGATTTGGAAGTGTTTGACAAAAAGGTCATCAAGAGTCTGTGCTGTAAAATAGTTTTGACGAATTGTAGCTAGTTTTGAACAGGAGATGAGCAAATGTTCTATGGTTAGGGGGTCTTTACACCAAGAACAAAGTGGGGGGTTTTCTCCTGCAAGCAAAAATCGGTGAGTGATAAATGAGTGTCCAGCTTTTAGTCTATTTATAATCACTTTATAATCGTGGGTAGCAGCCTTTTCAACCAGACATACTGTCGAATATGTGACTATGTTTGGCAAATATTTACAATTACGGCCACAGGTTAAAGAAAAAAACGGGGGGGCGGGGGCGGGAATCAATAAGTGTCCAGTTAAGAAGGCCTTTTTTTTTTTTTAGAAATGTCATAAGGCGCTGAGGACAGGAAGCCGACACCACAACATTACCGACAGAACAAGACAGATTTGACAGAATTGGTCAGACAGCAATTACACAGTAGGTACAGCTAGCGAAACCAGTGTTACAGAAATGGAGCGAAAGCGGAGCTGTAGACATCTACTAAAGTAGCCTAACCAGTGCTGCACACACGTACTAACACTGCAAAAGAATGATGAGCTAAATATTAAAAAAAACGTCGTAAATAAAGAATTTTCTTTGTCACTATTTAGAACAGTGCTATAAACACGTGCTTAAGCCTTAAAGAAGTGTAAGGAGGAAAGAGGGCAGCAGCACTGTAACGACCCATGCAAACTTGGCAGATCAACAATGGATAAAGAGGGCACAAATACAGTACACCACCCATGCAGACTTGGAAAACCTAAACACCAACAAAAATAGAGGGCACGTACAAAAGTGAAACGACGCATCAGGCACCACAAAACAGCAACCCTTTCCCCACATCTCCCCATCCCCCCATACCCTCACCCACATCCCCAACACCCACACTCCCCAAAGACTCCATCCCCCACAGTGCGAAATCACCGAGAGGTGGAAGCACTTTCCCTTTCAAAGTCAACAACAACAACATTAAAGAAGTGTACTAGCGTTACAGACATGAATTAAAGAAGTGTAGTCAGCGTTACAGACATGAATTAAAGAAGTGTAGCCAGCGTTACAGGCATGAATTAAAGAAGCGAAGCCAGTGCTACTATGCACGGTATATGTACTAAAGTTGCAAAGTCAGTGCTGTTACTATTAGCAAAACCAGAGCTACAGACACGTAGGCTGTAAAAGTATCTAAAAGTATCTAGCTGCAAGTATCTAAATCTGGTTACAAACGTTTCTAAAGTCGGACGTCTGCGCCCAAAGTTTCCACGCATCAATAAGCAGCCCATGATCCAACTGAGGACCATATCTTGATAATATTATCTGATCAAGGACCCTCTCTTTCCCCCCCCCCTCCACACACACACACGTTCGGAGGCGTAACTAGCCTCTCTCAACCTCTATTATGGCACTTGACCATCCCCCTACCCCCGATTCGACCCACAGTCCTCGGTATGCCACGCGACCCTCTTAACTTACTCTCCACGCTAACGGCACGTAAACCCTCCAAGGCCTAATCTCGGCGGCTGTTCCCCAATCATCGACATAAGCTTTTCGCCTCCCCTCAAGTGTTGCGAGACCCCAATCAGTGGGTTCCGCCTCCTACCCCCTTTCCACCCCTACCCTGCCTCTGAAAGAAGAGAGGACAGACTTTTGTGTGTCCAGTCTTTCACCCTGGCCTACCGTGACTGGTCGGCTCATCAACCGCAGTGAGCCAGTGAAAGGTCATGATGACAGAACAGAGCAGCAGGAGGGCTCTTAACAATAGAAATTTCGCTCTCGTTAACAATAACCTAACTCGTCTAAGCCGACAATATACGCACACCCTACCACCGAGGTGCAAGTACCAGCGTGTGTCCCTGCTAAAAAAAAAAAAAAAAAAAAAATCACTGAAGGAAAGGTTAAGTGGTACCGCTGTGGTACGATACAAGTTTGTCACCAGCGTGTAGTATCTAACACGCGCACTTCGGTGTGCAAATGGCGCCAGTTCAACAGCTGGCGGTTGGGTTTTTTTCTCAGAATACCCCGTTGAATCACCTCCAGGGGACGTAGTTATGAAGCGTGAGTAGGACGTTTCCCCAGGGTAAAGTGGAGAACTCAAGGAAAAGTGTTTTATTTACAAAGTTATAAAGCGATATCCAGACCCCGCGGACACTACTGCACCTTTGCCACCCCTTTATAACTACGGCTTTAGGAGTAAAACATCTGCGGGGTCTGGAGATCACTTTATAATTTTGGAAACAGGACGCTTGTCCTCGAGTTTCCCATGTTGCCCCTGGGCAAAATCTTACCCTCGCTTTATAACTACCACCCCAGGCGTCAGCACTTTTTACAAAACAAGCCAACCCACCATGCTGGTATTCTACAAGGTTTGTGACGACTCCGCTGGCAATTTTTGGTACGTGTTTGGACTGATCATCGATGCGATCACCACGATTTTGTCAAAATCTACTTCTTGGATCCAATATAAAGACAGAAGGAAGAGGACAGCAGTGCTTCCTCGTCATATAGATCATAAATGACGGGCGAGAGTGCTCCTAATCACATATTTTAATTGGTGATTTACGCCGAGCCGGCAACGAAGGCTATCACGGCAAAGCAGCCGGCCTTATAAGCAGGTGCCATATACAGGATGATAGAGACAAGGCACCCGATCCTCACTGTCTTGGTGACAAGCGCTTTAACGGTTGCGCTACCGCACCGCTATTATATATATATATAAACTTGCCTATGGGGTATACAATCGTAACATCACGTACGACACTGTGTAATAAAAACAACACACGAAAGCTATAATGTTTCCCCATTACTTCCTATCTAACCTCCGTGACTTATTTATAATAAAACGTGACATTAGATATAACGATAATGACAATACTAGTATTGTACGCTTTTTAATGCTACTGGTTACTTAAGACGTCTGTTATTTTTATCGTAGGGCCAGGGAGTTAAACCCCAGTAATTTAAAGGGAGTAGGGGTGGGGACTCTTGAAAACCCGTTACATTTTTTTCTGGACCCATCCAGAAACGGCGGGAGGAGAAAGTCCATTCTCCATGCGTCTTGCTATATTAACCTCTTTCGGACAATTCATCTTTACGGCCGCTGTTTTTCTTCAGCAGTCTAACACGTACTCATCAGTTTTCGCAGCAACGCAAGAAATTCCTTTGGGAATATTCATCGACAGCAGCTGGGGTGATCAGGCGCCGACTAGTGGTACGGACTTGTTGTGACAGAAGTCTGGCGATCTTTGTAGTGGCGAGGGTCAGTTTCAACAATACAGTGAAAATTGTGAGGGCGGACACAAGTCTCTTTCGACCTTATGGTAAAACTTCATTCGGTGTTTGAACCACCTCCCTTCAGCACAGTGTGTAATTGAGAACTGAGCGGAGAGTAATGCTACTTTTCTCTTTGATGCTACCGCATGACTGTTCAGCTCGCGATAAGACATTTAACGTTCGCCAACTTGCACCTAAAGGGGGAACAGCTCGGTGGTGTCCTTCCTCCAAAAGTAGGAAAAACATTCAACAACCAAACAATAAGGAAAGATGGAATAGACCTTCACCTGAATAAATAAAAAAAATTAAAGTACTTTTCTCTTATGTAGAAACTGATCACCTCAATCCCGAGTGCCAACTGACCCCCCACCCCCACCCCGAAACATCCACAGAAGACAAGTCGTGACCGGTTTACAGGAGACAAACAGCTTTATCTCTCAGGTAGCGGTTTCTTAACAGTGCCTTCACACCATCTTCGGTTACCCCGACCGGAAATTCATTTCATTCCTCCATCGCTCGCGCGAACGGGTAGCGGAGGGAAGACCACACAAGTCTTATCGACAACTGCCTTCTCATCTCCAATGTGTCCCGCCTCCCGCTGGTCCCCGCGGCTGCCTTCTTAACCGCTCGCCGGCAGCCACGAAGCCAAGCAACAGTTTACCCAGTTCCCTCCACCCAGCTTCCCACTTCTACTCGTCCACCAAGCAGCGGACGCGCTTTAGCCTTTATCAGCCGGTCCTTTCACTCCGCAATGTCGCAGCTTTCTTATCGGCGCTGTGACATGCTTGCTGTCCTTCCCTGGCTTGGACAGGTCACAGTTTCACTGGTCTCCGACCTCACTGCTCTAGATGCAGCGATGAGGAATTTAAGTTCAAATAAATAGAATGAGATTGGAGAGAAAGGTTTAATGGCAACAAACTCTCCCCTCCTATTAGGAATTTTCAACATTATATATATTTGAGGTGTTTGTGAGAGCTTATTTGAAGATGTAATTAAAATGTCACTGCTGCATAGTATCAAATATCTATGTTTCTAGATAACTTATTAGTAGCAGAAGAACTACTGGAACAACAAATGGATAGTTTGAAATAACCATGTAAATGTTAACCAGAACGAAAACATAGGCAGACTATCAAGCTAGCTTTCATCTAACAATCTACACACTTTGAAGTGGCCATTACGAACACTGACGATAAAAGAATTCCAGAGAATCACTCGAAATAAAATGAATAAGCAACTGTGTGTCTCCATGCCATGGCCTAGCTTACACCACAGCAAGAAAGATCTGTAATACTCTAGGCAACAACAGCGAGACAAAAGACACAAAGTAGAACAAGCGAAGTTAGACAAATGTTTTCTGTGCCTCATATATACGTAAAGCTACAAGCAGAGAACAACAAAAAATAAGAGTGCAGTAGCATGGTAAACGTATGTGCCCTTACACAGAACTAAAAGTTCAAACAGAAATACACAACAACTGGAGACAATAACTGCTACAGAGTGAGGTGGTCATGTGACAGTCCACACTCAGATCAACAGAAGTTTAGGACAGACAAAAACACAGAGTCATGCACGCCACCTCTCTTACCAGAGCTGTATGCAGTGCCAGAGGACTCAGAATCACCAGACATGTAGGCATCTATTGCGTGCCCACAAGGGAACAGAAGCAGAGATCAGTGTTAATGCAGTGGGCATTGTAAGGGGGGGGAGGGGGTGATGGAGAACAAATAGGCCATTTCAAGTTTACAAAATGATAAAAACCCATTTATGTACAAAAGCATTAAGCAACACATACACACACATGATAAAACAACTGAATACCATATTTTGTAATCACAAAACATTGATTAAAAATGATTTTAAAACTGTTAAGAACTTCTGGAGGAATAAAATAATAGGTTAACTCCACAGATACAAAGTTTAGTGAGGTTTCACGAATTAGTAGTTTTTCATATGGCTTTGACTTAAGCTTTCTCAAAAACATGACTCATGTTATTTTAAAATTGCAAAATTAATCAGGTCAACAAAGTCAAAGATTGAAAAGCACATCTTTACCCACAAAAGACAGGTAAAGCAAATAAACTGAACAATGATGGATGCCTGGGACGATCACACCATACAACAGACAGAAAGCAAGACTGTTGTCTTTGCCACTGCACACTGTTTGAGGTATACACTAAGTTTGACACTACCTTTCGGGTCACATTTTTTTTACACCTTGTGCTAAACTAACACATAATATACTGCCCCAGGACTACAGAATGTGAATCACTCATTCTCTGAGCTTTTTGTAATAACAGAAAAAATGGGCTGAAGCAAATGCCAGCTCACCTTCAACAGTAATGTAGCAGCTTGTGGAGGTTTCACCAGCAGTGTTAGTGGCAGTGCAAGAGTACTGGCCCTCATCTTCTGGATAAACATCCAGAATCTGAAGCCGGCAATTTTTGCCAATGTTGCTGATAAGAATGTCCTGTGGGGAAAAATAATTTACAGGAATACAGTTTAGAACAGATTAATATCGTCACATCATTATGTTTCATTTATGGCAAAAATCAAGTGATATATATATATATATACGTGAGTGTGTGTGTGTGTGGTATATATGTGTTAGTGTGTGTGCACCCGTGTGCATGGCAGAGAGTGAGAGAGAAAGTAAGAAAGACTGGAGGATACGTAAGATTATGAGAAACTGTGAGGCAAAGATGTGAAAAAGAAAGCTATGTGAAATTTCTATACTTAAATTAACTTTTTTCTACTGTCAGTGTTACTTATTGCACGCACGCATACACACAGAGAGATGAACCTTACTTGGTTGTCAAGAATTTCCTCTCCATTTCGGAACCAAATAACTTGAGGGCGAGGGTTTCCTTCTACTTGACAGTCTAGAATGATAGTATCTCCATCATGGATCGTTTGATCTTGCAGTTTCTTCACAAACTTTGGGGCATAAGAGCTGTAATAACAAAAAGAACCACCTATTAACACATATAAAAAAGGGAGTTTACAGTTCACTGTAGGAGAATGAAATGAGTTAATACCAACAAAAATCTAAAACAACCAAGATGCTGCAAAGCTGCCATTATATAGCATCTTGGCATCCCTTGCATGTGCTCCATTCCCCCCCAACCCCCCGACACACTGCATAGTCATGTTAAAAAGAACAAATGAACACAAATCTTTGCTGATTAAAACCACAGTCCAATGTTTTACTAAGATCTCAAAAATACACACCCATTGTCTTTAGATGTCTCGGCTCCTGCAAAAGCAACAGAATTTTATTAGCAATGTTTCTAGATCAAAATACAAATTTAAATAAAAGCAAACGTTTTTTTTTTTCTGTAGCAAGACATGAGAAGGAAAATTGATCTATTGTAAGGAAGTCCCAGCACCAACTTCTTGTTTTCAAAACAATATCCAAACCATGAACTAAGCAACACAGCTGTTTTATAGTCTTCTCATCTCTGCATTTAATAGGAACAGTTTTGTTCGCACCTGTTTGCATTACTAAAGTTCAGTAAATTATGAGGCCTCATTGCGTGGAGCATTTACAAGTGTGGTTATACATCCAGTAGTTCTGCAAACACCTGTTTCCATCCACCTTTCTATTAATCATGGTGGTCAGGGCCTGCTGAAGGCTCACCAACTGCTGGTAGTTATTTACATTTAATGCAGGTACAGCAGTAATATTTGTCATAAACACTTGACATACCTAGGAAGGTGAGTTCATAAACATGAGCCTATATTACAATCCAGGCAATTCTTTTTTATGCTATAATTTTTCTTCTACACAAACTGTCATTCTGAATGGACATTAGACAATTTTTTTCTGAAGATGGGGGAATTATACTATTTTTAAGTGGTACTTTTCTGCTTACAAACCAAAGCGTGTTCTCAAGCTGTCTTCTTTTGTATGGATTTTTGTGATTGGATATAAATGCCAATAAAGAAAGTATGTAAACAAATAGCATGTCACCAGTCAATTGTGTTTGCCTGATTTTTTATGTCTCTTGCTTACTGATTACTGTGATTGGACCAGGACATATAGCCAGTCACAGCTATTTCCATTAACTAACATTTTCTGTAGCAGCTGCTGTTTACCATATAATAGGAAGACACATACCACTTAGAGTAAGCTGGGAGGCTGTACGGATCCTTGTACCATCTGCCAAGCATGCTACACACTGGTAAGTGCCAGCATCTCCTTTCTGCACTTCTTTTAGCTCCAGCAAGAGTGTTCCATCCCTGTGCTGCACACTTGATATGCGAGGTGTGTCAGACAGCTGCAGAAGAAGAAAGATACAAATTATTCCATGACATGTCACATAATTGTTTTATCGTTTTAAGTTAACCTGTAACCAGACAGTATCAGTGCTTGTTATCTAAACAGTAGTGATAACTAAAATCAGATACAGAACTTGCTAGCAGCCTAAAAGGATATTCTATGAAGCAGTCTTTGAAAGTGCAAATCTAACGAACAACTGCTCTTCATGTGTTACCTTCTTATCGTCCTTTTCCCAGTAGACCTCAAGCATGCTTCCTTCAATGGTACATGACAGAGTCACATTACTGCCAGGAGATGCTGAGGTTTGTGGTGGAAGCTCATGTACAAATCTTGATCTTAAGAACCTGATGGTAGATTGAAGCACATTTTCAGATTAAAAAAAATATATATAAAGACAAAAGCAGTGCTATACGACTGCAGCTTAAGCCCTTCAAATCCAGTTGAAACACAGCCAGTTGGAACATCAGGACTCTATGCAGTCAGTTCCTGTCTTTATGCAACAGCCCAGCACTCATATTCTTCTATCATTTGAAACCATCTGTTGTATTCACTGTGAAAGCTTACTCTTGAATATTTAACTTTCATCATTTTTTTTACACTGGTAAATATGTAGAAAAGATATACATATCAGCTTACTGTGGTTTTGTTGTGTCAAGCGAAGATTTTCTCTGCTGTTCTATGGACTGCGATCTGGAGACTCGACCCTTTTCTGTCAGGACTGGTGAAATGAAATAAAATGAAGCTCACTACACTAAGTAAAAATAGTAATATTTTAATATGACTAAAATTAGCTGCATAATTATTAGATATTAACTTGAATACAAAGAAATGTTTACCTCTGGTGAGTTCAGACATTCCTTAACATTTTGTCGTGTGCATGTGTTGAAATTCATGCATCTAAAACACTTACATATATAAATGGATAAAAAAAAGTACTCACAGCAGGTTACTTAAGTAACTTAAAGTAAAGATCTTCTTGAAAAGATTTCACCTGTTACTGAGGTGCACTAATGTTAAATTAATAATGCACTATGCAGAAGAGCCTGTGAAATATTCTCAGACCTTGTATCGTGAGAGTAGCCGAGCAGGATGCAGAGCCAGCAGGTGAAGTGACCTTGAAGGTGTACTCTCCTTCATCAGATTTGACAATAGCAGCAATCGCCAGTCTGTTTCTAGCCCCATCTGATGTAATCCTTACAGTGTCACTAGGCGACACTGGTCTTCCATTCTTGTACCTAGCATGTAAACAAGTGGAGTACATAAAGGTGCTGTAAGATTTTCCTTATCCATCACCAGGAATACATATGAAGACTAAGAGAACAGATTTGTTTGAAAAGCAGTACTGTGGTACAATAAGTGGATATTTCCAATAACCATACTGGAGAAAATATTTGTGCAGATAACTGAAAGGACATGATTCACTGCATGACACAAACAATAGAAAATATATGTTAATTTTAACAAAATACAATCTCAACTTGTTATATTGCCACCTGTTATCTTGCCAACCATGCCTCTTGTAGCACATTGTAATAGAATGGAGTTCTGTCAAAGCTCCCCCAGTTATAGATCATATACCCCCTTTATGTTGCCACCATTGCCTCTTGCCCAACATTTGTGTTGGACCAGTGGAGGCAAGACAACAAGTTGGGAGTGTAGCTAATTCTTACCAGGTGTTAGTAGAGGTAAGAGGACCTTCAGTGACACACTCAAACACAGCTTCACTGCCTGCTGGCAGCACCAGGTTCTGGGGAGTTGTTTTGAAGGATGGTGGGGCTTTAGCATCATCTAGAAACACAATGATAAGAACTGAGCTTTGGGCGGGGACATATACAGCTTTGTTAAAGATAAGCACAATTTGCAATAGATGGTTTGCTTCTCCAGAATATCTAAAAAAAACATAATATTTAGACAATCTGACTTCACTTTATTTAAATAAAGTAGAAGAAATGCATCTCATGGACCATATTATAAAACAGCATTTATGATGATGATGATGATGTACATCAGATAATGCGCAGGTATCCATTCGGAAGAATGCTCATTGCGCAGAGAATGCTCATTGCGCAAATTTACTAATATTTACTGAAAATGATTAATTTTGTTACCATCAAACAAAGATAGACAATGCTTCATAATTTTGTTTTAGATAAATTAAAATTTCAAACCTTTTGAAGAACGAGCTGTGTCAGAAGCTTCTCTGAGGGGAACAAAATCTCCCTCAAATCCTTCCTCTTCTAGAGATTTTTTGCTTCGCTCTGTATCTTCGTCTGACCACTGAACCAGTTCCACTCCACCACGCAGAATGCAGTCCAGCCTGACGCTGGTGCCTTCCTGGACCTCAATAGTGTGAGGCAGATGCTTGATGAAAAACGGTGCTGTAAAAAATAAAAATAAAAATTACTTTTAGACAAATATGTATGGTATAAATAATAGTGAACCTATCGAGAGAAATGGATGATATTGAAAAATACCATAAACAAAACTAGTAAAGTAACTAATATTTTTGTGCAAAGGTTCATATGATGGTGAGAACACAGTTCAAAGGAATCTTGATTCATAAGTAGCTTTCCACAGTCCTGATTCCTCAATAATCTTGTTACAAGTAAGAACAATTCATGGATAGCACAAAAAACATCACTACTCATGCTCACATATGACAGTCATTGGACATTTCTGCTAAGTTTATATTAAAAGAATAAAAACACCTCATTTGCAAAGTCTTATCATTAGTTGGTCTTAATACACTTTTATGATAGATGTTACACATTTAAAAGAAAAATAATAATGAGCATTATTTGTGCTTTTAAAAACACCATCATTGACCAAGATACGATTAAACTTATTCAGTTCTACTTCTTACTCATCATCCCCTGAAGGCATATATAGTAAATAAAAGTAAGCACATATTTAAGCTCCCATCAAAGCAATAAAACAAATTCTAGCTTTCACATTTCTATAGCAAACAAGTTTATTAAAGAGAATATCTTTGGGATTGCAGAAAACAATGATGATTTCAATTATGAATCTGGATGGATGACCTGCATTTTTCAGAAACATTTGGGACATATATTTAAGGCATGCAAGCTGCTTCATTCACATAATTTGTTTTGTCATCAGTTATGTTTTAATAAATAGATCAACAGTATAGGAAAACAAAAACAATTACTGGTGCTTCCTATCAAGCAGTGCATACTTAATAACATGACAGCATATAAGTAAAATTTGCTAGTTTTGGACTGTTTAAAATATCTTCATCAGTTTGTTAATATCAAATTACATTAGTGGCAGTTGGAACCAAAAGACTTGCATAAAACTTAATGATCTTGGAGCTCAGAATTGTTTTTACAAAAAAAAAACAAACTTGTTACAATGTGAGCCTTATGATCATGTCAGAGGAGCCTGCTGTGAAATTTGGGGGATAGGGGTAAAAGGGAAGAAGTGTGACATTTTCTCTTTATAACCATGACCCACTGATAAATCAAGAGTTATAAGCCCTTTCACCTTAAGCTCTTTCACAGCAAATTACCTTAAAACTATGTTAATGAGGTCTGACTAGATTACAAATGTTGGCTCATTTTATCACAGTCACCGAAGGCTCCAACGATTCTGAGTCCATCTTTTAGGTTGCCAGAAACAAGGTCAATTATACAACAGAACTATATATTACAGATACTGCAGTGTATGTAAGTAATGGAGTTAGAGTAAAAAAAAATATTAAAGAAATAAATATGAAGGAAAATAGACTTTCAGTCATCTGTGAGTGTTGAAAGAACACAAGTGATCACAATATTGATAACAAGATATCAAAAGAAATAATCTCAATGATAAACATATAATGAAGTGCTTCAAAAAAAGCAAACTACTACCTCGTCCTCTGCGTGGAGTTTCTTCGCCTGTGTATCAAGTGAAAAGCCCCTCCCATTAGCGAACAAGTTCTCACACCATTAGAAGCATTATGTCTATTAACTTTAAGCTGATGTTCTAGCCATCTCTTACACACACACACACACACAAGCTACACACTAAGTGCTGGACATAGTTAAAAAAAAATGCCCATGATGATGTAATAATGAAATAATTTGGTGAAAGAGCTCTGAAAACCCTGCAACACCCATTCACTCATACCCCAACCAGTCAAAATGCTGTAACACAAAGAAATCCCAAACAGCTGATAACACTCATAAAAATCCCATTGTATTTAATATGAGTCACATGAATTAACAAACACTGAAAACAGCTTGTTCTCTCTTTTTCTCTCTCAAACACATATACACACATGCATGCAGATACACAAAACAGACACATGCATGTGCACACACATACACACACACCATACTCTGAGGTACACATCAAATACTTTGTGGAAATTTTGGGGATAGAAAGTACCCATCACAGAAGGTTCCCTGTCTAAATTTCTTGTTTGGTGTAGTGACTCAACAGATAAATAATACTTTTTCTCTACACACAAATTCAAAATGAATTTGTACATGAATGAACTACTCACCTGTCTTAGCTCTAGGAACAGGTTCCAAGTGCATCATTTCTGGTAGTTCAGCCTCTCTAGAAAAAAATACAAACAGAAACTAAGATAATTATAAAATTAAAACCCTCTTTGAAAAAAAATCTTATATAAGAAATATATGATATGAAAACAAAATCATATAAGTCAACAATTTATTCTAAGGGAGATAACACTAAAGTTGGAAGGAAAGCTTAGTCATTTTCAGTAATGCTGAAAAAACAAATCTTTTAATTTGACTCACCCTTTCTTTCTTGGGGGCAGGATAGTCACCATGCATGATGTTTCTACACAGCCAAAGGCATTAGTAGCACGAACTATGTATTCGCCTTTGTCTAGAGCCATAGTGGAAGGAATTTCAAGGGTATGCAGAGTTCCCACAAACATAATACGGTGGCGCTGTCCATACATCAAGCCTCTGTGTCCTTTATTCCATGTCACTTTGAATTAAAAAGAAATATACAATGTAAAGCTGTCTGCTTAACTATTTCAAATCTACATGCACAGAATGCCAAAATCCAGGAGAGTTTAATATTTGTTGCTTGCTGGTGTGTGCAAATTTGTGCACTTTTGGCAACGTTTAGTAAGTTTTCAAAATTATGAAAATACTAATAAACATTGTCATTGTTTCTTTGACTCTAAAGTTTAATGAAATTGTAAAACCATGGTTAAAACAGCTTCTTAACCTTACCAACTGGCTGTGGGATTCCCTGAACTGAGCAATCAAGGCGCAGCTTCTCTCCCTCATGCACACTGATCTGTGCTGGCAGCATGATGGAAAAGCTTGGTGGTCTGCCAGGAACAGCCATTTGCTGCACAGAACTATACCCTGGTTCAAAGCTTGGTTGTCTATATGCCACAGCTTCTGGCGATGGTGCTCTTACTTTCTCTAGAAAAAGAACGGTGGTTCAGAGGCATTATCAGTGTTTGCTTATATTCATAGGACTGCAAATAATATCTAAAATCCAAAAATATTTATCCTTGCATAATGAATTCAGATTTAACTATGGCTGTTAATTTTAACATGGTTTTCTTACATACTGAATTACTACAGTGAGTGAAAATCTTGAAAAGAAAATGTACAACTGTATGTACAACTGTACATAAAAATCCTTTGAGAAAGTATTGAAAGCAGACCACTAATCATACTATAAGGAGTAGTGAAACTTGATTCTTGGTTTCTTGTAGTGTACAGTAAATATGCATCTGTAAATACCATATTCATAACAGTGCAATACCTCTGACATGAAGTGTAGCTGAGGACTTGTTGCGCCCAGAGCGAGACTGAGCCTGAACATAATAGAGGCCAGCATCAGATGCCTTGACCTTTCGGATGGTCATTGTCGCATTACCACTGGAGTCACTTGTGATAAGAATGCGGGACGAGCTGTACAGCTCAAGCATGTCTTTATGCCTAGAAAAAGACAAGCAATCAGGCATGAATATGTATGTGTATGCAAGTGCAACATGAGACTATCTTACAACAGGATACTCTGATAGAATTTAATTTGGTCTTGCTGCTTACCTATTCTAGGAATATCCTAGATTTTAAGACTGGTAAAGGAAAAAAATCAACCGATTCTGTTATAATATAAAACTCTACAAATAGTATTATATTGCATAAAGACAAGATAAAAAACAGCATGTCTGAGAAAATTAGAAATTTCATAATTTTGCCAGAAATTTTTGATGATATTGTCACCAATTTTACTTTTACTCCTGACACTTGGCAAGCCAGAAATGTAAATGCAACTATAAAAGAACTACTGGCAACTGATTCGAAATATATTCCTAAACTAAAAATACTGACCACTTGAACTTGGGCATTGGTTTGCCAACTGCTTTGCACTCAAAAGTGACATCATCTCCTTCATCTACTGTGACATCTTGAATATGTGTCAGGAAGCGAGGACGCAAGTGCTCCAGCTCCAGTTCTTCTAGTTCTTCTTCAGCTGAAAAAAAGGCAGGTATTTTATTTTAGCTATCGACTGATCTTAGGTCACAGCATCCTTACTCAGATAAATTATGCGTAGGAAAATCATTTATGATCAACAAAGGTTTGAATATAAAATCCTTTTTCATCTAACAGAAGAGTATTCAATGTTTTTCATTATTCATAATGGCTAGCATACCTTCTATCTCCAGCTTAGCAGAGCAGCTGACAGTGCCTTCTTCATTGGAGGCTTCACAGGTATAGGTGCCTGCATGTTTTGCTCGAGCAGTCAACACTTCCAGAGACAAAAGTCCATAGTTGTTCTGTAGAAATAGAGATAACAGCACTTAAAAATCCTGTTTACTTGTACAGCCTTCAACTACATCATCAATATTCAATCAATCTGGTATTAAGCGAGGCATTAACTTTTAAGGAACAGAGGCTTTTATGACCATGGTGGAGAAAACCTACATGGGCAAATCATTTCATACATAGACTACAAACATAGTAGCATAGACTTCATTTCTTCAGTGATGTTAATTATGATAAGAACCCTGAAACTGCCACTCAGAACTAAACATCATGTATAATATTGGCACATTAAAAAAAGTGTTTTTCTTCGCATTTAGAATTTACAAGATTTACCAGCCATAACAAGTCATGTCGGCCATTTACAGGTAACAGGAAAGCTTGATGGGAAGTCTAGCAACACAATGCTCATGCACAGAACATAAGACTCACTCTCATGCTGTACTCAGTTCCTTCAAAAATCTCCTCTCCGTCCTTCAGCCATCGAATGCGTGGCTCAGGTATTCCTGTGACAGAACAGTTGAGGTGTACACTCATGCCCTCTGGCACTTTCTTGCTTTTCAGCTTGGCAGTGAAATCTGGTGCCACTTGGTATTTGTAGCGTCTGGATGGTGCAGCTTCTAATTGTGCCAACTCAGGTGCACGTTCTGTTCGTTTCACTGTGTCATGAACACCTGGAATGTAACAGAAGACTATCAGGATTTTAACAAAAAGACAAATATTTTTCAAAGAAAAGAAAGAGTGAAGACATTAATAGAAAGTAATGATGTGAGCATTAAAAGGTAAAGGTCAACTCACTTTGCACTCTGATTCTGGCCTCAGTAGCAGATGATCCAGCATCATTGACAGCACGGCACATGTAAGAACCCGAATCATCATAGTCAACATTGTTGATCTGGAGTGTGCACAAATTGTTTTCCATCCTTATGTCATAATGCTTGTCTGACTGGATACGTTTTCGATCCTTGTACCTTTAATTAAAAAGTGGAGAAAACAAAAGAGAAAAATATCCATTAGTTGACTGGTAAATATTACTTAACACTAGCACTTCTTGAGGGGAAAAAATTTTTTATTAGTTGACCAGTAAACATTACTTAATAAGACTTCTCGTGAAAAAAAACTTTCATTAGCTGACTGGTAAACATTACACAACACTAAGACTTCTTGTAAAAAAAGAGGGAAAATAAAAATAATGTTAGCTTTTATGCTCAAGATAAAGACATTAAGGTTGCCACAATGGTTAAATAAAAGTATTAACATTCTTTAGGGAAACAATGGCATACCATTCGATGGCAGGCTGTGGGAAGCCAATGACTTCACACTCCAGTTGTACCATACTGCCTCGAGTCACTGTCATATCCTCCAGCTCATGTGGGAAACGTGGTGCACGATGGCCCTCAGGAATTGCTTCTGCAAATCCCAAAACCACTGTCTGGGTTATGGTTAACATGATAACATTGTCAAATTTTTAAGCCTTAAATGCTCCAGTGTCACTATGATGAGAAACAAACAGAAACAGAATCATACTGTGCTTACCAAGGATCTTCAGATCGCAAGAACTCCAGGCCTGTCCAAATGGATTAACTGCCATGCATCTCCATTCACCAGCATCTTCGGGGGTTGCTTTACGAATTGTCAGGTGACACACATTTTTGTCTTGTTTAATAACATGGCGTGAAGAAGGAGAGATCTGACGATCTCCCTTGTACCACCTGATCTCTGGCTCAGGATAACCAGTAACTGTAAAACAAACATGCAAAAGCTCGTTCTTAATAAATATCCTCTGTTGTGCAGTGTATCTAAGCATTAAGGAAAATTCTTAAAAATCAATCTTGCTAAAAAAAATCTGTTTCTGGGAAACAATCAAATGCTTTCCAAGTCTGGAGGTTAGGGGGTCTGGCTCTAGAAAGATTTATTAAACCATTTCTTTAAATCAAGACTTAAAGCTAACAATTCAAGAATCAAAGTCTTTACAATAAGAACATGGTGAGCTACTACTGGACATCTTCCTTAGTGGAAGAAAATGCAGTGCTGACCTGTGACACTGAGCTCCACATCCTCACCAGCTTGTCTGACTTGGTCAACTAGTGGTAAGGTGAACTCTGGTTGTATGCCACCTTCTATGACAGCAGCCTCCTGTTTTGGTACTCTGTGAGTGAGACAAAATCACTGGCTAAATGACTTTACTTCCTTTACTTTGGGTCTTTCTGACTTGCTTTATCACTATCCTAGGGGTCATGCATAATCACGAAAACCACACAGGAAAGATTGCGCCCTTCATAATAAAGTCCTCTTTCAGAATCTCCATATTATTAACACCTATTACCAAAGCCATTAATCAATGTAAAATGCACATATCACTATGGGCAATGTAAGTTTGAGTGTTTTTACTGATTTCCTTGGCAGGGTTCTTAAATAACTGGACAGAACATTAATTTATTGTTTAGTCTGTATGCAGTTTACATCTCTTTCCATTTCATCTTATTTGTATTAAGAGCAGTGACTTTCACCGAAGTTACTTGCACTTACTTGACAGCAGCCACAGTCTCTATCTCCTCCTTTCTCTTTCGCCTGTGTCGTACTTCTGTGGCAAGACAGGTATAAGTATTTTCAGTTTTTGTTTTCACTTACAAAACTATCAAGCTCGTTCTTTATAAAAACTAATCTATCCAAATTTTCTATGTACAGCTCTGCTCTTGAGTGTCAATGCTTTTAGTTTAACAATAATATTGTCTTGTGACAGCACTCTCCATTCTCTCTCTCTGTGGGAATGTATGTGTTGTACTTGCACGTGTGAGCCCATTAGTGCCTTTAGTTTTGTAAGTGACAATCACCAGGCTTATCATGTTTACTTAACAAAAACAGAGTTATACAGTCCTCCTCCCAAATGCCACTTTGGCTATAAGGGAAGCCATTATGTATGGTCACAAGGACTTCAGGAAATTAAACCAAAAGTCACAAAGCAAATCCTCACCTTCCACCATAAGCTCTGCTGTGGTCTCTGTATCACCCAGGCTGTTGATTGCCTGGCATGTGTACTGTCCAGCATCTTCTGGCTCCAATTCTAGAACCTGCAATGTGGCCACACCCTCCTTGTAGGCTAAGTGGTGACGGGCATCCTGTGTGATCTCCTGACCCTCCTTCAGCCTATGATAAACAAAACATAAAAAGTATCATTAGATAGAATTGAGAAAGAGAAAAAGATACATAAATAATCCTTCACTTGCAATTATATATGTATGCAACTATGGCAATTATTTTAATTTACATTTAATTTAAATTTACTGAAAGTCTCAGGAGATGTTATGCCCTAAACATGATCACTTGTCACATATTTGTACAAGTTCATTCACAAAGCATATGTGTGAAGCATTTTACACTTTTCCAATCCCAAGCCATTAATATGTAAGCTTTAGAAACAGGCAGCGCCCTTTTATCCTGTTTATGTATCAAATTTAATTTAGAAGCTGAGAGAAGCAGTAGCCAGCATGCATGTAATGTTATTTTCGAAGTCATCTGATGCCCTTACAGGCATTGGTAAACATGGGGCAAGTTGATGAGTAATAGGTATGGAAGGCTTAGGTCTAAAAATGTTCTACAGCTGTTCACCGTCCCATCCTTCAGACAGAAAGGAATGCAAGCGGCAAAGAAAAAAGTTTCTTGCAAAACGTTTTCCAGTAAAGTGCTTTAAAACTGCGAAGATAGGTGGAACATTTCTTAGAGGTCTATTGTGCTCTGCTGTTTTCCAGAATGAAACTGCCGTACTGTGGTTTAAAAAAGAAAAAAAGAGTAGGATGCCCGTTGAGGAACCAAAGTGTCTGCTGTGTGAAATATTACTAACACAGTGGCAGGCCGCCAGATCTCGCAGCTGAGGGGGCTGTGTGTGTGTGTGTGTGTTTTAGGGGGTACCGGTTAGTGGGGGTGTGACGCGATAACGTTGAAAAGAAATAGATTTTACAGGTCTGGAAACGTGGACTCCACCAAGCACCTGATACACTTTCACTTAACAGGTTCACTGCTGCTCTGGAGGGAACGAAAGTCACTTTCTGCAGCAATTTTACTCTCTAGACTCTAAGTGAATTTTCCGATACCAAAACTGCCGTAGCAATGAGTGATCTCCCTTTGAATGGCTTTGCGCGCGCAGTAGTGCTTTCCCCTTGGCGTCACTAGTTTTTATGTCTTCTGTTTTTAGTATTACAGTACAGAAGTCTGTGTTCGAAACCTTACAAATCAGGTAACTGCGATGTCGCAGTAAATAAAAGAAGCAGTCGAAAGTCTGCTTTACAAAGGTGTATGTACGGAAAGTTTATTTATCCACAGTTCGTATTACCAAACATCACTGGGTAAAACATTTGTGTAAAATCTGCTTCATCCTCTACTATGAAGCATATGCCAACAGGTGGTCAGGTGTTTATTTTCACAGCTGTACTTCTCTTTCCATAATAAAGGCGTTCTAATTTAGGCCATCTGGCAACTTGCATGGGCACCCGTCTTGGATTTCTCAACCACTAGCGATGACCCCCCTTCTTTCACATGACTCTTCTGCAAGGATTCCTTGGCATAATCACCTAAAGGATAGAGTGAATTTAGAGCTTATCTTTGTAATATATTCGTTATAAGAGCCTTTATGTACACTAGTTTAGACTGTATTTTCCCGTCAGACAATACAGTCCAATGTACCGGTCGGTCCTGTCCTTGGTTCTCACAAAAACGCTGAGGTAAAAAATTAATAGTCTTCACAAGCGAAATTTAATGTCAGTTGGAGTAGGCTGCTGATCATGGGGACGAACAGTTAAAATGAAACAAAAGCCGCACAGATTTCAGACCTTACCACTGACTTGATCGATTCACTCAAGAATAGCGCAAGCACACACTAACTCGAGCAGAGGGAGGGGCGTGGCCCGTTCGTCAGTGGAGGAGTCTTCTTCGATGTGCTCCAGTTCCCGCTCGCGCGGCACGTCCGGCGAGTACAAGACGCAGTGCGCCTCCGTGTCGCTCAGGTCGTCCCTTTCCCGCCCGAAGCCCGAATCCAAGGTGACCACCGACTCGAAGTCGCTGACCGACTCTTCTCCCGTCTCCCCGAAGAACTCTTCTTTCACGATGCCGGCATCTTCCTGATCTTGGCCTTGGTCGTCGGTGATGGGAGGCATGGACACGGATCCCCCATCGTCAACCCCCGCGCCGATTTCCTTCAGTTTGGTGAGAGTCTCTGTTGCCAGTTCCTCCTCCTCTTTGGTTGTTTCCTCGGCAGGCGGATGGAAAGGACAGTCCTTCTGGGGACACACGTGATTGGGTATCAAGAGGTACAGGCGGTCCAGCGCTCGCTTTCTCATTGCCTGTTCGTCCATGCTTTGTGACCGCCCTCTCCGGACATTCTTCTCTTTTTCGAGGACCCATGCAAACCTTTCTAAGCTGGCCATTGCGACTAACAATTATTTTTCTTGCGCTTGAACAGGAAATAAACTCACTTTCCACGGTCCTGAAACTGCTCCGGAACTAGACACCAGTGACAACGCAAATGTCGTACACAAACCTTAGGGTGGCACTACACGAGTATACCCTCAAGGGATTAAAATCTGCAGTCATAATTTCGAGAAGAAAAAAGACCGAAGTAATTTCCTCTTTAAAAACACAAAACCGCATTCACGTGAACCGCCGAAATTACACACACACACAAGGTGATTCTTTGGAATGCCCGTATTCCTCAAATCACCACATCAACATCGGCAGATCACAAGAAGTGACACTGGTCACGGGTACATGAACGTCGTCTAGTCTTAGCTAATGGTGGAAGTCAACAGCCTGCGACAAAACTGTACTCTCTGCAGCAAAATGAAGAAACAAAGTGCAAATTGAATGTTAGCATCCAGGAATGGTCACCACCCGTTTCTTCCAAAATTCGAAAAAGAAGAAACGAACTTCCTTGCGCCGCACACGGTGGCGAGAGAGCCAGCGCCCGCCGACTGCAGTTTTCTTTACGAATGCGGCGCCAAAGAAGACGCAGGACGCAGTGCAGCACGCTACAATCATCCGGTGCCAGCCTGCGGGAGTCTGCAGCAACGGCAACAGCAGCAGCGCGGCATGCTGGCACCAGTTACGCTAGGAGAAAAAAAAAAAGTATGGGCCGCGTTCCGAAAGGAGCTCAATCTTATTTCCACCTTTGAAACACAGCTACCTGCGCTAAAAGGATGTCGGGCGCATAGAGAGAGCCGGAGGGAGGGGCGCAGGTGCCGGTACACGGAGGAGAGTGCGAGGTGAGAGTGAAGGGTGGGAGTGGGGAGAAGAGAGAATGTATTCGGGTAGCGCGTGCGAAAGCAATGCGTGGGCCGAAACAACAATGATTGTTACTAAATGCAGCACAGCGACGAATGGAAGCCAGGTGAAGAGCCCCAGCTGCTGGTCTAAGCGCTCAGAACATTAACATCAGTCCAGACAGAAGCGCTGCTCATTTAGGGGTCTCTTTGCGTTCGCCATTTGCCACATTCCTCGGCGAGCAAAGGTCACAACAACCGTACCCTCTCAGCTGGTCAAATCTATTTTTGTCTTTGTTTGGCCGTTTCTGAGTACATGAGTCAGCATGAGCATGAAACAACACAAAAAATTAATTAAATGACACGAATGAAGTTTAGCTAGTGGCAAGGGACAGAGTAGAAGTAAATGTACATTAAATAAATTAGTAAAATTTTTTATAACTTTAACGTGAGTCACACATTAAAAGCAACTGCACTTCACACTTACAATGTTCATTATGCCGTTATCCTTCCGTTTTTTTTCTTTCTCAGTGACGTAACTTAAAGTTACGAAATTCGTGTCCGATGAGAAAACCATAGACCGCACCGGGACCGACATAATGAACACATATTAAAGACAGGAAGTCGATAACTTTTTTAAAACAATTTCTTCTCACTTTAGATGCACACGGCTTTTTAAAAGGTAATGTTTCTCAAATTTTGTCTGGTGGAAGCTTCATGCTAAATCATGCATTATCCTGCCCCGCCGCCCCCAACAAACAAACTTTAAAAAAAAAAGAAGTCATGAAAGTCTGCGTATCCTGGTTGAAACACTTAGCAGCAACTGTTGAACTCGAGGTTTCGTTTGTATGAACACGTTTGTTAGAATATTACTTAGAATAAAACATTTTTACGTCTAAGGGTAAGATAGTTTTCCACCCATAAGACTCGCAATACACCCGCAGTAAAGGGCAAAAGTCTAGCAACGGAAATTATTTTCATATCCAAGTGGCACAAACTACTTTGTTGCCTGAAATAAAGCTATCGGTTAAGTTAACCGTTTTTGTTTTCGGTTATTGCCAAATAAAGATAATAGTATAAGATCAATTATATTTGTGTCCCTTTATTTATAATATATATATATATATATCAGTTCGTTGAATGGTGCGGCAATGGCATCTGTAAAATGTTTATGTTCATTAATTGCTACAAAAAGGGGCACTACAGATTAAAGATAAATGCGCGAACTTGACGGTAATTATAGTAACAGCTGTGTGTGTGTGTGTGTGTGTGTGTGTGTGTGTGTGTGTGTGTGTGTGTGTGTGTGTGTGTGTGTGAAAGAGAGAGAAAAGAAAGAATGCAAACCGACAGGGGTGGCCAACAAAAAAAGTTGTGCTGCATGCCAACAAATCCCAAGATCGGTATTTAGAACTGCATATTTCAACTAAAAAGGTAAACCTTACTGCTAGACTTGATTTAAAATAGAAACTAGTAAACTATCCCTCATTCCCACTGGAATTAGCTGCGTTCCGTCAACTCGTGAGATCTCCACCCAAGTTGTACCTCCTGAGTTATGATGTACCTCCCGTGCAGCTGGTCGACACTGTCTTCATTCACCTCACCCAATATGCAGCTCGTGGGTAGTGCGTGCGTGCGTGTGTGTGTGTGTGAAACGCGCATGCGCCCACGGTGGCTCGGTACCAGAGCAATACGCTCGTCAATGCTATGTTTCGAAATATACAGACTACCGTCTACCCGCCTCCGCCCCCACCCCCCCCCCAAAAAAAAACCAAACTCCAGACTCATTCACATGTCTGACCAAGCAGTTTTCATGCTAACTCTGGCATAGCCCTACTCCCGTACATTCCTATCACTTCACCTCCAATTCTCCGAAGGTTTAAAAACAACACGATGCTAGACGGCTACCCCTTTTTAGATTGATGCACACGTTTCATCGCTCGACACGAAAGAGAACACCCCACAAAAAAGTTTTTTGTTTTTGTCCCAACAAAAATACCCCCACCCCACCTAAAAAAAAAAAGGTTGAAAGGAAAGAGGAAATGTGAAAAACAGATAAAATTTGGCAATTCAAGGTGGAAACCGTATTTATATAGACGCAGCGATCAAAGTGCAGCACCTGCCCCGTGTCATCAACATCTGCCCCCAAGTATCATTAACGCAGCAAGAATGAAAGGGAGCATCGTACCAAAGCATACAGCTGAGGTAGTAGATATGGGAAAGTTGAAGTGCAACTAGCGCCTGCCGCAGCCTGCTGCACACAATTGCTTGTGATATGCCACTGCGCCGTTCGTTCATGTTTTTCTCTTCCTGATACCGACAGAAAAAACTCGGTAGATGTTTACTACTTTGCCGTAGAAAAAAGAACTCTGCTGGTGCGTAGGCTAAGAAAATCTGGCTGCAACTATTATCCTTTATTACTTTCTTTTTTGTCGCTCTGTGCCGCTATTTACGGAAAACTGACGGCATGGTTAATGCCCGGTTGCACAACACAATTGTAAATTTCAACATTAATAGGTCTCAAATCTATTTAGAAAATCCTTTTTATGGAAACACAACACAACTTTTTTAAAACTAAAATTGTTTTAAATAAGATAAAACTGTTTAAGTCTGACTTCCGTTTTCATCAGAACTATTTTCGCATGCGCTTTTGCAATACGTCTATTTGATAGGAGTGGTCGTTGAAAAATAAAATGTCTAAATTTGCTTTTCTAGGTCAGTTTGAAGCTTTGGAACCATGTTGTGCAAGTAGCCCGTGGAAACTGAAGGCGACTGAGCTCTTTCCACGATTCTGGAAGATGATCATTACGCTTATATGTTCCCGGCACCCGATCAAGTCTGCGATCTTGCAAACAAGCGCATGCAAGACGAGCCAAGACAGCGCCGTTTAAAGTTCCAGCGTTATCATTTTGTGTATTTACTAACGGTGGTCGTGCGCACATGCTGAGAGTGAGGTAAAGGGAGGGACGTACGCAAACGCACACACACTGAGAAGAGGAGAGAGCGGTGGGGGGGGGGGAAAGCGCTGCAGTACACCTCAACTGGCGAGGGATAAGAAGAATTCACCTTGACTGTTGCCATAAACCGGGGAAACTGACCTTCAGTTGATGGAGACTGCCTCTAGGCTCGTGCAGTGTGTGAGGCTGGCAAGCGCTGCCCGTTCGCCACAGTGCACATGACACGCGAGGCCTCTTCTGATAAGGCCGTTTACGCACAGTATGAAATACTGACACGTATCAGATTAAGGAGAGATCACAAATTTCAGCCGCATATTTTATCATCAATATTTAGTTTTTGTTTAAGTTCCCGGTACTATTTTCTGGCTGATAAAGCGTCTAGGGGATCAAAGGCAGCAAGCCAAACTGACGACTTTGCCGCTTTCTGTGAAGGACATACAGAGCACGGACCAGATTATCTGGCAGCGCGCAATGTACTATGAGACCCAAAGAAACGCGGCCACGTCATCATCGGCGCAAACTTCTACTTTTAAGCTTCCTTTTTTTTTTGTCTCACGCATATCATGCGCATGTATGGGATACAACGCTGCAACCAACACCATCCCATTTAAAACTAATTAATCATTAATTGTCGGAGGGAGGGGTAACTCTGCTGAAACATGCGTAGGAGACAAAAAGGGCGGAGGACGAATCAGGCGTTGTGGGTGGACAGCAAGGTGGGGAGGCACAGCAAAACCTTCTCACCTCCTCTGCAACGAAAAGACGAAAGAATGTTCGGACGTTGTCTCGACACAACTCATTTTCCCCCCTGTATTAACTGCACGTACATCCGTTTGCAAAAAGAAATGGTGAGCCAGTGAAGGAGAGAGGTTCCGAGGTGGGCCAGCGTCGGGTTTAGACTTTCCTACACAGCACGACAAGCCTGCTGCACGGGTCTGCCGCAGCAGCAGAAACAGGCAGTAGGCAAGGTACCCGGAGTTGGTATCCACACCAACAGCACGGCCCCCTAGCGCCCACCTGCCACGTTTCCGATGATGCAGAGGAGGAGGAGGAGGAGGAGGAGGCAAAAGTAAGGTACAGTGTGAACAGATGTGGCCACGTTGTGTAGGCGAGATGAAAGAAGCTGTCCTACTTTTTATTCATCCCTTCTATAATCTGACCTTTAATGCCAGTATCCATACTCCTACTCGTGCGGCAACAACTGCAGGCTCAATCACAGGTAATATATAACCTACTTGACAGACAGCGCATAGGTGTGGAGGTGGTAGCTACACCAATGAGCAATACGTCAAAAGTCCTATGTTCCATACAAGATTGTATCCTGCTTGCAGAATGCTACAATATTATTTCAAACTTTCTACTGTATATAGGTTGCTGGACTTATCCAGTGTTGAGCCAAACTAATCATTAGCACCCGAGTTATTATAATGAACGCCAAAGGGGTCTAAGAGGGGTGTTGGAAGATTACACGGAGTCTGTGAAAGATGAACTAGAGCTGGGTCCCAACCTTGTTCTTCTAGCTCCATCGTTGTACCAGCAACGTCTTTCAGGTCTTATATTCGACAGACTCTGCATACCCTTCTACATACTGTCCTTGCCTTGATGGAGTTCCTCGCTTGATAACAGGATTCTGATTAGAAGGAACAGCAGCAGTGTTGCATAATGAGAAGGAAGAGGAGGCACAAAATGTTAAGACGAGCCGTTATTTCAAGGACTGAGAAACCCACCTCAGTGATGTTCATTATCGGTTGAAGACACTTTTGATGTGCCCTTTCTCTCCACCTCTCCCTTTCTTTTCTAAGCTTGTATTTTCTAGACAAACCTTAAGGCCTCCTCCGACTAGCATGGTTGGAAATTCCATTACTGCTGGCTTAAGGGATTTTAAGTGGACGTGTAGAAAGCTGTTTCGAGAGGTCTGGCGATTATAGATTGAACTATATATGCACTTCTCCTTCTCCTCAGTAAGACACAAAATGCCTCATTTAAATCAAATAAAGGCATTACTGCCAATCCATACTAACAATGTACTCAGTGGCTCTGTGTGTGTGTGTGGGTGGGTGGGCGCGCGCGTAACTGAGTATATGCGCATGTGACTGAGAGAGTTCTTCATGTTTCTACGTTTGTACTGGTACTTTTGGCCAAGAAAACCGGATGGGCAGGGCTTATCTGACTCGAAGAAATCTAGCAAACTTGCTGTTTCTCAGTGCAGAAAGGCACAGATGAAGGAGACAAATGGCAAAGCATCAAGGGGGCGTATCCGTAGCTTGGCACCATGTCAACATCACCTGCAGCACGCAGTTTCTTGTCCCCGCTGCTAGATTTTGGCTGCATCCCGCAGTTAGCGCCGCATCGACCTTTCTGATTTCAACGACACCATCCTCATCACAGCAGGTCCGCAATAACAATAACAGCAGCAACAGCTACACCCCGTGGCCGCCGTCCAGCAAACGAACCGCAGGCCGATGGGAGGAAAGTTGGTGGGGGGGGAGAGAGAGAGAGGGCGCAATGCGAACGTCACGAAAGGGCGAGCACGAAAGGGACACGTGAAGGAGGAGGAAGGAATCTCGGCCAAAACGATTGGTTCGGAAAAACAATCTACAAACTGGAAGGAGATAACACTGAGAGAATTCTGCGCGCACAAACCCTGCGCGTTGCACGCGGATTACACATTCTGCGATGTGGGAATTTTAAGGGGCATTTGTCCTGTCATGTACAGCGCGTGCATCTTAGAAGTAGGTATATCGCATGACAGAAGACGTACTCTCTACAGACTGTTGGATGCTGCAATCAGAAATATCCACTATGAACTCGGAGACATATGTAGCACTATTTCCACAGGTACTGCATATATGTATAACTTCATGGAAGCTGAAGGAGTCTGTCAAATGACTGCGACAAAACAATTGAGAGTAAAATCCCAAACGGCTGCCTTTGCAAGCCAAATTTGTGGCCAAAATGATCGGCTACTGCGCTACAGGTGGTTTTCGAAGCCACTTTCATCTCTTAGGACAAAATCTCTGTGGGAGACTAGCATCCTTTTCAGTTTAGGGTTGGATAAATGAATGGATTAAGCGAAGGATTTTACGAACAAGTTCTTTGAAAAATAGGTAAAATAGTGGAGAAAGGTAGGCGAACACCTGGAAGCGAAAATATTGACATCCCATATGGCTTAGCTAAAAGCACGCTCTACATGTTGATAAGCATATAGAAAGGGATGGAGAGAAACTGCGGATGGTGAGATAAAACACCCAGCAATGGCCAGAAAACGCCCAGTAGGGGAATGGCATTTTGTTCCTGGCAAAACGCCAGATAGAGCAAAATGTCGGGTGCTGCAACATCTGTTTATTCTAGAAAATATTGGTTCATTATGGCTTCTTTTTGGTGGTGCTTCAAGATTTGCTACACTTCAGGTCAAGAGATGCTCGTAGAGATCAAACGTGGCACACTACATCTGGCAAACAAAGTGCTTACTACCGGATAAACAACGTCCTGTAAGAACAGAGCTAAATACGTAGAATGAACATTTATTTTTTTAGCTACAAAAACAAATTTCTGCATATGGCATTGAAAATGGTATGATGGCGAGGATAGTGGCCCTGAGAAGTCTGATTGCATATTAGACTGAAGAAGGGAGAAAACAAACCAAAGCAAACTTGCTGGAGGAAAATAAAAAGAATTCAAGGCAAGTGGCTCACTAACAAGTAAACTTTGCCACATTGTGTTTACAGGTCTACATATAAATAATGAAATAATGGAATATGCGACACTCGTCAGCCACTCTGTGCACATGACAAGTCAATTAATTTGTGCTTTCTTTATTTATGAGTAGATTGTAAACCTTGAGCAGTAAATGTTGAGATAGAAAAGCAGACAATAGTTTGCTTTGGAGAGCTGTAAAACTCATGAGACACATAGATACAATTTTACTAGGGTATAAGCATGCAGAATTTCCAGACATTATGTATGATATACTGATGATCAAAAATCTATAAAAAAAATGATTATGCAAATAACAGATGATAGTTTCCAAAGCAAAGGCTGCTCCATATGCATGCTTTAGTAGTGAACGAGAAACATGTTGCCTGGTCTATGAAAAAATTCACACTGACCATTTGATCTGGGGTGTTGGCTTGCCAATAATCTTGCATGACAGCTGGACACGTGAGCCCTCAAAGCCAGACACATCTATCAGCTCCTCATACACCACTGGTGCATGTTCTGGCAGTTCTGTTACAGAAATACATACAAAGGGTTGTAGAAAATCCTGGCATTGTGGACAAAATCAAAAGCTTATCCTGCTACTATTACCCTTGAGTCACTTGCCCACTTCACCTATTAATTTTAATTATCTAATGCCATCCATCCACAAATTATACTGAATGACTAATCACTCCGCTTAAGACCTCAAGCTTGATTTACCCATGACAAGCTTTCTGACAAGCACTCCAGCATCTCCCTCCTTTCTGAAGACAGCACTGTCTCGGGACAGACGGCCAATTGGCAATGCATCCTTAGCATCTTCCTGAAATGAGAATGAACAATCCTTTCAGGTGACCTTTTAGAATGATTTTTGTACTTTATAATTACTAGCACCACTGTCAAAGATATAAGTTTTGCAAATGTTATATAAATAAATGGGATCTTGCCACGATGACATGACATCGATTCTACTAGAATATGTTTTTAATCCTCTACTCAGAAGAGTTTTTGCTTAACTGATTAATTTGCAGACCCATTCATGTATAGGCTGCTGTGTTTGTTACATCAACCTTCCACAAAAACTCTAAATATACATGTATACACATAGCCTTGACCTACCTTGTGCTTTGTGCGAAGCCTGTAGTCTTTGTGATGGGCATTGGAGAGGGTCTGGCCTGTCAGTTTCTTCTCAGTCCATCCCTGCACAAAAAGCAACACCCAATTCAGTTATCAGTAATCAGAAGACTAATAGCCAGCTGACCATAAAATAGAGAACAAGCAAGGAAATTTTAAAGATCAAGCAGCAGCTTCCCTGTTTCTTACTAAAATCATCTCTTCAAACCAGTCACCTTGAACGAAACTAAACATGCTCTTGTCAAGTATCATGTGGCAAGTATGCCTCATGCTATTGCTTTATCCGTGCTCAGCAAAGATGTCTCATGCTATTGACAGTGAATGGCAAAGATGTTTCATGCTACTTTTGAATAGCACTTGGCTACTTGTTTCATGCTATTGCTTAACTGCAATAGGCAAAGAAATCTCATGCTACCGCTTAACAGTGCTTGTCAAAAATGTTTCATGCTATTGTTTAACAGTGCCTTCTGTAATTAGGCCAATGACCTTTTACTGTAAAATAAACTCTGCACTCAAAGAAAAGACTGTAAAAGACTAAAGACAGAAGAGAAAGAGAATGGCAAGGAAGGCATGGGAAAGTAAAGATAGAGTGGCTGTAGTAATGTAGGGTAAAAGATGCACAGGCAGATGAAGAAGCTGAGATGATGGATGGATGGAGGGTTACTTACATCCACAAAATCGTGCACTGGCGCAGCAGGAACAGGCTGTAATGGGAGGCACAGACTCAACAGTAACAAGCAGTCAAAAAGCGTACACAGGCCATTCACATGATCAAGACAGCGCAATTCATTAACACATCAAAATGCACCATGTCTACCTTTTTTTCCACTCCTTCTCCACAGGTGTGGATGCAGAAATATAGTGGTAACAAATGCTTACATTTTTTAAGCCTGCATCAGGGGGAGTAAGCTAGACTTAGAAATAACAACAACCATTTCAAAGAGCACTCCATGCCTGTAAGAATACTTTTGATGGGTGCAACAAATGTTGAAAGGGAGCTGGGTGGCGAGTTCATAAAATCCAAAGCACAAGCAGTCTACATGATTCTTCATGTGTAGCATTTCTTGCTACCAAGCTTCCTAAGGTAAAGTGTAATTTATTCTTACGCCTTCTTGAAATTATTCAGATCCGTAAATATTTGCAGGCATGCATTAGCAGGCACATATTGGGAAAAGGTGGCATGAATTAATGAATGAAAAGATGTGTTAATAATTTGTCTGGCCTTATTCATTCTTAATTATTAAATTAATAAAATATCAGCAGAGTCTCTTATGTACACAAAGAGGTCTAATATCTGTGCACAAATTAAAGTGCTCTTACCTTTATAGAAATATAAAAGAGCTAAGTGAATAAATACATTATAATTACACATAATTCCATCCTGCAAGTCTATATGTGTGTATTTTTTAGACTTGATAAACATGTAATATTCCAAAGTGTTTGATGCAAAGCTACGCAAAATTATAAGCAGAGATTATCCTTAGAAGAAATGCACTGATTTAAAATTTGTAGGATCTTAAACTATTACATTAGTCATTTGCCATGATAGCATAATCCTTCACTTTATTCTGTCTTCACAGAGGTCACAGAAATCATGAGCATGCTAAGTGGAAAGCATGCCTGATGAAAATGAACACCAAATGTTTAGTTATGAATATGTGGCTTGAAGCCTGTGAAGTTTCACAATCTACATTGCATATCAATAGCAGCTCTCTTCAACATACATTTTCCTCTGAACTTCCAATCAAGCACCAACAATAAGCATCAGTGTTAGGAGTTATATCCTTCCTACTCAATGCAAGTAAAATTAATATAATATAGGTAAAACAGCATACCCCTCCCCAAACCAAAAAAGTGTTGATTTATTTAACATATGAGAAAGATTTGTGTACATTCTAAATATTTTGCAGAAAGGTACAACAAGTATTTAAAACAAAACCCAGTAAAACAGAAACTTACATTAAGCCAAGGGTGAGCCAGAGCTTCATCAACTGTCATCCTCTGTCTGCAAAAGAACACAAGATCTTAAAGAAATCAAGACAGTTTTGTTTTTAATACATGATATAGTGTGCTCTACAGATGAAGAATGTTCACTTATTTTGATTAATCTGGTACCTGAATGTGCTAATAACAGACAAATGTATTACATGCTGTGCGCAAGATTTGTCGCAGAAAAAATAATAAGGAAAGCTTAAAGACACAATATAAAATTCTCACTTTTTGTCTTTGATAAGCAGTCTCTTGATGAAGTCCTTGGCTTCATCTGATACATTGTCCCATACATCATCATCAAAGTCATAATCAGCATTGTTGACTAGAGAGAAGGTCTCATGCTGCTCTTCTCCAGCAAAAGGAGAGTATCCACTCAGCCTGAAAATTTATAAATTTTTATCTCTAAAACTATACAGGAATTACTATGAACAGTATACATACAGAACACAGATCAATGTAAAAACCAAGAATTGAATGAATAAGGTGCAACATGCATATGTATCAATATATATATATATATGTGTAGCAACTTCTGGAGATTAAGGTATATGCGAGTGTCAATTCATGGAAATTTTGTTTCAGGCTTACAGATCTTACAGACCATTAAAATTACCATTAAATGTGTGTTAACATTCCAGCAATGACAAAAAACAACTTAAGGCAATGAACACAGGGGAAAATGTTAAAAATTAATGTGTGGATGGTCAGCACAAAAGAAACAAATATCACTAAAAATCACTTTAAATTAGTTGTTCACTCACAAGACATAAGCAACGACTCCCAAGGACCACATGTCTGTGCAGAAGGATACGGGTTCAAAGTTGATAATTTCAGGGGCGCAAAACTCTGCAGTGCCAAACAGCACTTTGATTTGCTTTCCTTCTTCCAGGCGCTGGGCCAGGCCAAAGTCAATGATCTTCACATCATTGCTGTCCTTCTTCACGCACATCACATTCTCTGGCTGCATAATAAACACAATCTTTAACACTCTTGTCAACCTTTCATAATCAGATTTTAAATGCTATCACTTGCCACCAGTGTTATACATTGTTACTGGGGATTCAGTGTCTAGGTAATCTAACCATCTAATGTATTAGCTATAAATCGAAAACCTTTAGTAAGTGTTAGTACATTCATCAGAAAAAAAGTTGCCTTTACCTTTAGGTCAAGATGGATTATGTTATTGCGATGCATGTGCTGAACACCTTGGCACACCTGCCTCATATACTCAATACAGTCAGCTTCTTTTAGGTCATAGTCCTCAGCAACCAGTCGGTCAAACAGCTCTCCACCACTCAACCTGAACAGACAATGCAACACATCTGTGTACTACACATTACTTCTTTAAACATACACATGGAACGTACATTTTGTTAAACGCTAGATTTCATTTTTAATAGCCTAAAGACAAGACAAAAATAAAACTTACCCTATAAATCCTATAGGAATGATAGCCAAAAAACCCCCCAAAATTATACCTCTAACTGATTTCTCCATCACCATAGAAACTACATCTGATGAATCCCATATACCAAAACTCACAGCTCTAAGATCATGACCATTTCTCCAGGTTGGTCAAAGGCTTCATGCAGCTGCAGCAGCTTAGGATGGTGAAGGCTGTTCATCAAGTCAATCTCCCGACGAACCAGGTCTTTGTCTCCTGGGCGGCATCTCACAAACTTGGCAGCCCAGTTCTTAGTTGTAGCTCGTTCAATGGCACGGTGGACCACACCAAATGCTCCCCTGCGAATGGATTTAATGAAATCAGCGTAACATTGTGGCAAATTATTTTAAAAATACTTTCTGCCTACTCAGCAATGATTTCTCTCTCTCTCTCACACACACACACAAACACATTTTTCTGATCAACTAATTTCTCAAGGCTTTCACACCTTTGAATTTCTATATTTGTAAGAAATAAATGAATCTGCTTTCATATAAGAAACTACAAATTTTCAAGTGATCTGTGATGTTTTAAAAGGCAACACTGACCTGCCAAGTTCTTCACAGATGATGTATTTGCCAAGAACATCACCCTGGATCCTGGTAACATCTACTGGTGTGCCAAGAAACCCACTGTCAACTGTACACACATACACACATCAAAATAATGATTTTTTTTATTTTGTTGCATAGTCCTGCTCTTTGGATACAGTAAGCATGATATTATTTAATAGTAAGAGCCGCTTAAACTAAATTATTTTACAATGGAAACATTAAGAAAACATAATTATTCTTATACTATGGGGCCCATGGATAGTCATTCAAAAGCAATAACTTTCTTGTGTACATGACATGGCCTAACTTCTCAGCTTCATCAACAATTGCTTACAGAAGTCCTCATAGTTAATTGTAGGAATAGGTTCCTTTGTTGTTGCAGCCATAGAAGCTTTGCTGGGTTCGCTCACAGCAAACATGTTTTCAGCCATCACACGGAAACGGTGCTCCTGGTGCTCATCCAGGCAACTCACAGTGCAGGCTGGGCGAGAGCAGTTCAGAGCATAACGCCAGATACCAGTGGATGGGTCAAGGCGTTCCACCACATAGCCTGTGACTGGTGACCCACCATCATATTTTGGTGGCTCCCAGCTGAGAGTGACAGCATGTTTATCAATATCTGTGATGATCAAATCACTTGGTGGATTGGGTGGCTCTGTAATGATAAAAATACATCAAACATTTAAATATTTTTAAAATAAGTTTTTTTCAGAACTCTTAAGCTGTAAGCAGATAAATAATAAGTAATAATAATGAGATAGACAATTCTTCAGTTGTTTCCTTATACATGAAAAACTTGTGTGTTTAAGTATTAATAAATGAATCTTTCACAGACTTAGCATTTCACCGCCTATTTATGACACTTCTGAAGTAATTATAAGGGAGTCTGCTTATAAAAAAACTCACCAATCACGTATATGGGAATGTCCACAGATGCTGAGCCAAGTTCATTCTGCACCTCTAAAGTGTAAATGCCTTCATCTGATTTTACAGCATCATCCACAATGATAGTTGAGTGTAGGTGAGTGCCTGATATGTCCACACGTCCACCAAGACTTTTGGGTCCCAGTTTCTTGCCATCTTTCAGCCAGGCAACTTCTGGAGCGGGGGTGCCAGTGATTGGCACTCGGACCTTGATAGTGTCACCACGGCAGAAATGCAGGCCATCACCATATCGGGGTGGAAGATCGATGTGAGCTGGGGCTGGCATCAATGAAATAATGATCCAAATTTATCTTCTAGACCTCAATTTAAATATCTAACATCTGGTACAAATCTTTTCAACAGCCTGTGAATACTATAATCCTACTTTGAATCATTAGAATCAACCCTATTATTATCAGAACAAAGATGAAACTTTTTTTCAAAATTTTATTAAAAGCAGTGAGTAGTGTCAGATCTTACCCAATACAGTCAACTTGGCTCTGATGGACACAGCACCATAGCGATTCTTGGCCTGACACTCGATGTCACCAGCATCACTGAAGTCGACATTATGAATACGCAGAGTACATGTGGCATTATCTGTCTCCACACTGCATTTCTTGCCATCAAACAACTCACGGTAGTTCTTGAACCTACACAAATTATACACATTAATGGGGTTTTGGTGCAATTTGCACAAAAGGCAGTCTCTTTGTTGTTGTGTTCTTCCCCTCTACTGGATAGGAAAATTCTGTTGTGTTCAATTCATAAACAAATTTGTATCTTGAATGAATGTGCTGAAGTTACTAAAACTGTGATGTAAAGTTGACACAAGTAAAAATAGAAGCCAACAAATGAAAATAACTACAGAAATATTAATTAGTAAGACCGAAGTAGAGATTAAAGGGAGCAAGAGATTTACTTCTCTCTGATTTTTTTATAACATTAACATTGATTTAGGTCATTCCTTCCAGCTACATTGGCATGAGAGATTCCCAGAATATGCACAAGCAAGCTATTTTATGACAGTCACAAGGATGCTATTTTATGTTTTTTTATATTTCCAGTACATGTAAGTCCACAAAAAATCATTTCCTGCTGTATAAGCCTGGAAGTGTCAAGTTCCTTTTTTAATGATTCAAAACATGTTATCAGTTTCATACAAGTAATTACTTTTTCAAGCACTCATTGAAGAACATGCAGATGGTATAGAACTAAAATTATGAAACCACAGTATCTCTTCAGTATCTACGGTAGAACAAGGGAGAAGAAATGCAGTAGATGTAGTTTAAAAATGCTGACGTAGCTTACCATGAGATCTCAGCAGCAGGTAGAGCAACAACCTGACACACAAAGCGAGCCTCTTCACCAAGCGGTACTAACTGATCTGAGAAGACTCCAATAAATTTGGGTGGTTCCATAGCTGTAAACCAAGCATGCAAACATGTCATACAGATTCAGCATATTAATTCATTTCTTAATCAATAAATGTAGTCTGCCACTAGGATTTCTTGTTAGTAGTCAAATGTTAATAACATTCTTTTAAATATTTTAAGAAATTGAAAAGATGGTAATAAAAAAAATGTCAGATATTTCCAGAAAAAACATTCTTACTTTAGGTCCTAATAAAGACTGTTAAAGGGATTTCATATCCTACCTCAAAGAGGAAATCTTAATGCTATTACTTACCAAGTGTATGACCACATATAAACGGCTCTGTAGAAGGTGAGGGTTCTCCAAGGCCAATGGCATTTTGAGCACGAACACGGAACTCATACTGCAAACCTTCTTTCAGATCATCTAGACGGAAGAATGTGTCTGTGATTGGTTCCCTGCTGACAGGAAGCCAGGAACGGCCACTCATGTCAAGACGTTCCAACTGGTAACCAGTGATGGGAGATCCACCATCTACCTCTGGTGGACTCCATGACAGCTCAACAAAATCTTGTCCCAGTTTTCTGATAACTGGTGCCTCACGAGGAGCTCTTGGCTTTTCTGTTTATGTGAGAAGAGGAAGTATTGGGAATGGGATATAAAAGAGTCAAAATATTAGTTTTGGAAACACCATGTCACAAAATTATAGCATGCTACTCTGAAAGCATATAATCTGAAAAATGAATTTTTAAGGTTACTTTATAATTACCAAATATTGCAAGCAAAAATAGCAACCAAATTCTCTCCAAACATATATATATATATACACTACTAAATTATATGTGTCTGGCAATTATACAGTTTTGCACAATTAAAAGGTATTCAAGAATATAATATTGCATAATTTAATGTTGTCTTGCTAATCCATTAATCAAAGTGATCAAAAAAACAAATAAAAACAATCACAGTCTTAAAATCCAACAAGACTTGATAAACAGTTTATGAAAAAATATATCAATCAGCAAAAAATAAAGCAAAAGCAACACAAACATGCAAAGCAATCACAGTGTGTGGGCACAATGGTTGACAATTAGTGGTTTTCATAACAAGTACTCGTAAATAATCATTTAAAGCAAAGATTAAATATATAATTCAGCAGATTTACATAAGTAAACACAAATAGTGTGTTAAAATGTAAAAGTAGGTAAAATAAGATTGCATGGATAGCACACAAACATGATTTAAAATGATCTTAAGAAAGAATATAAAATGAATAAGACATTATTTGCAAATAAGAAATTATACATTTACTTCAAACAATTATTTTTTACACCATAAATATAATAACATAGCAAATGCAAAAATACATGCAGTTTCATTAAATGCTTTAGACAATTGATAAAATTGTGTAAAAACATTAGGCAAGACTAAGAACAGCAAATTAAATAAAAACCATATGCAAAAATAAAGACAATTATAACATGGTCTGTAACGCAAGCACAAAAACCAACATATATCAAGAAACTGAAGTGTTTTTTCACACCTGAAATCAGTCAGAAATACTTAAGATATAAAAACAAATCAAACATGCAACTTATAACCAGCTAGCTAAAGAACAGAGCAATAACTGAAACCAAATTTTAAAAGTTATTTTACACCCAGAATAGTAAAAACAAGGCAGTGACATGCAATAAGGCTCTCTTTCAGCAAGCCTGCTTTTAAAAAAAAATTAAAATCTGACTTCTCTCTTTTGCTCAAGCAAAATAAATCATGCACTAATCAAAATGTTCTAAAAGCCAACAAAATGGTCACCAACAATAGCAAACAAATCTCTCTGGCCATTATGCATAGGTCATTCATTGAAAAACAACTTAGCATACCTTTCTTTGCCTTCAGCTCTACAGGAACAGATAACTCTGCAGGCTCACTTTGTCCTGCTGGATTCTCTGCAATGACTCGGAAGTAAAAAGAGCCACCAGGTGGCAGGTTCCTGACCATGAACCACTTTGTGCGTCCTGACACATCTGACAATGGCTCCCACTGGCTGGAGTCGGCATTGCGCATCTCAATGATGTAACGGGTAATGCTTTGGTCATCATCAGGTGGTGGCGTCCATGCTAGTGTCAGGGAGTCTCGGTCCACTTTCTCTGCTCTCAGGCTGCCCGGTGGTGATGGCTTGCCTGTTGGGGTGGTGATTTGTGTAGTTGTCAAAGGAAGAAAATGCTTTTTTTCCATTACCCGATCAGATGGCTTCTAGCTACTGCACATTGCATTCTGGAAAAACCCTACTTTCCATATGGCACTCATTAATGACTCTTAAAGTTAGCAGAATAGTGAGAATGGTGCAAATGCTTATGCAGATGTGAAGAAATGTTATTATTAATAGTGCAGTGTGATACAATAGAGAAATCTACACAAAGTGCAAATGACACAGATATAACAGCAGCAAACATGCTGAAGAGTAATTTTTGATCATTTTTTTAAGTGCGTGAATATATCTTTAACTATCACTAGCTTGTAATACTGTTTACATCCTTTTACTGTCATGCATTCCCCATAATGGCTTTGCATTTATTTGAATCACTGAATCTGTTGTTTTCACAAATTTAAATGGTGACTTACTAAAAATAGAAACCAGCCCAAAGGAAAATCTCAAAAGATTAGCGCAAGATATGAAAGGAATTATGTGACTGGATTAAAAAACAGAGTCAATTAAAGAGATTAAAAAAAACCAACAAAGCAGACAAACAGCTTAGGTTTGCTGTCTTTATTAGCATTACATGTGAAATTCATTTCTAGTTGGAATCACACCTGGTGCCTAACTAAAACCTTCTTAAGGTTGCCTTGCTCTGGACACAGATTTACTCCAGATAGACTGAATGGCTAGCCATCTATCAGGATTTGTTTACAGTATTTTACTGCATTTTATATGAGGTTACAAAAAAAGGGATGTCAAAAACCACATATGTCTAGTATCCCTAAGATTAAATCTGACTGTACAGTAGCATGTGTTTATTAAAAGCAATGACCAACAGATTTGAAGAGAGTATCAAGGTTAATACTGCTCTCAGGACAAATGTACATGAAATCATAAAGTATTTTAGTGCTGATTATGTAAAAGCTTTGACAAGTTCTGATGTTAAAACTCATTTATAACTTAGCTATGTTTGTTATGTAAGCTTTTCTAAAAGAAGGTAAGGCTTTTAAGAATTTTGAGAATTATGTTTCCACATTTTTCTTCAGAAACGTTAAATGCATGTGGCAAAAGTCCTTATGAATATAACAGTTTTGAGAAAAAGAAATTTGTTTGTCTAACAATCACATATATATATACCTCTATAGAAGCTAACAACAACAACAACAAAAAGTCAAGTCCCTGTTATATCATTGTTGCCAGAAAACTGCATGCAACAATCAATGCCCTCATAAAAAAAAGCTTACAGCAAGCTGCAGAGAAGAGCATTTGAAGGTAAATTAAGCCATTAAAAACAGTGCTTAAGTTAGCTGATTATTCATGATGCGCATAAAGCTGGCTAGTGACTAAGTTAGCTAGAAGCAAAGTTTGATTCATGCAAGATGAAATGGATGTTATTTAGTCATCTGCAATATTTACAGTGGAACCCTGCAAATCCATCTCCCTGCTTTTCAAACAACACATTATGGACTACTTTTGAGTCACTGCTCTAAAGAAACACAGCAGTCTATTTCCTAGTGCACAGTTCATTACTATAATTCTGAAGCATTTGCCATTTGTCCCAAATATACAAAGCAAAACTTTCCCATATACCATGAGAATGGTCAAGTCTGTCTAGGACAGAAATATGTAAAATATCAATCGAAACTTTGAAAAGTTTTTATCAAGAAACAAACCAATAGACTGTTTCCTTTTATTCATGTTAGGCTTCATGAAATTTTCATCGAAAATATTTTCAGTACGAATATCACATGAGGAAAAAAAGACCACCATTTAATTACACACAATGGATTCAGCACCACTGAAATCTTGGAAGAAAAAGTTTTGAATCAGGTCTATGTTAACAGCATTGCATGCCTTGACTGAAAAATCAATGTTACAATGTGGTGATTCAAAAACGCCTTGAGCATTCTACACTAGTCATTGTTGACTCATGAACAAGGTCAATGACAATATCATTGCTAGCACTGATGGCAAAAGTCCTTTCTTTAAACCTAGAATCTTCCCTCAATGGAGGACAGGTCTATGGAGTCCCATACACAACTCAGTGGGTTATCCGCATAAATTTGGAAAATGTACTCATAACGGACGAGGCTCTGCGTAAGGTAAACCTCAATGGAAGGCTGAAGGTTAGCCACCTTAAGCCAAGATGAACCAGCAAACTCTGCAGAAAACAGTCATTACAAAGAAGTCAGCCATTTCAGCTGTGGATTCTTTGCCTGACAATGCGCTTTTGTGATTTAGCACTCAAGCAGGATTAAAACAGTTAATATGTAATTTGTATGCCATTGCAAGAAATTTCAGTTATTAAATATATGAAAATGATTTGCAAGAGATTCGTGCAACAAACCAAGTAGCTAGATGAGTCCAAATTTTACGGTTAATGCTGTGTGTGATGTTACTATTAAAAAAGCAAATTTTTCACAAAATAATTAAAACATTCAAAAGTTAATCTGCCAAATATAAAATGACATGCATGAATCAGACCGCCAGATTGTTATCATATGTTAAAATAGTGATTTGATTAAGGCTTGAAAAATCTAGTGCACTACAAACACATAGACATACAAAAAAGAAACAAAATGTGTAAAATAATCAAGTAAGGCAGCACAAGCTTTGCAGAACATGCAGGAGCTTAATCTCCAAAGATCTAACCTACTAAACACTAGCAATGGTGCAGATCAAAAGGAATAATGGTAACAGCATAAAACAGCTTCAGGAAAAACGTACGTCAGTGGACAAGTAATTCTTTTATGACTTTGTTACGGAGTAGAAACAAACATACTTTCTATTTATTGTTCTTACTTCATGCTTGAAGTGATTTTAAAATAATGTACATTTTCCTTTTAAAGTATGCCCATACAGCATGTTAAATACACTGCTGAGACTGTCAAGGACAGAGAGACAAGTGAGACAAGTGATAGGACCATGCTACCAAGACAGTTACATAGATACTGTTGGGACCATCAAGTAGACCACCAACAAATATCCAGGCAGAGATATATTTCAGTGATGTAGACTATTGACAGGGAAATGTAAGCTTTATGGGTGAGTTATGTGAAGATGCAATTGATTTTATCACTTGGAAACTATTGGGTATATCATTACATGTAGAACTGCCATGTAGACAACTATTGGGAGTGCCACATAGAGATTCTACTTCAACATGCTTTACCAACACTGTCTTGTTTTCACTTCTAACACATATTTGGAAAGCATACAAAATTACTTTTTTTATTTTGCAAGATGAAGGATTTCTTCACCTACAGTCTACATCTACATATGTTTCTCAAAGAGAGCACAAATAAAGTCAGTGGTCTTCTGGGTGTTTGTGGAGATCCTCCACACATTTCTTGGGATAATATAGACCAGGGAGGCAAAAACAAAAGTAAAACAAAGAAATGAACATGGGTGAAGCTAAATGACTGAGAGACATATGGTGAAGCACAGTGGAAAAAGGGCACATCACAAGAGGACAACAAAATGACACTTACCAAAAATCCTCTTTGGAATGAGGGGATATTCAGTTTCAAGCGGCTCACTTCGCCCATATCTGTTTTCAGCATAGACACGGAAGTGGTACTGTGTGTTTTCAGTGAGTGCTGGGCATGTCAAGATGGTGACATCTGCATCAGTACGACCACAGTACATCCAGCTGAGTCTGCCTTCTTCACGGCGCTCCACCAGGTAACCTGTCAGAGGAGATCCACCATTTGATGTTGGAGGCTGCCACTGGATTGTAGCTGAGTCTCGTGTCATCTGCAATGTCTTAACTGGGCCTACAGGCCTTGATGGAGGTCCTAAAAACAGACAAATAGTCAATTAGACATTGTCTAAGTAAAAATGGTAAATGCATCAAAGTAGAAAAGTAAATATTAATTGCTTATATGAGAAACCAAACTGACAAAAGAGCATCAGAAGAGTTTCAGTATTAGTCTACATGAATTAAAACTCTCCACGCCTCCAAGAATATGAGATAACTAACCATAGGGGCATTTGGGCTTAAACTGCTCTGTATTCTCAAGTGGTGGGCTTAGGCCAACTTTGTTCTCTGCCATTACTCGGAAGAAGTAGCCCACATTCTCCAGCAAACTTTCAACGGTTGCACTGGTCTGGTCTGCCAGAACCTTGCCCACTCTCAACCACTTCGGCCTTCTCACATCTGACTTCTCCACAACATAACCTGTCAAGGGTGTGCCTCCATCACTATCTGGTGGCTGCCAGGAGAGGGTCACTGAGTCTTCTGTCACAGCTATACATTCTAGAGGCCCAACTGGAGCTGTTGGCTTTTCTGTAACGTAAGTTAAAGTAGAATGCATTTTCAATGGCAATAACTATATGCTTACTATGTCTGCACCCAGGCTTTATAACTGAGAGAAAAATAAGGAATAATTTGAGACCAAAATGCCAACTATTTAAAAATAATTAATATCACATACAAATAATTTTTAATTTTAAAAGGTTTTTAATGCGAGGTTCAAAAGAAAAATCAAATCTTTTATTACCTTTACGTTTAGAAGGAACAACAGAAACACTGAGAGTTGCTGGCTCACTAACACCTGCTGCATTCTTTGCACGGACTTGGAAAAAGTACTCATAGCCCTCAATCAGTCCTTGTACAGTGAACACATGGGTAGAAAAGCTGGTGTCTACCACCTGGGACCAGGATGCAGCTTTGCCCTCACGTTTCTCAATGGTGTAGGACACAACTGGGGAGCCACCATCGGTAAGTGGTTTGTTCCATGAAAGTGTAGCAGAGTCTTTGTCTATGTCTGTGCATTCTAAATCCTGAGGTGGGCCTGGTGGTTCTGTAGACAAGACAGATTTATCAAATGCAGGTGTGTGATCTGATGTAAGAATTTAAGAGACAGAATTAGATCAGAAAAACCTATAGTGGTATGTAACTATCTTATTTCAATTCCTATTCATAGCCTGCAGGACAAATTGCTCAAAATAGTATTTCATAATTAAACTGTCTGCTAGCAACAACTCTCCTTGAAATACTCATGATGTCCAAAATTAAAAACATGTCAAACTCCAAATTTCTCATGATTTGTTTAATTTACCAATTGGTCTTTCAGGTGTGACAGGTTTAAGCAGCACAGCTGGTTCACTGAGACCCTCCTGGTTCTCTGCCATGATTCTGAAAGCATATGGACGTCCCTCCAGCAGATTTCGAGCTACAATGGTCAAGACATTTGGGGCAGTTTGGCCTACACGTACCCACTGCTGGCGCCCCACTTCACGACGCTCAACAACATAGCCAAGTAAATCCAGACCACCTGTGTTTTCTGGAGCAGACCATGCCATTGTGACAGAATCTTGCTGCACTTCTACCACCTTGATTTCTCTTGGCGGTGAAGGCACAGCTGCAAACAGAATTAATTTGGAAGCTGGATACAATTTTGCCACTTTTTCTTTACTCACATTCTTACAGAACTGATTGTCATGTAATTTTTTTAATGTTAAAATATCAACTTAACTATTAGGAAATGAAGCTTTAATCTAACCAGGGCAAAGCTTAAAGCATGTGCTATACCAATGATGATTATTATCTTTAAAGAATATGCAACCATAAGAGAAAATTTCAATGCTATACATAACTTCAAGTCTCGAAAACTTACTGTATGGACTTTTGGCCTTGATGATGGTCTTAAGGTCCAGTGGCTGACCAACTCCAGCTTGATTTTCAGCATAAACACGGAAGTTGTAGTCATGTCCTGGGATCAGTCCGCCAAGTACATGGCTTGTAACTTCAGCAGGAATACGGGCAGCTCGCACCCATCCTCCTCGCTGCACATCCAGTTTGTCTACAATGTAACCAATGATAGGTGATCCTCCATCATCCAAAGGCGGCTGCCAGGATAAAGCCACAGCATCACGTCCCTCATTTTTGGCCACCAGTGGACCTCTTGGTGCGCCTGGAGTTTCTGAAAATGAATATGCACTATGAGTTATTTACTGAGAATTTACTGATCAAACTTCATCATCACAACTACCCTACCATCTTTACTTCCACAGAACATACCAAAATTATGACAAGGATATTTCTGTTTACTTTCTGTTGAGTTTAAAAATGAAAAGAAGTAATAAGCAAGCAAACTTAAAATTTCATTTCAGTGATTTGAAACATTAACATAAAACTCCCACAGAAAGATATCTTTTAAAAATGTTTGAAGCGTTACCTATTGGTCTGGAGGGCTTGACAACTGAGTCAAGTTCCACGGGTTTGCTACGGCCAATGGCATTTTCTGCACTTATACGGAAATTGTAGTCTTCTCCTTCTGTCAAATTCTTGATAGTGTGTTTCGAAGCTTCAGGCTTGACCTCGGCAACTGTGTACCTGTACATGACAGAAGACAATATATAAACTTGTATCTCCTAAGCAACAACATGATTCTGGGTCAAATAGGAGAGAACGAAAAGTGGTAATTTATCACATCTTCTGGTCAAATATATCAACTCTGACAAACTACACCTACCAGTCCTTAGATTTCCTGTCCTTAGCCTCAACGATGTAAGCAGTGAGTGGGGAGCCCCCATCATCAAGTGGAGGAAGCCAGTCCAGCGTGACTGAGTCCTGAGAGATCTTGGTGGCTCTCAGTTTGCCAGCAGGTGAGCCAGGCTTTTCTGTTGACATTTTTTTTTAAATTAATTGTTTGCATGTGTTCAAGATTCAAAATAAAAAAATACTTTATAACTCTCTCCTGAGAAATTATCTGGCCCAAAAGACTCAATAAAATTATCATGGCATCCCACTTACAAATCCTGTGTTATAGACATAATAGACAGCTGATTAACTCCATGTACTGATGGAAAAATTAAAAAAGACGCTCACAACAAAAATAAAAACCTACTTAAATAAAAAAGACAGGTGCCTCTCAATTTAGCCTGCTGTCTGTCCAGGTGTCACATAAGTTAATTGATTATGCACATTATATTGATTTAAATTAAGGTCTACATCAAGTGATCATCACATACAAATATTCAATTACCAAAATAAATGTATGTGCTATAGGCAGCAGAATGTGAAAGAATGATTTTCAGTATTTTAATTGCAAGACATTTTCAGTGCTGGACTTCAGCTTGCAGGAAGACTTTACTAACCTGGTGTTCTCCTGCATGTTACAGGAGCATCAGATTCTAGTGGTGGGCTCAAGCCTTCATCATTCTCTGCAAATACTCTGAAGACATAGTGGCTACCTTCCATGAGGTTATCAATAATGCATATAGTGGTGCCAGCACGGACAGTGTCTGCTTTGACCCAAGCCTGTCTCTTTGCTTCTCGCCTCTCTATTATGTACCGTTTGATGGGCAATCCACCATCTTTCTCTGGAGGACGCCACTGCAGAGTAACTGACTGACTTTCTACATCAGTGACTTCTAATGGTCCGACCGGTGCTGACGGCACACCTGAAAGGAGATGGTAAAGTGATTTATCACTATGAAACAAATCAGAAACTCCAAGTGCACCTCTCTTCTATCCCGACCACCTCATTACTCTAAAATGGCCCTCATTGCTTAACACAAGGAAAAAGCTCAGTTCCAAGAAGACAAGTCAAATACTGGTCATTCTGTTTGTGACAACATGACTGTTTGATCAATCCATACTATGAGTGAGCATCATCACTTGATCCTATAATAGACTTGTATGCACTTACTGTATGGACTCTTTGGAACAATGGGCTCCTCCAGTTCAGCTGGCTCTGACACACCAGCCACATTCTCTGCAAGAACACGGATGTTGTAAGCTGTGCCTTCCTGCAGGTATATCACTTCAGCTGAAGTCACTGTGCCACGCACACGATCTACATGAGCCCAAGATGCCTTCCAGCTTTCACGCTTTTCAATAATATAGTTCGTGATAGGTGAGCCACCATCATCTTTGCTGTGTTGCCAGGCAATGACAACAGAGTCACGATGAATCTCTGATACCTTCAAGTTTTCTGGTGGCGATGGGGGCTCTGTGCAATCAGAAACAAAAGCACTGAATTCCTGACACCACCAAAAAGGTTCAAAGCCTACTCAATATTTCATTACAATCATGAGAGATTTTTTTTTTCTTCTTTAACTACCAAAAGGTATCTCTTAAAAAAGTTAAATCTTTTGCTTCTCAAGAATAGCAATAAGCAATAAGACTGTATCTCAAGGGAGGTAACAAGCTCTACTTTTTGACAGAGAAACAAAAATAAATAGGCTCTACTTACTGACAGTCTTTCTTGGTGCAGCTGATTTGTCAGCAACACAAAGTTCACCAACACCGACCTCATTCTCGGCTGACACACCAAACTTGTACTTTTTGCCAACGTCCAATCCAGTGGCGATGTACTGAGTTGTATAAGGATCAACCTTAGCAACCTCTTCCCATATGGCTTTAGGTGTGTCTTCCTTAATTTGTACATGGTAGGCTTTGACACGTGCTCCGCCATCATTGACTGGAGGTTTCCATTCTAGTGTCACGCCATCTTCGGTGGTCTTGCGGATGCTAACAGCTGCTGGTGGTTGAGGAACCTCTGTTGTGCAATATTATAAGTTATGAAATGAATATTTCTCAAATAAGACATTTTGTGTGAAAACTCTGAACTGTTCTTAGGTTAAAACTGATACTATTAACACTAAATTTTCACTCTCCAATGTAATATTTAAGGATAACAATTTACATGACATCAAAAAATAATTTTAAAAAAGAGCTCAGCATATTATTCAACTCATAAAGACTAAGGTTTTAAGTTATCTTCAAAAATAAAAATATAAAAATTTATGAAAACTTTAGAGTTGATTTTGCGCTCACCCAGTTTCTTGCGAGGGATGACAGATTCCTCTCCTTCTAAAGGTGCACTCTCACCTTCAGCATTGATGGCACGGATACGAAGGTAATATTCATTGTTCACAACAAGATTACGAACAATATAATTTGTAGTTGCAGCATCAACCACACCTGCACGGCCCCACATGCTTCTGCGAGACTCTCGGATCTCAATGGCATACTGTAGTATGGGTGTGCCACCATCATGCTTAGAAGGTCCCCACTCAATTGTTGCTGAGTCTTCTGTAACTTGCAGAATCTTGAGTGGTGCAGTTGGTGGTGAGGGAACATCTGTTTAAAAGATTTTTAAAAATTCTTCTGATTCTCTTCTTTTAATAAGAGTTTACCTCAATTTTAAGCCCTAAGAACTCAAATATAAATTTTATTTAAAAAAAAAAGAGGTTTGGAAACTCTTACCATAAGGACTCTTGATAACAACAGGGTGAGGCATCTCTAGGAATTCTCCAGTCCCCTTCTTGCTGAAAGCAGCAACACGGAAGTAAAACTCATCTCCTTCCACCAACCCTTTCACCACCTTAGTTGTTTCATTGTCAGTTGTCTTATCAGCTCGACTCCAGGTCAAACGCAGTGCCTCTCGCTTCTCAATGACATAGCCAGTTATAGGAGAGCCACCATCATCTGAAGGCGGTTTCCATTCAAGTGTAACTGAATCTCTCGTGATGTCTTTGGCTTCCAGTGGACCAACTGGCTTGCCTGGTAAACCTGTGCATATATAAAGTACCTTTATGTGACTTTCAAAGTAATACCAAAGAACCTTTAGAAGTATTAATAATTATATTCAATATAACCAGTGATCACTGATGACAAAGCATGAATTATTCCTGAAATGGATAATTCTGTAACCATGAAAAATTAATATACAAGATATTGCAAATACTATCAGTTGATGAACAATGTATTTTATACATGAAAAGGTAAGAAAGCTCCTCACCAACAGGCCTCTTTGGAATGATAGGATCAGAATCCAGTGGTTTGCTGATGCCAGCCTTGTTGATTGCAAAAATGCGGAAGTAGTGCCTTTGGTCTGTGGCCAGGTCTTTGACTTTGATTTTGGTGACATCAGCTTCAGTGATGGTCACTTCAGTCCATGTGTCCTGAGTAAGGGACATCTCCACCTTGTAGCCAGTGACTGGGGGTCCTCCATTGTCACGTGGTGGCCGCCATTCCAAGATAACACTTGTGGCCTCCAGATTAGTGAAGTAAACTGGCCCAAGAGGAGCTTCAGGAGCAACTGTTGCCAAAAGAACAAAGGCATTTGTGTTGTTTCTATTGTATGAGAGTGTGTAATAGTAAAGGGGTAGTAGCCTCAACCTCCCCAACCACTCTCAAATTTCATTTCTGATAGATGTTTTAAAGGACTATGTATCATTCTCATGATGAGGATAATTATTATTAACATATACATGTATGTGACAAGCAAAATACTGTTGTTGTGTCTGACCTTCAGTTATAAATTATATCATAAACTTTACCAATACAGCAGCATTTAAGGGAGTTAATCCTTGCCGCTATAAATATTTGTCAGCAGAACTGCTGTATAAAATAAAACCTTTCATGCCAGAATCATAAAAAGAAATAACATATGCACCACAGTAAAAGTTAAAATCATTCATACCTGGTTCTCGGGTTGGCATGATGGCTTCTTTCATTTCTGTGGCAGGTCCTAAGCCCTCTTCATTCTCAGCAGATACTCGGAAACAGTACTCTTGTCCAGTGACTAAGCCAGTGACATCAAAGGTCATCACAGAGCCCTTGGTAGTGCCAGCCTTGACCCAGGAACCCCAGCGTTTGTCACGGCGTTCAATGGTGTAGGACTTGATTGGCAAGCCTCCATCATCATCTGGTGATTGCCATTTCAATGACACAGATGTTTCTGTGACATCCGTTGCTGTTAGAGTCTTGGGGGCAGATGGCTTATCTGGAAAATTGAAACCATTAATAACCATTACAGGAATTCTGCATGCTGGCCAAAAAAAATTTGGTTACGCCCTCAGCAGCTCTTGCTAAAATTTCAGCTGAATGAAGATGGTCAGGCAGTATACCTGAGAATATATTTAAATATCTGTTAGTGTCCTGTCTCACTGCTAAAAAAAACAAAAACTTATCCATACTACTGAAATTCTAAAAATATACTCAAAATGGCTTACTGTATGGACTCTTTGGTGTTACTGGCTGTTCTGATTCCAGTGGTTTTGACTGTCCAGCCACATTCTCTGCATATATGCGTACAAAGAAGTTCTGACCTTCCTGCAGGTGTGTAAATTCATATGTGAGGCGGTCAGCAGAAATACGCTCAACTGGCGTCCAGCTGGTCTTCCAAGTGTCTCGTTTTTCTATTGTGTATAACGTTACTGGTGATCCACCCTCATTTTCACATGGCTTCCAAGCTATGCGAGCACTGCGTCGAGTTACATCTGAGATTATGATTGGACCAGTTGGTGGTGATGGCGGGTCTACAAAAAAACCAATTTAAAATAATTTTAATAAATTGCAGACAAAAAAACAGTGATGACCACCCCATTCTGCTACAAATTATTAAAAATTGATTCATTTTAAAATTATATTCCTTCCCCTCAACAACAAGAATAAAAAAATAAAATAAAAATAAACTACTAAAGAACAGGAAAAAAGAAAGAAATCTCACTTACAGATGGGTTTCTCAAACCGAACAGGTTTTGAAGTTGCTTGACGCTGGCTGATACCAACATCATTCTCTGCAGATACAGCAAAAAGATAGTCTGTCTCTGGCTTCAGGTCTGACACCAAGAACTGCGTTCTGAACTGATCCACAGTGCCCAGCTTCTCCCATGTGTTACTGTCCCCAACACTCATCTCTATGATGAACTGGCGCACTTTGGTGCCACCATCATACTCAGGGGGTGACCACTCTAATGTGAGGCTGTCCTTATTGATGCCACGTACATGAATGGAAGATGGAGCATCAGGCACACCTATACAGATTGTGTAAAAGAGTGTACTTATTAAGGCTGGTAAGTAAACATGCACACTATCAAGTCCTGCATGTACATGGATGCAAGCATACACACACACACACACACACAGCACTCACACTTTAATAGTGAAATTCTTACTGAGAATTTTCTTGGGGCAGATAGGTTCTTTGCTGATCAAAGGTTGACTCTGTCCCTCTGCATTGGTAGCAATTATCTGTACCATGTACTGGCTGTCTGGTACCAAACCAGTCAAGGTCAGCTTTGTGTCTGCTGTCTGCTGCACTGTTGTGAATGTGGAACGAGGAATAACACGCACTTGCACTATGTAACCTGTTAGAGGCGTGCCTCCATCGCTATCAGGTGGGTTCCAAGCAATGTCTGCTGACCTGTCGGTGATATCTGACACACAGAGCGGACCCACAGGTGCAGAGGGCACATCTAGTGACAGAAAAAAACAACAAATAGTTCTCATACATTGTGAGTACTTCCTAAATGTAAAGAAAGTGAATTAATATATCTAAAAGAAAACTTGAGTACAAAACAGTTTTTAAACATCTAAGCACAAGTTTTAAAATCCAAGGAAATAATGCCCTGATCCATTCTCATAAAGCATGCCTAAAATATCACTGTGAACAAAAAGAGACAATCAATATCCTAGGTTAATTAACAAATGGTCCTGACTCTCCCAGTGGCTGTAGCCATGAATAGATATGTGCATCCAATTCATAAGGTCAGTATATTCTCCCCCCATTCTGTGCTTAATGACATGTAGGATTGTATCTCCACAGTAGAAGAGTGTTTTCTGCAAAGAATTGTGAAAATAGTATATTGAGGCTACTTATTTGATAAAAATTGTTATCTAGTAGAAATCTGTGAACAACTTATTACCATATGGACTCTTGATCTTCACAGGTTTGTCCATCTCCAGAGAAGGGCTTGTGCCAGCTTTGTTCTCAGCTGTAACACGGAAGAAGTAGTCAGAACCTGTAGGAAGGTTCTGAATGCAATAGTTGGTAAAGTCTGGGCTGATCTTGTCCACACGATTCCATGTTGTTCGTGGGAACTCTCGCTTCTCCAGAATGTATGCATTCAGAGGAAGGCCTCCATCATCATCAGGTGGTCGCCATTCAATGGTTGCAGAGCTCTTGGTCACCTCCAAGATCTTTATAGGACCCTGTGGTCTCGATGGAGGCTCTGCAGAAAAAACACAGCTTTCATAAGCAATCATAAACATAATGCTACCTGAGCTTTGGCCAGTGAGATTAACAGATGTATTTTTTTAAAATAAAAAGGGAAATAAATGGAAGATAAGAAAACACTGAACCTGGTGGCCTCTTTGGAACCACAGGCTCCGACTCAAGAGGTTTGCTGGTGCCGACTTTGTTGACAGCTGACACATGGAAAATATACTGCAATCCAACAGTCAGGTCCTTGACCTTCAGTTTTGTAATCTTGCTATCTGTGTGGCCAAGGTTAAGGAAATCACCGCCATCTTCAGACATTTGGATCAAGTAGGAAGTGACTGGTGTACCTCCATCATCTTTAGGAGGGAGCCAGTCTAATGTCAGTGAAGTTTCCTGCACGTTACTAAAGCGTACAGGCCCTGTTGGGGCTGAAGGGTTTGCTAAAAAAAAAAGGAAAAATGTTTGATTAGAGACATAATTAATAGAGTACACATCACACCTATTGTGTTCATGTCATTCAGTATCATTCAATGCTTGCACACTTTTGTGAAAATTTTAAAATGTTTAAGTAGTTTTTAATATAGACATTCTTCTTGAGATTATTTGGCAATCATTAGTACTTGCAATGTCAGTTTCTTAATATCTGACCACCGTCTTGTTTTAAAGCATGCTTGCAGGCAAGAAAATAATTTTCTTTCTTCCAATGAACATGCTTCAAGTTACAGATAAACAATAATTTGCTTGCCAATCATAACAGTCATCATTGTTATGACATAGTACATTGAAAACTTTCCACAATACAGTGAGAAGGAAACAATAAAAACAAAGATACTGCAGCAAACCCTTATCAAACCAATATAAATAAACAGCATACAGAATGCAAATTAATAAATATATCAAAGTATTATGAAATAAATGTATCAAAGCACTGTGTGTCATGTCACATGCAGTAATTTTGTTGCGCTGTTACTTTTAAACAACATAGTTTTGACGGTATTGTTTACTGTTCGATAAAAGTTTGCTGAAATTACTGTGCTCAGGTTAAGACTCTTGAAATGCACCTGGTGGTCTTTGTGGCATAACAGATTCTGTACTCTCCAGTGGGGCACTGAGTCCCTCATCATTTTCAGCAAAGACACGAAAGTAATACTCATTTCCTTCAAGCAGATTCTGGACACAGTAAGATGTAATGTTGGCCTTGGTCTTATCCACTTTGATCCAGGAGAAGTACTTCTTGTCCCTGCGCTCCAGGTGATAAGCAGTGATTGGCAAGCCCCCATTGTCTCGAGGGGCCTTCCATCGCACCACCAATGAGGTGGAGGTTATCTCTTCAAATACTATAGGTCCCTCTGGAGGTGCTGGTACTTCTGTAGAGTGTTAGAGAGCATGCTACTAAAGCAAAACTTTGTGCATGTTAGCAGAATGTGCATGAACCAGCCTCTGATGAACAGTTTCCTTGCAGTTATGGTAATAGCTGTAAACTAGCACTCACCATAAAATCTGCCTTAGCTGGAGTTTGTAATAGTTACCCTATCTCTGTTAATCATACTACAAGCTCTCAGCTCTATGCTATGGATTCTTGGAAGGCTCCTGCTCCCACTACTTTACTGAAATCTTGTCTGTCCACACCCCTGCCCAAAACCTTTGCTCCTCATCAGACTCCTGCATTCTATCCATCCCTCCCTCCCACAGTCACATACAGACATTCTCCCACTATGCTGCTAAGCAGTGGAACTCTCTTCCACATCACATTTGCCACTTTGACTCGAAGGCTACATTCAAACACTCTCTGAAAACATATCTTTTCACAAAGTACTATCCCTGAATTACTATTCAACTCCCCTGCAATACTGTCTTTTATGCTAACCATCATGTAATGACTCCATCTCACACTGTTTACAGTACCTATATATCCCTTCATACCTTCATCCATTGCTTTACATTCTATTCTTGCACCTCATCTTTATGTTGCTCAGTGTGCCTATACTTATAACTTTATAAGTTCACACTATTATTATTATTATTATATAACTTGAACACAAATGCTTAAAACCCAAAATATTTTAAATAGACCATTTTATGCCTTTAAAACCAATTTCTTTCCATTAAACTGCCACAAAATCACCAACAAAATGAAAAGCAGTAAATGCTTCATGTTCCTGCACCTCATTTACTGATTTGTAGCTCTATCCTTGAAAAACTGTTTATCCACAGTATCATTATGCTAAAATATGTAACATTTTTATACTGTGGTTCTTATTTGATATTATATATATTCATATTTATTTTCCCTAAACTCAAAACATAAATACACTGTTTTAAAGAGGCTGGCTGCCAAAGTCACATGCAAATTTGAAAGAATATGTAGAAAAGTAAATAATACACAAGTAAAACTTAAAAGGTTACAATACAGTTATGATATTTCATAAACACATTTAGTGTTAACCACAAGCCAATTAGATGCATATAACGTCAAGAAATTAAATCAAGAAAAAAACATTTTAAGTAAATAGATAAACAAAGAAAAGCATAATGAACAATATCCAAATGTGTCTGGACACATGAGCTCTTAACTTCACGTTTGATTTAGACTTTTTGCAAATTTTGAAAATGTTAATTTACTTACACCTAAAGTGTAAGAAGTATGAAAAATGCTTGTTTCCTTTCAAATAATTTTTAAATAAAATGTCTTTTTGTTTTCCTTTCTTTTAAAGCTTATGTTATCCAGACCACTTCATAATACTTTAATTGCTAAGCATGCCTTGCTTTCACAAGAAAATCCTATATAACAGAGTATATTAAAACATAAAGAAAGCAAATGCAGCAACGTTCTTTTAATCACCATGTGCACGAAAGCAGATGTGAAAGAAAATTCAACAAAGTGCAGTTAAGATGTTTCCCAGTGAACTTTGAATGAATCAATAACCCACTATCAAAATCAGGTATAACAGTTAAGGCTTCAGATTTTCATTTTTTCCAGCAGTTCTTGAAAAAAAACCCATGTTCCATCAGCATCAGGACATAAATTGGAAAGCTCATAGCTTGGACTGAGGTCCACTCTTTATGCCAGTAGATTTGAACTGTGAGAGCGCAAAAGTCTGAAGCTCTGATAGTGGTAATTGCAAAATTCACTGTTACAATCATTCTGACTATTGTAACAATAATATAAAATATGAACAAACGAGAAAAACAAAAAAGTAAATCCAGACTTACTGTAAGGTGATCGGGGTTTAGCAGCTGTCTCTGTCTCAATGGCTGGAGAAGTACCAACAGCATTTTCAGCATACACCCTGAAGTAATAATCCTGGCCTTCTTTCAAGTGCTCTACACAGTATGTCAGCTTTTCATCCTCAGGGAGAACTTTAGCCACTTGTGACCAGGTTGTCTTCCATCCTTCACGTTGTTCCAGAACATAGTGAAGGATTGGTGAGCTGCCATCTGATTCGCTCGCATGCCAAGAAAGTGTTAGGCTTTCTCGGGTGTGGTCAACAACCTCCAATGGCGGTACAGGTGCTGATGGTTTTGCTAAAATGTGTTGAAAAACAATGTGTCTCACCCAAAAATTATCACAGGTTAAAAGGTTAAAAGCACAGTGTATTTTGATAACTCTAATTGAAAATCTTCAATGTTCTGTATATACGAGTGTACATCAAAGTGCTTGTCTGCACACATGCACACACACGCACAAACATGTACACATGATGAATAATGATGCTCCAATAGGAAGAACTTACCTGGAGGCACTGAAGCTTTGACAAACATTTCAGTTTCTTTGATCTTGCTCAGGCCAATTTCATTTTCAGATGCCACTCCAAACAGGTACTCTGTTCCTTCTTTCAGATTTGTCACTGTGTAGGAAGTGTCATAAGGCTTTGCCTGTGACACCAGAAAAAGAACTGCCATGCTTGTTGTGTGCCAGCAATTGTTTAAACTAAGCTAATTTTGGTAACTAGACCTGCTCATGGCCACCTGCATTTGTGTGTTACTTAAATGGAATAGAACCGAGAATTACTAACAGAGAAAGTAAAATAAAAATGCTGAACAATAAATTGTACTCCATTCTTTCAAATAATGAATCATAATATCTTATGTCTTAACCATAGCAAAAGTTAAACCTTTGCAACTTCTTCCCACACAGGTGGATGAACAGTTGACTTGTAGACATGGTAAGCTGTGATCTTTGCACCACCATCTGACCTAGAGGGAATCCAGTCTAGATCAGCATAATCCTTTCCTAAGTTCTTCACTTGTAAGACCTCAGGGGCACTGGGTGGTCCTGCAATAATTATGTCAGCCTTTAACCATCAAACCAGAGCATTCCATGTCTCTTATTTTCAGCAACACCTAAAACTGATGTTCCCACAGTATATAGCAGGAAAAAACTGCTGGCTGTTGCTGCTTTTTTGTATTATTTTTACCTCCTTTTTACAAACAACACAGTCACAGACTGAAATGTGTCTAGCGTCATGCATTCTGATTACCTAGTTTCTTGACTGGTGATATAGGAGTGATTGAAGTCAGTGGTGAGCTTTCTCCTTCAGCATTGACAGCAACTACACGGAAGAGATATTCATTGTCCAGAACAAGTTTGGGGACCGTGAATGTAGTCACCGTTGGCTTAACATCAGCAACCTTTAGCCAAGTGGTCCGTCGAACATCTCGCATCTCAATGTTGTATGAGATGAGAGGAGTGCCGCCATCAGACTGTGGAGGCTTCCATTCCAGATCAGCAGAGTCCTCTGTGATGTTGGTAATGTTCAGAGGCCCAACAGGAGCATCTGGTTTATCTGCAAAAAAATAGTTATAGAGGATTACAGTATTTCTTGCTATGGTGTTCTTACCATCCATAGTGACTTCCAAGTCTAGCAGGAATGAGGAGACATCTATATTAAGTTAATGATGAGATGTAAAACTTGCTTCAGGAGTTTAATCAGTGAGAAAAATTAGCTCAAAACTGTTAAACTAGTAAAAATTAATGACCATTTTAAAACTCAAAGATTCTCACTAAATGGGCTTCTTGCCATGAAGACATCTGATTCTAATGGCTTGCTGACTCCCTCTTTGTTCACAGCAGACACACGGAAGACATACTCATTGCCTTCAGCCAGATTCTGGACCTGCAGAGGCAAGAAAATGAAACCACATGACTAAGTATGTACAAGAAATACAGCATCATGCCACCCAGGGAGAAAAAAAGTCTTAAAAATGTCACCAAATAAACATAATAAACAAATTCTTGCCTGATATGTTGTGATGTCTGGTTTGACAGTTGTCACTTTAGTCCACAATGTACGCTTGGCCTCACGTCGTTCCACGATGTAGCCAGTCAGAGGGGAGCCTCCATCACACAAGGGAGGCTTCCAGCGGATTGTGATGGACGTCCTTTGGATATCTATAGCTTCCAAAGGACCCACTGGTTTTCCTGGTGCCTCTGTAATTTTATAAGATACTGTGGTTGGTACTATGGGCAGAATTCTTGAAACTAAAGATATCTTTATTCAGAAATAAGCAAAAACTAAAGCGTTAATTCTTTGGTAATAGGTTTGATTGATATTACCAGAACATACTCCAGATATGATCTATTTTTGTTTAATTACTATTTAAAACGCTGAATACATTTCTGTTTTTAAAAAAAATTAACAATAAAATCTTGTTATAGAGTGCCTTGCCCTATTAATAAAGGCAGTTTCAAGGCGTCTACACACATGAAGTCTCATGAGCACACACAAATAATTCTTACAAATTCATCCACCATCACTCAAATCATAACTTCTCACTCAATTAGTCTCTCTCTCTCTCTCTCACACACACACACACATGGGGGTGAAAGAAATTGAAACACCCAGAGAAAACCATATAATGTTGTAAATACTTCAGGAAAAAAACTGTATTGCTTTACCTGGTGGCTTTGAAGGGATGACAGGCTGAGACTCCAAACCCTTGCCCACGCCAACCTTGTTCACTGCAGATACTCTGAAGACATGGGTGGCATCAGTCTTGAGGTCCTGGCAACGGAACTTTGTGGAGTAGCTGTCCACTTTACCCAGATTTATCCAGTCACCACCATCAACGCTCACATCGACCAAGTAATGGGTTAGATCTGCTCCGCCGTTGTCCTCTGGTGCCTGCCACTGCAGTGTGGCTGAGTTGTCTGTTAAGTTTGTCACTTGCAGGGAACCACGAGGGGCTGAAGGTGCTTCTGCAGCACGAGTGGGTTTGAAAGGTTTGATGTTTTCCAGTGGTGCACTCTTGCCTTCTGAGTTTTGGGCAATGAGGCGGAAGTTATACTCATTGTTGGTCACCAGGTTCTTGACTGTGTAGCTGGTGGCATCAGGTGGAAGTGTGGCAGCTGGAGACCACACTGGACGACGGACATCACGGCTCTCAAGGAGATAGCCTGTAAGAGGCCGACCTCCATCAGTTAAGGGGGGTTTCCAGGTCAGCGTCAAACTGTTAGCTGTGATATCACATGCTTCCAAGGGTCCTTCTGGCATACTTGGAGGTGCTGAAAATGTGTGGATCATATTAGTCCAGCTACAGTATAAAAGCACTGATGTAAATTTACACCTAAAAGAGGTCAGCAGACAGTAAAAAATAATAAGTATTGACGGCCTTCAGAATTCACAGAAGTTTGGTGAATGTGGAAAATCTGCAAATAATTCTCGCCCCCCCCCCCCCCAATTTTAACTCTTAACACTGTTGACCATACTAACACACAAAAAATGCACTATGTATTCTGTACTACACCACAGCTAGTACCCAAATAATGAGCATGACATCCCCAGAGTGTGCTTTCTGCCGTTTTTGAGCTCATTGAAACTTTTTACAACAGAAATGTGCAAATAATTATGGTAGTAAATGATAAAAGATTAATGATATTACTATTATAATAATAATTAATAGAATAATATGGTTTGTGCATTTGACTCTCTAAACCTTTTTTTTTTTTTTAGTTCTTTACATTTTCTAGTCATCTGCGAATTTTAACAGTTTTCAAAACTCCACAAAAATTTCCATTTTGATTAAAGAACTACATTCTGATGGTTTATACAGACTGTAAAAGAACAACAGCAGTGATGCTTTGCACAGACTGTAAAGAATTTATGCAAACCTCAGAAAGAAAATAAATACTTTTGAGCTAAATACTAATAGAACTGAATTTTACAAATGAGGAAAAAATATTAATTTTCACCATAAGGGCTTTTGGGCACAACACCATCAGATTCCAGTGGCTCTGATTTGCCAACTGCATTCTCAGCAATGACACGGAAGAAATACTCTGTTCCTTCTTTCAGATTCTGAACACAATAGGAAGTGATGTCTGGTTTCACTGAGGTCACAGGAGACCAGGTTATCTTCCAAGTCTCTCTCATTTCCAAAATGTAGTGTGTGACTGGCGTGCCTCCATCATATGGTGATGGGCCCCAAGAGAAGGTAACAAAGGTTCGCTGAATATCTGTGAACTTGATAGGACCTTCTGGTGGTGATGGTTTTTCTGCGGAAAATCAACCAGCATCCTCTGAGATCTTGTTATAATCAATCAATGGACTTTTAGAAAAGAAATTTTACTCTATAGTCCATAGAGACCTTACACAGAAGTGCATATTTCTTCTTGATGCATCTACCATAACACGAGAAACAAATCAACTTGTTCTTGGCAGTTATTGGAGATATATTACACTCTGATAAGGTGAAGATGATGTGCTGAATGTACATGTATTTCTGATTTGGATACACAATTGTCTTCAAGATTTAACATGACATAATTTTGCTCAGTGTGAAAGCATACAAGTTTTAAAAGTAAATAATCTAAAAGTCATGGACACACATGTAACATAGAGTGCTAAAATAAAAGCTTCACAAAGCTATTTACGCAGTGGTTTCTTTGGTGATGTTGGAGACGTTGTCTCTATTCGGTCTCCCAAGCCCTTCTTGTTTTCAGCTGCCACAGCTAAATAGTACTTCTTGTCCAAAGACAGATCTTTGACTGTGAAGCTTGTCTCCAGAGGTCCTACACTTCCTGCTTGCTTCCAGTCATCTGAATCCTCATCTCGATACATGACTGTGTAGCCTGTTACTTTTGAGCCTCCACTGTCTTTGGGTGGTGACCATTCCACAGTGATGAAATCCTTTCCAGTATCCTTGATGGAGATGTTTGCTGGACTACTTGGTGTTGCTAAGGAAAGCAAAGTTAATTATGTTTACATTTATTTTATTAATTTGTTGATACATAGTTACAATCTTCTCCAAAATACAGCAAAGAAAATTAAAAAAACCCCATTAAAATCAACTAATTTATAATCACTGAAAAACTAGAAGTCTGACAGACATACTGCAAAAAAAAAAAAAAGAATAAAACAAATTTATTAGATGCTACTTTTTTGATCTGATGTGGAAAGGTAAACTTACTTATGTCCTTCTGAGGTTTCACTGTTTCCTTTGACTCAAGTGGTGGACTTTCACCCTCATCGTTGACAGCAGTGACACGGAAGACATACTCATTACCCTCAATTAGGTCTGCACAAGTGAAGCTAGTGTTCTCCTTGGAAACTGAGCCAGCTTTCACCCAAGCTGTCCTGCGTGTGTCTCGGTACTCAATATTGTACTTTTTAATGGGGAGGCCACCATCACTATCAGGAGGCTGCCATGAAAGAGTGACGGAATCCTTTGTGACATCAGAGAATCTGATAGGGCCTGTTGGTTTGGATGGCGTATCTGTAAAAAAACAAAAAGCAGTGTCTCCCATAAAAAGGCAGCTTCATGTGTACATCTAATGAATTCCTACTGAAAAAACAACAAAGGAAAACAATGTAAGAAATTCAGCCTCTTGACATCTACACTCCTCAGTTGTGAAAGTTTAATTATTGCACAATTCTGCTAAATGAAAACATCTTCAACATTCTATTACAATCTATACTGATTCCATTCTCACACAACACTGAAAACTTATTATGACGTTACAAAATTTTTTTGTAATCTCATTGTTTTCAAAGCTGGAATAAAGATCACTTTCACCATCTTTATATTTCACAGTTGATGATGAGTCAACCAATTATAAATATAATATTTTAAGCACATTTCCCACCCTCAAACTTCACACAAACATATATGTGTCAAATCAAAACCTGGCACATGATATAAGCATATAACATCAACTCATAATTTTGTCAAGTGACAAGACATCAAATCACAGGAATAAAAATGATGAATCAAGAACTTACCAAATAGACTCTTGGGCTTGACTGTTGCCTCTGTTTCTAGAGGCTCACTGGTTCCATGTTTGTTTTCTGCACTGACTCGGAAGTAGTACTCTGAGCCCTCAAGCAGATTCTGAACCTTGTATGATGCCTTGTTTGGTGTAAGTTTTTCCACTCGAGTCCAGGTTGGTCGACCTGCGTCACGTTTTTCCAAAATGTAGCCTGTGATAGGAGAACCTCCATCATCGGTTGGTGGTTGCCACTCGAGTGCAATAGAAGTGCGTTCAATTTCTTTTGTTTTGAGTGGTCCAACTGGTTTGGATGGTGGGCCTGATTACGAATGTAGCCATAACATTTAAAATGAAATTAGTAATATAAAATAAATAATTACACCATTTATCAGACATGAAATAATATTATGATTTAAGAGAATTAAGCCACAAAATAGCATGTGACTTCATTCGTATTTCAAAAGATATGTTTCTCAATGTGTGTAAGATGTACATAAACACACATTTGTAAATAAGTCCACAATATAAATAATGTATCATGCATGGACTTAAAGACAGGTATAAGGACTATATTGCATCATATATTTATAAATATATAACTATGTTAAAATGTTTCATAAACGACTTACTAAAAAATAAAGAGAAGCCTTTATCACACAGCCATTAACTATTTGTGTGTGAATTTCTGGTTTTTAAATTACTATTAAATTTAGATTCATCTTTTTCCAAGAAGCCTAGTAGCCATTTCTTTTCTCTGATAAATCCATATATGCATCAAATTTGTTATAGCATATAAAATTGTGTTAACAAACACACATACACATCATTCAGTGTCCACAGTATGACTTGCTACAAACCTTCAGGTTTCTTGGGGCTTACTGCTGTCTCTGTCTCACATGGCTCACCATAGCCAGCAGCATTCTGGGCAGACACAGCAAATAGATAGCTGACAGTGTCTTTCAGGTTTGTCACCTTAAAATTTGTATCAAATGCCTTGAGGTCAGCAAGCTTGACCCACTGATCTGAGCTTTCATCACATATTTCCAGGCGATAACCAGTAATTCTGGATCCACCATCTTCCAATGGTGCCTTCCAATCAAGGGTAACAAAGTCTGGTCCAATCTTGCTGACACGGAGACTTGAGGGTGGACCTGGGGGTACTAAACAGAGAGAAATTACTTCTGTTATGTGATTGTCAATTAAACATTCTAAACTGAAAAGTGAAAAGGCAAATCAAGGGTTTGTGCAAAGCATTTATGCAGACTAGCTTTTTTCATTTTGCATCTAATCACACTGTTATTAATTGTCAGACTGGTAAATAATCAAACATCAGGCAGGACTCACCTATCTTCTTTACAGGCTTAGCTGTGTCTTTGGCTTCAAGAGGTGAACTCTGACCCTCTGTATTGACTGCTATGACTCGGAAGTGATACTCTGTATCTGCTTGAAGATCAGGTACAGTGAAAGTGGCACTGTTGCCATCCACACTGCCTGCCTTGGTCCATGTGGATCTGGAGTCTGGCCGCACCTCAATGATATAAGCTGTCAGTGGGCTGCCTCCATCACTTTCTGGTGGATTCCACTTCAGGTCAGCTGACCTGTCTGTCACATTGCTGATCTCAAGTGGCCCAACAGGTTTGGATGGCTTTGCTGTTTAAAATATAAAATTTCTCATTGAAATTTTTGTTCTTGATAAAGTCCTTGAGTTTTCCTGTACCTTTAAGCAGCAATCCTGAATGTCAGTTACTTGTAGTCCTATCACTGATTCTCCCATTCTACAAATGCATGAGAGTAAAATGACAAGCTATTTAATTTTTATGTGCCCACCCCCATAAACAATATCCTTCAATTTATAAAACAATAAAATAAGCTCTTATTCTGTTATTCTTTGTTATGAAATACTTACTGAAAGGACTCTGAGGTTTGACAGATTTTTCAGTCTCCAAAGGTTCACTAAGACCAATTTTGTTCTGAGCCATGACACGGAAATAATAATCACAGCTGTCAATAAGATTGGTGGCCTTCAGAGTGAGAATGTCTGGGTCTAGGTGGTCTAATCTGGTCCATTTGCTGCGCCCTGACTCTCTGCGCTCCACTATGTAAGCTGTAATGGGTGCACCACCATCATCTTGTGGAGGTTGCCAGGTCAAAGTAGCCGAAGTTAGGTCAATGTTAGAGACAAGAAGTGGCCCTGTGGGTGGTCCTGGTCGTTCTGCAAATGCGATTCACACAACTGTAATCTAATCTTATTAGTAATAAGTAGTTAGTCTGCTTTAAGAGGTCAAGAAACCTCTTTGGGCATTTGAAATTACAAACTATATTAAAGAAGCTGTGAAGATTTGTATAAATGTCTGAAGTTTATTGCTCATTAAGTACACTATTCATTGGTAGCTGAAAGGGAAAAACCTCAAATAAAAGACAACAAGTGTTAGATACTATGTGCATGCAAAGACATTGTCTTGAATTGATTTTAATTCTGCTCAATGTACAATCACTAAAGAATTGTAAAATTCCAAAATTTTAGGTTTCATACTTGCTCATGTTCCTTTTGTTTCCCACTACCATGTGTTTTATATTGCACGTGCAAGCTCTTAAAAACAAAACAAATAATAAACTTCTCCTCCAAGATGTTTATTTATATATAAATAACACTTGATACAGATACCCACCTTCAGGTTTCTTAGGTTTGATAACTGCCTCTGTTTCACATGAATCACCAAAGCCAACTTCATTCTTGGCAGACACTGAGAAGTAGTACCCAACACCTTCCTTAAGACCAGTCACTTTGTAGGCTGTGTCCAAAGACTTGATGTCCTCGACTTTCACCCACTCTTCACTTGTCTCCTCACATTTTTCAACACGATAAGCTGCTATCTTCGACCCTCCATCATCTGAAGGAGGTATCCATTCCAGAGTGACATAGTCAGCACCCACACGAGCAGCATGCAGACCTTCTGGTGGGCCTGGGAGTGCTGTAAAAAGTGCAGGTTTATGCAAAATCACTCATTTGAATCTTCATCCATCCTCATGACTCCTTCACATCTTTGTTCACCTTCCTTTTCTCTTTAGATGTTTAAATACGTCTGTTCTCTTTATCTCATAAAACAGGCTTTCAAACAGGTGATTCTGGTATTAAATTTAAATAGTATTCAAATCTATGAGTGCGAGTGTAGTAATTGTATGGGTGTGTGGAATGTGACTGTATTCTTCTTAGTTTATTACTTATGAGTGCTCCTAATGAAGGAAAATTTCTATCTCGGTTGTAAACTAAAGTAAGCAATAAAGATGTATTGTAAATACAGTTCAACAACGAACAAGGAAAAAAAGACTAAGAGCAGTCTAAAATAAATTTAATTTGTAAGTTAAAGCTGGAAATAAAGAAAGCAACAACATTTCTAAATTTTCCAAACTAAACTAGTTATTAATGCTTTGAAGCAGCACTCACATATCTTTCTGGCTGGTTTAGCTGTGTCCACAGCCTCCAGTGGAGCACTCTGACCCTCTGCATTGACAGCCATGACTCGGAAGTGATACTCTGTTCCCTCTTTGAGGTCAGGTACAGTGAAGGTGGTGTTAGTGCTGTCCACACTGCCTACCTTGTTCCACGTGGATCTAGAGTCTGGACGCACCTCAATGATGTAAGCTGTCAGTGGACTGCCTCCATCACTTTCTGGTGGATTCCATTTTAGGTCAGTAGACTTGTCTGTTGTGTTACTGATCTCCAGCGGTCCTCTGGGCTTGCTAGGTACATCTGATAATCAAAAGACAATGGTTATACGGATCAAATAAATAAAAAAATTATATATATATATATATATGCACATACATACATACTGGGGAAGTGGACAGCTGAATGGTTAAAACCATAAGCATACCAGTTCAATACTCATGGTGCATCAGGCTTCCCCCATTTAACTCAGCTGTCAGGAATGGGTACCTGACTCCATACAGGGTTGAAGAAGGTAAACTAGTGAAGGAGAGAATATGAGCACCATTCTCACTGCTGCTAAGAAAAGTGTGATTTCTAATACCTCCCTGACCAATGACAAAAAAAATAAATAAATAAATAAAAGAACCTTTACCATTTATACACACACATATACAGTTTTATTATTGTATGTCTTTAATCAAGGAAGGACAATTTTTTAATCAAACTGCATGAAAGATAAATAAATGAAAATAATATATAACGATATAATTTAACTTACTATATGGACTCTTGGGCTTTACAGCAGAGTCTGTCTCCAGGGGTGAGCTGACTCCATGTTTGTTTTGTGCTGAAACACGGAAGTAGTACTCATTGCCTTCTATCAGGTTCAGTGCTTTGTATGACAATGTGTCTGGCCCAATGCGGTCCAGTTTGGTCCAGGTGGTGCGAGCGGACTCTCGGCGTTCTAAAATGTAGCCTGTGAGAGGAGATCCTCCATCTTCTGTTGGAGGTTTCCAGGACAAAGTCACTGATGTCTTGTCAATGTCCTCTGCAGTGAGAGGAGCAGTTGGTGGGCCTGGGGGACCTGAAACAATTTTTTCAACAAAGTGTGATTTTATATTAAAAATATTTTGATAAAAAGACATTAATAATATTCTTATGATACTGTAAGAGCAATTTTAGAGAACTGGATTCGTTACAAAATGTGCCTAGTGATTCACTTATGCTCAAGACAAAATACACATTCACCCACTAACCCTTCCGCAACTCTGCACACCTAAACTAAAAAGACCAATGCATGTACCACTTAAATTTTAGCATCCATTGAAAACGAATCAGGCACGAGTCTTTGGTGCATTATTATTGCCTTTTTAAAATAATTAATCCTGATTATTCATTTAATGAACACTGGTCTAAGTGCAAATTTAACATCACCGTTTTCCCTACCTTCTGGTTTCTTGGGTGTGATGGCAGCTTCTGTTTCACATGCTTCACCAGAGCCAACTTCATTCTTGGCAGACACTGAGAAGAAGTACCCCACACCTTCCTTGAGATCTGTCACCTTGTAGGCTGTGTCAAGGGAGTTGACATCCTCCACCTTCACCCACTCCTCACTAGTCTCTTCACACTTCTCTACACGGTAATGTGTCACCTTGGCACCTCCATCTTCTGCTGGTGGTTTCCATTCTACAGTGACATAGTCTGGACCAACACGTGCTGCTCGCAGATCTCTGGGAGGACCAGGTGGACCTGAAACATTTGTAGAAAAAAAATGAAGCTTGAAACTGTGTTGGCATAATCAAGTACTAGTGGAAATTTCCCTCATTTGTCATAAACTTACTATCATAAAAACAATTAAAACAGTTTTTTTTTAGCTCACCTTTCTTCTTGGCTGGTTTAGCTGTGTCCACAGCCTCCAGTGGAGCACTCTGACCCTCTGCATTGACAGCCATGACTCGGAAGTGATACTCTGTTCCCTCTTTGAGGTCAGGTACAGTGAAGGTGGTGTTAGTGCTGTCCACACTGCCTACCTTGTTCCACGTGGATCTAGAGTCTGGACGCACCTCAATGATGTAAGCTGTCAGTGGACTGCCTCCATCACTTTCTGGTGGATTCCATTTTAGGTCAGTAGACTTGTCTGTTATGTTACTGATCTCCAGCGGTCCTCTAGGCTTGCTAGGTACATCTGATAATCAAAAGATAATGGTTTATATGGAGCAAATAAACAAATAAAAAAATTAGATATACATACATACATACTGGGGAAGTAAACAGCTGAATGGTTAAAACCATAAGCATACCAGTTCAATACTCATGGTGAGTCACGTTTCCCCACTTAGCTATCAGGAATGTCTACTTGACAACATACAGTGTTGAGGAACATAAAGTAGTGAGGGAGAGAATATGAGCACCATTCTCACTGCCGCTAAGAAAAGTGTGGTGTTTAGTACCTCCCTGACCAGCAACCAAAAAAAAAAAAAAAAAACCTACATTTTACCATTTATTTATATATACACACATACAGTTTTATTATTGTATGTCTTTTATCAAGGAAGGAAAAATTATATTAAAACTACATGAAAGATAAATAAATGAAAATAATATATAACGATATAATTTAACTTACTATATGGACTCTTGGGCTTTACAGCAGAGTCTGTCTCCAGGGGTGAGCTGACTCCATGTTTGTTTTGTGCTGAAACACGGAAGTAGTACTCATTGCCTTCTATCAAATTCAGCGCTTTGTATGACAATGTGTCTGGCCCAACGTGGTCCAGTTTGGTCCAGGTGGTGCGAGCGGACTCTCGGCGTTCTAAAATGTAGCCTGTGAGAGGAGATCCTCCATCTTTTGTTGGAGGTTTCCAGGACAAAGTCACTGATGTCTTGTCAATGTCCTCTGCAGTGAGAGGAGCAGTTGGTGGGCCTGGGGGACCTGAAACAATTTTTGCAACAAGTGTGATTTTATATTTAAAATATTTTGATAAAAAGACATTAATAATATCCGAATGATACTGTAAGAGCAATTTTAGAGAACTGGATTCTTTACAAAATGTGCCTAGTGATTCACTTATGCTCAAGACAAAATACACATTCACCCACTGACCCTCCCCAACTCTGTACATCTAAAATAAAAAGACCAATGCATGTACCACTTAAATTTTAGCATCCATTGAAAACAAATGAGATACGAGATCTTGGTGCCTTATTATTGCCTTTTTAAAATATTAATCCAGATTATTCATTTAATTAATGCTGGTCTAAGTACAAATTTAAAATCACCATTTTCCCTACCTTCTGGTTTCCTTGGTGTGATGGCAGCTTCTGTTTCACATGCTTCACCAAAGCCAATTTCATTTTTGGCAGACACTGAGAAGAAATACCCCACACTTTCCTTGAGATCTACCACCTTGTAGGCTGTGTCAAGGGAGCTGATGTCGTCCACCTTCACCCACTCCTCACTGGTCTCTTCACACTTCTCTACACGGTAATGTGTCACCTTGGCACCTCCATCTTTTGCTGGTGGTTTCCATTCTAGAGTGACATAGTCTGGACCAACACGTGCTGCTCGCAGATCTCTGGGAGGACCAGGTGGACCTGAAACATTTTTAGAAAAAAAATGAAGCTTGAAACTGTGTTGGCATAATCAAGTACTAGTGGAAATTTCCCTCATTTGTCATAAACTTACTATTATAAAAACAATTTAAGATGTTTTTTCAGCTCACCTTTCTTCTTGGCTGGTTTAGCTGTGTCCACAGCCTCCAGTGGAGCACTCTGACCCTCTGCATTGACAGCCATGACCCGGAAGTGATATTCTGTTCCCTCTTTGAGGTCAGGTACAGTGAAGGTGGTGTTAGTGCTGTCCACATTGCCTGCCTTGGTCCATGTAGATCTGGAGTCTGGACGCACCTCAATGATGTAAGCTGTCAGTGGGCTGCCTCCATCACTTTCTGGTGGATTCCACTTAAGGTCAGCTGACTTGTCTGTCACATTGCTGATCTCCAGTGGTCCTTTAGGCTTGCTAGGTACATCTGATTAGTATGGAAACAGTAAGCCCAGATAAGTAAAACTTAACATTTATCTCCTATTGGTACATACATACGCACAATGGCATCATAATTCTTTAATTTCTAACAAAAGAATTTCATGCTAGGTTACAGCGAAAGAATAATATGCTGTTCACTAAGTTTACCGTATGGACTCTGTGGTTTAACAGTAGAATCAGTTTCCAAGGGTGAGCTAACTCCATGTTTGTTCTCAGCTGAAACATGGAAGTAGTACTCATTGCCTTCTATCAAGTTCAGTGCTTTGTATGACAATGTGTCTGGTCCTATGCGGTCCAGTTTGGTCCAGGTGGTGCGAGCAGACTCTCGGCGTTCTAAAATGTAGCCTGTGAGAGGAGATCCTCCATCTTCTGTTGGAGGTTTCCAGGACAAAGTCACTGATGTCTTGTCGATGTCCTCTGCAGTGAGAGGAGCAGTCGGTGGGCCTGGGGGACCTAAAATCAATTTTGCAAACAAATGCAATTTTATGATATTTAACAAAATTTGGTGAAATTACTTTAATATTATTGTTGTAATATTGTGATGGACACCAAAAAGGATGTAGAGACCTGCATTTTGTGTTCTTTCCAACAGATGCTTAGTCCTTCACTCGTGCTCAAAGACTCATGTACACATTCATCCACTTGCCTATTCTTCACTAATATGATGCACCTACACTTAAAAAATACACACAAATAAACACATATACACACTGTTTGCAGAATAGTAAGGTAAGAGAACTTAAATTCATGTAATTTAAAATTTATCTCATAAATTTCATTTCCATCAGGTGGAGCAAAGTTCTTTTAACAAAGTTCTTCCAACCTTCTGGTTTCTTGGGTGTGATGGCAGCTTCTGTTTCACATGCTTCACCAAAGCCAACTTCATTTTTGGCAGACACTGAGAAGTAGTACCCCACACCTTCCTTGAGATCTGTCACCTTGTAGGCTGTGTCAAGGGACTTGATGTCCTCCACCTTCACCCACTCCTCACTGGTCTCCTCACACTTCTCCACACGGTAATGTGTCACCTTAGCACCTCCATCTTCTGCTGGTAGTTTCCATTCTAGAGTGACATAGTCTGGACCAACACGTGCTGCTCGCAGATCTCTGGGAGGACCAGGTGGACCTGAAACATTTGTAGAAAAAAAATGAAGCTTGAAACTGTGTTGGCATAACAAAGTACAAGTGGTAATTTCACTCATTTGTCATAAACTTACTATCATAAAAACAATTAAAGCAGTTTTTTTAGCTCACCTTTCTTCTTGGCTGGTTTAGCTGTATCCACAGCCTCCAGTGGAGCACTCTGACCCTCTGCATTGACAGCAATGACTCGGAAGTGATATTCTGTTCCCTCTTTGAGGTCAGGTACAGTGAAGGTGGTGTTAGTGCTGTCAACACTGCCTGCCTTGGTCCATGTAGATCTGGAGTCTGGACGCACCTCAATGATGTAAGCTGTCAGTGGGCTGCCTCCATCACTTTCTGGTGGATTCCACTTCAGGTCAGCCGACTTGTCTGTCACATTGCTGATCTCAAGTGGTCCTTTTGGCTTACCAGGCACATCTGAAGATTGTATAAGAAGGTAGTTGTAGTAATGAAACAGGTGTAACAATAGTAAATGACTTGTTCATAATTCAATTTTTCTGCTTTAATACTATAAATATGTTTCAAAAAGGTAACAGAGTAGAAAAAATAATAATAAAGCAATAAAAAACATTCACTGACCATATTTGCTCTTTGGTTTAAGAGCACTGTCAGTTTGCAGTGGTGAGCTGACTCCATGTTTGTTTTGTGCTGAAACACGGAAGTAGTACTCATTGCCTTCTATCAGGTTCAGTGCTTTGTATGACAGTGAGTCTGGTCCTATGTGGTCCAGTTTGGTCCAGGTGGTGCGAGCGGACTCTCGGCGTTCTAAAATGTAGCCTGTGAGAGGAGATCCTCCGTCATCTGTTGGAGGTTTCCAGGACAAAGTCACTGATGTCTTGTCAATGTCCTCTGCAGTGAGAGGAGCAGTTGGTGGGCCTGGGGGACCTAAAACATTTGCAAATTATTCTACATTAGTAATTTAGTCTATATTTATAACCTTTTGATGAGATTAAAACAAAATACCCTATTTTAAATGAAAATTATCATTTCTATGAAGTTTTGCATAGTACCTTCTGGTTTCTTGGGTGTGATGGCAGCTTCTGTTTCACATGCTTCACCAAAGCCAACTTCATTTTTGGCAGATACTGAGAAGTAGTACCCCATGCCTTCCTTGAGATCTGTCACCTTGTAGGCTGTGTCAAGGGACTTGATGTCCTCCACCTTCACCCACTCCTCACTGGTCTCCTCACACTTCTCTACACGGTAATGTGTCACCTTGGCACCTCCATCTTCTGCTGGTGGTTTCCATTCTAGAGTGACATAGTCTGGACCAACACGTGCTGCTCGCAGATCTCTGGGAGGACCAGGTGGACCTGAAACATTTGTAGAAAAAAAATGAAGCTTGAAACTGTTGGCATAATTAAGTATGAGAGGTAATTTCATTCATTTGTCATAAACTTACTATCATAAAAACAATTTAAGCAGTTTTTTTAGCTCACCTTTCTTCTTGGCTGGTTTGGCTGTGTCCATAGCCTCGAGTGGAGCACTCTGACCCTCTGCATTGACAGCAATGACTCGGAAGTGATATTCTGTTCCCTCTTTGAGGTCAGGTACAGTGAAGGTGGTGTTAGTGCTGTCAACACTGCCTGCCTTGGTCCATGTAGATCTGGAGTCTGGACGCACCTCAATGATGTAAGCTGTCAGTGGGCTGCCTCCATCACTTTCTGGTGGATTCCATTTCAGGTCAGCCGACTTGTCTGTCACATTGCTGATCTCAAGTGGTCCTTCAGGTTTTCCAGGGACATCTACAATAAAGAATGCAAAAGTGAAGATTTAATACTAATATTAATACACCAATTCAAAATCACATCTTGTGATTTTCTGGTGTCCAAGAAGTCAGCAGAAGGTAACAACAGTGAAATTTGGGCGGGAAAATGTAGCAAATGATATTCATACCAAAAGGACTCCTGGCAGTGACAGGCTTATCCATCTCCAGTGGCTCACTCTGTCCAGCCTTGTTGACTGCCATCACTCTGAAGAGATTGCTGGATTTTTCCTGGAGTTTGGTAGCACAAAATTCAGTAACAGTAGGCTCCACCTTACTCACTTTGGACCAGCTTCCATACTTGACATCTTGTTTTTCTATAACATAGCCAGTGAGTGGCGAGCCACCATCTTCTTTGGGTGGTTTCCACTTCAAGGTGACAGAATTTCGCTGAATGTCAACAGCTTCTAAAGGTCCCTCTGGTTTTGCAGGTTTCCCTGCAAAGACATAGTATTTGTACTTTAGTCACCTGATACTGAAATGGACTGATTCAACTGCCTACAAAAAAGAATCAAGAATGACATGTAATTCAGGTGTTGAAATCATGATTTTTGTTTTTTACAATGTTCGTTAGTACATTTGTCTACTTCTCTCACACACACACACCACCTACCCACAAACATGCACATGAAGAAATTCCTTCCCATCCTCCTCACTTACCAATTTTCCTTTCTGGTCTGATGCTGTCTGACACAAGAGGCTCACTTGGCCCTACACTGTTCACAGCGCAAACTCTGAATTTGTAATCCTGTCCTTCTGACAGACCATCAGCTATGTAGATGGTGTGAGCAGCCTCGACAGTACCAATGTGCCTCCAGTTTTTCCCAGCATCATCTGTCAGTTCGATAGTATAGGCAACAACGGGTGAACCGCCATCTTTCTTAGGTGGTGACCAGGCAAGGGTCACTGAGTCAGACAATACTTGACTAAACTTGATGGGGCCAACAGGTTTTCCTGGAGTTTCTGCATTTTAAAATGACATTTTCATTTAAAAGAAACAGTTTATAACATTTGTTTCCTTCTTGGTTCTCAGTTTCATTTCATTTCTTCCTTTATTCTTAGAATACAGTTATTATTACTGATGCATGAAGTACCGCTGCTCACACTATAATAATACCAAATAGACTAGTCCCGTTGATGGTGTCTTTTTATTTGAAAGACACAACATTAAAAGCTATAATCTACACATGAATCCCTTTACTAAAACTGTTCAATCTGCATGCTGTATTCTACACTATTCCTTATGCAAGTTAGCATCAATGTTTACTGAATTTATCAAAATATGACAACCAGCAATCTATGAAGTATGAGATGTCAGCATCATTCTATACTCTCACCTGATGGTTTCTGTGGGACAACTTCTTCAGATTCAAGTGGTAAACTTGTTCCCTCCTTGTTTATAGCCATAACACGGAATATGTAAGGTGTCCCTGAAAGTAGCTTGCTTGCTTTACAGGTGAGTGTTTGTGAATCTGTAGAAGCTACCTTTGACCATGTTGTCTTTCGAGCATCTCGTTTCTCCACGATGTAGCCAGTGACAGGAGATCCTCCATCTGACTTTGGTGGTTTCCAAATGAGAGTGACACTGTCTTCTTTAATATCTGATGCCTGCAGGGGACCTTCAGGTACATCAGGTTTGTCTGTTTCAGGTGGGTAAAAGGTAAAGTTAGGAAAGATGATACCATTAAGACATCACCAGTGTCATCACAGTTTTTCTCAACCCCCGACAACAAAAACAACAAATCTTCATTAAAAAGCATGTAATTTTTGTAGACACTTAAAACAAAAGATTTCACAAATTGTATTATTGGCTGAATTAAAAATCAGCCTTAATACAGTGAATTTAGTTCCTCAGAAATTAAGCTGAAATACAAAATATGCCATATAAATTTATGAAATATATTAATGCCTTCAGTCTCTGTATAAAAATCAAATGTAGCTATGTTTCATCACAATAAAAAATTAAAGTACTGAAAGGAAATATATTCAACTGTTGTAAAGAAGACTTGATTTTACCATTAATAAGCAGACCAGCAAGATGGTCAGAAACCCACTCACCTGACTTTTTCATGGTTCTCATTGTTAGTGCTTGTCAACAGGATAACCACACACTTGATCTCATTACTACCTTCATGGTTAGTGCACACAGAACAGAGTCATTCAAGATACAAAAATATTTCGTGACTTTGCACCATGCACCTATATCTACAAATATCCACAACTTTTCATATCATACAAAATATTACAAAACCATTTGACCCTTTTGAATGATGATGATGATGATGATGATGATGATGATGATGATGATGATGATGATGATGATGATGATGCCCATTTATAATGCGCAGGTATCCAAATGAAACCAAATGAGAAGGTAAGTGAGAAACAACTGCACACATGAATTATTGTGTAAATAGGTTACATTAAACACTGTGTAAGCATGATAATTTAACAGCTATAAAATGGGGCAATGTTTACTGTAAAAAATTATCTTCAAATGTAGCTGAATTGATACCAAATGTAGATGTTAATGCATTTAAATTATGCAGTGTTAATGTGGATCTTTGGTGTTTGCAACTGAAGTTTCACTCATCCATAAAAATACATGATGAAGGTAACTTACCACACATACGACAATCTGTATATAGTGCACACATTAACGACACCAGAACATTACTGACATGCAATGCTGTCAGTAAGAACAAAAACTGATTAATTTTTAATATCTTCTTCTTAAAAAGGGAGCAAAACAGTGGGAATCCAAACATTGCTCAATGTCAGAGTTTTAATGCATTATCTCATGTTGACCTCTGTCATGTGTTCTTAATTCTCTAAAATAAATGACAAATGTTTGTGTCACATCAAATAAAGAATTTCAATAAGGAAAGTGAATGCTGATATATGGAAAATAAACATTATACTTGAAATAAATCTGATGAAGTTTTTAATGTTTATACTTAACATTCTAATTTGAATGACAAATAACCAGTAAAACTAAAATGTTTACTATCTTTAAAAAGATTGTAAACAGAAGGATGCATAACAGCATGCAATTAAGACATGATTTATAAACACTATATTATTTTGGTCAATGTTAAGTGTCACATCCGTAAAAGAAAGTAAAAACACTTCTTCATCAAAGTGCATGAGCATGTGTGCATGTATGTGTGGGTGCATACAAATGTGTGTGTGTGTGTGTGTGTGAGAAGAAGCAGGTGCGTATATTTACCTGTCCTGAAGAATGTGAAATGGTGGGATCATATATTTTTGATATGGTAACACAGGATTTTTATTTGAATGTCACTTCTGCTAAGCAATGACTGTCATAATGTTATATTTGGCAGTAGGTGTAGATGTCTCACAGCATTGCACTCAGATATTATTACATTGCAAGCAATGCAATTTCAAGTAAAATCACAGAATGCTGTTCACAACAAAGAATCTTGGTTATTATGCTTCTAACAGTAAAATTTAAATATAATAAACAATGTTCCACAAAATTATAATATCACTATGTCTTTAGTTTTGTTAGATGAAACAAATATCAAAATGTCATGCAAGTACTGCTCATCCTCAACACAGCTACATACTGACTCAACTCTTTACCAGTTCCATGCACATGCCTATTCTTGCTCTCTCATTCTTAGCCTCCCAAGACAGCAGAAAACCTACCGAATAGACTCTTGGGGATCACTTTTGTGGTAGATTCAAGAGGCTCAGAAAGTCCTACTTCATTTTCTGCAAACACACGGAACAGATACTCTGTCCCTTCCTGCAACCCTGTTGCCTTGAAATCAAGGGTCATGCCATCAACACTGCCTGCTCTGCTCCAGACAGGGCGTTTGGTGTCACGGCGCTCTATGATGTAGCTTCTAAGGTCAATGCCCCCATCATCTTTAGGAGGTTTCCAGTGCAGTGTAACTGAAGTGTCTGTAATATCTGTCACTTCCATTGGGCCTTCTGGTGCAGCAGGTACATCTGTTAAAAACCCCAGCAGTTTGATGAGGTCTTATATTAAGGGACTTTAGTTACTGTGATTCAGATAAAGTGAACGATGGGAAGTGAAAGAAGAATGGGAATCTACTCACCAAGCACCTCCACATCAAACTTGGCCTTGGCTTCACCCACTTGGTTTTCTGCAGTAAGGGTGATCAAGCCATCATCTTCTTTGGTTACTTTTTTCACTGTCAGACTGGTGCTGTCATCTTGCACGCTTATGGCAATGCGTCCCCCTGAACGCAGTGGGTTCTCCTCTTTAGCCCAGGTAATCTGAGGTGTTGGGATGCCACCTACCTTGACTGGGATTTTCAGGGTGGCGCCTATGTGCAGACTAATAAGGTCACGGAATTTGTTGTCAAATTCAAGAGTAGGTGCAGCTGAAAAATGAATGAAAAAAACGTTTTCTTTAAAACTGTTTCCATAACAAACACATTTTAAAATTCTGCATCCAGGATAACTAGGAGTATACAATAAAAGTCACTACTATCAGTGAACACTAATAAGCACAAAGCTAAGATAAACACACTGATACTATATAGACTACCTTGTATCTCTAGAACACCAGATGTGGTGACTGTGCCTAAATCATTGCTAGCTTCACAGGTATAGGTTCCAGCATCCTTCTGTGTTGTGTCTCTCACAGTAAGGGAGGCAACACACTCGTCATACAGCATGCTATGGCGTTTGTCCTCCACTATTTCACGCTGTTCCTTCAGCCTACAACCACAGCAAACAAACAAACAATCAAACACAACTGACACTGGTATGTAAGCCTTTACATTACCGCTTATCTTCATTTACAAGAAAACAAGATCCCAAACCTTAACCAACATTTGTGTTTTCACCTGCTGTTTGAACATTAAGTTTTATTTGAAAAATGTAAATGGACATTGTATTGTCCTTTTCCTAACGCATATTGATATATATATATTTGAACATTTCCCTAAAATATAACAACATATAAAACTTCTGTTTTAAACTCTAAAAAAATCATTCATAATCATATTCTGTACCTGTCTGAAATTCATTTTGGCTTATGTTTAAGGATAAGGAACAAACAAAACAACATTCACAAAAGACAGAGACAAGACCATATAAAGTAATAATATACTTCTTGTAGCATTGTTTGTAAATGCATGTCTGCTGTCATATATTGCACATCATTGGTCAGCATTTCTACACGTGTACAAATGTATACATAGGTAAACTCACCACTTGATGCTTGGTACAGGCTCACCACTAATCTTGCATTCAAATACTGTAGTATCTCCCTCCATCACAGCCAGGTCAGGCAAACCTTCCAGCACAGTAGGGGCTTCACCCACTGCAAATTACACCATCAGAATTTTAATAAAAAGTGAACTTTTAGTGTTCACAAAAAAAGGTTTCTCAAAAAATGCACTTGAATGCCTGATTTATTACTGGGTTTTCTTTGCACTAGCTTCAAATATACTCACTGAGAGGTTCGCGAGCTGTGACTGGCAAGGAAGATGGAGATGGGGGTCCAATTCCAGCTTTGTTTTCTGCACTGACTCGGAACTCATATTCAGTTCCCTTGGTCAACTGTCTGACAATGAAGCTGCTGTCTGGAACTTTTATGTTCTGGCTTGCTGGAAGCCATCTTGAGGAACCACTCACTCTCATTTCCACAACATAGTTGAAGATAGCACTGCCGCCATCACTGTCTGGTGGAAGCCATTTTAGGGTGACAGACTCCTTAGTGATGTCTTTTGCCTCTGGTCTGCTGGGAGCATCAGGTTTATCTAGGAATATATATGAATTCATGATAAGCCCAGTACTATAAAAGTATTTCAGTCTTCAAGCTATAAAACATTTAGCTCCAGCTCCAAACATATTACAAACAATACACACGTGGATTTAAACATATGCACACATAGATACAAAAGATACATAGGCACATAAAACCTCCCTTACTGTATGGATCAAAAGCCTTTATGGGCATGGTAGGTTCTGAAGGTTTGCTGAAGCCTGCAGCATTCTCTGCTAAGACCCTGAACTCATATTCATTGCCCTCTACAAGATCCATCACTGTGTACACTGTATCTCTGATAGGACTCTTGTTTACTCTTGTCCATCGGGGGCTTGCCGGTGACTTCCTCTCTACAGCGTAACCTGTGATGACAGATCCTCCATCACTCTCTGGTGGCTCCCATGTCAGGGTGACTGATGAATGGGTGATCTCACTAGGCTGCAGCTTCTTAGGTGCATCAGGAACATCTGTTGAATAGAACATCAGAATCAAAGCTCACATGCACTTTAAATCATGTTTTAATATATTAAAAACAGGAATAAATGAGAATCTCATGTCCATTCATCTACCTCTTTCTGCAATCACACATAGCTCAGGATAATGCTGAAACACCAAGATGTCTTTAAAATTGCGGAAGCAGGTGCAAACTTATTCAAGATAATGCTTTCAACATTCTCCAAGTCCTGACATCATTGTGCAAAATCCTATGAATTGCTTTGTCTGTAATGCAACTGCAACCTACCATAGGGACTCTTAGGCACAATGCCATCAAAGAGCTCAGCAGCCTCTCCTACTCCTATCTCATTCTCAGCTGCCACACGGAAGAAGTATTCATTGCCTTCCAGCAATTTCTGCACTGAGTACATATCAGTTGTGTTGTCAACACGCTGAACTGGAGTCCATGTATTGCGCTTGGAATCTCGCTTCTCAATCACATAGCCCTTCAGGGGACAATTGCCTGTGGAGGTTGGAGGTTCCCAAGCAATGGCTATCTGATCTTTTAGGACTTCAATAACATGCAGATTGTTTGGCTTGCCAGGTTTATCTGAAAAAGGATGCATTTTTTAATGAAGATATTTAAAACATTTACACATGATAAGCAGCACACAAAGAATTTTTAAAAATAGCTGGTTGAAAACCATGTAAGTCTTCTTACTGATGTTTCCAGATTACAAAACTCAAAGATTTAAGACAGATAACAATGACCACCTTATCTAATTCAGAAAAAGTTTTCAGATGGTCATGATTCATTCAGATTAACAGATACTCAGAGGCTTAACATGTTATGTTGTAACGTGTTTCAGTTATCATGGAACATTTGTTTACTGAAACACAGGCACAAGGGACTTGCTTTCAATACCAATCTCTTCAAACGATCTATTTAAGATAATTGCAACAACTCTAGCATACCTTTGACTTTGACATCAAAGTCAGCCTCAGCCCTGCCAACAACATTTTCAGCACAGATAGTATAAACCCCAGAGTCATCAAGGAGAGCATTTTTGAGAGTCAATTTGCTGTATTCATCTGTGGTCTCAATGCTGATTCGATCTGATTTTTGTAGTGGCTCATCGTCAAGCATCCAAGATACTGTTGGGGATGGGATTCCACTGGTGTTGACCTTTAGCACTAGGGTGGAGCCAGCCCGGATTGTCTGTGCACTCTTGAGTCTGTTGTCATACTCCAGGACTGGGTGAGCTGTGGTTTAAGAATTTACATCAAAAGAATTCAAAAAGTCTATGCCAGTCAATGCCAACAGTCATATTTTACTCTAGCAAATGAAACTATGACACATAAAGGAATAAAAATCTAGAGGCTTATTCTGAAGTTTATTCATGTGAGTTAATAAGAATCCCCACCGGTCAAACATTTTTGTATTTATCTATAAGTAATTATGAAAGTAGTTTTATTTCATGCTAGCATTTCAACGCATTGGTTCATTAATGAATGCATTATAAGCCCATAGCAAAACATAAACTCTCTTTTTATGTAAACTTTTCTAAAATCTAGCTATAAATGACCAACTATAACACATTTTGCAATCTGAGTTAAATTAATAAATAAATTTAAAAAGAGACAAAAGTACTAACTGTGCACTGTTAACAATCCTTCTGTCTGAACACGCCCAAGGGGATTGGAAGCCTCACAGCGATATACATCAGCATCATCAGGTTCAGTTTTATGGATTACAAGAGATGCCACTTCATCCTCGTAGCTCATTTCATACTTGGAGCTCTTCTTTACTTCCTTCTTGCCACGGAACCTGAAATCATTTCTTAATCTGTAAGTTAAAGTTTCAAACTAATAACAGATTCTGTTCATCTTGGTAAAGGCCAACAAAAATAAGTGGAACAACTGAAACAAACTTTATCTATTTCAAACTGTAGGTTAAGAAAATGCACAAAAAAGGCAAACATACAAAAAAATGAATAAAAGAAAAACAAACCATTTAATTTCTGCCTCAGGCTCTCCAACATCTATGTCACATTCAAGAATGGCATCACCAGGGGCAGCAACTGTGGTGTCCTGCAGTGGTTCTAGCAGCATGGGTGGTGTGCCAACTGCATAAAAAATGTGTGTTTACAGACCGCAAAGCTTTTTCAAAATCATTATTATTGGATATGTCACTTGAAAAATGGGTCTGTATCTCTATAAAATACAAGAGACCACACAGACAAATAAAACAATAAGTAAATTTTACCACAATATTTTAATTCATATACGGTAGCTGTCTTTTCTCAAAAAGAAAAATGAATAAATGAAAGGAAAACAGATGAGTAATCTTACCAAGTGGTTTGACAACCTTGACAGCTTTTGTTGGAGATGATGGTTCACCAACACCTGCACGATTCTCGGCTGCCACACGGAACACATACTCCGCATTCTCCCTCAGGCCTGTGATGCTGAAGGTGGTATCAGGAACAATGAAGGCTTCGTTAGCTTTAATCCACTGTGTAGCACTAACAGGTCGGTACTGAACCACATAGTTTGTTATAGGACTGCCTCCATCTGTTTCAGGTGGTGTCCACTTGAGAGCCACAGAGCTCTGGTCTGTGCCAGTGATGTCTGGTGTGCCAGGCTTGCCAGGGACATCTACATTTGAACAGGCATCTATGTTAAAGTCTCTTCTCATTATGTTTGAAAATGAGTCCTTTATGTGCAATAATTCAATGACTGATGCAGCATGATGAACTTCAACTCATTTTCTGTGAAAATAATTTTTTTTACTTTGAGCTTCCCCTGCTCTAAAAGTTTGTTCTGATTATTCTGCATGTGCTGTGAAATGTTCAAGTTATCAAGTTACTCACTAAAGATACCAGATCATTTTTTTACCATCCACAAAATCCAGAGTTCTTGCTCCCCCTATTTTATCATTTACATACATCCTTAGATGTCATATTTCAAGGAATCAAACAATTAAAATATATTTTAAAACTAGATTTAAAAGCAACATGCAAAACCAACAAAAAAAAGTCACACATGTACACTACTGTCCCCTATGTAGATATATACTTACTCCAAGGGTCTTTAGCCACAATACTGTCAGAGGGTTTGCTTGGCTCACTGGGACCAGCCTTATTATGTGCAATGACACGGAACTGGTAGACATTGTCTTCTATCAGGTCATCTACCTTCAGGTTCAGGTTCTGCACTGGGGTCTTGTTCACTGTCACCCAGCGAGGGCTAAATGATGACTGACGCTCAATGGTATATCCAGTCACAGGAGACCCACCATCATTTGCTGGCTGCTGCCAGGATACAACAGCTGAGTCGTGCATGACATCTGTCACAGTAGGTGCATCTGGTGCATCAGGGACCGCTGAAGAATTTAAATGAATTTTTAATCCATTGTTTTCATAATGAATCTTTTTGCAGTATTAATTTTCTAGCAGATTTCCGTTATATTTCCACATCAGCACCTTAACGGTGATTGAACTATTTTATGGAATCAGCGATCAGCTTATGCAGCTTCCTAGTATTAGTATCATGCTGATCTGCCTTCCCAATTTGTCTGGAAAAACAAGCTAACTTCATATATAGAAATAAAGCAATGAATTCATCAAACAGAATCAGAGTAAGGAACTGTTTGCCCATGGACACTCACTGAACGGATTCTTTGCTGTGATGATTTCAGACTCTGCAGGTTCACTGAGACCAACATCATTCTGTGCAAATACACGGAAGATGTACTGGGCATTCTCTACCAGGTCTGACACTGGCAGCTGCAGTGATGGTGTGTCGCCAATCCTCTTCCAAGACTGCCTGTTAGCCTCACGTTTTTCAATGATATACTGTGTGACTGGCTTTCCACCATCATCTTCTGGGGTCTTCCAAGTGACAGTAGCTGTCTCAGCAGTAATGTCTGTTACAGTGATATTCCGTGGTGCAGAAGGCTTATCTGCAAAATGAAAATTCATAGATGATGTTACAAAAATGCTAAATTATGGGAATATCAGCAGATTACAAATTCATGGACAACATGGATTAAACCTAAATGAATTATTGCTTTGCAGACATTAGTCTTTCCTATAAACCAGAACAGTAAAGCCATTGACAATGAGCAACTGACTTTCATCTTCCACTGTGTGAATACTTAAATAATAACTCATTGTATCCAAAACCAACAAAATATACATCCAATCAGACATACTATACACACTTTGGACCAACAAATTGCTTACCAAGTACAACCAGTTTGATGCTAATGACAGCTTTTCCATTGTCGTTGCCAAGGGTTACCGTGTAGCTGCCAGTATCTGTACGCTTCACATGGCTCATACGTATTGTGGTCATGTTGTATATAGTTTCTGTCTCCATGCGAGTATAATCAGGGAGATCACTCTCATTAAAAGTCCAAGTAACTACTGGCTGAGGATTACCAGTGAAGGGCACCTCAAAGGCTGTGGACTGGCCAGCATACAGGTAGATAGTCTCATCATATTTCTTGTCCAAGAAAATCTTGGGTGGCACTGTTGAAATAGGAAATTAAACACAGGCACACAGGTGAGAATGCAGATTGCTAATTAGTGTAAAGAACTGAAACCCCACCTCTATGCATATAAAAACTTCTGTAAACACAATTACAATTTTAGTTTTAAAACAAATATCAAAATGATCATATATAATGACAAAAATAAATCTAACCCCAAATGATAAAACATTTTACATGGGTTTTGCACTTTTTAGACTTCTCTTGAAATGTAAAAATCAAACATGAATGAATGAAGGACAATTTTTGCTGCAAGAATTTAATGGATGGCAAAATACACACCTTCCACGAAAAGTCCAGCTTCAGATGTTTTGCCTCTGACAACAACTTTGTAGTCACCTTCATCTCTGCCATCCACATCCTTGACCTTAAGGCGATGAATTACACCTTTGCTCTCCATCTCATACTTGTCACTAGCCTTCAAAAGTTGATTGTTGAAGAACCACTCTGCCACTGTACTGACTTTGTTTACTTCACACTCAAACAGTGCTGTGGCAGGAATTTCTTTTACATCAATGTCCTCAAGTTTGCGAACAAACTCCAGGTCTTCTTCTGCAGTTGATTGAAAAAAAATCAATTGAAACTTCAAGTTTTTGTAACTTTGAAGCTTAATGAAATAAGTAGTGATAGCATTAAAAGATAATTTATTCTTGTTTTATGTGTATACATGTACACTAACAGTAAAAAAAAAAAAAAAAAATCGCAATACATCCTTGATGGATGAGCCAGCTGTAAAGAGTTTATAAAAATCCACTGAAATGATTGCATCAATATAAATTTAAACTATTTTCTATAACATATTTCTGTTATGGTTAACTTATTTCAACTTGTCAACTGCTTAAATATATACTGAATTCATATGTTCCAAATTTTAGGGGGCTTTGTTAAAAACCTTTGAGGAGCTTTGCTGACCTTCAACAAGGACAGTACACTTGGACGTCAAATCCTCCACCTTGATGGAATATTCAGCTTCATCATCCATTGCTAGTCTGTCAATAGTGAGTACATGATTCTTGTGTTCAGAAATGATAGTCAGGTGGTCAGATGATGTCAGTTTAACTCCATCTTTGTACCATGTGGCAGAACAATTTGGCTTGGACACCACACATTCTAGCACCAGAGGCTGGTACTCCATTAATGTTTGATCCATCAGTGGCTTCAGAATGGCCAGTGGCTCTTCTGCAAAATAAAAGTGTCTTTTTAGATCCTCAACCTTCCCATTAATAATAAATCTGAAAACAGATATGTAGATGAAAGTGAAAAACAGATGCTTAAAAAACACAAACACATGGGTTAAATCTGACTAACAGGCTTGAGGGAACCAAGTCTCTGCAGTCTTTTCTGCTTCAATTTGTTGCGATTTGTGCTATTGTTTGGATGCCAGCATTGTGCTGGCTTTTTGTTTTTCATCTATCTTCAGCCAGTCTTTTTTTAAACTAATGTTGTGACAGTTTGTATACTTCCTCACTGTGTTAGACCTGACATCATCACCAAACACTCATATTTTTATTATTTTAATGCAATTTATTTTAAGATCATGTGGATACCAGCAATCTCCTGATGATTTATCTATATTCTTAAATAGCGACTGATCTATTCTGCTTTTGACCAATGACTTTATGATCTGTAGATCTAAACTGAGACCTGTCAACATCTTGGTCTAGAACAGGATGTTCTCTTCAGAATAACCCTGATATTCCATTAACTTATTTTGCATGTGTGCTATAAATTTGGGCATAGGACTGGAATATGGTGCTATATAAGTTAACATTTTTATTATTAAATTCCATTTCAAAGGATTTCTTGTGAACTCTTTGCTATCTCGTGCCCACTGGCACTAATTTAGTTACACATAAATTAATTAGTATCTGAATGTATCATCCTCATGGACAGAGTAGAGCTTTGACCACTGTACGGCAAAAATGAAATCATTTCATGGCAACAAAGTGGTTCACAAAAAACAGTTAAACAGTGTCATGGGATTGTGGAAATACAAAATATTAAACTTGGAAAAAAAATATAAGAAAGTTTTTAAAAATACAAAAAACTGCTATCGACAAAAATAACTCTTCAAATAGTCATTTGATAAATGCCCACCTTTTACTGTGACTCGTCCTGATGACTTTTTGTCACTCACAATGCATTTGTACACAGCCTCATCATCCAGATTAGCTGAAGAGATTGAAAGAGTGTGCGTGCAGCCATCAGCAGTTATCTGGATGTGATCAGTAGGTGTCAAATCCTGACCATTACGTTGCCATTTTGCAGGTCTGTCTGGTTTGTTTACTTCACAGCTCAGAAGAAGAGGCATTTTTTCTATCACTTCCAGACCTTTAAGTGGCTTGGTGAACTCAATGGGTAGTTCTAAATGCAAAAATATTTTAACATATATTGATAAGTAATTTTATGCCACACTGTGCAATACATACAACAAAGAGATCTGAATGAGTGTGCATGGACACACACAAACAAACACATATGTTGGTGGGGATTGAAAATGAAGGAATCAGAAAAAAACTGAAAGGAAGACTTAGATGGAATGAGCAAAAATAAAAGAAACACAGTTCGTTGTTTTAACTAGAAAAATGTGTCCAATAAAAACAGTTCATAAAATTAAAAATGTTAATTGCATAGGAAAAGGTGATGAAATAAAATAATTTCAAAATATCTGCAGCTGAATATTAGAAATTTCACAAATGGTTAATATCAAAAGGAGAATCAAGAATGTTTACTCATTATTTTTCTGCAAGCACAAGACATGCATAAAGTTCACCAGGGAAATGCAGATGCCTTGAAACCCAATTATTCATGTTTATCTGAACTACAGCCAGCTGAGTTTACCTTTCACTGCTAATCTTCCTTCACTGATTTTGTCCCCAACTTTAATGCTGTAGATCCCAGCATCTTCCACTGACACATCCTCTAGGACCAGAGAATGGATAGTTTTCTCTACCTTTATGTCAAATCCATTTTCCACTGAGACTGACTGGCCATTGTGCAACCAAATGGCTTCCAAATCAGGCTTGCTCATTTCACATTTAAAGACAGCTGTTTCTTTTTCTGTAACTTCAATGTCCCTAAGCTTCCTGATGAATTCCACTGGTTCTTCTGCAGAGATCATTATTCATGACAAAATATAGCATTATGCTAGTTGCATAACATTCAAATCAGTAAGAAACTGATTAGTTTGCCCAAAATCTTCTTTCCATGCAATTAAATGTCAGCTTCAAAAGATACACACAAAGAATTTAGAAAATTAAATTAAAGAGCTACAGGTGATAATCCCTCGTGTTCTATCCATTTAGTCCATGTCTCTTTCCCGTTTTAAGCGCTAAGAGCATGCTCTTTATGAGTGTGAATATGCGCTATAAAAATCTTCATTATTATTATTAATCAAAAGAAGACTAGTTTAAAGAAACTGTTCATGGTAAGTAAATGTACATTGAAGCCAACATGGGAAAAACAGAAATGTGAATCAGAACTGGGTTAACAGAAATTTGCAATGAGTCTGAGAGAGAAGAACCAATAAAGTCACATGAAAGATGACCAATCAACTTTAATTACAGAAATAAGTTTTTACTGCATCCTCTCACCTTCTACCAAGACTTCAGCTGTACTTTCATTGCCACCAATGAGGACTTTGTAAACTGCCTCATCATCCAGCTCAGCGCTGTCAATAATCAGTCTGTGCACTCCACCTTCTGATGTCAAACGGATGTGAGCAGAAGCTGTCACAGGAACATCATCTTTGAACCACTGCGCTGGTTTGTCAGGGCGACTAACCTCACATTCCAAGACCAGTTTTTGGTGTTCTATCACAGTGATGTTGGCCAGTGGTCGTACAAATGTAGCTGGTAGTTCTGTTTAAAAAAAAAGAGTTGATAATCCTGCAGTGGTACACCCATTTTAAGCAGATCATGGTCTAAAGATGCTAGCACTATGACAACACCAAGAATATATATTTAAAAAAAAACACATCAAAATTATTGTAACTGACCTTTCACCAAGACTTCTGCGGTGCTTTCTGCACCATTGACAACCACTCTGTACACAGCTTTGTCGTCTAACTCTGCAGAGTCAATCTCTAGACGATGTACTCCACCTTCTGATGTCAGGCGGATTCGAGCAGAAGCTGTCACAGGAACATCATCTTTGAACCACTGTGCTGGCTTGTCAGGGCGACTGACTTCACACTCCAGGGCAAGTTTCTGGTGTTCAGTTACAGTAATGTTGGCCAGTGGGTGCACAATGGTAGTAGGTAGTTCTGCAACATAAAGATAAGGAACTGCAAGTTCTGTTAGTTAAAGATAAATTAACTCCTTATTAATTAATTTTCTGAGCATTGGCACTCAGACAGCAATCCTGGCAGACCTCTGATTGCCTAACCTCAACTCTTTGAGAAGTGGAATGTGGAAGGACAGACTAATGAGAGTATCATCATTCTGTGATGTTTTGAAACTGCTAGTCCTCTATTGTTGTCGTAAAATATTTACAACACCATGAAATGGTTACATTTTTCCTATCATGAATTAAAATACTCTTTTATGACAATAATATATGGATAATTACTCAAAATATGACAGTAACAGAATCAAACTGACCTTCAATAAAGACTTCAGCTGAGCTTTCTGCACCATTGATAACTACCCTGTACACAGCTTCATCATCTAACTCTGCAGAGTCAATCTCTAGACGATGTACTCCCCCTTCAGATGTCAGGCGGATGCGAGCAGAAGCTGTCACAGGAACATCATCTTTGAACCACTGCGCTGGCTTGTCAGGGCGACTGACTTCACATTCCAGGGCAAGTTTCTGGTGTTCAGTTACAGTGATGTTGGCCAGTGGACGCACAATCGTGGTAGGTAGTTCTGCAGTGTGAATAAATGAGTGGAAATAATGTAGAAACGGTGCTAATACAAAACAATGAGGTTCCGTAGGTTAAACGAAAACCTAAAAATGATCACTTACTTAATAAGTAACAGGGGCCAAGATGTCAGTAACCAGATGTTTGTATTGGTATTTTCTTCCATTCCAGACATGATGTATAAAACGATAGGGAACTGAAGAGAGTTTTCAAACCTCCATTCACTGTTCTGAAATTGCTACAATCTTTTAATAGCCCATCTTGAGGCACACCATAGTCTATTTTTATCACAAATTAAAGACACTCTTATTATATGACAGCAACAGCATTAAACTGACCTTCAATAAAGACTTCAGCTGAGCTTTCTGCACCATTGATAACTATTCTGTACACAGCTTCATCGTCTAACTCTGCAGAGTCAATCTCTAGACGATGTACTCCCACTTCAGATGTCAGGCGGATGTGAGTAGAAGCTGTCACAGGAACATCATCTTTGAACCACTGTGATGGTTTGTCAGGGCGACTGACTTCACACTCCAGGGCAAGTTTCTGGTGTTCAGTTACAGTGATGTTGGCAAGAGGTCGCACAAATGTTGTAGGTAGTTCTGGTAATTAGAAAAATATCTAAAATAAGTTCAATAAGTGACTGAATGTATGCGATTTTCATGCATGTCTTATTTTTCTCATTCTTTTCTCAATGCAATTTTACATAGAGAATATCCTATAGTAACCCCTCTTCCCTAAACATCATTCACTTTTCTCTCATCAGTAAACCAAGCGATAAGGTAAAGATATAATTTGTTCAGAGGTTTCTAGTTATCTTTGCAAAATAAATAAATAAACAGAATTCTAAACTGTACCTGTAACACTGAGAATTGCTGAGCTAGATTTATTTTCAATTACAACAGTATATTTTCCTTTGTCATCTAGGCTAGCATCTTTCTTTGTGAGAGTGTGAATCTGTCCATCATGAGAAATCTCAACATCATCTGCTGGTGTAATTTCTTGACCATCTTTGAGCCATCGGGCCTTAGCACTAGGCTTTGACACTTGACATTTGAATGTGAATGGCTGCTTTTCTTCCACCTTCTGATCAGACAGAGGACTGAGGATCTCCAAAGCAATTTCTGAGGAGGAAGAAGCATGGCATTTAGGAAGGTTTAGGATACTAGGGACAACTATGCCTCATCATTGGTTAATTGACAGAGGAAATAAAAAGTGGCATGGCACCTATGACAAACAGGAAAACATTGCTTTGCTCATTATAACATGCAACAACATTAGGGAAATGTGACAGAAAACTTTAAGATTACAAATTAAGATGATACGCAAAAATAAAAATGGAACAAAACTGAAAAACAAGAGAATACTGATGTAAAACTGGAAAAATAAGACACAAGGCAGTTTGTATATGTAGCAATGTTTAGTTACTAATGGGTTTAGATTAACTTGACAGATCTTGACTAAGGAAGCACAGACTGTGGCAGTTCTACTACAAGTACTACAAGTATAGTTTCTGATAGAACATGTGACAGATCTCCCCAAGGAAGCAGGAGCTATGGCAGTCCTACTAGAAGCATTACATTTACAAGCTTATCCAAACCAATGGTTTACCTTCAACCAGCACCATAGCTTTGCTGCTCTTGTCTCTCACTTCAATGGCGTAATCAGCTTCATCATCAAGTTCGGACGCAGGAATCTCCAGTCTGTGTATGGTACCATCTATAACAAGGTGATAGCGCTCTGATGGCTCAAGAACCTTCCCATCTTTAAGCCAGCGAGCAGGCAGGTTGGGTTTGGAAACTTCACACTCAAGTGTAATGGGCTGGCCTTCTGTAGTGGTCACATCATGGAGGGGTTTCAGAATCTCCACAGGAAGCTCTGTGAGTTAATATTAAGAACACTTAATAGATAAAATTTTTGTATAACCAAATGAAACAAAAATATTCCCTATCAAAAATATTTGAGTAAATCAAAATAAAGTGTATATTACACTTGTGTTTAAAATGCATTAATAAACAAAGGTGTCAGCAATAACCCAGTTGTGGCAAAAGAATCCTGGACACAAGAACAAATTATACCAGAAAGAAAATGATTTACTTTCAATGTTATCTGACTTGATTTGGTGTTTTTTTTTAATTAATCTTAAAGTAAGGCCTTTATGTTTATTACCCTCTTCTGGGTACTCAACCCTCACCTTCAACTTTCACATAAGCAGATGTGGACACATCACCACAGACACAAGAATAGCACCCCATATCTTCCAGAGTGGCATCTTCAATAATCAGCTGATGCAGGAATCTGTCATATACAATCTCAATTCGGCCACCAGGAATGATTTCCACTCCATCCTTCAGCCACTTGACAGGTTTTCCTTTTTTGGAGAGCTCACATTCAAGTTCAATAGTCTCCTGTTCAAGTACCTCCTGGTCCCGCAGATCTTTTGTGAACTGGGTAGGTATTTCTATTGGGAAAAATAATAAAAATGATAAGGTCTCCATGATAATCATACATAAAAATAACAAACATAAATAACATAATCACAAACATTTACCTTTTTTAAAAGAAACTCTTGTGTTTTATTGTATGTCTCAAGGTGATTTCAAAATGCACTCTCTGAACAAGCATACTCCCAAGCAAGCAAATGAAACAAAACATTATATCTTTATTTATGAGAGTAATTCAAGAATGAAGACATCTGTACTTACCATAGATTGTGAGGGTGGCTGAAGATTCTTTGTCATCACCCAAGATAACTGTGTATTCACCCTCATCCTCTGGAATGGTTTCCATTATGCGCAGCATATGGCGGTAGCGATCACACACGATCTTGATGCGGTCTGATGGAGTAAGAGGTTTACGGTTTTTCAACCAGCGAACTGGGATGTTTGCTTTGGTCAGTAGGCACTCAAGTTCAACGTTGTCACCTTCACGCCCTGATACATCTTTCAACCTGGCTCTGAAGTCAGGGGTCTCCTCTGAAGATTGGAATCAAATTTCAGTCCTTAATGACTTGTAAAAATATTCCAGCATGTAAAACAAGACATACATACATTGCAGGTATTGTAAACAGAATAGTTTAGATCCTGTCTACAACTTACCTTCAACAAAAAGCTTGGCAATGGACTTGCTGCCATTGATCTTGATGGTGTAAACAGCATCATGTTCAGGTGTGGCCTCAGGTATTTTGAGTATGTGTGTACAACCATCTGTGATAAACTCAAAGCCATCATCTTCTGTGATGGGTACACCATCCTTCAGCCACATTGCAGGTACACCCGGTTTCGACACCTCACATACAAAGCTCACAGTCTCTCCCTCAAGGCACTCAGTGTCGCATAGTGGCCGTGTAATGTGAACAGGACTTTCTGAAAAAAAAATGGCAAGAAAGGTGCCTCTTCATTCATATACAATTCAACACCAGGAATATCATTTTTCTTAATTACTGAGTTATTTTTAACGGTATATAGTTAAGAAATACAAAGAAGACAGAAAGTACAAATACATGCATTTGTTACTTGAAAAATCTACATGAGGGTACAAGCATAATCCCGTATAGTTTAAATAATCTGTTTATGCAACATCATAAAAAGACAAAGGAAAGAAGACTTACCTTCCACAAGCAAAAGTGCTGTGGAGATCTTGTCTCCAATACGGATGGTGTATTCTGCCTCATCCTCAAGAGTGGCCCTGGGTATGGTCAGAGTATGTACCCTTCCCTCCACTTTGAGCTGGCACTCATCTGTTGCAAAGATTTCTGTTTTATCCTTGAACCAACGTGCTGGTTTGTCTGGCAAGTTGACCTCACATGTCAAGGTGATGGAATCCCCTTCTGTGCATTCTGTCTTTTTTAGAGGAACGATGATTTCCAGTGGAGTTTCTGCAATACCATGTTATGGGTCAGTGGTATTGTATTATCATGTAATGTCATGAATGGCACTCTGTTCTCAAACTGGCTTGTATGAAACAAACAGGGTTATATTTCATTTTATTTGCTTTGTGTGTGTGTGTGTGTGGGTGCGTGCATGTGTTTTGTGTGCGTGTTTTGTGTGTGTGTGTGTGTGTGTGTTTTATGTGTGTGCATGTGTTTTGTGTGTTATCTTATCTTATCTTATCTAACAGAAACAAATACAGAATTACTGTTTCTTTCAAATAAATGCTAATGAATCCTACCTTTGATTGTCAATGATGCAGAGGTTTCGTTGACACCACAGCGAGCAGTGTATGTGCCAGAATCATCGGGTGAAACTTCCTGGATAGTAAGTGTGTGTGTTGTCCCATCTTGCTCCATGTTGTATTTGTCACTAGGCTTAAGAATCTCCTGATTAAGAAGCCAGTCGACTATGACATCTGGTTTGCTGACCTCACAGGACAAGGACACTGTGTCTTTCTCCTGTGCTTCAGTGTCGGTAAGTTTCACCGTGAAGTCAGCAGAAATTTCTGAAAGTTTCATTGGATAATCAGTTTTACTTTTTTTTATGCATGCTAAGAACTATGTTCTGATGGCTTCTCCAAAAATAAAAAATAAATTCCATCCTCTTAGCTATTCTAGCAAATAATATTTTCTCTATTTCATCGTCTCAAAAGCTTGAGGATAAAAAAAACCTGTCATGTAACCAGAATAAATTATGAGGTCTTCACTTCTTTTTTCTTTCTTCCTTTATAAAATTTATTAGCAATTTTAAACAGATGATCATCAAAAGAAATTGACCTTCCACAGTAAGCTTGGCGCTGCTATCTTTGTCTCTGATGACAACTGTGTATTCGGCAGCATCATCCATATGGGTGTTACGAAGCACAAGACGATGCACTTTGCCATCCATCTCAACGGACATGGTCTCTGATGGCTGAAGTTCCATTCCATTCTTGAACCACTTGGCAGGAACATTGGTTTCAGTGACTTCACACAAAAAGGTGACTGTTTCTCCTTCTTTGCAGGTTTGTTCTGACAATGGAATAGTGAACTCCAGTGGTGCTTCTGGAACAGAAATACCTCTAATAATCTACTGAACAAGACCGCAAAATTTTCTTTTTTAAATTCTCAATGAAAACATCTGAAAAAAAATCCACAAACCAGCAATATCTTAATTATATAGCAGGTAATGCCATCAAAAACAAGATCATGCACGCAATATGCAATACTGTGCATTCCAAAATACACTTGGGTTTGTACATTTGTAAAAAAAAGGGCATGCAAAGGGTGTGACCAACCTTCCTTTAGAGTGATTCCAGTTAAACGGCGACTGCCAATGACCACGATGTAGTCATCATAATCCTCAATGTTCAATCTATGCACAACAAGCTTATGCATGCAGCCTTCATCGAGAATGTCATATTTGAAGCTAGGGCGTAGCTTTCTGTCACCTCGGTACCACGAAACACGCAAGTCAACTTTGGAAACATTACATATGAACACAGCAAGGGACTCCGAGTCCACTGTAAACCGCTTCACGCTGAGACTGAGATTGAGGGGAAGCTCTGCAAGGCAATCATTGCCATTCATGGGGAACATGCTTTTATATTTGTGGAAACCATCACAAATGAACTTCAATGGCTGAGTTATTCTGTAAAATTCAGTGTCAAGATCTACTTTCGTTTATTTCATGGAAACTTCACAATAAGTAAAAGGCATCCAAGCCTCTTGGAACACCATGACTTATTAATAGCACCATCCTAAATTTTTATTCATTTGACAGCTTCCACACCAAAGTTTATATTTACACAAACATGCATTTTAAAAATGTGTTAACCCACCTTAGTATAGTTTTTAAAAAGCATATACTCTTATTAAAGTCTGTAGTTTAAGTTAGTATTCTTTTGTGCACATCACATTCCACATAAGCCTCCTAGCTGTTGATTACTGCCAAGGAATTAAATAGCAGGAAATTCAAGATCTACAGAAATAATTTAAGAAAATGTAGTCAGCTAATCAACTTATGTAACTTTGTTCAACAATGCCTGTAAATCTTTGTTTTATTTTTGTGGGTAGTATGTTTATGGATAGCCTCTCATCTGCTTGTAAAATCTTTGCATGGATGTTGATGTCTATGAAATGTGAAATTAGGCCACACACACTAAAAAATTACAAGAAGAATGGAAAAATGGCTACTAGGAGAGTGTCACTAAGTTACTGAACAAAGGACAAGTGTGTTAGCAAAATGCAGAGCCTACTTTTCTAACTGCTCTTGAAAACTGACTTAAAAAAAGCTAATACAGCCAAATTCCCAAATGTGAAGCACACTTTCACTTGTTAGCTTTGGGGTTTCAACATAAAAATAAACACAACCACCATAAACAAACACAAGGCTAAAAAACTGTAAATAAATAAAAACAGAAGTACAGTGCAACAACTGACATGAATCAAGGCATTTACAAAAGCCCATAATTTACTCAGTTCTTCTGCCTGTCAACTCTCCTTCTGACTCCTACTGAAATATTTGATGCTTCCAAGTAAATAAATAAATATTTGTTTGCAAAAAGCTAATGAATGAAAGCAAGCAAACAATTAATAAAGGAAATGAGTAACAGGATAAACAATTTCTTCAGTACTTTTTATTTTTCTAAATTCAGTATATCTTCTACATTTGCCAACATATCACAGAATAGCTTTGAAATTTTAATGGATGAGTAAATTCATAGATGGATGGGCGGATTGATCAAATGAGGTATGACTTAAGATGTTGTAATGCTGCAACATTCTCACAAACTACCACTTGAGTCAAAAGAAGCAGTAACAACTTTTTCACCCGTTTGTAAAGTTTGCAGCACAGAAATTTTACTTAAATGTCTACTTTTTAAGAGGGAATGTGGTTTTTCTTATAGTATAAGTTTTACAACACACATGCAATCTGATGAAAAAAGATAACCATTTAAACAAGTCATTGTGCCCACACACATAACTCTCTAACAAGAGAAAACATGCAGTAAAAGCAATAACAATCTATAAAATAATTTTTGCTATACCCCACATAAAAAACTTACAAAACAAGTTAAAACACAAACATAGCAAACCAAAAACAATTGAATGTTATCAATCCAATTACATGAGCAGATCAGTCACTATCACAGTTCTGCCTTATACAGCTCAAGGAAACAGAAACAGATGTGCAGTCAAGCACTTCACAAAGACAAGAGCAAATTCAGAAAGCTCTTCAGGCATTGACAAACATTGCGTAAACAAAACATTATGCATGCTCCATGCAGTCTGGACAATTAAACACGATTGTGCAGGACCCGCCTTAACAGCAAAGCAGTGAGTTTCGATCCATTCAGATGCAGCGTATACAAAACATCAAATTAATGCCTTTACATACTATGAAAGCTCTGCATAATATTGTATGTTTTTAATGCTTCCACATTCAAGAGCAGTTTTTATGGCTGGAAGAAATATCTAATCTTTGCTAGAAGATACTACGCAGAGTTGCTTCTAAAAAAATACAACTATTTTACAAAACAATGAACTATAATTTCCTTAGGTCTATGAAGCATTTGAAATGCGCACTCATTTTTGCTAATTCACTAAAGCAGTTTTCCATTTCCAAAGAAAAAAATGTTATTACAAAGTTGAACTGCTTTCAGTGTTTACAAAAAAAGCAATGTGCTGACACTGCATCAGATATAAAAATACTCACCATCTAGATGGAGGCAGGCTGAACTCTTTCTGTCACCTACAACAACTGCGTACTCAGCAACATCATTGGCATCGACATCTTTGATAACAAGGGTGTGAGTACGTTCATCATGTTCCATAATGTGCTTGTTGCTGGGAGTAATGACTTCATGGTCCTTCATCCACATGACAGTGACATCGTCTTTGTTGACCTCACACTGGAAGTAGGCAATCTTGTGCTCTTCTGTGTGGATTTCCTTGAGTTCTGCCATGAACTCAACAGGAACTTCTGAAAGTGGAGCATAAATTCCTCTTTATTCCTCTTAATTAGCATCTTTAACAGCAAACAGCTTCTGTGACTTAACTAAGTGCTCTAAATACATCTTGTTCTGCTATACCTCTTAGACAAATGGCACTTTGCAGCCATCGTGCAGATCACATACAACAGCCCTCAGCCCCAACCCCGGGCAGTCCAGTAGTGCAACGGTTAGCGCCTGTTACCAATACAGTGAATGTTGGCTGTTCTCGGTTCAGCTCTTGTCTCAGATATGCTTTTCTTTCTCTGCATGTGGCATCTGTTTACACGGCTGGCTGGCTTGTTGTGATATAGCACTGGTTGCTGGCTCCGCATAGAACACCAATCCCACCCCCACCATCAACCCCAACCCCAGTTCTGAACTTTGCAAAGCTTATTACCCATGTTCAGTTACTAAGAGTCAGACGTTTGTGAGTAGAACTTGTTTTCTTACCCACCAACTGCAATACACACTCTTCTTTCTTTAATCTAGCTTGGAACCATTCAGAAAATACAAGAAAACAACCTACCAAGACTCTTAGGCACATTTTTAAATCATACAAACTGGTAACACACAGTAGGCAGGTGATTAGCTAGCTCAAATTTGCTGGTCTGAGGTCTGCTTGCCCAGCTGATATGTACCTGATTTATCAAGCAACAAAGATCGCAGAAGATGAGGGGTGGGGTCCATCTTCCACATGCCATCTCTTTGGATAAATCATTCATTGTTCACTGCTCTTAAAACCACTTCCTACCTGTCAAATTAAAATTAAACATGTATAATCACATTCAGCAAACTCACCATGCACTGTTAAAGTGGCAGTTGTAGATTTGTCCTCAACTTTGGCAGTAATGTCTCCAGCATCAGGTAAGATGGTGTCTGTGATGATAAGTCGATGAACTCTGCCTTCACGGACAATTTTATAGTGCCTATCATCACTGATTTCATGACCATCATGGAACCATTTGGCTGTTGTATTGTCCATGTTCAGTTCACATTCAAATATGACACTGTCACCCTCATTTACTTCCTGGTTCTGAAGTGGCCTAATAAACTCAGGAGGCAGCTCTGTGATTTTAAAAAAAATCAGCCATGGAATTAAAATGATGAATTGCTAATAGAAAAATAATAAGTTCCTTAAATATTCAAGAACATTTTGCAAAATATTGAGCACCCAGTCTATACCCACTAATGCTATCAACAGCACTGTGGTCTAGGAATGTAGGAATTCAAACTGCACAGTATAACCCAAGAAGAGCTTAAAGAGTAACATACCTCTGATGAATAGGGATGCCGTAGATTTCTTATCTTCTGCCTGTACTGTAATGAGGCCCTCATCATCAATTGAAGAGTTGCGGACAAGCAGCTTGTGCCTGAGACCCTCTTTTATAAACTCTATGCGGTCACTCTCAATCAACTCGGCATCATCTAAGAACCACCGCACCTTCTCCACATCCTTTGACAGCTCACAGACAAATTCTGCTGTCTCCGTTTCCATGACGCTCACATCATTGAGAGGGACAACAAACTCCACAGGCAGCTCCTGGATAGTGAGGACTGCTGATGATGTCAGGTCTCCAACCTTAACTTTTACTTCACCAGCATCTTCAAGAGTGACATCATGGATGATGAGCTTATGACGGGGACCATCTTTCAGGATTTCAACAGTATTGCTGGGCTTAAGCTCTTCCTCATCAAGGAACCACAACACACTGTCGACTTCTCTGGTCAGCTCACATGTGAACTCTACAGTCGACTTCTCATAGACAGTCTGATCCTTAAGTGGAATGCTGAAGTCAACAGCAATCATTTCTACAGTGAAGCTGGCTGATGATTCTTTCTCGCCAATCATGATGGTCACTACTCCCGCATCTGCTGGTGTTGAATCTTTAATGATCAGTTTCTGCATTATTCCATCAGAAATAAACTCATACTTCTCATCTTCCTGAACCTCTTTGTAGTTAATAAACCAGTGGACCTTACTCTTGTCCACAGGTATAGTGAGGGTACATTGAAATTCTGCTGTGCTGCCCTCTGTGACAGTAACATCTTTCAGTGGCACTGAGAAGTCAACACTGATTTCTGTGGGGAAAGTTACAATACAGGTTTATAGTAATAACATGATTATTAAAAGTCACAATACAGGTTCATAGGAATAACATGATTTAAGTCACAATTCAGGTTGACAGTAATAACATGATTATTTAAAGGAATGATGTGATTATGTACAGCATGTATATAGTACACAACTCATGAAAGTGAGGCAGTTTCATCCTTCTGACCCTTAACTATTATTATTGAGTTATTAACACTTTATCAGCTCAGTCAGTCTCTGTATGTGCCACATTTTGGACAATATAAGTTTGAGTGCTGATCTTTTTCTTTCTCTGGTCCTAGTGCCTGGATTGCTTTGCCACCATCACTTCACATGTAGCACTTTGATAATTTCAAGTATCTGATGGCTTCTCTTCTCTTTTCTGATACCTTCCACCCCTGCGTGCACGTTTTTCATGTAGGCACCTTTTTGCATATGCATGTATGCTGTGGATATGCTTATATGTGTGCTAGAGATATTGTTAATCAACTGTTTATGTCAAAGCACATTAAGCTTGCTGCCAGCAGGGAAATGCACTGGAGAAATGTTATTATTAATGACTCACTATTTTAATATGTGAATTATACATCTAGCTTTGTTCTTATTTCCTATAATATTACAACAGAAAGTATGTACCATGTCTCTGAATCATAATCTATTTTCACTCTTCCTCCCAAAGTGCTCCCTCTTTCCTTTAATTTTTTGTTGTGTACCAAAGTGCTAATCAGATTTATTGTCATAAATGCCCACATAATTTTGCCACATCATGTTTACAGACCAATAACCTACCTTCAACAGTAAGCTGAGCAGTAGAACTATTTTCACCAATGACAACTGTAACCTCACAGTTATCATCAGGAGATAGATCAGAGATGGTAAATGTGTGTTCAAAACCATCTGATTGAATCTTGTATTTTTCAGATGGTGTCACAGGCTTGCCATTTACAAGCCACTGCACAGGTAGCTCATCATCATTGGTCATGCAGATGAATGTAGCACTGGTATTCTTTTGGGCCTGTGTGTCTTTAAGCTTCATGGTGAAATCTGCTGGGACCTCTGAACCAACAACAAAAAATATTAATAATCAAACATGGATGTTTTATAATTTGAAACATGTAATTCAATATTGTAAATTGGAAACATGCTTTTTTATCATATTTTTTCTAAAATATACTGTAGAAATATTTTCAGGAAAGGTGGATGCAGATCTCACCTTCAACAGTTAGACTGGCTTCGGTGACAATGTCACCATAGGCACAAGACACTGGACCAGAATCTTTAGGCCGACACTTGCTGATAAGTAGTGTGTGTGTCTTGCCATCTTCTGTGATGGCATACTTTGGGCTGGGTTCAATTTCCTGCTCACCCACCCGCCATACTACTTTCACGTTTGGGATGGATAGCTCACAATCAAACTTCGCAGCTTCACGCTCCTTCACACTCAGATCTTCAAGGGGAACAATCCACTGCCACTGATCAAGACAGTTTAAATATTAAATAAATGCTCTTTCTCCGTTTAAAAAATGAATTATATTTACCTGATCCAAACAGTACACTACATTTGCAATGTATGAACACTTTAAAAGAGCAGAGCACATTTCTATATGAAGCCATGTCTACAGAATCTCTGAACATACCAAAACCTACTACCTGAGACCTTAACACCTTGTAAAATGAGTCTCAACATACCCAATGAAGAACAGAAATCATGCCAGAATTTTCCTTCTATTTGTGGCAGAAAAAAAACAACTGACTAAAATGATACTTTCTGAGAGTGATGGGAAATGGAGTCCTAAAGCTCATCCTCACCTTAGCTTTGGGTATAATAAGAACTTTTTCTTCAAGCTCTTCTTCTTCTCGAGTTTTAACAGCTCGCACGTAGCCTGTCTTCTGTTCTTCTTCTGCTGTAAGAGCTGGGGGTGGCACTGGTTTGGGTCGCAGATACTTTTCAAGCTCTTCATGCTCCCTTGGCTTTATTTCAAACTCATGTGGTTCTGGCTCAGACTCAAGCTGTAACAACAAGGCAGTCATAATAAAGAAAATTAATGTTAATGCAAAAGACTGTAGATATTGCCATTAGTGTTACTGCAAAATTTCTACGACAGTTACAAGGCTATTCATAAGATTTTAAGGGGACATAGGTACCCAGTTTGTAACAGAACTGACTGTATCAAATGCATGGCTTACAGAGAATGCATAATCTTTACACTAAAATGTAGCAGACGTTATAAGCAAGTACAAAAAAATGAATGAATTCATAACTATATCCACACGGGAAGTAGTAGATGTAAGTACAGTATACATTTATATAGAAAGGGAAGACAGTTTATGCCACCGCTCACCTCTGGACGTTCTCGCTTTGGTGCAGGATGGTATTCCAGACGCTCGATCTCAGGAGAAGGAGGTTTAGGTGTCACTTCAGGTGAGGGAGACTTCTGCTCCTCAACCTCCACATGCTTTAATTTAATATTCCAAGCTGTCTCCTCTTCTTTAGCCTCTTGCTGGACCTCTCTGTTAAACAAGTTTTGCAAAGATGGTCACTACTTATGTGGCAATGTGCTATCTGTGAAGTCGATCCAGTTTTAAAATAAATGTAAACACTAAATCCACTCTCAAAAGAAGTTGCCCTTGAAAATGTTTGGTTATATATTTATAATATGCAAGGGGAACAATGGACAAAATAAAACATTTTTACAGCTTTCTTGTAGAAGTATTTACACATTAGATTTTCAAAAGCCCCAAACTGTACACAACACTACTGCCAAAATGGTGGCCAGGAAGAAGCTAGAGTGTACTATGCTTAGAGACTTTTCACTGGCTCCTCATTAAAATGGAAACGCAGTCTCCTGACATAAATGATGCTATTTTATATTATCTGAAGAAAGTAACACTTCATAAACCTCAAAACAATCTTTGTTTAGCAATACAGCATGAAATTAAGTTATTCCAGCGTTCACCCAGGCACCATTCAGGAGGACAATTATTTCACATTATATATTCTAAATTTTGTTGTAATTTTTGAAAGAATCACAGGCTGCTACTCTACCTGTGTTTCAGCTGAGCTTTCCAATCAACAACTTCTTCAAGCTTGTCAGTAACCATTAGCGTGGCTGGTGCCTGTTCTGTGCCATGCTCATTGGTAGCTGTTACAGTGTATGTACCAGCATCTTTGGGCTTAATACCCTCCATCTGCAGGACATGTTCACCAGTACTCTCATCAAAGAATACCCTGTTTCGTCCTCCATCCTGTAGTTTCATCCATTTGCCTTTAGACCACTCTACCTTAGGTGAAGGAACTCCATCAATGATGCAGCGAAATTCACCTGTGTGTCCTACAGGAGAATGAATTAAATTTTGTTAATGCTCACTATTATCTGAATGTTTTTATTTGAAGAACTATGGATCATTTGATTTCTAGGCAGCCGCCACAGTTCATACACAGAAAGACGGTTTGTATCAATTCATACGCACATCTAATGTATTTTTAGAGGTGTACGTCATGTTTGAGTACTGCAGAGTTGATGTGTTCTACAGACTGCTTGCACTATGCAAATAACAAGGATCTTGTTCATTATTAAAGAATCTACATGCCTTCCAGAACAGTGCATTTTAGTGGAGCTTCCACAAACGTTGGTGCACGTCCACGGACATCAAGCTTGGCAGCACAAAGGACTTCTCCACCATTATTCTTGGCAACAGCCTTGATTTCACCTTGCATGGTCGGTGTGGCGCCAGTAATGAGCAAGGTGCATGTGCCATCCTTGGGATTTACCTCACATCTGATATTTTCACCTAGCTGAAGCTCTTCATCATTCAAAAGCCTGAAGAACAAAATGTATAACGAATTATCAAAATAAGAGTAAAAGAAGAATAAATCAAAGGGATGATGATGACGATGATGATGATGCTATAAAAACATATAGCACACTCATACTAACATCAAGCATGCACACAGCGCTTGGGACAATAAAGAACGAATGTGTAGACACATAGAAACTCATACAAATCTACTCACCAAGTTATTTCCGGCATTGGCACCCCAGTCACCTGACATTGAAATTTGGCCACACCACCTTCAGGAACAAGGGTGTCTGACAGCTTGCGTTGGAAGGCTGGCTTTTTAACAGCTGTCAAGAAAGAAAGTGAGATCAACTACAACCATCTGCTACAGTTCCTTGCTCATAATTTTCACATGCATTCATTCACCCACACCACCTCTCACTCTCTTTCTCTCTCACACACATACTATATTACTTTAAAAAAAAAGTATGCTTAATAACTAAACAATGATACACACCGATCACTTTCAGGCGGCCATTACATGAGAGCTGTCCAGCTGGGTTTTGTGCACGAGCTGTAAAGAGACCTGCTGAGTCCATAGTGCAGCGATCCAGGACCAGAGTGTAAGTTTCTCCATCAACCTCAAAATGGACATCCTCACTCTCTTTCAGCTCTTTATCTCCCTTTAGCCTTTAAGTACATGCCAAAAATTGTTACATCGTACTCTATCAAAAAGACAGTTATACAAATAAGCACAAGTTTAAAACCAGAGGGGCCAACAAAACATAATTTGAATAAAAAGAAAAAGAACACTTTCTGAAAAGACTGCATATATCATTCCAAAATTAAAAATAAAATGATTTTCACATGTAAACAAAGGTATGACAGATACAAATCAGCAGTCAGTTGCTATTAAGTTCATACTGTGCATGTACATTGAAAGAGGTCAGTCTAGGATGGTCCTTTAAACTACTTACCATGTTACTTGGGGCTTTGGTTTTCCACTGACAACCACTTCTAGTCTGACTGTCTCTGTTTCCAAAACTTCCAGATTATCCAGTTTCTTGAGAAATTTGGGAGTTTCTTTCTTTTCTGAACAAATTTTATATTTAAGGAACTATTAAATCAATATGAACATCAGTGAAACTAAAAAGTAACATGCTACTTTCTATCTCTGTGGAGGGATTAATTATGACAGAAGAGTGACAGAATGATACATGCATAATACAGAATATCTAATTGAATGAAACTAAAAGAAAGATAATCAATTATGCATACATGATAAGAGGCACAATATTAAATCAGCAGGAGTTTGAAATGCTCTATGTAATGAACCGCTCACCTTCAATGAGAAGTTTTGCCTCAGTTGTGGCTTCACCAGCTTTGTTAGTTGCCACAGCCTTGACAAACCCTGCATCTTCAACTTCTGTGCTTTCAAGGCTAAGACTGTGAACTATATCTGCAAAACTTGGACGCTCATCAATGTGGAACCTGAGTCCAGTCTCCACTGGCTGTTCATTCAAGAACCTTCAAAAAAGGTACAGATAAAGTCAGTTTTTAAGAAGAGGGATTACATTAGAAAATATTTAAATGGAATTGAACAAAAGCTGAATGTTAAGGGGTGTTCACATGAAATATTCACCAGGAGACTTGTGGTTTGGGTAGACCCTTGACTGCACATTCAAATTTCACGGGTCGTCCTTCACGACACTCCCTATCTGTCAACTGGCGAGTGAATGTCGGTGCTTCTGATTTTCCTGTCACAAAAGAAAACTTCAAATACAAAACCCAAAATAGAAGGAAAGGATTTAAATAGAAAAGGTTTATGTGCTTTAATCAAGACACACCAAATGTTAAACTGCTTACATAGAGTATATTTCTTGCCCCTGATCATCTTTTACAAAGTTTGCACAGTAACTGCTATCTCAATTCATGAGAATTAACTTGAGACAGCATAAATGTTGCAGAGAAATAAACAATACTGAGAAACAGCGGTATGACATCTACAAAAAATGCTTCTCACCTTCCACAGTTACAAAAGCCGAGCATTCAGCAGAACCAGCAGGATTTGTGGCTACGCATGAGTATGTGCCCTCCTGGTCCATTTTAGTTGAACTTATCTTAAGCTTCACAGTCTCATCATCATACCAAGTTTTGACATTGGGAGTGACCACCAGTTCATGGCCATTTCTGTTTTATTAAAAAAATATATTATATATATATATTTAGTCCACTTTCATATATGGGTGATTTCAACTGCGCTTTATTACAAAAACATATAATCTTTTTAAGTTATCCCTAAAACACACATATATACACATCTATGCACACACATGCCAACATATTTTAATTTTGTGATTAAAACCCAGTGACAAGGTAAGACTAACTGAACTGACACCACGATCGATATTCTTTCTGCTCTCTTAATTTGTAGTTGTCTTGCAGTTCTTTGCCACTCTACTGCTCTTTAAGTTTCCATTGACAGACAGGTGTATTTGAATTGGTTTATAGTTATTAAAGGCACTGTGGTATTTCTAGCACTTCAACCAAACCATGCTTAAATCAAATTCAGAATATGACAGCAATTTTTTTTCTGCCGATTTAAAGTTTCTTCACTTACACAAGCCAGGTGACTTCTGGTCGCGGTAACCCAGTCACTCTGCAAGTAAGCTGCAGCACATTCTCCTCCATTACAAACTGAAAGTTTACCAAAGTGACAATATTATGTCTTTGTCTTTTCATTTTTGGTTCTGATGCTTTAAACTTACAGAACTACAAATCTAACTCTGTCATCACGTAAACACAAAAATCTTTTGTGCATTAACTCATGCTTTGGTACATAAAATAATCATTACAGCCATTGTAGTAAGACTTGGAAATAAAACTGGAAATGATTATGTGTGTAAATATCTTTGTAATGGACTTACTGTGTCTTGGAAGACCTCAACAAACTGAGGTGGTCGTGTTTCTTCCTGTGTTTTTAAGACAAGTGGTGACTCTGACAAACGCTCTTCTCTAGGTATCTCTGCAAAGATCATACAGACAGACGATATTTAAAGCGTCCACTATCAAACACAATCTTAAATATATGGACCAATAATGTTTTCATTTTCCATTTAATGTTTGGTTGTCTCCTCTGTCTTCTACTCTTTCAACATATATGGCACGTTCTAGTCTTTGAAAATGAATCATATTCCTTAATAATCACCTTTCACAATAAGTGACATTTCACAGGTGGCTTCTCCTTCAGAGTTTGTAGCTACACATATGTATGGCCCAGCATCTTCTTTTTCAACATCTTTGATTTCGAAACAGTAAGTGTCCTCATACTGCTCAAAGTGGTACAGCTCTTTGTCCTCCAGAGTCTGAGACTCATGCTTCCAGACAACTTAAAAAAGAAGTGAATAAATACCAGTGTAAACCACAGATTTAAACACACACATACACATGCATTACAGTTTAAACTAACATAAAAGGCTAACAAAAAAAGATTACAAACAAATCACTTTTCTTGTCTATTTAACATATCATTGTCTTATGTCAAGATTTTCTTTCAGTACCTAAAATTTCAGCTGAGTACTTTTATCATACCTGTAGGCACAGGCATTCCCACTACTCTGACAAGGAACTTTGCACAGTCATGTTCTCTGGAAACAACCTGATGTGGTGCTTTGATAAATTCTGGTGGGAATCCTTTTTCCTCGATAACTTCTGGAAAAAAATTAATGCAGAGATCTCTAGAACATATTACAATGTTTCTTTAACTGAACTTTATTGTATTAAAAATATGAGAAAAATAAAACTTGAGTCATGGCTGTAAAAGGTTTCTGACCGCCCATACCTTTGACAAACAGCTCTGCCTTGCAACTGTCTGATCCTGCTGGGTTGACAGCCTTACAGGTGTAGGTGGCATCATGCTCTGGCTGAACATTTGGAATAGTTAATGTTGTTTCAATGTTCTCAGTGTATTCAATGATGAATTCGATGTCAGTGGGACTTATTTCCTGGTCATTCTTCAGCCACACAAAATCTGGTTTTGGAACACCTGTGGCTTTGCAGAAGAACTTGATGGTCTCACCAACAGTTGCTTCTATATCCTTAGTAGGTATAGTAATTCTGGGTGCTTCTGTTTTGGGTGCAGCCTCAACTGGTTTTTCTGGCATTAAAATAAAATGTTCCATTATAATTACCTATAACAGGTTACCTTTATTTACATATCAAAGCTAAGAATAATGTTTTGAATCCACTATCTACTCAAAGGTCTGTACACAACTCCCATAACAAAATTTTTGTTTTCCGTTCCATAAAATAGTATCTATCTTATCTATAACTATATTAATTATGGATGACAATATAGAAAAGAAAGAGAGTGTGTACTTAAGGTTCATGAAATGTGAAAATTCTGGCTGATATTACTGCTTTTTCATACAGGTAGATTTGAGCAGATAACTTAAGAATTGATCCAGTACAAAATCATTGGTAAAGTATATTATTTACCTTTCACCTGAAGCTGAGCAGAGCATGTAACTTGGCCAAGAGGATTTGTAGCAATAGCTGTAAATGTCCCAGCATCTTTGAGTGTGATCTCATCTACCTCAAGATGATAGACACCATCCTCCTCAAAAATCATGTAACGGCCTTCATCTTTAAGTGGCTGGTCATTCTGTGTCCACGTCACTTTTGGTGCTGGACTTCCAAAGACCTTGCAGGTGAAACTGGCAGTTTCCCCTTCTTCAATCTTAAAAGTGAAAGTCACAATATTTTTTCTTCTTGAAAATTTCTTTAAACTGACATGCCTCTCTTTCTTTCTTGCTCTGCCTGTGTGTGTGTGTGCATGCACACGTGGGACGTATGTGCAAGCTTCCAGTCATACTCATCCTATTTCAATTCAAGGTGAGCTTAAGTATCTAAATATGCCAATCATACTTGAACTTGAATATAACAATATATGAACATTTCAAAGTCCCTAAAGGAATTCATGTTACTTTCTAGGCTGTCCATTACTTACGGACTGAGGTTGGATGGTGAGAACAAATACTGGTGTTTGTCCTTCTGGTTCTTCAGGCACCACTTCCTCTGTTGGTGCTTTAAAAGAAACAGTGAACAAAACAAATTATTCATTAGGTCATTGGTTAATATCATTAAAGGGTGATATCACTGTACCACCATATTGTAGATATGCTAATACCATGTCTTACTTGCCATGTCCAAAAATTGGAGAAGAAAAAATAGTGTTTATTCTAGCTATTTAGGACGTAAACATTTTAGCCATAGTGGCCACAATATTAGGCACTAATTAAAAGAAATATTTATAATCACATTATCTTTATCATGTACTCATACAATATATACCTGTGACTGTGACATCCACAGACACATCATCCTGGCCTGTCTCATTTTTCACTGTCAAGGCAAAAGTGGCAGTATCTGACACATCAGCTGATGGAATGGTCAGGGTGACTGATGTGGCTGTGTGTTGTACTATATGCCTCTCATCTTCCACCAGTGGTACAGAGTTCACTGTCCAGGTGGTAGTAGGAGCTGGCATGCCCTCAAAGTTTATGGTTATCACTACACTTTCTCCAGGCACAGTGCTTATTGAGGATGGTGCTGATAGAATTTTGGCTGGTACTGAAACATCCATGACAAGCAGTTGTCAGGCATAAACATTTGTCAGTTTGAAATGGTCAAACGTTTGCCTGCATCCTATTCATATGAACATTTATGGACTATTCTTTTTCAGAGCATAATTATTTTAGGTATTTTCTGTGAAATCTCTGTCCTTTGACTGTGCATGTGTCTCTTCCTTGAAAAACACTGCATCATGGACATTGTCATTGCATCTTCATTTCAGACCTTATAAGTATAAAAAATATCCTCAAGAAATTACAAAAAATTAACAGAAAACCTATTCAAGAACAAATGTAAATTAATGATAACTACCATTAAGAGCTTTAAACAGATGGGTTTACTTAGGACTGGCATGACAATACCATTACCTAAGCCTGTGAAATGCATGTGATAATTAGGTTTGTTATTATATTAATAAATAAAACTTCAATATAGTCACATATCTTTTACCCTATGAGCTGTATGGGATAATTAGGCTTGTTATTATATTAATAAATGAAACTTCAGTATTGTCACATATCTTTTTTCCCTATTTCAAAGGCAGTGAGCATGAATAAATTGAGTTTTAAAAGATATTTTTAAATAAGACTTTAACAAGCATTTTCATTTACATACAAAAATACATATATAATGACATAATGCATCAATGCTGTAAAATATTTTAAATAGAAAACGTCAGTAGCTAAGATAAATTCCAATATTTATTAGACTAGAAGGATATCTGAAAAATAATAGATGGTGGGCAATACAAAATCTGATGACAGGATTAAAAAAAAACACAAGGGAATAAGTGAAAATAATGAAACTTACCAAGCTATTTGTAGAATTGTTTTATGACAAATTGTATCAACACCTCTTCACTTCTGTGAATGCACAATGGGGAGAACATGCACATTCAACTACCTGTATGAGCCAGTACTGCACATCAAGGCTTTTAGCAGCAGAAGTAAATGGGAAACAGTTTTAAAGTGTAGTGCAACACTGGCCAATGGACACAATAGTTACTTTTTCCTTTAAGTACAACATAACATAGTACAGTGGAAAGCTGGTGCAAGAATAATGCAAATGGTCTCATTGATTGTGGACAGCATGTGGTATGAAAGCACAAGCATGACTGAACAAAATATAAATCGGTCTTTAAGCTGGAAGGAATTACAAGCTGTCAGGGAAGTGGGAATGGAAACATTGAAAACTGTAAATGTGACCTTCCTCATAAACCAGGATAATAAATCTAATCATAGACCAGCTTTAGTCTGAAGATCTTTCTCTCTCTCTGTACACCGATGCCTCTGGGCTTCACCAAATTAAAATACAAATATCATTTGTGCTTTTATCTGCTTTTTTCCAATTGTCTTGCTTTCAAATGGTACACGTATAGAACGCAACCATAAAATGACAAAGGATTTCTTTGGGTAGAAATTGACATGTGCAAGCTTACCTCCCCTCCATTTCTAAACAAGACAGAAAAGTCTTTCTTTTTATACTTTATTGAAGAACACATTCTACATGGAATATCTAAAACCCAAGCCAGCCATCATGGCTGTCACTAATACCAATTTCAATGGATGGTGACATGAAAATGAATTGCCACAAGTATATCTGAGATGCCAGCTGTATTAAAAAATCAATAAAAATGGCATGCAGAAACAATTATAACACACCACACAATGGCCAAATAAAGATGAAAAAATGCACTTAAAAACCCTACCAAGTCATACATGAAACCAGAAGCAGAATGCTGTAGCATGTCACTGGGATTTTATAATTTAATTAACATCAAAATATTGTCCATGAAGAGGGCCTGCTGCTAAATACAAATGAAATACTGTGCTTAACTAAATTAAGTCAAAATAAATCAGCAATTCCATCTTTATAAATCACCCTATACCCTAGTAGTACTAAATGCCAAAATCATATATGGAACCGATATAGTTCACAGAACCCATGGTTCAGTTCTTCAGCCCATACTCCACCAACATAGTTACACATATGCTGTAAAAAGAAACTCAGCACCAGCTTTTATTCTGATTAAAAGTGATCAAATTTTACATGTGATTTAATAATACACTGTTTTAATTACAATTTTAATTTTAGGATGCTCTTTAATTCTCTGCATTGATTACTCATCAAGTAATTTTCCACAGCTATTAAATCACGGACTATACACAGTTTTTATGGTAAGGAAACACCAAGAATGAATTCTGGACTTCCTATCTTTAACTGTGCAGGAAAATGTCTCAGTAAGTCTATTTATACAAGAATAATGACATTTATATGACAAAACCATGAATACACACCTCTTTAAACAAGTTTTCATATTTTTAAAGATGTTATAAAGTTTAACTCTAATGGTTGCTCAAAGCAAATGGACTGGAGTTATATCTTCTGGTATATACAATACAGAATTTCATAATTATGTAATATGAGCATGATATATGTGTGCCCACTTAAAGCAGTAACAGAATGGAAACACAAAATTAGAAATGCTCTGAAATTCATGCACATTCACTTCAAACTACTGTAATTTTATATATATGTGTATCTGTGTGTGTGTTCAGGTGTGTTATATATATTTTAATATGGCAAAACTTTCATACTTTTAGTTAAAAGCTGTGCATTATTACTGGACTACAAAATAATAAATACTCTCAGCAGAACTGCAGTGCTTTTTAAAATGGAAGTCAAAAACATTTAGCAACAAAGCTATAACTCATTACTGCAAACAAATGGAAAAATATTGAAAATTAAGCCATCTTGAATACTGACAATTATTACCAAAAATAATGATTTCAATTTTCAGATTTATATAATGCTCTTAGATATAGTCCTGATCAGATTCATTTTTCTATTTAAACAAAAGATAATATTGCATAAAAAGCTGCACAGAAAGCATACAGAAGCCTACAGTATGTTATAACAACAGGGCTGCAAGCAATTATGTCACAGTGCATGGTACATGTTGTTATTGAAATGAGTGAATTAGTATGTAAAGGTGTAACAGTGATGACGAAAGGGCTTCAGGAGCCCTATCTCTTATATATAAAATATCTTGCCCAGTATACTGAGTCAAGAAGTGGAGCACAGAGAATTATGGAAGAAGTGTTTACACCGCACATTCACATGCCTTTTTAGTGTCAAGACCACTGTTGTGAAAATTATCTGGGATAAACACAACCACATGCCTGCTCAGTGTCAACATCACAACTGTGAAGAGTATCTGTGCTAAACACAGGCACATGCATGACACTCCAAGACAATGATGATACCAATGATTAGCAGGGAGCAACCGACCTTGGGCAAGCAGGTGAGCTACTGTAGATGCTTCTCCAGCGATATTTTGGGCATGACATGTATAAGTGGCTTCAGTGTCCTCCAAAGTGACATCTGCAATCTCTAAAGCTGCTTCATCCCCTTCGTAGGTAGTGGAGAACCTTGGGCTCAAAGTCAGTGGCTTCTTGTCTACCAACCATATGACTTCTGGTTGGGGTATGCCCTTCACCCGGCAGACAAGGTGGACAGTATCGTTCACCCTCACTGCTAAGTCTTCCAGAGGATGAGTGAATGTGGGGGCTTCAAATTGTACAGCCAGGCTTGCTGTGCATGAGGCAACACCAGAGCGGTTAACTGCCTTGACAGTATATTCATCTTCATCTTCAGGCTGACAGTTAAAGATTGTCAGTCTGACTGTTTCCTCTATGTGTTCAGTTCTGAAACACAAACCACATTAGTTTTTTTTATATAAATCATGTACTAAAGGCACAACACATTAAAGCATATCCAGAAAAATCTCAACCCATTCGTATAATATTGAAAAAGATAAATTTAAGTCAAAAGGGCACAAATGCCCAAAACACTTAAAAATCATGCAACTTACTGGTATCTGTCACCAATGAGCTCAACATTACTTCTCAACCACACAATCTCTGGTTCTGGTGTGCCCTTAACTTTGCACTCCAACACCACATCTGTGCCAACATCTGCGTTTGTGTCAGTAAGGGTGCTGATGAAGGTTGGAGCTTCTCCTGTGATCAGATAACAAGCATTGCAAAACCTTTCCCACTATCAGTTTATTAGTTTGATAAACTAAATCACTAAATATTTGTCAGACTTCTCTGGCAAACAGCCACAAGATAATTTACTGCAAGTCATTATGGCAAAAATGAGAGAAATTTAACCAAACCAACAACAACAACAACAAAAGAATCATATTTACCAGCAGCATTGACAAAGAGTTCTGCTGTGGTGGATGCAGAGCCTGCTGCATTTTTAGCAGTGCATGTATATTCAGCATCATCATCTAATGTGGCATTTGTGATAGTAAATGTGTACATAGCATCTTCTTCTGACATCCTGTGTCTCTCATCAGGCTGGATCCTCACATCATCTTGGAACCTGAAATCAGCATAATATAATTTATTAACGTTCTAAATTAAGCAGCATTTGTACTGGCAAATGTAAGGATTGTCTCCCACTATACCACCAGGTTTTGATCTGATTCATCCTTATAATCATAATCTAAACTCAGCCTTTGTCATCCAAGCACATAATATATTTAACTGAATTGTTAAAAAACTACAGAATCTTATCTAACATATCTCACCATGTTATTTCTGGCTTTGGAGTTCCTGTGACCTTTACTTCAAAGGTTACATTTTCTCCTTCAGTTATCTCCTGGTTGCTCAAGGTTTGATCAAAGTGAGGTGCCAGAAGAGTTTCTTCTGCTACAACAGCTTCTTCTGCTGATGGTTTAGACTCCAGAATGACTGCTTGAGAAACCTCCTCCTCTACAGGAGTTGGAGTTTCCAGTATCACTGCTTCAGAAACCTCTTCCTCCTCTTTATCTGCAGGAAATTCCACTTCTAATGTAACTGACTCCCCGGCCTCTTCTGTCACAGGAGCTTCTTCTGTATGGATTGTAATGGCCTCTGCCACTTCCTCTCTTTCTGGAACCTTGGCAGAAAGGGGTATTTCTTCAGCAAACTCTTCTATGATTGGAACTTTGGCTTCTTCAAGTGTGATTGCTGCAGCAACTTCTTCAACAGTGGGAACAGTGGTTTGTAGGGTGAAGGAATCTGTCACATCAGGTCCTTTTTCTTTCTATTCATGTAGAAGGCAAAACCACATTTAAGAAGCCTTTCTAAAAATTATCTCTAGAGATACTGATTTAATTTGTGTTTGAATATGTTCTTGACCAAAATTCCAAAGAGCAAAATGTAGTTCATTAATCCTAAAACTATTTAAATAAAAACACACAGTCACCTGTAGTGCTAGACAACATAAAAATGCCTAGTGTTTACACAAACATACAATGGTTTTGAAATTATATGACAAATTATACAACTGTGCATGTAGTATAAAGATAAAGTCAACAAATATCTAAGGGTAAGAACATAGTTTTACACAAAGCAACTTAAAAGTGAAAGACTGTCATAAGCAGAATGGTAACTTAATAACAAGCTGTGGTAGAGGAATTCTCATGTCCAACTTCAAATAAGATTGAGAAAAAAGCAACTAAGTAGTACATTATTATATTTTTGGAATCCCACAAAAAAGTAGCAAAACCTTGAGGTCACATGGTGTTAATATTCTGTAACTTATTTTAATCTTATGTACGATTTTTCCATAAAGAAATTTGCTAATCTATTTGAAACATATGAGGGTTTTCTTAGACTACCCATATGTTTACTGCATTACTGTCCTTATACAGAAACTATTGACACTACTACACTTGCTTCAGCAGACAACATCAAAAGGTTTACTTGAAAGAGTTTACAGGAAAAAAGGCATGCTTTACCCCTCTCTCTCATTCACTCTAAAAAAATATTAGCTAAAAGATTCACAAATTTTAGGTTAGGTCTTATCCTATATAAAGCCTTTGCTGATCGTTATCTATAACAAGAAAAGCATGGGAAACTGCAGTATTTAAAAATATCTGACAACTAATGCCAGGTTTGTATATACAAGCTGCTATGAAAAAACATGGAAGGAAAACACTCTACAGAAGACTACAATGCTCGTTGTCTCTAAATCTAAACTTATAAAGCAGCTTTTTATAGAAAAAAATTTTCATCTCACATTCCCTACACTCATTCACCTCCCACCTCAGACAGAGGGATCTTCAGCAATCGAAACCTCATAAATGGGAAGGAAAAGCCATGAATGGGATAAAACACTTGCACTGTTATCTGTGGTGTAATTGGATAAGATACTTGCACTGTTATTTGTGGTACTGTTGGATAAGACACTTGCACTGTTATCTGTGGTATCATTAACCAGGATTGAAAATGGATATTTTTTTTTAGGTTCAGAACTAGCATAAACTTTATGAGATGTTTTTATAGTGTGAATATTTAGGGAATATTAAAAGGAAACAGGTGTTGTGAAAGCAAGTCTTCTTTCTCTGCACATGCTATATACCTATTTACCTGTTGGAGTACTTTCAAGAAATTAATCTATCCATATCACCCACCTCTTTGACTATAACTTCTTCTTGGACAGGCTGTGCAAGCAGGGTGATCTCTATCTCTCCCTCCACATCAGGAGCCTGTTCCTCCTGGATTAAGTCTATAGCCACAGAGGCCCCAGCCCCATCCACAGCCCTTGCTATAACAGCTGGGATTGTGAGTTCAGCTTCAGTATCAGAAGGTATGCTTACTGACATTGTGGCAGAAGTGGAGTCTTCTGGAGCTTGCTGTACTGTAATGTGTGTGATTATTGTTTCTTTAGTTTCTTCTTCATCCTCAGCAATAACTGGCACCTGTGTCAACTCTTCTTTATGTATTTCAGTTGCAAATGTTTCATCTCCTGCAGCTTCTTCTGTGAGTTCCATAGAGACTGTTACTTTCGCTGATGTGTCTTCGGCTGGAATGACATATTCTGCCTCGGTATCTGATGGAATTGGCTTTTCTTCAACCTCAAAGAAAAAATCTTCTCTTGCATCCACTCTGTCTTCTTCAGGCCTCTCCACAAGTTTGGCTGTAGGAACATGATCCTCAATGACCACATCAATATCTGCTTCCTCTCTCTTCTCTTGTTCTAAAACCTTCTGTATTGTGATCTCTTCCTCAACATCTTGAGGTCTCTCAGTTAGGTCAAACGCCCCCTCCCCTTCTACAGGAGATTCAGGAGTTTCAAAGGCTGTAAGTATATCTTTTGTTTCAATCATAGCTTGAGCTACAACGTCATCTTCTGTTGTTTCATCTGGATAAGCACTTACTATGTCATCAATCTGCTTTTCGATCAAATCCTCCAACTGTTTCTCACTAACATCTTTAGTTTCAAAGATAACTTGGTCAGAAACAGATATGATTGCTGAGCCATCTTCTTCAGATACTTCTGCAAGTTTTTCTTCTGTGCCAACTAGCTCCTCTGTGATTTCCTCTTCAGCTGGCCTGTATTCTGGTGTGACATCACTGACAGGAATGTCCATAACGGTTGGTGTTTCTTGTAAAGATTCTTCCACCACAGGCAAAATTTCATCTGCTGACGCTTTTTCCAACTTCCCTTCTTTTTCTGATTGTACTGTTTCTTCTTTAACCTTGGTGACCTGCGTTGCCTCTACAGTTAAAGATGCTTCAGCAAAGGATTCCTCTTGTTCTTCTACAGTCTCTGGGTACATTTCCTTTTCAAGTTCAGTCACACTTTCTACATAACCGATGGCTGCATCTTCTTTTGTTTCAGATGTAACCATGTCCTCTACAAAAGTGGAAACATGTTCCACAACCTCTTGCTCTTCAAGAGCCTCTGCAGCTCTTTCCTCTTCTAGCTGCTCCACATCTTCTACAGGCAATGCAGTCACTTCCTGTGTTGTCTCAGTTGGAGTAATGTCTTTTACAGCAGTGACAGTTTCCCTTAAAGTATCTTTTTCTTCTGCAATTTCTTCTTTTTCCTTGCCAAGTTCTATCACTTCTTCTACCTGTTCTGTTGGCATTTCTTCTGCTTCTGTGATTTCAGTTTCTTCAAATACTGACACAGCTTCTGGGAGATGCTCCTTCTGCTCTATTACTGTTTCTGGGATAGCTTCTTCCTCAACAACATATTCAAGGGGAGTGCCTGTAACACCTTCCTTGGTCTCTGTTATCAGAGCATCCACAACATAAGGCATATGTTCTTCTGCTTCCTCTTTTAGCTCTGTAACAAACTCTGTTGCAATCTTTTCTTCAAATTCTCCCACATCTTCAGTGGGCGACACTGTCTCTTCTTTTGCTTCTGCAGGATAGATGTCTTCAACTCCAGTGAAAATTTTCTTTGTTTCTTCAATTTCTGTCACTTTTTCTGGCATGGTAACCTCTTGAAATTCTTCTATGTATTCAGTTGACACTGTGGTGACCTCTTCTTTAGACTCAGCAGTTTCAACATCCAAACTGACTGCTACAACTTCTTCAATTTCTACTTCTTGTTGAGGAACACTTTCTGGCAGAAGGACCTCCACAAGCTCTTTTACCTCTTCCACTGGAACTGAGGTAACAGTTTCTTCAGTATCAGCTGTTTCTGTTGATCCAACAAAAATAATGGCTTCCTCTGTCTCCACTTTCTGTTCAGTTGCAGTTTCCTGTACGGCATGTTCTACTTCTTTCACATGTTCAACTGTTATTACTGTAATATCTTCTTCACTTTTGGTAATCTCATAGGAAACAACTTCTGTGACAGCTTCACCAGGCTGTTCTTCAAGTTCACTTACTGTCTGAGGTTTGGCCTCTTCTTCAACTTCCTGGATTTCGTCATCCACTATTGTGACAATGCTTTCTTTAGTCTCAGCAGTTGTCTGAGAAATATCTACAGTTAAACTTTCTTCAGGATGTTCTTTCTCCTCTGCACCAACTTCTGACAACCTCTCTTCACTAAGTTCTTTGACATCTGCCTCTATCAAAGTGATAACTTCCTCTTTTGTTGCAGCTGGTGTAACATGATCTACACCAGTGAAAGCTTCTTCTTTCATTTCTTCTTTTTCAATGACTGTTTCTGAAATAAATTCCTCCTTGAGTTCTTGGGTTTCATCAAATGATGCTATGCTAACATCTTCTCTAACCAGAGTTGTTTCAACATCTGTTGCAGTGGCAAGTGGCTGGATTTCTTCTTCTTGCACTGTCACAAGCTCTGGATTAACTTCTTCTTGATATTCTTTCATCTCTTCCATTTCCTCTTGGGTAATTTGTTCTTTTGACTGTACAGCTGCTATATCTTCAATGACAACTTGAGCTTCCTCTGCCCCCTCTGTAAGATCCGTTACTACTTCCATAATGACATCCTCTTGAAGATTGCTGATATCTTCAACCGGCATCACAGTGATCTCTTCTTTTGATTCAGCAGTTTCTGCTTCTGTTTCTACAGTAATTGCTGTTTCAGACACTTCCTCCTGTTCTTTAAATGTTTCTGAAGTAGCTTCTTCGATCTCTTGGACAACTTCAGAGGGAGCCATGACAATATCTTCTTCAGACTTGGCAGTCTCAGTTTCTGCAATGAAAACAACTTCTTCCTCAGCTATTTCTCCTTGTGGTCTTAGTAGTTCAACGACTTCTTCTTCAATCCCTTTGGTATCCTCTAGAGGCAATGTCATAATGCTTTCTTTTATTTCAGCAGTTTCAGTATCAAATACCATGACAGCAGATTCTTCTCTTTGCTCTTCTCCAACTGTGATGTCTTCCGCTACCTCTTCTTCCAGTTCTGAAGCAAGTTCTGATGGCATCACTGACAGCTCCTCTTTGACCTCTGAAGTTTCGGCTTCTTTCATCAATGTGGTTTCTTTTTCAACCTCTTCTTTCTCCTCTGTAACATATTCTTTTGCTTCCTCTTCTCTAAATTTTTGAACAGATTCTTCTGGTACAGTTGTAATGATCTCTTTGGTTTCTGTAGGCTGGTAATCTGTGAAAAAAGAGATAAGTGTCTCCTGCAATGGTTTCTCGTCTTGTAGGGCTGTCTCTTGTGGTGCGACTTCTGCCATGAAAGCTATTTTCTCTTCCTCCTCTCCAATGTCCTCTTCGTTTGCTTCCACAAGAATAGGACCTTTAGCTTCTGCTTGATCTCTGACTGTTTCTTCAACATGAGCTATGTCAGGTAGTACACCTTCTGTGCTAATACCTGCAGATTCCTCAACACTCTCTTGTATCAGCTGATCAACATCAAATGATTCAGCAAGTGTCACTTCCTCTTCCTTTATTTCAGCTGTGGATGCTTCCAAAGTCTCCTCAGCTGCAGTTTCTGTATAGATCTCTGGTAGTTGCTCCTTTGTGTCAGATAAAATGAAATCTGTAGATACCTCTGAGGGCAAGGCTGCTGCAGCCTCTGGTACTTCAACTGTTTCTTCTTCAAAATAAGTAGCTGTCTCTGGTTTTGGAACAACTCTTACAGATATATCTTCGATTGTTTCAGATGGCACTGAAGAAACTTCATCAACTTTTGTTAATGCTTCCAGGTCTGTAACTGCTTTTTCTGGTGTAGTAGTTTCTGTAATGACTACTGCTGTCTCTTCTTCGAGTGATCCCTGTTCTTCAAGTTCTTCCATGACCTCTGCAAGCATATCTTCATCTGATGTGGTAAGCACAAATTCTTCAACTTCAGGCTGCTGAGCTGTAATAGTGATTTCAGCAATCTCCGTTTTCTCACTCTCTTCTACCACAATGTCAAAAGCTGCCTCAAGAATTGGCTTTTCTTCTTCCTCCACTTCGAAAACCATCTTCTCTTCAACTATCACTTCCTCTGGGATTTTGCCCTCTTCAGCTTTTGTCTCAACAGTCACAATATTCTCCAGGGGTTCTATGGCTTCCTCCTTAATTTCAGCTGGCATTTCTTCAGGGACCTCTTCCATGATTTCTTTTTCAGCTTCTTCAATGATATGCTCTTCTTCAACAGTTTCTGCCCTTTTCACCTCAGGCTTAGTCTCCTCCATGAGACTGAACTGAGCTTCTTCACTGCTGATAGCAGTTGTGTCTGGTATAACATCCATAGAGGGTGTGTAGATGGTGGTATCTTCTGTAGTAATGGCCACCTCCTTCAAGAAAGCACGTTTGCCATTAGATACTCTGTGCAGCAAGCACAGCGATGAACACGGCATGCAAGACCAGTGTGATGTGGCAAAAGCTGAGCGGTCAACAGCAGCGAAGGAAGAAACATGCAAATGATCATGTAGGCAAACATGGCCAAATCATGCTGACGCAATAAAGCTTTGATGCTGAATATGAGTGTGAATGTAAATTGTTATAGCACATGTTTGCTTCTTATCTAAACTACAAACGAACTGCAAGAGCTGCATATGCAGCTTGTCTAACCCTACACTATAATAAATTGAAATCCCTTAAAAAAAGGAACAGTTCTGGTTGAAGCCAAAGGCATAATAGTATATTGCTACTTCTGAAGCATTCTGATGGAGGTGCAGGAGTTCAACCATACAAGTCAGCCAAATTCAGTAGTGGCATGCAAAGCATCTATTCAGATCATTATGGTTATCAAATGCAATATCCTTTTAATTTGTTACAGACAGGGATTAACTGTTATGAACAGTATCAATATTTTCAAGAAAAATACCAGTCAATTTGTGTATCTAGGATTAAATTCTTATAGGCAAATGTGAATTGTGCATTAACTGTGCAGGTAGTTGGCAGAAACTGCATGCATGCATGAAACATTGTGACCAGTGAGATAATGTCATTCCATGTAAACTGTATTTAAAAAAAAGAATCCATGGGCCACTTCTCTGACATCAGTTACAATTATTCCACACAAAAATGCAAATTAAAGCATGATGACAAAATGTAAACAGAATCCTCATTAACACTTACCAAGGATGCTACACATTTTCTTGATGGCAGATTTTTTATATTTTTTTCAAATCGTTTTTTAGATGTTAAACTATTAATCAACCTTTCAGAGACCACATTTAAAAGGGTATGTTTTAGCATCTACAAATGATGTAAACATTTTCCATTGTTTAAATAGTCAATAATAACCATAAGTGATATTAAGTTACATAAAATATGTTTCTCTTTAAGTTTGCAATATCCTGCGTTAAACTTAAAACTGGCAAATAATTGCCTAAAATGTTTCATATTCTTTATTTAGCAATACTACTTGTGTAATGCATATGCCAACAAAATACTCACATGCATAATGACTTCATGTTCTAAGGAAAGTTTTGTTTCTTTCATGATTTTGAGGTGTTCTCTTGCCTGAAAAATATCAACATCTCTTCAGCTTAAATTCATCATTTGTTTGTTTATAGTAAATGGTTGCAACAGGTACTTTATGCATTCTCACCAACAGATAAGCATGATCTTTTACTAGCCTGAGGTGGCCTAAGGTCACCACCTATATCTACTGTTGCTGGGAATGTGTGTGTGATGATGATGTCAATTTATATTGCGCAGGTATCCATTCAAAAGAATGCTCATTGCACAGCAAAAAACAGAAGAGAAGAAAAAATAAAACAACAGGAAAGTAAAAAATAATAAACACAGAAGTGGTGCTAGGTTGTTTAAGTCTGTCTTAAGTGTGTGTGTGTAAATTATTTCAACATATATATGTATGTATTATCTCTTGTATATCATGTATGTGTATGTATTACCGCTAGTACGAGCACTATCTGGAATTGCCCCTGTGGTTAAAGTTGTATTGTATTATATAAGCAAATGGCAAATTATGGTTTGTCTATGACTATGCCAAAATTTCCTCTAAGGTTTATCTACAACTATGCCAAAATTTCATCTAAGGTTTGTCTACAACTTTGCTAAAGTTTTCCTCTCATGTTTGTCTAAAACTATGCCAAAATTTCCTCTAAGGTTTGTCTAAAACAATGCCAAAATTTTCTCTAAGGTTTGTCAGGAGACACACATGGAAGAAGGAAAGAAGCCACTGTCTTACTATGCACAAACCTCTTTAATGAGGTCTGCCTATCTACAGAAGATTATGTTCTTATATTCTGCCACAGTCCATTTTGCTCCTTATCTTTCTGCATGTGGAACTTAAAATTTAAACCATCACTACAGCCACTATTCCCTCCTCCATCAGTTTCCTAACCTAAGCCTAATGTTAACCACTTTGGATAAGCAATTATTATGCTCATTTTTTAAAACATTTCATGATGTCTTTCGCTCTAGATACTGTCTAGTAAAGAATCACATTTGGTAATCTGCCTAATAGTCTTAGTTAAAAAAAGATAATATGTGTAAAGCATGATTACCATGAAGCCACGGAAAGCAGCCTGGATCTTGATAGCTGCCTCTTCAGCCACCGTCTCAGGTATAAGTTGCTCCCGTTCTTCATCTAAGTGAGACTCAACTGAGCTAACCTCTGAGACAAGTTCTGTAATGTACAGTAAAATACAAAAAACTCTAAATGCATCAGACACCTCTGTGTGCATTTATTTTAAGTAAATATTCTCCAGTCTAAAGGCCAGAGAGGGAGTCAATGGCAAGTAGTTTACTATGTCTAGGGTACATTATGAGGCACCCAATTAATACTCTCCTTTCTTAACAACTTAGGTACCCATCAGTGGCTAACAGGGAGATGGTGTTGTCAAAACTGAGTAAGTTAGCAGACAAGGTTATATGATTGTGTTCTCTTATTAAATGCCAGTAAATATAAAACAGCTGTTCCTCAGCAATGGTAGACACAAAATTATAAATCACAAAAAAATCTTTGAAAACATGTTTTAAAAAATTAATACATTTACAATTCATTTAACTTTTTCTGTGTAGATAGGACTAAATGCAAAACTATTTCATCTTTTGCTGTACCAGTAATATGTTAATTATTTTCAATTAGAAAATTTTGGTTATACTGGCAGCAGTACATATATTGGCAACTAATGGTTGCACTAATAGGTCACAGAATGCACAACAAACCTTCAACTGTGAGAACAGCTGAACAATCATTCTCTCCTATGCTGTTCACTGCACGAACAGTGTAGATGCCAGAGTCTTCAGGGAATGCCTCAGCAATGATAAGGGAGCTCCAGCCATCCTCTCCAGGGACTATTTTGTAGATGTCATCAGACTTGATAGGCTTGTGCAGATGGTACCACACTAGTGTTGCCTCAGGTTCACACTTGACCTGGCAGTCAAACCTTGCCACTTCTCCTTCCTTGATAGTTAAGTCCTGAATAGGCACAAGAAACTCTGGCCTTGTTTCTTCAGGTCGTGCAATCTGCAATGCAAAATGAAACCTCATTTATCTCAACAGAAAGGAAAATTATGGATATTTCACTGCAGATAATGATGATGCCTCAATACAGTGTAAGTAAATGTACTTGAAGTGGGGTGCTCAGCCACATTGACACTGACGTTTTAGTGGTTCCTGAGGTCTAGTAAGTTAGGAGTAACTATTTTTCTGATGACTTACAGAATACTATTTTCCAAATGTGAGTGAATAATGCCTCTCCATTTTTGTCATCCAAGCCGACAAACATTCCCATACACAGAAAAGTGTCAAAGCAACAATCAGCTTAAAAGCAATATTATAAATGGTGATCTTCTCCTGGATCTGAATTATAGTATGCTTAGATCCAAAGAATAATTACAGTTCTCCGACAGTGCATTTGGGATACAATTGAAAAAGAAAACAGTTATGGATTTATGGTAAAACAACCTTTTATATGTAATTTTTTGTTTAGAAAATGTTTGTTTTTATGGAAAAAATTACCTTTATAGTTATGTTTTATATTTTAAGTCAGAAAATGCACCATCGTTACAGAATAGCTCCTTAAGTATGCCACCATGAGTAAGCTAATGTAAATGTTTAGTTATACATAAATAGTGTTCAGAAACAGTTAACTATCAGCTGGCAAGCATTCAATTCAAAGGTGAACCAATGTTGATGGTATTCTAATTTTGGACAAAATGGAAAAGTATAGTTGTAGGAGAGTTAAGGTGAATGAGATCTACCTTGGACCTGTTTAGAAAAATGCCAAACAAGTCTGACAATACAATATAACTAACCATATTACTTTATTGACTGGACTCTAAAATAGATAAAGAAAAAAGTTTTTAGAAACCTCAATTCTGACTTCCTCAGTAATAGCTTCCTCAGGTTGTTCCTCTGGTAGCTCTTCTGTGGTCACTACTGTCTCAACTGTGGTAACATCTGTTTCAAATTTCCTGGAAAAATATTGATAAATTTAAGTGTATTTTTTGTGTGCAAAACTTACAATTCTAAAGCACAAAAGTACAGATGCACATTATGTGTTTGGACATGTAAGAATGCATGCATACATGCACATTAATTTACTGTAAGTAACAGAAAACACCATGCAAACCACACACAGTACTATTCAGTATTGTAAAAACTTCCTTCTCACTATTTTTTTTTTAACTGAGCAACTTACTTTGCCTTTTGAGCTGTCTTTCGCAAAAGATTTCGGAAGTCAGTCTGTTGAGTTTCATAAATGATGCCTACTCTAGTTTTCCTGCATGCAATGGAAGACAAATCAGCATTCATATTAATATAAATTATTTCAAATAAACCTTTCAATGAACAGGAAAGGGTCCTTCACTGATGTGCAAAACTCCTCTGCATGTGTGTGTGTGTTGGACATACACAAAAACATGCATGTTTGCACAAGTGTACATTAACACTTTCATTCTTTCTCTCTGATACACACATGCAGATGCACACACATATATATATATATATATCTAAAACACATGTGCATGCCTGTCTTCAAACCTGTATAAGAAGAAATGGGAGAAACAGATTTGAGAATAAGGGAAAAAATCCATGCATTTGTTGAACAGTGCAAGCATATAATAAGATAAACTAATGCCTGGATTTATTAGTAGTAAGGCAATGAAATATTGAGCAATCACACTTGATTCAAACAACACTGAAGAGGCAATGAAACGAATATGCTGGAAAAAGAAGGCTTTATAACAAGACAATATGAAAAAAATCCCACAATATCATGTGCGCTTCTCCAACTTTGGTATGGAATTAAAAATTCTTTTATGCACCTATTTTTTCTTTACAGTATTGTATATACACACATCCATCTGTTCTGTTCAGTTTTCTCCATTATTTTAATACTTTTCTTACTTGGAGAGAGAGTTTCACTGTTCTGCATTAAAGACTGGTCAGTTAAAAATACAACATATTTCCTTGCTTTGTACCATGCACACAAATTAGCAGATCTGATGCTAGCTACTGATGACAGAAAGTAGCAAATATTTCATACATACACTGCAACATGCAGTCAGGATATTTCAGTCCACAGGCATGACACAGCAGTATTGACAGTTTACATTTTGTCATAATTGGAAATAACTTAGTGCACAATACCACTGCTCAAAATCTGGGTGAACAGTCCCTTTCCATTCCCAGGTATTGTCAAACATCCCCATGCAAAAAAAAAAACTGATGTCAAACTCATGATCACATCCATACACAGATTTGCTTAATTTTGAATCAGAGCAATGTTCCTTCATCAAACTGGGTGGAAGGGGCAGAGCTCTGTGGTATTTTTGTCTTATCTGATGTCTTCCTTGTGATGGACTTGTGTATGTTATTGATGTGCCTGCCATCATGCATTTGGAATGTGATGCCTCTTCCATTTTAGTGGCTTTGGTTACCTTTCCACATGCAGCCTTCACAACCTGTGCAGTTCTGTGGGCTTCATGTCTGCTTGACCTTTGCTGATCAGTGAACTTTTGTGCGTGCTGTGGCTCATTCGTCATTCCTGTGTGAGTAGTGCCATCTGTTGGATGTGCTAGTTGAAACTGCATTTGCTATGGATTGTATTCCAGCTTGCATGATATGTGGGCTGCGGATTGTGGTTTGTGCTATATGTGGATACTGCCCTTTGGAGTACACAGTCTGCTTCACACCTACATCATTTTGTCATCACCTTATTTTGATGGCCACCACCTTCTGTCATTTTGAAGCACCCTGAGCTTTTCTAAAGGGCAGGATAAGTCGCTATATAAGCAAACTTTTATTATTAACATATGATCATCTCTCTCCCAGTGGCTGAAACCTTGACAACGTAAAGAATTTGACGTACAATCCTGACCTCTCTGCTGTTGAACTCTTTCTGTGCATAGTGATGTTTGTACCCATGCATCTTGAGAACAGAGATGGGGTATTTACCCTGATTTTGGGAAAAAGTATTTTGGGCAGAGGTTTACCTAGTCATTAACAAAAAAATCCCACCCCACTTAACCTTCAATGACCTGAACAATTCTGTTCATTGTGCAGTGCCAATCTGGCTCAACATGTATAAGTCTGGAAAAAAGAAACATAACATTCGTAACATCTCAAATATGACTTACACTTCAGACTTAAGCTGACCACGAAAATCAACCTGCTCAGTGTCTACAGTAATGGGTTTCTCTGGTATCTCCAGTTCAGCACGCTGCAGCTGGTCTCTGAAGTCTTTCTTCACCTCAGTGAGCTCTGCTGCAAGAGAAGTATAACTTCCATTGAATTATAACCATAATAATCTGTAAAATAGGTTATATAAAGCAGAAAACATAAAACATATATTAGCAGGTGTCAAGACTGATGAACTTTTTAGGTTCTTGAACAGGGCACACTCTGAATAATCAAAGAATGAACATGCTACAGGCTTCATAGAGATGTTTTAACCACACAGACCTAGTCTATTTAATTACACACCTCCTTCACTTGTCTGTGACATGCACTTCTAATGTTTTTGTAACAGGGAAAGCAAGAAGTAAATCATGTTTTACAATAGTGATGAAAACCCCCTAGTTCTTTCATCCTTTGATCATCATTAGACAGATCATTTAAGGACCAGAGCTGTATTTTTGGATTTAAAGAATGGAGAGTACCTGGTTAACATAAACAGACTTAATATTTTGAAAAGAATGCACTTTTAATTTTTCATAAACCTCTAGTTTTTAGCAAGTGAATCAAGAAGTTGTGATGACGATTCTTGTTAGCTGAAGCATTAAACTGTGTTTTTCATTCTGTAAAAATTTCTGGGCAGAGGTATCTATTTTTCAAACTTACGATTCACTATGAGAGAAACTGCCACACTTTCTTCACCCAGTTGATTGGATGCTGTTACATGGTATGTTCCAGCATCTTGTGGATTAACATCAGTAACAGTCAGGGAAATATGATGAACAGTAGATGTGATACCCTGGGTAACCATCACTTGGTAACGCTCATCATCAGGAAGCTCACCACTGTCCTTAGTCCAGTGAATCTAGATAATTAATAATAAAAAAAATTTAAGGGGAGGTGGGGCGTTTGGGAAGCTTAAATATCTGACAAATCTCTTTTCTAGAAGCCTGCTTCTTTAAAGCATCCTTAGGTCAATGAAACAGGATACAAATTCATATACTGTATTTTGTAACATAGTTTAAACAAGATATTGCCATTAAAGAATTACGTCCTTTATTAAAAAGAAGAAAAGAATTGAAAAACATGGTTCAGATAAAGAAATTTCCACATATATATATATATAAAACAAAAATAAAAGAAAACACAGTCAACCTCAGGCTGAGGGATGGCTTCAACAGTTCCTTTGAAAATTACGGTAGTGCCTTCTTCCACACTCTGAAAGCGAGGCTTCTCAATGAATTCTGGAGCAAGTCCTGATATGTCTTCTGGTCGAACATCTGCAATTACTTCCTCAGCTGGAAATCAGAGATCGGTAGCTTTTATAAAATGCTATGTTACCACAAGATATTCATGCAAACAAGAGAAGTTCCAAAAAAAAAAAATTTCATTGACTTAAAGACCAAACTATTAGCTTATGATGAGGATAAATGGCCCCACAAATACCCTCATCTTTCTCTGCTTTTTCTCTTCTGAGGAACTTGCACCACTTTCCATCTTTTCCTGGGCCATTTTATTTCTGCTGTCACATCTGTGCCATCTTGCCATTAATTAGATTTAAAATCTGCGCACTGGAAGTGGCGACTTCAGACTCTGATTATGCTTCTGCAGCTGCTTCAGAAAGTTTTGATGTCGAGCTATCCAAACAAGCTTTGCTTGCAGTACAGGCAAATCTGCAATGACATCATGTATATCCAGGAAGCTCAGCTTACAATGTTGTTGTTGTTGTTGTTGTTGTCGGTCACTCAAATGGATACGCCTGCCTCTTGTACAAATGATGCTGTGCGCCGCAGGTCCTCCAGACTGCCGTGTAGCTTCCTTGATATCGGCGTCTCATCAGTCCAGATGCGGTGTCTGAGGTCTTCGTGTATGGGGCATTCTTGCAGTAGATGTTTTGTTGTCTGGCTGTCTGTCTGGCACGGGCATCTGTCCGTCTGGCCGATCCGGAGTTTGGTGTATAGGTGGTGATTGAGACGGTTGTGGCCTGTCCTCAGTCTGAAAATAATGACCTGTTCGGCCCTTGTGAGCAGGTAGTATGGGTCGTTCTGGTTGAAACGTGGGTGCTGCTGTAGCCATTTGTTATGCTGTTTGGCCTTGATGATGGTTTTGACTTCATTGAAGGTGGTGGACTTGTCTTGCTGCTCTTTTGTGGATCCTTCCTTGGCAAGAGTGTCTGCGGCTTCGTTGCCAAATACACCGCAGTGGGAGGGAATCCACTGTAAGACGACTGTGTGGTTTCTGCATAAGGAGGAGAGAGCAGTGGTCAGGGCGTTCAATTCCTTGTCTCTGGCAGTCTGTAAGGCCTGTAGAACAGATAGTGCATCTGTAAAGAAGACGATGTTGTTGGAGGTGTCTGGGCTGTTCTCAATGTGGGTGGCACCGGTCTGAATGGCCACTACTTCCGCTTTGAAGTTGGTGGAATAGAGGCCGGTTGTGAGGGAGAGGCGGTCTTCTTTTCCTCCTGGATACCGAATGAAGATTCCGGCACCACCCTTCTTCACGGCTTGTTCCGCTGATCCGTCAGTGTACACATGAGTCCACTGGTCTTGTGGGAAGTTGCTGTGGATATACTCCAGAGTACAGGACTTTTTCGCAGTGTCGTCTTGGGAATCTTTCTTGCCGACACCATGGATGTTGCAGTGGATCAGGGGGAAAGCAGATTCATTCCATGCTGGGTTTGTCCGGTATAGGGGGATCTCTCTGGGGTCTTGTTCCAAGATATCTTGGTGTTTTCGTTCAAGGATCCTCGTCTGATGGATGAAACTTCCCCTTTTCAGCCTTCCCTTCGTCGGCTGAGCCAGCCTGATTCTCATGGGGTGATTTGGAAGTCTCTTGAACTTGGCGGCTTGGACGAGTATCTTTGTATCACGTCGGTCCTCGAGTGGTTCCAACCCTGTGATTGTTTCCAGTTCCTGTATGGGCGTAGATTTCATGGCTCCAGTGATGAGTCTGGTTGCTTGGTTCTGAACCTTGCTGATCTTTTCAAAGTTGGATTTTGCTGCCGTGCCCCATGCTGTCATGCCATACTCTAGGACTGGTCTAACCCTTCCGGTGTACAGCTTCTTGAGGATTTTGTCATCCGCGCCCCAGTTCGTGCCAGCCAACTTCTTCATAAGTGCAAGTCGCTCCTTGGCTCTGGCTTCAACCTTCTTGGTCTGAGGTTTCCACGTAAGTCTCTTGTCGAAGGTCACCCCAAGGTAAGTAGGGTTGTCTTCCAGTGGGAGGATCTGTCCATCGAACTTCAGAGTGGCCTTTTGTTCCCTAGTGGACAGACTAAAGATAGTGTAGGTGGTCTTTTTGGGGTTGATTTTGACAAGCCATCTCTTCGTCCAATCCTGTAGGACATTTAGTGTCTCTTGGAGTCGGTAGTTGGCAGTTGTCAGGTGTTCTTCTGTGCACCAGAGGACCAGGTCGTCTGCGTATATGGCTCCTTGGACATTTCGGGGGAGGTCCTTGATGATGTCGTTTATGAAGACAAGGAACAAGGTAGGGCTGAGTACTCCTCCTTGAGGAACTCCTTCTCTCAGCGTCTTCTTTCGGCTGTATGTTCCGCCGACATGGACTCTGGCCTTCCTATTTGTCAGGTATTGAGAGATCCATTGGTACATGCAGCCGGATATGCCACACTTCTGGAGTTTCAGCCTCAATCCATCTTTCCAGACCTTGTCAAAGGCCTTTTCCATGTCTATCCACACCGTCAGCGTGTGCTTCTTGTCCTGGAAGCCATCTTCAATCTTCTGGGCGATGTATGTAACCTGGTCTTCAGTTGAGCGATGTTGTCTGAAGCCTGCTTGTTCTGGTATAAAGATGTTGTTCTTTTCCAAGTGCCATGATAATCTGGAGTTAATGAGGCGCTCCATTAACTTGCCCACACAACTGGTGAGGCTTATGGGTCTGTAACTGTCCACCTTCGCTCGATCTTTGCCTTTCTTGTGGACGGGTACCATGTCTGCTTCTCGCCAGATTTGTGGGACGTGGCCGCTGTTCCAGCTGTTGTTGAAGAGGTCGAGGAGTTTGGTCTTGGCTCGTGGGCCCAGGTGTTGCAGCATTTCGTTGGTGACCTTGTCTGGACCAGGGGATTTCTTCTGACTTAGGGTCCTGACTGCTTCTTCAAATTCTTTCATGTTGAATAGTTTGTTCATGTAGTCTTCCTGGTGTTTTCTCTGTCTAAATTCTCTTCTTTCTTCATGGACTTGCTGCTTCTTTTCTTCTGGTACTGTGATGCTGCTGACCTCTTCATAGTTGTCAATGAATGCGTTTGCTGCTTTTCTACCTGTTAGTATATCTTGTGCTTGTTGTATGACAATCGGTGCACTTCTAGTATCTTCATCATTCATAGCCCTTACCAGCTTCCATAACTTGTTTCCTTCTCTGTCTAGGTTCAGTTTCTCTGTCTTTTCTCTCCAGCTCTTTCTTGTAGCTTCGTTGTAGGCTTTTCTGTATTTGGCGCTTGATTCTTTCAGTGCTATGTTGTTTTCTATGGTGGGGTCATTCTCAACCTTTTTCCTGGTCTTGGAGACTTCATCTTCTAATTCTTGGAGTTCCTCTGTCCAATACGGCCTGTAATTCTGTCGTGCGCCTCGAGGTATTGTTTCTGAAGCAGCTTTGATGATCGCCTTGTTGAATGCATCAATGGCACGGTTGATGTTCTGATCCGCCGCACGTATTCCTTTGGTATACTTGTCTGACAACGAAACGAAAGTATCCCAGTTGGCTTTCTTGTAATTCCACCTGGGGAATGTCTTTGAATCTTGGGGCCTGTACTGCAAGTTGATGGCCAGTTTAACTGGTCTGTGGTCGCTGCCGCCTAACTGGTTCAGTACCCCTCTGGTTGTTTTCTTGGAGAGGTCGTCAGTGGCGAAAGCAAGGTCAGGGGTCGTTGAGGAGATCCATCTGCGCGAGAAGAAAGTCGGTGGGTCTTCTGGATCATTCAGCAGGATCATCTTGCTATCGATCTGCCAGTCCTCCACTTCCTCTCCTCTGTGATCCGTCTCGTCGTAGCCCCAACATGTTGAGTGGCTGTTGAAGTCGCCGACAGCCAAGCAGTTTTCAGCAGGGATATCAAGTGTCTGTAGAGAAAGTTCTTTGTTGGGTGGGCAGTACAGGTTGAAAATGGTGAGCACAGTGCTGTTTACTGTAATCTTGACTCCGTTTATTTCAGCTTGCTGATTCGTGTCCACTTGAAGATCTCTTGTTGGGATGTTGTTTTTTACAAGAATCAGCACACCTCCCTTGTGTCTTCCTTCTCTGTCCATCCTGAAGGTTTGATAACCTCTGATGGTAAATCTGTGGTTGGGATTCAGGTGTGTTTCTTGAATACAGGCCACATCTATTTTTTCAGCATGGAGTCTTTCGGTGAGGGCTAATTTTTTGTTGTTAACGCCCTCAGCGTTCCACTGTAGGATGTTGATAGGCCTCAGGGTCTCTTCTGTGGTTGTCGTTCCTTTTCGGCCAGTAGCTTTTAACCTCCGCCTCCAAAACCTGACTCCTCGCATCGGGGCGTGGTGACCACCAGTATCATGGGGTGGGCCCTGTTGAGGCGCAGGGCCCGGCACTTCGCCTGCCTGGCGGGACCTCACAGGCAAAGCACCATATCGTTTAGAGTAAGCGTTGTCCATTCATGTGAGTGTCAGTGCGTTGTGCTGCCGTTAAGCGCCCGATGGCCCAGCACATCCGTCTTCGGCGTCAGTTTTCTTGTCCGAGTGTCTTTCTCGTAGAGAGACTTGCCGACCAAGGCTAACGACCATCCTCTGGCCGGGTGTTTTATGGAGTTTTCCTTCTCCAAGGGTTGTTTTACAGGGTGGGGTTGCTAACCCCACGCCCAACCCTCCTCCTTCATCCGGGCTTGGGACCGGCAGGTTACCCGGGGGGTTTTCAGGCGGAGCTTACAATGACCATTAGCATGTTGGTCTCACAAGAGTTGTGTTGATGGAGCGATATTTCTATCTGTAAAAGTTGGATCACTGCACCGAAGATTGCGATTTGAGCTTCCATACAAATGTCAAAATAACTTTAAGATATTTTCAGACACAGAACTTTGTTGAATATCAAAGATTCCATGTAATGACATGGCTGCATTTGCCGCATCTGTTCAGTGTGCCTATTCGTATCTAATATTCCACTGTCTTCCTTTTATCATTACTGGTCAGCAAGAGAGTGCAACCTATCTTGGTCATGATGCAGCAGGTTACAAGTGCATAAATTAAATTAAAATTCAGCCTTCTTAAGATAATTTTAGGGAACTTTCGGCATTTATCACCACCATACCAGAATTTTAAAACGTGGACATATGTACATGTGACCATGCATGCCAACACATATATACAAATACACATCCACCTACCCATGTATGCAAGCACACACACACACACACATGCACATGAGATTGAAAAAAAACTTGAACTTGCCTGAAACTGTCAGCTGAGCAGACGAAATAGCAGTTCCCACCTCATTCTTTGCCACAATGCTGTATCTGCCTGCATCCTCTGGCATAACATCATGAATGAAGAGGATGAAGTTATTCTCATCATCCTGGATGATCTCAAAAACATCTGAACTGAAAATGACCTCCTCCTCTTTGTACCAAGTGACCTCTGGCTGTGGAGCACCTACAATTTTGGCAGTGAACTGTGCCTGGCCACCATCTAGAGTTGAAATGTCTTCAAGTCCCATTCGAATCTCTGGTGCAAAGCGTAGCTTCTCCACTTCTGGGTCATTTAAAAATAGTTCATTATAAGTTGAAGTTACACACTTATTAAAATTACAGATGTATCAATCCTGTTTTGTTTAACAACAAAGTAAATCAGATCAGGAAAAGAACAGTTTTTCAAATAAGTTGTTTACTACTTAATGAAGAATGTTCTGAAACTTTAATTTCACCTGATTCAAAATGAAAGAAATAATAATAAAAATAAGATAATTTTAAGAACCAGATAACATAACTTTACCTTGAAATAAAACTTATCAAATTTCAATCATTCAAACAATACATAAAAATTTAACAGGGCATATAGGTCATTAAACACTGATATTCTCCAAGAAAAATAAATTTTTAAGAAATCTAAGTGCAATGTATTATTTTTAAACAGGCTCTACCTTACCAGGCAATGGTCTTATATACTTAACTAAAATAAAGTTTACGTAATTAGAACCAAAATTTACCAGCTACATGGGGTTTCAATTCTTCGGGTGCTTCTTCTTTCCTCTCTTCATCTGAGACCTCATCTTTTTCTTCTTCTAAAAGCAAAAACATTAAGCTTGATGTAAACATACACTAATTCTGATTTTCTGCAACCAAATTAAACCAAACACCCATTCCACTCTGCTGTATACCATTCTGTTTAATAACAGCAAATCATGATGCTTTCAATCAAAAGGCCTTAGTCAATGTCTCACAAGAATTTAAGTGAAGATTAAGAAGGTTACTTAAATACTTTTTTTGTAGTTTCTTAAAGTGTGCATTCTTTTTCTGTTGTTAAAAAGAGGTTTAGTTCTTATAATGTTTGTGTGTGTGATAATCCTGAAAGGCACATACAGCCTTGGGCTGTGTTAAGATGTCTGAATAAATGAGCAATACCTCCTTCTCCTTCTCATCATCATAACAGAGAGATTCAGCCAGTGTACATAACAGTAATTGTAAGAACAGTGTATCACTGCATGAATACACTAGCGATCCTTAAACATAAGCATTAAGCCTGCATTTATCATGCTGAGACCATCTGCTTCACCAGTAAGTATATATGAAATACAGCCTTATGTCCATTTTCTCACCCCATGCAAGTTCCAGCAATCTCTCACTATCCATGAAGATACAGAAATCAAACAACTTTAATGAGCACCAACAAACAGCACGCCCCAGATCAAACAAAATAAATACACAAGAAGTCCGCCAGAAGAACAAAAAGGTATGACATTCAACCCTCTAAGAAGTCACTAAAACACTTACAAGTAATATTCAAAACCAGTCAGATGTATACATAAGACATTTCACTGTCATGAGGCATATTTTATGTTTAAAATGGTCATAAAAAATGAGATACTCATTGCAAATTGCAAATTTGGATAATTTATCCGTCACCAAATAAACTACATAAGGATCACCTTATTTTTAGTTACTGTGCTGCAAAACAGTGGAACTCTCTTCCCTTCAATATCCACCATTGAACCCTTTGTGTGCACTAAAAACACATCTGTTCCATGACCATTACTCCTTACACCAATCAACATAGTTTCAATAATTGGGATTACTCTTTTGACTAATCCACCTGCTCGATTAAGAGACTCCCCATCCATGCTGTTTGTTCCCTGATTCTTCTTTGTGTCCACTACGTTTGTCTATTATCACTTGTCTGCATAGCTGCTTCTCCTTTCATCCTTCATACTCTGTCCATGTCTCCTACTTGTCTTAAGCATTGACAGCATGCTACTGACGTGAGGGTAATTATGTGCTGTATAAATCACATTTATTATTATTATTCTTAAAGACAGGCATTTCTTGAGCCCATGGCTCTCTAAACCCTGATGCTTGAACTGCGCACAAAAGCATGTCACCAAGCAAAAGTAGTTCCAAACACCATCCGATTGCAGTTATGTGTGCTGGCTGAATCTCTCCATTGACCATCATGAGAGGGTAAAGGAACTTTTCCACAATCTTCTGCACTAATCACAATTACAAACTGCCCCTACAAAAGTGAGTGAAACATAAATTCTCCAGAAAAATACCTGCAGTGACTAATTTTTCTTTTTCAGAAAGGATTTCTTCAACCCCATGGGTCTCATCTTTTTCTTCTGCTCGCTCTGAAAATGGTAAATTAAAAAAAAATTACATTATGTTTAAAATATAAAGACAGTTACGAAGTTCCGTATTTCTTTTCACATCACTTATATTCAAAGCTCATTCATACAGGTATATATATATATAAAAGAATTGTCTTGCTATTAAGGAAAAAATTACTTTCAATTTTGGAAGCCACGAATTGCTTTGTCAAAGAAAAAAAAAAGAAGTATACTTTTTATTATCTTTAATTTTCATCACTTACATTTGTTGTGGTAGTCTGTATAGTTTAGTTACATATATACTCAAATGTCATACTCATATAGCAGTCTATAGGTTTTGAAGCCTGGTTCTCGTCCAAACTGTGTTTGACTGACAAACACTACTGCACTAAAAGTACCAGTAAGATGGGCGAATGAGATGATCATAAATGGATGATAGAACAAATAATTCTTGAAATTTGAATGAATTCTGAAAGAAACCTAACCTAAGGAACAACTGACGGTGATCATCATATTTTATCAAATTATAAATTCTAATAATAAAAATGTTTGAAGTGTTACACTGCTTTTCACTTTACACAGACCATAAGAAATATGACTTAATAACTACAAATGTCTTTCAGCCATTAAAAAAGAGTGTTAGGTATGTGGCATGCACCGCCAAACAAAAATCTGCAAAGCTTGCAAATCTAAGTTAAATGTCCTAGTCAAGGCAAAATGTGTATTATTAATTATAGTAACATAAAAAAATATGCAGCATTCAAATGCTAGATGCATTTTTTTCATGTGATTAGCTTTTCTTATAATAAAAGCACTTCGCAGTATAGCAAGTTAGAAAATCAAAGTCTTTGCTACTGCATTTCATAATGTAAAAAAAAAATTGTTATAAAGACAAATTTATACAGATAACAATATCTAAAGCAATGTTGAAAAGAAAAACACAGAAATTGTTACTCTGCTGTTCCGTGCTTCTTAAACACACACATCCCATCCCATCAGACCACCTATAGCAGTGACAATATGTTGCAAACTACCTGAACGCTTTAAAAAAAAAAGCATGCAGACTGTTTAGATTGTGCTCTTTAGTTATTCATACATGTTATTTCCTTGCCAAAAGTGCAGCTGCAAATGCATTAATAATTTTCTTTATATGTGGGGAAAAAATCTGAAATAAACAGTTGTGATTTATGTTTTCAGTCAAATTATATCATGAGCACATAACCAGCCACTCAAATGTAAAGCTAAACTGTAAGCAGTTGTGTCAGCAGCATTCTGAAAATGCTTGTCATTCCAACACGGAGCTTATACCTTTCAGGTCAGATGATTCTCTGATGTCCAGAGTTTGAATCAGAATATCCTGTAATCCAGGAATTCTTGAAGATGGCTCAAAGAATACATGTCCATAAACAACAACTGTAGATTCAATTGCAGAGATTTTTAAAGTTTCATCAAAAATATCTTCTTCCACTATAGGTGCTTCAAAAAATTCTGAAAAAAATGACTTTTCATCTAGATGTTTCAGCTTTTCAAATGAAACTTCTTCCAATGGCTGTTCTGCAGGTACAATTGCAATTTCTTCTTTTCCATGTTTAACTTCAGGACCTTCAATGCCTTCTTCCACCTCTTCTTCAGGACCCTTCTCTTGAGGAACCTCTAGCTCTAATCTCATTTCTTCCTCCTTTGGTGTAGGAGTGATGGTGATTTCTTTTTTGTATTCCTCAATTTCAGAAACTTCAGGTTTGTCCTCTACAGGGATTTCCTCCTTCGGTCCTGTCACCTCAGGCTCCTCGACAGTAATAGTCTCCCTGATCACCTCTTCAGTGATCTCTTCTGGTGAAAGAGTTTCCTGAGCAATTTCCTCTGCCACTTCTTCTGTAGGCTTCTCGCCATCAACGACCTCCTCCTCCTTTTCAGTGTAAATCTCAAACACCATTTCTTCTAGTGGCTGTTCTGCAGGTGCGATCGTGATTTCTTCTTTCACACGTTCCACTTCAGGAACTTCAATGTCTTCTTCCACCTCTTCGTCAGGACCTTCTTCTCGAGGAATCTCCAGCTCTACTCTCACCTCTTCCTCCTTCGGTGTAGGAGTGATGGTGATTTCTTCTTCGTATTTTTCAATTTCAGAAACTTCGGGTTTCTCCTCTACAGTGATTTCCTCCTTGAAATATTCACCTTCGGTGATTACTACTTCTTCCTTCTCTGTAGGACCTTCCTCACTGGAAATCTCCACTTCCACTCTCACCTCTTCCTCTATGGGTTTGCGAGAGATGGTGATTTCTTCCTTAAATTCTTCAATCTTGGCAACTTCGGGTTGCTCTTCAATGGTGATTTCTTCTTTGAAATGTTCAACTTCAGTGATTTCGGGCACCTCTTCTTCGGGCACCTCCACTTCTCCTTCTACGACCTCAGTTGGTTTCGGTGAGACAGAGATCTCCTCAGGTCCTGTCACCTTGGGCTGCTCAACAGTAATAGTCTCCCTGATCACCTCTTCAGTGATCTCTTCTGGTGGAAGAGTTTCCTGAGCAATTTCCTCTGCCACTTCTTCTGTAGGCTTCTCGCCATCAACGACCTCCTCCTCCTTTTCAGTGTAAATCTCAAACACCAATTCTTCTAATGGCTGTTCTGCAGGTGCAATTCTAATTTCTTCTTTCACACGTTCCACTTCAGGAACTTCAATGCCTTCTTCCACCTCTTCGTCGGGACCTTCTTCTCGAGGAATCTCCAGCTCTACTCTCACCTCTTCCTCCTTCGGTGTAAGAGTGATGGTGATTTCTTCTTCGTATTTTTCAATTTCGGAAACTTCGGGTTTCTCCTCTACAGTGATTTCCTCCTTGAAGTATTTGCCTTCGGTGATTACTACTTCTTCCTTCTCTGTAGGACCTTCCTCACTTGAAATCTCCACTTCCACTCTCACCTCTTCCTCTATGGGTTTGGGAGAGATGGTGATTTCCTCCTTATATTCTTCAATTTCGGCAACTTCGGGTTGCTCTTCAATGGTGATTTCTTCTTCGAACTGTTCAACTTCAGTGATTTCGGGCACCTTTTCTTCGGGCACCTCCACTTCTCCTTCTACGACCTCAGTTGGTTTCAGTGAGACAGAGATCTCCTCAGGTCCTGTCAACTCGGGCTGCTCAACAGTAATAGTCTCCCTGATCACCTCTTCAGTGATCTCTTCTGGTGGAAGAGTTTCCTGAGGAATTTCCTCTGCCATTTCTTCTGTAGGCTTCTCGCCTTCAACGACCACCTCCTCCTCCTCTTTTTCAGTGGGGATCTCAAACACCACTTCTTCTAGTGGCTGTTCTGCAGGTGCGATCGTGATTTCTTCTTTCACACGTTCCACTTCAGGAACTTCAATGCCTTCTTCCACCTCTTCCTCGGGACCTTCCTCTCGAGGAATCTCCAGCTCTACTCTCACCTCTTCCTCCTTCGGTGTAGGAGTGATGGTGATTTCTTCTTTGTATTTTTCAATTTCGGAAACTTCGGCTTTCTCCTCTACAGTGATTTCCTCCTTGAAGTATTCGCCTTCGGTGATTACTACTTCTTCCTTCTCTGTAGGACCTTCCTCTCTAGAAATCTCCACTTCCACTCTCACCTCTTCCTCTATGGGTTTGGGAGAGATGGTGATTTCCTCCTTATATTCTTCAATTTCGGCAACTTCGGGTTGCTCTTCAATGGTGATTTCTTCTTTGAAATGTTCAACTTCAGTGATTTCGGGCACCTCTTCTTCGGGCACCTCCACTTCTCCTTCTACAACCTCAGTTGGTTTTGGTGAGACAGAGATCTCCTCAGGTCCTGTCACCTCGGGCTGCTCAACAGTAATAGTCTCCCTGATCACCTCTTCAGTGATCTCTTCTGGTGGAAGAGTTTCCTGAGGAATTTCCTCTGCCACTTCTTCTGTAGGCTTCTCGCCTTCAACGACCTCCTCCTGCTCCTCTTTTTCAGTGGGGATCTCAAACACCACTTCTTCTAGTGGCTGTTCTGCAGGTGCGATCGTGATTTCTTCTTTCACACGTTCCACTTCAGGAACTTCAATGTCTTCTTCCACCTCTTCCTCGGGACCTTCCTCTCGAGGAATCTCCAGCTCTACTCTCACCTCTTCTTCCTTCGGTGTAGGAGTGATGGTGATTTCTTCTTCGTATTTTCCAATTTCGGAAACTGCGGGTTTCTCCTCTACAGTGATTTCCTCCTTGAAGTATACGCCTTCGGTGATTACTACTTCTTCCTTCTCTGTAGGACCTTCCTCTCTAGAAATCTCCACTTCCACTCTTACCTCTTCCTCTATGGTTTTGGGAGAGATGGTGATTTCCTCCTTATATTCTTCAATTTCGGCAACTTCGGGTTGCTCTTCAATGGTGATTTCTTCTTTGAAATGTTCAACTTCAGTGATTTCGGGCACCTCTTCTTCGGGCACCTCTTCTTCGGGCACCTCCACTTCTCCTTCTACGACCTCAGTTGGTTTCGGTGAGACAGAGATCTCCTCAGGTCCTGTCATCTCGGGCTGCTCAACAGTAATAGTCTCCCTAATCACCTCTTCAGTGATCTCTTCTGGTGGAAGAGTTTCCTGAGGAATTTCCTCTGCCACTTCTTCTGTAGGCTTCTCGCCTTCAACGACCTCCACCTGCTCCTCTTTTTCAGTGGGGATCTCAAACACCACTTCTTCTAGTGGCTGTTCTGCAGGTGCGATCGTGATTTCTTCTTTCACACGTTCCAAATCCGGAACTTCAATGCCTTCTTCCACCTCTTCCTCGGGACCTTCCTCTCGAGGAATCTCCAGCTCTACTCTCACCTCTTCCTCCTTCGGTGTAGGAGTGATGGTGATTTCTTCTTTGTATTTTTCAATTTCGGAAACTTCGGGTTTCTCCTCTACAGTGATTTCCTCCTTGAAGTATTCGCTTTCGGTGATTACTACTTCTTCCTTCTCTGTAGGACCTTCCTCTCTGGAAATCTCCACTTCCACTCTCACCTCTTCCTCTATGGGTTTGGGAGAGATGGTGATTTCCTCCTTATATTCTTCAAATTCGGCAACTTCGGGTTGCTCTTCAATGGTGATTTCTTCTTTGAAATGTTCAACTTCAGTGATTTCGGGCACCTCTTCTTCGGGCACCTCCACTTCTCCTTCTACGACCTCAGTTGGTTTCGGTGAGACAGAGATCTCCTCAGGTCCTGTCACCTCGGGCTGCTCAACAGTAATAGTCTCCCTGATCACCTCTTCAGTGATCTCTTCTGGTGGAAGAGTTTCCTGAGGAATTTCCTCTGCCACTTCTTCTGTAGGCTTCTCGCCTTCAACGACCTCCACCTGCTCCTCTTTTTCAGTGGGGATCTCAAACACCACTTCTTCTAGTGGCTGTTCTGCAGGTGCGATCGTGATTTCTTCTTTCACACGTTCCACTTCAGGAACTTCAATGCCTTCTTCCACCTCTTCCTCGGGACCTTCCTCTCGAGGAATCTCCAGCTCTACTCTCACCTCTTCCTCCTTCGGTGTAGGAGTGATGGTGATTTCTTCTTGTATTTTTCAATTTCGGAAACTTCGGGTTTCTCCTCTACAGTGATTTCCTCTTGAAGTATTCGCTTCGGTGATTACTACTTCTTCCTTCTCTGTAGGACCTTCCTCTCTGGAAATCTCCACTTCCACTCTCACCTCTTCCTCTATGGGTTTGGGAGAGATGGTGATTTCCTCCTTATATTCTTCAAATTCGGCAACTTCGGGTTGCTCTTCAATGGTGATTTCTTCTTTGAAATGTTCAACTTCAGTGATTTCGGGCACCTCTTCTTCGGGCACCTCCACTTCTCCTTCTACGACCTCAGTTGGTTTCGGTGAGACAGAGATCTCCTCAGGTCCTGTCACCTCGGGCTGCTCAACAGTAATAGTCTCCCTGATCACCTCTTCAGTGATCTCTTCTGGTGGAAGAGTTTCCTGAGCAATTTCCTCTGCCACTTCTTCTGTAGGCTTCTCGCCTTCATTGACCTCCTCCTGCTCCTCTTTTTCAGTGGGGATCTCAAACACCACTTCTTCTAGTGGCTGTTCTGCAGGCGCGATCGTGATTTCTTCTTTCACACGTTCCAAATCCGGAACTTCAATGCCTTCTTCCACCTCTTCCTCGGGACCTTCCTCTCGAGGAATCTCCAGCTTTACTCTCACCTCTTCCTCCTTTGGTGTAGGAGTGATGGTGATTTCTTCTTTGTATTTTTCAATTTCGGAAACTTCGGGTTTCTCCTCTACAGTGATTTCGTCCTTGAAGTATTCAGCTTCGTTGAGTACTACTTCTTCCTTCTCTGTAGGACCTTCCTCTCTGGAAATCTCCACTTCCACTCTCACCTCTTCCTCTATGGGTTTGGGAAAGATGGTGATTTCCTCCTTATATTCTTCAAATTCGGCAACTTCGGGTTGCTCTTCAATGGTGATTTCTTCTTTGAAATGTTCAACTTCAGTGATTTCGGGCACCTCTTCTTCGGGCACCTCCACTTCTCCTTTTACAACCTCAGTTGGTTTCGGTGAGACAGAGATCTCCTCAGGTCCTGTCACCTCGGGCTGCTCAACAGTAATAGTCTCCCTGATCACCTCTTCAGTGATCTCTTCTGGTGGAAGAGTTTCCTGAGCAATTTCCTCTGCCACTTCTTCTGTAGGCTTCTCGCCTTCAACGACCTCCACCTGCTCCTCTTTTTCAGTGGGGATCTCAAACACCACTTCTTCTAGTGGCTGTTCTGCAGGTGCGATCGTGATTTCTTCTTTCACACGTTCCACTTCAGGAACTTCAATGCCTTCTTCCACCTCTTCCTCGGGACCTTCCTCTCGAGGAATCTCCAGCTCTACTCTCACCTCTTCCTCCTTCGGTGTAGGAGTGATGGTGATTTCTTCTTTGTATTTTTCAATTTCGGAAACTTCGGGTTTCTCCTCTACAGTGATTTCCTCCTTGAAGTATTCGCTTTCGGTGATTACTACTTCTTCCTTCTCTGTAGGACCTTCCTCTCTGGAAATCTCCACTTCCACTCTCACCTCTTCCTCTATGGGTTTGGGAGAGATGGTGATTTCCTCCTTATATTCTTCAAATTCGGCAACTTCGGGTTGCTCTTCAATGGTGATTTCTTCTTTGAAATGTTCAACTTCAGTGATTTCGGGCACCTCTTCTTCGGGCACCTCCACTTCTCCTTTTACAACCTCAGTTGGTTTCGGTGAGACAGAGATCTCCTCAGGTCCTGTCACCTCGGGCTGCTCAACAGTAATAGTCTCCCTGATCACCTCTTCAGTGATCTCTTCTGGTGGAAGAGTTTCCTGAGGAATTTCCTCTGCCACTTCTTCTGTAGGCTTCTCGCCTTCAACGACCTCCACCTGCTCCTCTTTTTCAGTGGGGATCTCAAACACCACTTCTTCTAGTGGCTGTTCTGCAGGTGCGATCGTGATTTCTTCTTTCACACGTTCCACTTCAGGAACTTCAATGCCTTCTTCCACCTCTTCCTCGGGACCTTCCTCTCGAGGAATCTCCAGCTCTACTCTCACCTCTTCCTCCTTCGGTGTAGGAGTGATGGTGATTTCTTCTTTGTATTTTTCAATTTCGGAAACTTCGGGTTTCTCCTCTACAGTGATTTCCTCCTTGAAGTATTCGCTTCGGTGATTACTACTTCTTCCTTCTCTGTAGGACCTTCCTCTCTGGAAATCTCCACTTCCACTCTCACCTCTTCCTCTATGGGTTTGGGAGAGATGGTGATTTCCTCCTTATATTCTTCAAATTCGGCAACTTCGGGTTGCTCTTCAATGGTGATTTCTTCTTTGAAATGTTCAACTTCAGTGATTTCGGGCACCTCTTCTTCGGGCACCTCCACTTCTCCTTTTACAACCTCAGTTGGTTTCGGTGAGACAGAGATCTCCTCAGGTCCTGTCACCTCGGGCTGCTCAACAGTAATAGTCTCCCTGATCACCTCTTCAGTGATCTCTTCTGGTGGAAGAGTTTCCTGAGCAATTTCCTCTGCCACTTCTTCTGTAGGCTTCTCGCCTTCAACGACCTCCACCTGCTCCTCTTTTTCAGTGGGGATCTCAAACACCACTTCTTCTAGTGGCTGTTCTGCAGGTGCGATCGTGATTTCTTCTTTCACACGTTCCACTTCAGGAACTTCAATGCCTTCTTCCACCTCTTCCTCGGGACCTTCCTCTCGAGGAATCTCCAGCTCTACTCTCACCTCTTCCTCCTTCGGTGTAGGAGTGATGGTGATTTCTTCTTGTATTTTTCAATTTCGGAAACTTCGGGTTTCTCCTCTACAGTGATTTCCTCCTTGAAGTATTCGCTTCGGTGATTACTACTTCTTCCTTCTCTGTAGGACCTTCCTCTCTGGAAATCTCCACTTCCACTCTCACCTCTTCCTCTATGGGTTTGGGAGAGATGGTGATTTCCTCCTTATATTCTTCAAATTCGGCAACTTCGGGTTGCTCTTCAATGGTGATTTCTTCTTTGAAATGTTCAACTTCAGTGATTTCGGGCACCTCTTCTTCGGGCACCTCCACTTCTCCTTTTACAACCTCAGTTGGTTTCGGTGAGACAGAGATCTCCTCAGGTCCTGTCACCTCGGGCTGCTCAACAGTAATAGTCTCCCTGATCACCTCTTCAGTGATCTCTTCTGGTGGAAGAGTTTCCTGAGGAATTTCCTCTGCCACTTCTTCTGTAGGCTTCTCGCCTTCAACGACCTCCACCTGCTCCTCTTTTTCAGTGGGGATCTCAAACACCACTTCTTCTAGTGGCTGTTCTGCAGGTGCGATCGTGATTTCTTCTTTCACACGTTCCACTTCAGGAACTTCAATGCCTTCTTCCACCTCTTCCTCGGGACCTTCCTCTCGAGGAATCTCCAGCTCTACTCTCACCTCTTCCTCCTTCGGTGTAGGAGTGATGGTGATTTCTTCTTTGTATTTTTCAATTTCGGAAACTTCGGGTTTCTCCTCTACAGTGATTTCCTCCTTGAAGTATTCGCTTTCGGTGATTACTACTTCTTCCTTCTCTGTAGGACCTTCCTCTCTGGAAATCTCCACTTCCACTCTCACCTCTTCCTCTATGGGTTTGGGAGAGATGGTGATTTCCTCCTTATATTCTTCAAATTCGGCAACTTCGGGTTGCTCTTCAATGGTGATTTCTTCTTTGAAATGTTCAACTTCAGTGATTTCGGGCACCTCTTCTTCGGGCACCTCCACTTCTCCTTTTACAACCTCAGTTGGTTTCGGTGAGACAGAGATCTCCTCAGGTCCTGTCACCTCGGGCTGCTCAACAGTAATAGTCTCCCTGATCACCTCTTCAGTGATCTCTTCTGGTGGAAGAGTTTCCTGAGGAATTTCCTCTGCCACTTCTTCTGTAGGCTTCTCGCCTTCAACGACCTCCACCTGCTCCTCTTTTTCAGTGGGGATCTCAAACACCACTTCTTCTAGTGGCTGTTCTGCAGGTGCGATCGTGATTTCTTCTTTCACACGTTCCACTTCAGGAACTTCAATGCCTTCTTCCACCTCTTCCTCGGGACCTTCCTCTCGAGGAATCTCCAGCTCTACTCTCACCTCTTCCTCCTTCGGTGTAGGAGTGATGGTGATTTCTTCTTTGTATTTTTCAATTTCGGAAACTTCGGGTTTCTCCTCTACAGTGATTTCCTCCTTGAAGTATTCGCTTTCGGTGATTACTACTTCTTCCTTCTCTGTAGGACCTTCCTCTCTGGAAATCTCCACTTCCACTCTCACCTCTTCCTCTATGGGTTTGGGAGAGATGGTGATTTCCTCCTTATATTCTTCAATTTCGGCAACTTCGGGTTGCTCTTCAATGGTGATTTCTTCTTTGAAATGTTCAACTTCAGTGATTTCGGGCACCTCTTCTTCGGGCACCTCCACTTCTCCTTCTACAACCTCAGTTGGTTTCGGTGAGACAGAGATCTCCTCAGGTCCTGTCACCTCGGGCTGCTCAACAGTAATAGTCTCCCTGATCACCTCTTCAGTGATCTCTTCTGGTGGAAGAGTTTCCTGAGGAATTTCCTCTGCCACTTCTTCTGTAGGCTTCTCGCCTTCAACGACCTCCACCTGCTCCTCTTTTTCAGTGGGGATCTCAAACACCACTTCTTCTAGTGGCTGTTCTGCAGGTGCGATCGTGATTTCTTCTTTCACACGTTCCACTTCAGGAACTTCAATGCCTTCTTCCACCTCTTCCTCGGGACCTTCCTCTCGAGGAATCTCCAGCTCTACTCTCACCTCTTCCTCCTTCGGTGTAGGAGTGATGGTGATTTCTTCTTTGTATTTTTCAATTTCGGAAACTTCGGGTTTCTCCTCTACAGTGATTTCCTCCTTGAAGTATTCGCTTTCGGTGATTACTACTTCTTCCTTCTCTGTAGGACCTTCCTCTCTGGAAATCTCCACTTCCACTCTCACCTCTTCCTCTATGGGTTTGGGAGAGATGGTGATTTCCTCCTTATATTCTTCAAATTCGGCAACTTCGGGTTGCTCTTCAATGGTGATTTCTTCTTTGAAATGTTCAACTTCAGTGATTTCGGGCACCTCTTCTTCGGGCACCTCCACTTCTCCTTCTACGACCTCAGTTGGTTTCGGTGAGACAGAGATCTCCTCAGGTCCTGTCACCTCGGGCTGCTCAACAGTAATAGTCTCCCTGATCACCTCTTCAGTGATCTCTTCTGGTGGAAGAGTTTCCTGAGGAATTTCCTCTGCCACTTCTTCTGTAGGCTTCTCGCCTTCAACGACCTCCACCTGCTCCTCTTTTTCAGTGGGGATCTCAAACACCACTTCTTCTAGTGGCTGTTCTGCAGGTGCGATCGTGATTTCTTCTTTCACACGTTCCACTTCAGGAACTTCAATGCCTTCTTCCACCTCTTCCTCGGGACCTTCCTCTCGAGGAATCTCCAGCTCTACTCTCACCTCTTCCTCCTTCGGTGTAGGAGTGATGGTGATTTCTTCTTCGTATTTTTCAATTTCGGAAACTTCGGGTTTCTCCTCTACAGTGATTTCCTCCTTGAAGTATTCGCCTTCGGTGATTACTACTTCTTCCTTCTCTGTAGGACCTTCCTCTCTGAAATCTCCACTTCCACTCTCACCTCTTCCTCTATGGGTTTGGGAGAGATGGTGATTTCCTCCTTATATTCTTCAATTTCGGCAACTTCGGGTTGCTCTTCAATGGTGATTTCTTCTTTGAAATGTTCAACTTCAGTGATTTCGGGCACCTCTTCTTCGGGCACCTCCACTTCTCCTTCTACGACCTCAGTTGGTTTCGGTGAGACAGAGATCTCCTCAGGTCCTGTCACCTCGGGCTGCTCAACAGTAATAGTCTCCCTGATCACCTCTTCAGTGATCTCTTCTGGTGGAAGAGTTTCCTGAGGAATTTCCTCTGCCACTTCTTCTGTAGGCTTCTCGCCTTCAACGACCTCCACCTGCTCCTCTTTTTCAGTGGGGATCTCAAACACCACTTCTTCTAGTGGCTGTTCTGCAGGTGCGATCGTGATTTCTTCTTTCACACGTTCCACTTCAGGAACTTCAATGCCTTCTTCCACCTCTTCCTCGGGACCTTCCTCTCGAGGAATCTCCAGCTCTACTCTCACCTCTTCCTCCTTCGGTGTAGGAGTGATGGTGATTTCTTCTTTGTATTTTTCAATTTCGGAAACTTCGGGTTTCTCCTCTACAGTGATTTCCTCCTTGAAGTATTCGCTTTCGGTGATTACTACTTCTTCCTTCTCTGTAGGACCTTCCTCTCTGGAAATCTCCACTTCCACTCTCACCTCTTCCTCTATGGGTTTGGGAGAGATGGTGATTTCCTCCTTATATTCTTCAAATTCGGCAACTTCGGGTTGCTCTTCAATGGTGATTTCTTCTTTGAAATGTTCAACTTCAGTGATTTCGGGCACCTCTTCTTCGGGCACCTCCACTTCTCCTTCTACAACCTCAGTTGGTTTCGGTGAGACAGAGATCTCCTCAGGTCCTGTCACCTCGGGCTGCTCAACAGTAATAGTCTCCCTGATCACCTCTTCAGTGATCTCTTCTGGTGGAAGAGTTTCCTGAGGAATTTCCTCTGCCACTTCTTCTGTAGGCTTCTCGCCTTCAACGACCTCCACCTGCTCCTCTTTTTCAGTGGGGATCTCAAACACCACTTCTTCTAGTGGCTGTTCTGCAGGTGCGATCGTGATTTCTTCTTTCACACGTTCCACTTCAGGAACTTCAATGCCTTCTTCCACCTCTTCCTCGGGACCTTCCTCTCGAGGAATCTCCAGCTCTACTCTCACCTCTTCCTCCTTCGGTGTAGGAGTGATGGTGATTTCTTCTTTGTATTTTTCAATTTCGGAAACTTCGGGTTTCTCCTCTACAGTGATTTCCTCCTTGAAGTATTCGCTTCGGTGATTACTACTTCTTCCTTCTCTGTAGGACCTTCCTCTCTGGAAATCTCCACTTCCACTCTCACCTCTTCCTCTATGGGTTTGGGAGAGATGGTGATTTCCTCCTTATATTCTTCAAATTCGGCAACTTCGGGTTGCTCTTCAATGGTGATTTCTTCTTTGAAATGTTCAACTTCAGTGATTTCGGGCACCTCTTCTTCGGGCACCTCCACTTCTCCTTTTACAACCTCAGTTGGTTTCGGTGAGACAGAGATCTCCTCAGGTCCTGTCAACTCGGGCTGCTCAACAGTAATAGTCTCCCTGATCACCTCTTCAGTGATCTCTTCTGGTGGAAGAGTTTCCTGAGGAATTTCCTCTGCCACTTCTTCTGTAGGCTTCTCGCCTTCAACGACCTCCACCTGCTCCTCTTTTTCAGTGGGGATCTCAAACACCACTTCTTCTAGTGGCTGTTCTGCAGGTGCGATCGTGATTTCTTCTTTCACACGTTCCACTTCAGGAACTTCAATGCCTTCTTCCACCTCTTCCTCGGGACCTTCCTCTCGAGGAATCTCCAGCTCTACTCTCACCTCTTCCTCCTTCGGTGTAGGAGTGATGGTGATTTCTTCTGTGTATTTTTCAATTTCGGAAACTTCGGGTTTCTCCTCTACAGTGATTTCCTCCTTGAAGTATTCGCTTTCGGTGATTACTACTTCTTCCTTCTCTGTAGGACCTTCCTCTCTGGAAATCTCCACTTCCACTCTCACCTCTTCCTCTATGGGTTTGGGAGAGATGGTGATTTCCTCCTTATATTCTTCAAATTCGGCAACTTCGGGTTGCTCTTCAATGGTGATTTCTTCTTTGAAATGTTCAACTTCAGTGATTTCGGGCACCTCTTCTTCGGGCACCTCCACTTCTCCTTTTACAACCTCAGTTGGTTTCGGTGAGACAGAGATCTCCTCAGGTCCTGTCACCTCGGGCTGCTCAACAGTAATAGTCTCCCTGATCACCTCTTCAGTGATCTCTTCTGGTGGAAGAGTTTCCTGAGGAATTTCCTCTGCCACTTCTTCTGTAGGCTTCTCGCCTTCAACGACCTCCACCTGCTCCTCTTTTTCAGTGGGGATCTCAAACACCACTTCTTCTAGTGGCTGTTCTGCAGGTGCGATCGTGATTTCTTCTTTCACACGTTCCACTTCAGGAACTTCAATGCCTTCTTCCACCTCTTCCTCGGGACCTTCCTCTCGAGGAATCTCCAGCTCTACTCTCACCTCTTCCTCCTTCGGTGTAGGAGTGATGGTGATTTCTTCTTTGTATTTTTCAATTTCGGAAACTTCGGGTTTCTCCTCTACAGTGATTTCCTCCTTGAAGTATTCGCTTTCGGTGATTACTACTTCTTCCTTCTCTGTAGGACCTTCCTCTCTGGAAATCTCCACTTCCACTCTCACCTCTTCCTCTATGGGTTTGGGAGAGATGGTGATTTCCTCCTTATATTCTTTAATTTCGGCAACTTCGGGTTGCTCTTCAATGGTGATTTCTTCTTTGAAATGTTCAACTTCAGTGATTTCGGGCACCTCTTCTTCGGGTACCTCCACTTCTCCTTTTACAACCTCAGTTGGTTTCGGTGAGACAGAGATCTCCTCAGGTCCTGTCACCTCGGGCTGCTCAACAGTAATAGTCTCCCTGATCACCTCTTCAGTGATCTCTTCTGGTGGAAGAGTTTCCTGAGGAATTTCCTCTGCCACTTCTTCTGTAGGCTTCTCGCCTTCAACGACCTCCACCTGCTCCTCTTTTTCAGTGGGGATCTCAAACACCACTTCTTCTAGTGGCTGTTCTGCAGGTGCGATCGTGATTTCTTCTTTCACACGTTCCACTTCAGGAACTTCAATGCCTTCTTCCACCTCTTCCTCGGGACCTTCCTCTCGAGGAATCTCCAGCTCTACTCTCACCTCTTCCTCCTTCGGTGTAGGAGTGATGGTGATTTCTTCTTGTATTTTTCAATTTCGGAAACTTCGGGTTTCTCCTCTACAGTGATTTCCTCCTTGAAGTATTCGCTTTCGGTGATTACTACTTCTTCCTTCTCTGTAGGACCTTCCTCTCTGGAAATCTCCACTTCCACTCTCACCTCTTCCTCTATGGGTTTGGGAGAGATGGTGATTTCCTCCTTATATTCTTCAAATTCGGCAACTTCGGGTTGCTCTTCAATGGTGATTTCTTCTTTGAAATGTTCAACTTCAGTGATTTCGGGCACCTCTTCTTCGGGCACCTCCACTTCTCCTTTACAACCTCAGTTGGTTTCGGTGAGACAGAGATCTCCTCAGGTCCTGTCACCTCGGGCTGCTCAACAGTAATAGTCTCCCTGATCACCTCTTCAGTGATCTCTTCTGGTGGAAGAGTTTCCTGAGGAATTTCCTCTGCCACTTCTTCTGTAGGCTTCTCGCCTTCAACGACCTCCACCTGCTCCTCTTTTTCAGTGGGGATCTCAAACACCACTTCTTCTAGTGGCTGTTCTGCAGGTGCGATCGTGATTTCTTCTTTCACACGTTCCACTTCAGGAACTTCAATGCCTTCTTCCACCTCTTCCTCGGGACTTTCCTCTCGAGGAATCTCCAGCTCTACTCTCACCTCTTCCTCCTTCGGTGTAGGAGTGATGGTGATTTCTTCTTTCACACGTTCCACTTCAGGAACTTCAATACCTTCTTCCACCTCTTCCTCGGGACCTTCCTCTCGAGGAATCTCCAGCTCTACTCTCACCTCTTCCTCCTTCGGTGTAGGAGTGATGGTGATTTCTTCTTTGTATTTTCAATTTCGGAAACTTCGGGTTTCTCCTCTACAGTGATTTCCTCCTTGAAGTATTCGCTTTCGGTGATTACTACTTCTTCCTTCTCTGTAGGACCTTCCTCTCTGGAAATCTCCACTTCCACTCACCTCTTCCTCTATGGGTTTGGGAGATGGTGATTTCCTCCTTATATTCTTCAAATTCGGCAACTTCGGGTTGCTCTTCAATGGTGATTTCTTCTTTGAAATGTTCAACTTCAGTGATTTCGGGCACCTCTTCTTCGGGCACCTCCACTTCTCCTTTTACAACCTCAGTTGGTTTCGGTGAGACAGAGATCTCCTCAGGTCCTGTCACCTCGGGCTGCTCAACAGTAATAGTCTCCCTGATCACCTCTTCAGTGATCTCTTCTGGTGGAAGAGTTTCCTGAGGAATTTCCTCTGCCACTTCTTCTGTAGGCTTCTCGCCTTCAACGACCTCCACCTGCTCCTCTTTTTCAGTGGGGATCTCAAACACCACTTCTTCTAGTGGCTGTTCTGCAGGTGCGATCGTGATTTCTTCTTTCACACGTTCCACTTCAGGAACTTCAATGCCTTCTTCCACCTCTTCCTCGGGACCTTCCTCTCGAGGAATCTCCAGCTCTACTCTCACCTCTTCCTCCTTCGGTGTAGGAGTGATGGTGATTTCTTCTTTGTATTTTTCAATTTCGGAAACTTCGGGTTTCTCCTCTACAGTGATTTCCTCCTTGAAGTATTCGCTTTCGGTGATTACTACTTCTTCCTTCTCTGTAGGACCTTCCTCTCTGGAAATCTCCACTTCCACTCTCACCTCTTCCTCTATGGGTTTGGGAGAGATGGTGATTTCCTCCTTATATTCTTCAAATTCGGCAACTTCGGGTTGCTCTTCAATGGTGATTTCTTCTTTGAAATGTTCAACTTCAGTGATTTCGGGCACCTCTTCTTCGGGCACCTCCACTTCTCCTTTTACAACCTCAGTTGGTTTCGGTGAGACAGAGATCTCCTCAGGTCCTGTCACCTCGGGCTGCTCAACAGTAATAGTCTCCTGATCACCTCTTCAGTGATCTCTTCTGGTGGAAGAGTTTCCTGAGGAATTTCCTCTGCCACTTCTTCTGTAGGCTTCTCGCCTTCAACGACCTCCACCTGCTCCTCTTTTTCAGTGGGGATCTCAAACACCACTTCTTCTAGTGGCTGTTCTGCAGGTGCGATCGTGATTTCTTCTTTCACACGTTCCACTTCAGGAACTTCAATGCCTTCTTCCACCTCTTCCTCGGGACTTTCCTCTCGAGGAATCTCCAGCTCTACTCTCACCTCTTCCTCCTTCGGTGTAGGAGTGATAGTGATTTCTTCTTTCACACGTTCCACTTCAGGAACTTCAATACCTTCTTCCACCTCTTCCTCGGGACCTTCCTCTCGAGGAATCTCCAGCTCTACTCTCACCTCTTCCTCCTTCGGTGTAGGAGTGATGGTGATTTCTTCTTTGTATTTTTCAATTTCGGAAACTTCGGGTTTCTCCTCTACAGTGATTTCCTCCTTGAAGTATTCGCTTTCGGTGATTACTACTTCTTCCTTCTCTGTAGGACCTTCCTCTCTGGAAATCTCCACTTCCACTCTCACCTCTTCCTCTATGGGTTTGGGAGAGATGGTGATTTCCTCCTTATATTCTTCAAATTCGGCAACTTCGGGTTGCTCTTCAATGGTGATTTCTTCTTTGAAATGTTCAACTTCAGTGATTTCGGGCACCTCTTCTTCGGGCACCTCCACTTCTCCTTTTACAACCTCAGTTGGTTTCGGTGAGACAGAGATCTCCTCAGGTCCTGTCACCTCGGGCTGCTCAACAGTAATAGTCTCCCTGATCACCTCTTCAGTGATCTCTTCTGGTGGAAGAGTTTCCTGAGGAATTTCCTCTGCCACTTCTTCTGTAGGCTTCTCGCCTTCAACGACCTCCACCTGCTCCTCTTTTTCAGTGGGGATCTCAAACACCACTTCTTCTAGTGGCTGTTCTGCAGGTGCGATCGTGATTTCTTCTTTCACACGTTCCACTTCAGGAACTTCAATGCCTTCTTCCACCTCTTCCTCGGGACCTTCCTCTCGAGGAATCTCCAGCTCTACTCTCACCTCTTCCTCCTTCGGTGTAGGAGTGATGGTGATTTCTTCTTTGTATTTTTCAATTTCGGAAACTTCGGGTTTCTCCTCTACAGTGATTTCCTCCTTGAAGTATTCGCTTTCGGTGATTACTACTTCTTCCTTCTCTGTAGGACCTTCCTCTCTGGAAATCTCCACTTCCACTCTCACCTCTTCCTCTATGGGTTTGGGAGAGATGGTGATTTCCTCCTTATATTCTTCAAATTCGGCAACTTCGGGTTGCTCTTCAATGGTGATTTCTTCTTTGAAATGTTCAACTTCAGTGATTTCGGGCACCTCTTCTTCGGGCACCTCCACTTCTCCTTTTACAACCTCAGTTGGTTTCGGTGAGACAGAGATCTCCTCAGGTCCTGTCACCTCGGGCTGCTCAACAGTAATAGTCTCCCTGATCACCTCTTCAGTGATCTCTTCTGGTGGAAGAGTTTCCTGAGGAATTTCCTCTGCCACTTCTTCTGTAGGCTTCTCGCCTTCAACGACCTCCACCTGCTCCTCTTTTTCAGTGGGGATCTCAAACACCACTTCTTCTAGTGGCTGTTCTGCAGGTGCGATCGTGATTTCTTCTTTCACACGTTCCACTTCAGGAACTTCAATGCCTTCTTCCACCTCTTCCTCGGGACTTTCCTCTCGAGGAATCTCCAGCTCTACTCTCACCTCTTCCTCCTTCGGTGTAGGAGTGATGGTGATTTCTTCTTTGTATTTTTCAATTTCGGAAACTTCGGGTTTCTCCTCTACAGTGATTTCCTCCTTGAAGTATTCGCTTCGGTGATTACTACTTCTTCCTTCTCTGTAGGACCTTCCTCTCTGGAAATCTCCACTTCCACTCTCACCTCTTCCTCTATGGGTTTGGGAGAGATGGTGATTTCCTCCTTATATTCTTCAAATTCGGCAACTTCGGGTTGCTCTTCAATGGTGATTTCTTCTTTGAAATGTTCAACTTCAGTGATTTCGGGCACCTCTTCTTCGGGCACCTCCACTTCTCCTTTTACAACCTCAGTTGGTTTCGGTGAGACAGAGATCTCCTCAGGTCCTGTCAACTCGGGCTGCTCAACAGTAATAGTCTCCCTGATCACCTCTTCAGTGATCTCTTCTGGTGGAAGAGTTTCCTGAGCAATTTCCTCTGCCACTTCTTCTGTAGGCTTCTCGCCTTCAACGACCTCCACCTGCTCCTCTTTTTCAGTGGGGATCTCAAACACCACTTCTTCTAGTGGCTGTTCTGCAGGTGCGATCGTGATTTCTTCTTTCACACGTTCCACTTCAGGAACTTCAATGCCTTCTTCCACCTCTTCCTCGGGACCTTCCTCTCGAGGAATCTCCAGCTCTACTCTCACCTCTTCCTCCTTCGGTGTAGGAGTGATGGTGATTTCTTCTTTGTATTTTTCAATTTCGGAAACTTCGGGTTTCTCCTCTACAGTGATTTCCTCCTTGAAGTATTCGCTTTCGGTGATTACTACTTCTTCCTTCTCTGTAGGACCTTCCTCTCTGGAAATCTCCACTTCCACTCTCACCTCTTCCTCTATGGGTTTGGGAGAGATGGTGATTTCCTCCTTATATTCTTCAAATTCGGCAACTTCGGGTTGCTCTTCAATGGTGATTTCTTCTTTGAAATGTTCAACTTCAGTGATTTCGGGCACCTCTTCTTCGGGCACCTCCACTTCTCCTTTTACAACCTCAGTTGGTTTCGGTGAGACAGAGATCTCCTCAGGTCCTGTCACCTCGGGCTGCTCAACAGTAATAGTCTCCCTGATCACCTCTTCAGTGATCTCTTCTGGTGGAAGAGTTTCCTGAGGAATTTCCTCTGCCACTTCTTCTGTAGGCTTCTCGCCTTCAACGACCTCCACCTGCTCCTCTTTTTCAGTGGGGATCTCAAACACCACTTCTTCTAGTGGCTGTTCTGCAGGTGCGATCGTGATTTCTTCTTTCACACGTTCCACTTCAGGAACTTCAATGCCTTCTTCCACCTCTTCCTCGGGACCTTCCTCTCGAGGAATCTCCAGCTCTACTCTCACCTCTTCCTCCTTCGGTGTAGGAGTGATGGTGATTTCTTCTGTGTATTTTTCAATTTCGGAAACTTCGGGTTTCTCCTCTACAGTGATTTCCTCCTTGAAGTATTCGCTTTCGGTGATTACTACTTCTTCCTTCTCTGTAGGACCTTTCTCTCTGGAAATCTCCACTTCCACTCTCACCTCTTCCTCTATGGGTTTGGGAGAGATGGTGATTTCCTCCTTATATTCTTTAATTTCGGCAACTTCGGGTTGCTCTTCAATGGTGATTTCTTCTTTGAAATGTTCAACTTCAGTGATTTCGGGCACCTCTTCTTCGGGTACCTCCACTTCTCCTTTTACAACCTCAGTTGGTTTCGGTGAGACAGAGATCTCCTCAGGTCCTGTCACCTCGGGCTGCTCAACAGTAATAGTCTCCCTGATCACCTCTTCAGTGATCTCTTCTGGTGGAAGAGTTTCCTGAGGAATTTCCTCTGCCACTTCTTCTGTAGGCTTCTCGCCTTCAACGACCTCCACCTGCTCCTCTTTTTCAGTGGGGATCTCAAACACCACTTCTTCTAGTGGCTGTTCTGCAGGTGCGATCGTGATTTCTTCTTTCACACGTTCCACTTCAGGAACTTCAATGCCTTCTTCCACCTCTTCCTCGGGACCTTCCTCTCGAGGAATCTCCAGCTCTACTCTCACCTCTTCCTCCTTCGGTGTAGGAGTGATGGTGATTTCTTCTTTGTATTTTTCAATTTCGGAAACTTCGGGTTTCTCCTCTACAGTGATTTCCTCCTTGAAGTATTCGCTTTCGGTGATTACTACTTCTTCCTTCTCTGTAGGACCTTCCTCTCTGGAAATCTCCACTTCCACTCTCACCTCTTCCTCTATGGGTTTGGGAGAGATGGTGATTTCCTCCTTATATTTTTCAAGTTCGGCAACTTCGGGTTGCTCTTCAATGGTGATTTCTTCTTTGAAATGTTCAACTTCAGTGATTTCGGGCACCTCCCTTACAGACACATTTGTTGAAATCGGCCAATGAACTGTTTGTTTGGTTTCAAGCATCATTTCAACCTTTTCAACCTCTTTAGATACAGGATATTCTGATTCAAAATCTTGATCTTGAGCGATGACTGCTCTCCTCTCCTTCTCCTTTTCCCCCTCCTCCTTCTCTTCTTTTGACTCTTGTCCTTTCAAAATGAAATTCATTGGTATTTTTGATGCTTATATTGGTATGAAATAGTTTTTCTTAGTATGAAGCCAGATCTTTGTGAAGTTATTTTCATGGTTGCATATATACAGGAATTATTTTGTCTATGAATAAATTTATTCACTGAATATAAAATATCAAGAGAATCCTCTGATCAAATGTCATCTATGTAAGATAATGTGGTGTCCTTGACACTGAGAACCTTTGACTTACTGAAGGCGACAATATGCTGTACCATATGATAATCAGTGCACCTAAAAATTACATCAAGATCAGGGAAAAGATAACTAAAATTCTACAAAGCATTTCATAGTCAACAAAAGGAAATATTAAAATATTGCCTTTTACAAACTGGGGCTAAGTATTAGTATTCCTAACTAAATGATGGCAAGCTAATAAATACCTCTTTTAATTTGCTATGATTTTAAATGTCTAAGGGACAGATGGTTATGAGAATTCTTTAAGTGCCTTTAACAATATTTCTTGTACAGCTGAACCTGCTCACCAGGAAGCTTAAAAGTAAGGGAAGAAAATAGTAGGTATCCTTGGTTTAAGATGTGAATGTCTACATACAAGTTTTCATGCATTCATATAAGTACAGACACACCATATATACACACTATGAACGTTTTATGCAACAAGTTTTTTTTTTAAATGAGCTCCACATTTTAATTGAAATATAATGAAAAATAATGGAATATACATACTAGAAGGTAATAACTTGAAAATGGATAATGACTTTGATACCAATCAAAAGAATGGGAAAATAAACAATGTTATTTCCATCTGTGGGAGTTTATACTACTCTGTAGTTTATAAGCTTTGCACTGTCTGAGCTTTGTATTCATCATTATCAACACTGTTAAAAGGAAACTAACATCTAAATGTATTTCTTCCACATACCAGCTTCTATGAATAAAATAATTTTAAAGCAACCAGTGCATCTTTTATGTATAAACACATATATATTTAGGCTATAAGTGTTGTTAAGTCTCCTATTAAGCAACAGAATAAACTGTATTAGATCTGCTACAAAAGCTTGTGAGTGACAGATCTCAAGAAGGCAATCTGTACTCTGAATCAAATATGTGTACGAAGTAAATATTCTTAATTAAAACATTTTTTCTCTCTATTTTGGTTTTTTGCATCTCCTCCAAGGCTCTCTCTCAGTCACATAAATGTGAACACACAGGTACATGTACACACACACTCTCTCTCATTCTGAAGGTTAAAGGATAGCATAAATATCACTGAAATAATAAAATTATATGAACATAGTCTTTAAGGTTCTGTTATCAACACCAGTAAGCAGCTCTAGACAATAACATACTGAATACACAATAAATATTTAATGCCTTCCTCTTCCTCATTCAAATATATCTTATGAGGTACAGTGGAACCTCGATTATTCGGTCTTCGATTAACCGTGCATTCGGTTATCCGGGATTGCCTAAAAAAAAACCCAAACAAACAAAGGTGCTAGACATCACAACACGACCAAGATTTTGCCGCCAGGAATGTATGTCACTACATGTGTCACAGCCTAAGTTTTCTTTGTGGATGAGTTACTGAGAATTATTCTAAACGGATTGAAAGTATAGCATCTGTGCACCAGCCAGGCGATCCTGCTGTGAGAATTAAACCATTAGACTGAATCCAATGCAGAGGAAACCCCGGGGCAAGCATTGTAAGAATAGGGTCCCTGCTGTCCAGCCAGGCATGTCGTAAGAGGCAACTAAGGTGGACACCTCACCTAGAGGTAAATTAGGTTGTGGTAGGGCTAACAACCCCACCATATAAAAAAAGCACGTTACAGAAACCAACACTAGAGCACTCGTTACGGATGGCGAAGGTAATGAAACATACCAGGGAACTGGACATGACGGACGACAGTCAAACCCGAGAGGGAGCTGGCGCCCCGATGGTGGATTTACTGAAGCCGAAGCAGAAGTTGAGGGTGGGGTGCTGGAACATCCTGACCTTGTATCAGACTGGCAGGTTGCACCAACTAGTCAAGGAGTTTGACAATTACAACTTGGACATCCTGGGAGTCAGCGAGGTCAGATGGACTGGCACGGGAAAGGAAAGAGGAGACTAGCATCAGGACATACTATCTTGTTCTCAGGAAGATCAGACGACCAACACTCTGAAGGAGTAGCACTACTCCTCAATAGGAAAACTGAAAAGACACTGCTGGAATGGAAGCCTTATGGACCCAGGCTTCTGAGAGCAAGATTCCATTCAAAGTACACCAAGCTGACAGTGCTAGTTTGCTATGCACCAACAGAAAACTCCAAGGCAGAAGACAAGGATGCTTTTTACGATCAGCTCCAGGCAGCCACGGAGAGCGTCCGAGCCCATGATATGTAGCTCATCGCCAGCGATCTCAATGCCAAGGTGAGAAGTGACAACACCTGCAGGGAACATATCATGGGCAAGCATGGAATTAGAACCATCAATGACAACGGAGAGAGACTGGCAGACTTTTGTGAAGAAAACAATCTACTGATTGGAGGCACACTCTTCCAATACAAAGACATCCACAAGGCAACGTGGACATCACCAGACGGGATCACAAAAAACCAGATAGACCATGTCATCATCAACCGAGATGGAGGAGCTCACTTCAAGATGTCAGAGCCTACAGAGGAGCAGGTGTTGACAGTGACCACACTCTTGTGATAGCCTCAGTTTCTCTGAAGTTACGTCGATCGCGAGGAAAACAGGCACGTCAGCAAAATCAAAATCAATAAACAGCTGAACAACAGGTTCAAAAACAGTGAAGTACCAGTGAAAGACATGAACGGAAATGTTGTCGAGGGAGAGGCAGAAAAACTACAGCGCTGGAGGGAGCATTTTGAGTCAGTTCTAAACAGACCAGACCCCCCTCAGCTTGCAGACATCCAGCCAGCAGGTACAGACCTTGACATCTGCACAGACCCGCCAAGCCTGGAAGAAGTGACAGCAGCAATGAAGGCAATGAAAAGCGGCAAAGCACCAGGGGCAGATGGAATAACAGCAGAGATATTGAAAGCAGATGTGAATGTGACAGCTCCCATGTTGACTGAAATCTTCAGGCAAGTTTGGGAATCAGGACAGATCCCCGATGCGTGGAAGACAGGGCTCATCTTCAAGTTACCCAAGAAAGGAGATCTTGGAGACTGCAATAACTGGAGGGGTATAACACTTCTTTCCCTCACCAGAAAGGTCTTCAGCAAGATTGTTTTGTCAAGACTGACGGCAACCGTTGAGAAAGACCTCCGGCCTCAGCAAGCAGGATTTCGCCCTGGGCGATCCTGCTCTGAACTCATTTTCACTCTGCGTCAGATTCTGGAGCAGAGCATCGAGTGGAACGCACCGCTGTACATCAACTTCATCGACCTGGAGAAGGCTTTTGACAGCATCCACCGCGAGTCCTTATGGAAGATCCTGAGGCATTATGGAGTCCCTGCGAAACTTGTCCAGGTCGTTGCAATGCTGTACAGCAACTTCAAATCTCAGGTGGTCTGTGACACGAAGCTCACAGCCCCCTTCAACGTCAGTACTGGGGTGAAGCAGGGCTGCATTCTGTCGCCGTTCCTCTTCATCCTGGCCATGGACTGGATCATGAAGAATTCCACCGAAAGAGAGAGGAGAGGGATCAAATGGACCATGACTATGACAGCAACAACAATGCTGGAAGACTTGACTTTGCTGATGACATTGCCCTGTTGTCACACCGCCACCAAGACATGCAGGAGAAAACAAATGCCTTCTCAGAAACAGCTGGAAACCTTGGCTTGAAGGTCAGCGCAAAGAAAACGAAAAGTATGAGATTGAACGCCAGAGTCCAAGAAAACATCAAACTAAATGGAGAAGAGATTGAGGAAGTTGACAGTTTTACCTATCTTGGGTCCAAGATTTCAAACACCGGGGATGCGGAGGTGGAGATTCAAGCCCGACTGGCGAAAGCCAGCCAGGCCTTTGCCTCACTCAGGAGCACATGGAAGGCAAAAAACATGAGCCAGAAGACCAAGCTGAGAATCTTCAAGTCAAATGTGATCAGCACCCTCCTTTATGGATCAGAATCATGGAAGATGACCAAAAACATTGGTAACAGGCTTGACGTCTTCCAAAACAGATGCCTCAGGCGCATACTTAACATCTTTTGGCCAAACATCATCACCAATGAAGAACTCCACCGAAGAACTGAAACCGAGTCCATCACCACGCTGGTTCAACAAAGGCGTTGTAGATTGGACGTGTGCTCCGCCAGCAGAGAGCAGACCTCTCCAGAATCGCCCTACGATGGACTCCAGACGGCCGAAGAAAACGAGGCCGCCCAAAGGAAACCTGGAGAAGAACAGTGGAAAGGGAAAGGAAAGGGCTGGACATGGGGTCGCATGGAGCGAGTTTCAGCCGATCGACATCAGTGGCGGGCTCTGGTTGAGGCCTTATGTGCAACTAGCACGAAGAGGATTGATTGACTGATTGACAATGCAGAGGAATATAGTTCCAAACAGTCTCCCTCCCCGTTTTTCAAATTTCGACGATTGCTATTCATCCATAAGTTTTGACATTGGTCTTCTTCAACCTTTTTCTTGGAAAAGATTATGGGTCGCATCGTCTGCAAGGGCGATGCCTTGTTCCAAGTTCATTCACTTGGCGTCCGCACCTCCAGGTAAGAAAGCAGCATCGCGTAAGTTTGGGCCGAAATGTTGGGGTCCGGTGCGGGAGTGAAAAGAAAAAGAGTTGTTTTGTCAATAGCTATAAAACTGCAAATTGTTGAACGTGCCGAAAAAGGGGAATGGAATCCACTGCTAAGCCTTAATCGAATTTAGCATCCGAAATCAAACGTGATATTACCCCTATTCTAGCATTTGCGAATTTTTAGATTTTCGATTATCCGTGATTTTTTGATTATCCAGATGACAGGCGCCAGTCATTACACCGGATAATCGAGGTTCTATTTCATCACTAAAGGTTAAGACTACAACTATTTCAGGACTTTCAGGCCTATGAAGGAAGAGAACATCTTGAAATTATTGTTTATTTTCTGGGAGTTTTGTCACTTTTGTCCGTACACTTTCTAGTTTCTGGACAGGCATTCCCTTAAAATACCACACAATGTGTCCTGCTTCCTTTAGATTCTACCATAATTTGTTCTATTTACCTCGTGCCCTAACAAATGGAATAAAGGGTTGTAAAAGTCTACATAATAAAGGGCTGCTAAAATGTGTACATAACTGTGGTATTCTCATCACTGGGTATCACTATTTTCCTTTTCAGGTCTAAATGAGGATAACACCAGTGAGGGTGGTGATGAAAATGAGTCTTGCTCTTCCACTCCATTTAATAAAACTTACCCACTCAACCAGGTGCATAACAAGTAAATTTCAACAGAATTTTGGAGATATTCACTTAATGATAGCTGCAAGATGTTTAGAGATATTTAAAAGGAAAAAAGATGAAAGTATGAAAAAAATTATTTTCCTGACCTTGGATGTAGAGTTCTGCTTTTGTGCTGACAGTTCCAAATTTGTTGGATGCACGGCACTCATATTCGCCCTCATCTTCTGGGAATGATTCGTGCAGTTCAAGAATGCATAAGCCAGTAGCATCTGTAACGATGTGATATACAGGTGACTCCTTTATGGGCTCTCCATCAAGGAACCAGGTGACCTCAGGCTGTGGGAAGCCGGTCACTGTAGTCTCGAAACATACTGGCTGTCCTTCCATGGCCTCCACATTGTGCAATGGTTGCAGGAATGTGGGAGCATGGCCCTCAAGCACATTCAGTACAACCTCCTCCTGAAATTCTTCCACCTGGGGCAGCCCAACAACTTCAAAGCCCTCCTCTTCCTCCTCTGGTGATGATTCTATTAGTGACACACCAGACACAGAAGGTTTTTCTAATTCTTCCTCTTCAACAACTTCTGGGGCTTCTTGATACTCCACAAATGCCTCTTCGATTTCTGTGATAAGTGTTTGGAATCTCTCTGCAGTAGTGAATTCTGTTGCTGCCTCTTGAGACTCAGGAAGAGGTGCTTCTTCCTGGGTTTCTTCACGAGAAATAGCTTCTGCTGTTTCTCGAGTAACAAGCTTAGGTGAAACATCCTCCGTCTCAATAGGTTTTTCTGCAATTGTCTCCACAGCTGTGACCTCAAATATTTCTGGGGCCGCAGTTTCTGTGGCTGGTGCTTCCAGACCCTCCAAAGTGACGGTGATTTCATCTCTGGCAACTAGTGGTGCAGCAGTTTCTGTGGATTCAGGTACCTCTGTAAATAATATACAGAAATGCATATGAATGCCATGAAAACCATTCATTCAAGCAGAATTATTTAAAATCATTTTGTAAATGTCACTCCAGACTAATCTTTCGATGAAGCAAGATTTCAAACTAATTACAATAATAAAATGTGCCAACATATTTAAGAGTATATGTTCAATGTCGTTTAAATGTTAATACAGTGACATTTTGATTAGTGAAACAAAAAAACTCATAGTGTGGATACTTTTACTAAGTCATTAAATGATGCACAAAAAATCTCCTGAAAAGTAGTCACAAGAAAATATTTGTAAATGTTCTCAGTGAAAAAATAATCAGCTGTCGAATAAGCTACAAATATTTTGTACTGGCATCATCTGAACTATTTGGTCTCATATTTCACAGGTTGCCAAAGTTTGAGAGAAAACGTTTTCTTTATGCAGTATGACACGATGGGGAAAAATATAAACAAACATTTAAACCCTATTCTTTCTTGATAGCATTGTAATTCAGCTTAAGCTACTGGTTTAGAGTTTAATCTCTTTGACTGTACTTCTTTCAAAATCTTTTAGTAAAATATATGACAGAAATACTGTGTGTGAGGACAAATATACTTTACATAATATACAGAAAATGTGCAAAAGCAAATGTTATGTAATGTATTGCCTATGAGTGAATATTTCCAACATTTTATGTCTTTTCTGTTTCTATAGTTAAGCAATGTTGTTTAATCTGTCTTTTGAGCTTCTTAAAAATTAATTCGCTTCAGGAATTTCAGGCATTTTCAGATACTAGTGAGAAGCTTATGAAAAGGGATGCACAAGTATTAAAACTGATAGCTAAGGGGGCACTCCCAAACAGAAGAACAGTCACATAGGATCAACAGTCTTTGATCTGTAATTCTTTTTTCTGAATGCAGTCGTGAAGTTTGCAGCTCATAAATAAAATCATGCAACAAAACATTGGTCTCAAGAAAGCCGACTTCCTAAAAATGAAATTCAACTTCTGGCACATTTTGAATGCTGGAGAGATTTTAAATGTTAAGGCAGCTCAAACTGTTATACAATTCTGAGTTAAATTTGGGGATATAGTACTTTCCAATGAAAGAAAAATAGATTAGTTTTCAGTGGGTAAGTAATATAGTTTATTTGCTCATGAGAATAAGCTGTTCCTAAAATCAAGCTAAAATTTCTTTGGCCAATTTGGAACATGTAATAGAATTCCATTTAATTAGAAAACATTTATTGTGAATCACTTTAAATATTTTTTATAATCTCTTTTACTCTGTGCCTGAAAATTGACTCTCAGGTACATCACTAAAAATGGCATATCAGTGGAAGTGGAATGATGACAATTTAACTTAAATTCCACTCTCTGATGGTGATCTATGCCAGATAAAGACATTTTATGAAAATGTTAACACGTCCAAGTTCTCATTGCAGGTAGCTTAACTGAATGGTGCTCATCAATAATGGATTGCGATGAATTTAATATTAAAAAATGTATCCAGACTGAAAGGAACTAAATAAATGATTGTTTCGTACACGAGTATCTTTCAGTGCTGTTGAAAAATATTGCTGTTATTTATATTTTATGAATCAGACTAGGATCTTATGATGATGTATTTTATATTGTACAGTCATGTCAAAGATACGGTGCCATAAGACTTTATAACTGAATAATTTTCTTCTGACTGCTGAAACACAACTGGTGTAGAGGTGGATATTCCCAGTATCTTTGTGTGTGTTTGTGTGCATGTGAACACATGCAACCATGCAAGTATAGTCCACACACATGTGCAGAGTTACAGGAATACATGGTGGCAATTTGGTGTTTGTGTGTATTTGTGTACAAAGATATATATTTATACTGAGACAAAAAAATGGAAATAAGTGGATGTTTAAGTAATATGAATGTGTACACATTTGTATACCACTGAATCCCTGATGTGATGTACTAATATATTTAATGATAAGTTGTCTTGACGTCAAGTCAGTGTCTAGATGTCAAATGGTATTTCAGCGCTGTCAGTGATTGTCATATGATAGCGACCATACTCCATATGGAGATGAGGTTGATTCATGCTGTTACAATGATTAATGAAGCATGCAAAACTTAAGCTATTGACAAACACTATGATTAAACTGGAGATTCAAGACAATAAGCAAACACTAATTCTGTGAAAATACACTTACTAGTCACAATCTCAATAAATTAATCAACATTTTATGCATATTATGAAATCAATGAATAAGCAACAATATTCAGGAATGACAACAAAATTGATTAAAGTAAGATAAGATAGGAAGTGTCTCACCTATCATGAAGACAAAAATGAATTTCATAAAGAAGCATGCTGTAAACATACTTCACACAAGATTAGCAAAGAACTGCATGTCAGTAAGCTATTTATTAAAGATTGAAGCACCTGCATGACCTAAACATAACAGAGATATAAAAGGGAAATGACGCCGAAGGAAAAAAAAAAACATAGCTGCAAACCAGTCTCTGAAAATATTTCTTCTACTGGAGATGCATCATTAAAAAATATCATAGTATCACAAAACAGTGGACATCCAGACCATAAGACAATTTGGGAACAAGACCACTGTTCTGTATTGATAAAAATCATCAAATTGCTGAAACTGTTAAACACAACAGCAAACACTAAAAGTGTATCATAAAGGCAGGTGAGCAGAAAACTCAGAAAATGAAACTGGGATATAAAACGGCTTACACAACTCTGTAAACTCTACAAAGAATCAAACAAGGTATTACAGCAGATACACAGAGAGAAAAGGCAGCCTTTTCCTTCTGGTGGATGCCATGCAGACAGGAAAATTTCAAAGATATTGCATGCCCTTCCTCTGTCTTGTCCACTGTTCTAAGATTCTTGTGTCAAGTTCCAGGTCACTTTTTTCCTCAAAACCTAGCTGCATTTAAAACCCATCACACACAACACCACTTTTGAATGTGCAAAACTTTTATTTGTGAAATTAAATCATCTCAATATACATAATGTCAGAATGATTAGATTTATAAAAATATGTTTCTGTCTCTTTGGTTAAAACTTTTTCTGTAAAGTCAATCAACAAGATATTATCATTAAAAGGCAATTAAACAGCCATACAAGTGTTAACTTATAAAAATGTGCTCACCTGCCTCTATAAAGTACACATTTTAAAAATAAAAACACCTTAATCCAAGTCAGCCAGCAATGTGAAGAGTTATGGGCAATAAAGGAAAAACTAAATCAAAAATTAAATAAACTGATTGTAAATGCTCTACATTTTATTCGCAGCTCTCTTACAGAAATGTTAGCCCAGTATTTTGTCCGGGTCTGATTCTTGCGAAGTTCTGGGCAATATGGATGAGAAAAAATGTGACCCCATCACAAAATCTTAAAATTACAGTTATCACTGAATGAGTATCTTTGGATTTGGTCCAAATGATAATACAGTTGGTCCTTTGTGAAATCTTTACTTAAGCTCTTCACAGGATTGGCTGTTCCCAAGAAGTGATTACTCTGTCAGATAAATGCTCATATTTATAAAGAACGCAACAAATGCAGTCACAAAATCAGTAATACTTCGTGCATAAGCATTACGATAAATGTGAACAATGATAACTGTCCAATGGCAGTATGTCAACATGAAATACTTCATTTGAAGAACTGAACTTATTTTTATAAACACTTGCTTAACAATATTTTGCTCTGTCTGGACTATCTCTAAACCTCTTCTGACTGATCCAAACTGCAACTTCTACTCCAGGTACCTAAGTCTGAATTCATTCTTTCTCTGCTACAGACATCAAGAGACTGACTAAGGTTCTATGATGCTCTGCTTATTTAGAATCTAATTTGATCCTATACTGATGCAAATGAAGCAGGCAACTAATGTAAAAATCCGGAAATCTCAAACAGAAAAATCAAGCCTCAAAATCAAAGGAACCAAAATAGGACCATAGACAGCAGCCAAAACTAAGAATCCAGGCAATAAGACGAAAGAGGATCATAACAACTAGGACCAGGAGCAGAAAACACTGCATGCTGGCGTCTTCCACATTGGCGGGGGGATTCTGCCAACCTAATGCCACTGCCGCTTCCTGCTCCACAGATGCTTTCTCCATAGTCACGGCAGAGACTGGCACCTCTTCAGCCTGCACCTCAATCTCTACAGTCTTGGGTTCAATCTCCTCAACAGTCTGTGGTTCTACAAGTGAAACAAGGGCACCATTATTCAGACCTTATTCAGTTATTGTTTTACTCTTCGTTCAATTCTCTTCTTTGCTCCTATTTTTTATTGCCTGAGAAGAAGAAAATTAATTAACAAAAAATAATAAGCTCAGTAAATTCAAAACAATTAACCATTGATTACATTGCAATTTTTAAAGTAATGTGACACAGTAGATGGTTTGGACAGTTGCTGAGAAAACTGCAAAGGTGTAGGCTAGCATTCATTTCACAATGCAGGGTTAAAAGCAGAGGTCACTCAAATAATCACCAAAAAGAAAAATTAAGGGTGAAGGGTGTAGGAAACATCAAAGAGAAGATTGAAAAACACATGTTTTTCAAATGTAACCAAAGGTTTTAGGAAGAAAAGTAGCAAATAGGCTCATATGCAAAAATACTGCTGAACACAGCAGAATCACAACAAAGAAGAGTGAACCCAAGACAAATTGTTTAATAGGCAGAGCAGCAGCACAAACACGCTTCTGATGCTACATTAAAAATCCTCACTATATTGAAAAAAAATCACAATTTGGAGATAATGTAATAATATCTCCATAAATACCAAGTATAGAGTTATGCCCATGCAAACCCTCCCCCCCCAAAAAAAAACCTCAAGTATATTAATATTAAAATAAAATAGTTTCCACTTTTAACCCATTTCTAATTAATATACAACAAATGTTTACCCCTGGATAAAATAAAAATAAACTGATAACGCTGCTTCATCTGGCAATCAAGTAATAAACAAATCACAACCCAAACAACAGCACACTAATTCTTCTCCACAGTACAGTGAAAGGCTATAACTCATTAATTTCCTGTGAAATGAGAAACAGCAAAATCTCTGGTTTGTAGAGATGGTGATAATCACAGCCTTATTCCTTTTGCTTGGAACTTGAATAATAAAATAACCTCTATCTTTAGCTTCCACAATTTAAAAATGTAATTAAAACAAAGTGCAAAAATTGTAAAGTGTACAAAACCTACATCCTGATCACGCAAAAATAATGTTGGATCTGAATGAATGTTGTCAACAGTATATATTTTACACATTATTGTTTGCATCTTTGTGACCCAGATCATCATTTGCCTTTGATGATGACTCCAATCCTCCTTGTGAGTCTTTCTTGCACCAATGAATTTCAATTTCAACCTCAACCTCATAGAACTCCTCTCGAATGACTCTTTCTTCCGCATTCAGAAATTCTGTTTGCATGCAAAGGAAATAAAAAATAAAATGTTATCAGCCAAATCAAACAGATAAAATAGTAAGGCACATGAATGGCAGTAACACCCAGCAGGTTGGCAGTGTGGATGTTAAGTGTAAGTACACTATTCTAAAGTACCAAATTAGTATCACACTATACTAGCTTTATACAGGTAACTGAAAAATCAAATGCTCTTTCATGTTAATTTTTGTTAATGATAACAGCATCAAAGGGAGTTATGGGATCGCCAGCTTTCTTTGAAACTAAAATTATTTTGTCATTAGAAACTGCAACAGCTAACTATAAATAACTCAATAATCATGCAGGTTACAGTAACCGTGCACACACATTTCATGCAAGAAGTATAATAAAAAAAACCTGTAAAGCATTCCCTAAAGTTTATAATCTTACACTAGAATACATTAAGTATTTGCTATTGTAACTTTAATTTCTTTAAGAACTTCCTTGCATGTCATATATCAGTACCTACAAGATTCAATTTCAAAGTTTATTTCATCCTATTCTCTGATCCCATAAACAATCTTTGTTTATTTGTTACTATATTCATTTATTTATGTCAAATTTATTTAGACCAATAATTTTTTTGTTTCTAAATTTCTTTATATAAAACGGACTGAAAATGAAATGGATTCAAACAAGGAAAAAAATTTATAAAATTTGATGAAAACCTACTTTATACAAAGAAAATATTAAATGCATTTTTATTTTCATAGGGGTGGCGGGGGGCATAAATAAGCAGAGACCCTTCATATCACAAAAAAGAATAAATAAAACTAATAAAGAGTAAAGGATATTGTTATTTTTTAATAGGGCAAAAGGAATAACGAGAAAACAACCAGTTTGACCCTGAATTCTGTTCATGCATAATTCTGTGATGAGACAGGGCAATTAGGAGACCAAACAGATGTACATTATGAGGTAGTCAGCTAGAACATCATACTATACTCATCTGCTTACCTTGACCTTGAAAGAGAGCCAAAGTATTTACAAATGGACTTAAAAGTATTTTATAATTTTATGCTGAAATTACCACCACTAGGAAGAAAGACATGACCATTTTGTTCTTACTTTCAACGAAAATATCGACGAATGTAGTTGACACACCAGCCTCATTTTTAGCTTGGCAAGTGTATTCAGCTTCGTCATCAAAGGTAATGTCTTTGATGGTCAAAACACACCGTCCATCTTCATGGTACTCAGTCACAAAACGTTCACCTGGGACCAGCTCGATTTCCTCCTGAAAGCACATTCCCAAATTGCTTCCCATCTGTTTATGAATGAAATGCACTTCATTCATCTATCATTAACATTTCATATTCAAACCCAAGACAATTTATTTTAATATACAGAGCAAGATGCACATGCAATGTTCTTTTTTACTGGTGAACTTCCACATCTTTCTTTGATTTTATGCACATACATAAACAAAGTAAACTAATGTTCTGTTTTCTTACATAAAAATATTTTCACAGGAATTTTTTTGTCAAACTTAAGCCAGGTATTTCCCATTTACCTGGTACCAGGTGACTGTTGGTCTTGGGTGGCCAATAACAATACAGACCAGTGTGACTGATGTGCCCTCATATACATCTAGCTGCCGCTGGAGGGTCTGAGTGAAACGGGGAGCTTCTGGCGCTCCAGTATCCTCAGCAGGGGCAGCAGGAGTTTCAACCTCTTCCGGCTGCACCTCCACCGAAACTTCTGAAATGGTTACAGTATAATTAAAATCAAACAAAGAGTAATAATTGTTTGCACATCATTTACAAATAACATGGACGTGAAAAGAAATGTAGCTTTGCAAACTGATATCATTATATATTGTAAACATAAAAGCAATGTTAAACTGTCCTTATATGATGTGAAGAAAACAAAAGACATGATTTTTTTTAACCACATTAAATTTCATTATAACTTCTAAAATGAGAAAAGAAATTTCTGATAACTATAAGACTGCAGAGTCACAAGTAACAATATTTGGGCACAAAACACTTAAACTTAACATTTAAATAAACAGGCAGAGTAACCTGATATTTAAAAAAAAATCAGCACCTTATTGCCTCCCAATTTCAAAACTACTGTAAAAACTGCCAGTATATAATGCAGTATCCTATCTCAAATTACAGCTTTATTTGTACAAACACATAATATATGGCCACCTTCTTCTGGACCTTCAGTCGGCTCGAGTTCAATTTCAACTTCTACTTTTGTAGTCTCCTCCAAAATCTCTTGTTCAGTTATCAGTGTCTCACTGACTTCAATATCTTGGGAAACTGTCTCCACTTCTTTCTGAGTGTCTGGTACTAAACATAAAATCCAATATTCTGTAAGCTAGCTAAAAACATAAAAAAATCAATCAACCTACATGTACACATTTTAATTTTTAAGGCATTAGATCAATTAGTACTTATAGTAATAAACACGCATGATTCCTAAAGAAAAAAACACTAGCACTTTCAATTTTTTTTCTCCTGAGGCTAACTTTAACTCAGCCAAAATCAAGAGGAAGAATAGAAAAGAGATAGACACCCAAACTAATAACAGTTCAGCACAGTAGTTGTTAAATATATTTTTTGTTTTGTTTTGTTCTTAAAAATAATTTACACTTCTCCATCTATCTAAATTCTTTTGAATCAAAGCTTACACTATGGTGATACTTAAAAAAAATCATAAACCTCTATTGTAAAGGAAGTTATCAATTGTTTGTGCTGAAATTTTATATAATTAATGAGAGCTTATTTCATGAGGAAAGTCTTAGTCTTAGGATTTAGTTGAGAAGCCAGGCACACAAAGGCAAGCATGCAACAACTCTCACCTTTGACCTGGATAAAAGCTGATGATTCACAACTGCCAGCTTTGTTCTCTAATAGCACCTTTAAAGTTCCTTCGTCATCTGTTAAAATCTCAGGAATGACCAGCTTACTGAAGTTGTGATCAACTGTCACCCGAAAGTCCTCAGATGATTCAATTGGCTCATCATCTAGTAACCATGTGACAGATGGAGCTGGGAAGGCGACAAATGAAACTTCCAAAGTAACATGGTCTCCTTCTGTCACAGTAATGTCTTTTAAGGTTGTCAGAAATTCTGGTTTCTTGAGTTCCTCCTCTTTCACTTCAACTTCTACAAATTCAGCATGTTTGGTGACATCTTCTGTTTGGATTTCAAGGGGTGTTGCTGTGACATCAACAGGAATATATTTGAGTGATTCTGTTTCAGTTTCAACAAACTCAACTTCAGATGGCTTCCCATCATCAACAAGCACAGTCTCTGAGACCTTTTCAGACACTATTTCCTCTGGCCTAAGCAAATCTACTTCTGTTGGTAAACCTTCTGTAGTTTCAAGTGTGGCTTCTTCAACCACTGTCTCTGTAACAATCTTATCACTAATGGTGATATCATCTCTTGTCTCTTTGATGACTTCAGCAGTCAATTCCTGTTGCAGCTCCTCAGAAATGTCTGTTGGCTTCAGATCCTCTGGAATAACTTCTACCTCAGTTTCTGTCAGTTCTTCTTTTAGCACGATCACATAATCTACTGCCTCTTCTGATGGCTGTTCTAATACCTGTTCAGTATCAGCAGGGATGAGTCCTTCTGTGATCTGGGGCTGTGTTTCTTCTTCAATCACTTCCACCTCAAAAGTTTCTTCCTCAATACTTATAAATTCTTCTGATTTCTGAATGACTTCCATGGCAGGCTGTCCTGCTTCATGTTCTGGCATTTCTACAAAATCCTCTTCAAAAGCTTCATCTACCAAGTCAATGCCTGATATTTTTTCTTCCTCCACTACAGGCACTTCCTTCATTAATTCAGTGAGTTCTTCTTTCAGGTATTCAACTTCAAATTCTGGTTGAAATTCTTCAGGAACTTCTGCTTCACCTTCATGAATTATCTCTATGTCTGATGGCACTTCCTTCTCCACAGTAACAATTTCCCTTACTTCCTCTATTACTTCTTCACTTGGTTTGCTCACTTCAGACTCTCTTATCTGATAGGGAGTTTCTTCAACCTCTCCTGCCACAATTTCAGCCTCTGACGGCATTCCTTCTTCAATAAATGGTACTTCCTGAATAGACTCAACCACCTTTTCTTCTGGTTCAGCTGCTTCAGTGTCAACCTGTAGTTCAAAAGAGATCTCTTCTTCTGTGGTGCCAGTTTCAACATCTGTTGGCTTCTTGCCTTCGATCGTCACAGTTTCTCTAACTTCTTCTGTGAACTCTTGAGCTGGATGAGCAGCTTCAAGTTCAATTTCTTGTCCTATTTCTGCTTCTTCAGAAACTTCATAAACTGCTTTCACTTCTGTTGGTTGTTCTCCTTCAACACTTGGCATTTTGTCTGCAATCTCCATCACTTCTTCAGTTGGATGTTCAACTCCAAATTCAACTTGAATTTCCAGAGGCATTTCTTCATGAGTTTCTTCAGTCACTTTTGCTGGTTTCTTCTCTTCAACAAGAAGTGTTTCTTTAAAAGCCTCAACTATCTCTTCTGTGGGTTTCATGGCTTCTTCTTCTGTTTCTACTATTTCCAATATCTCCTCTCTTTTCTCAAGAACTTCAGTTTCTGATGGTTTCTCTGCTTCAACAGCAGCTTCTTCACCTAAATCATCAATCATCTCTGCAGCTAGTTGTTCAGCATGAAGTTCACATTTGAGTTCAGCAAGCCCTTCGTCTCCTGCAAAAGCTTTTTCTTCCACCACTGTTGGCTTTTCCTCATGAACAATGACTGTCTGTCTGACTTCCTCAATGACTTCCTCTGTTGGTTTCTCAGCCTCAGTCATGGTCTCTATTCTGTCTAATTTCTCCTCCTCAACTTCTAATGTAACATCAACTTCAGATGGTTTCTCTTCTTCAAGTTTTGCCACATCAGTTTCAGCTTCAACAACTTCTTTCAGTTGTTCAACTTTAGTGACCTCTGGAATTTCTCTGTCGTCCACTGGAAGTACTTCTTCCTCTGCAAGTTCAGCTTCTGTAGGCTTCACTGCATCAACTTTGGCTAGTTCTTTAGCCTCTTCAATCACTTTCTCAGTAACCTCTGAAACTTCAGTATAAAACTCTGTTGTTTCTAGCATCTCAGTCATTATATCTGCAGTCTCAGCATCGGCAGGCACCTCTTTTTCTATGCTCACTGCTTTATCAACCTCCTCTCCAACCGTTTCAACTGACTTTTCAACTTCAGTGATTTCAGGAAAGAGCTCTCCTTCAGATATTTCAATGATAATCTCAGATTCCTCTGTTTGAGAAACCTTCTCTTCTTTGGTGGCTGTATATTCCAGGATTTCAAATGTTTCTTCCGATGGTTTAGTAACTTCTGCAGCTTCACTGATGACTTCAGTATCTAATGCTTCTATAAACTCTTCAGCCTCTTCAGTTTCAGAAGGTTTTGAGGGTTGAAATACTATAGCCTCTCTTACTTCTTCTATCATTTCTTCAGTTGGTTTCTTCATATCAAACTCAAAAGACAGATCAACAGCTCTTTGCTCTTCCAGTGTGGCTTCTTCTTGGACCACCTCTGAAGGCTTGCTGATGTCAATTTCAATTTCCACTTTAGAAATGTCAATAACATGCTCTTCTGGTAATATTTCAGCTTCAGAGATGAATTTTTCTGTCTGAGTTTCTTCTACAACCTCTTCTGTTTCTTCAACTTCATACACCAGTTTTCTTTCAGTGACAGTTTCTAATGTGGTTTTAACTTCCTTCTCTTTGGGAATTAAATGTTCTGGTCTTTCAATAAGTATGTCAATGGAACTTTCTTCAGTAACTGTTTCTGTTTCTTCAGTTTCAAATGGCTGCTCTTTATCTATCAAGATTGTTTCCTGGAATGTCTGCACATCAGCTTCTTCTGGTGTTTCAGTCAAAACCTCTTCAAAGATTTCTGTACCCACTTCCTCAATCTTTTCAATTATATGATCTGCTCTGAACTCTTTCTCTTTCTTGGTTTCTATTATGATTGTCTCTTTAATTTCTTCGACTTGTTCAGAATCAGGTCTGTGAGCTTCTAATTCTGGTGCCAGATCCCCAAGGCTAATTTCTTCCACATTTTCTTGTGACATATTCACCTCAAATTCTCTCTTAGGTTCTGTGAGACTAGTTTCAGTTGTGGTGGTAATTAACTCTTCAGTTGTTTCTTCTGGTTTCAAGTCAGTTTCAACCTCTTCTGCAGTTTCTTTCTTCAGATCAGTCTCAGTTTCTTCCACACTGAAAGCCTCTTTCTGCCAAGTAATCATTTCTTGCACCTCTACTATGGTTTCTTCTGTGGGTCTTTCTACACCAATTCCTTCAACTATTTCTTGTGTGGTAATTACTTCAGGAGCAGTTTCAGCTTCCTCAACTGTCAATGGCTTTTCTGAATCAACTTTGACCATTTCTCTGGTTTCAACTATGATGTCTTCAGTAGGTTTCTGAACTTCTGTCTCTATTTCTTTGCTTGTATCTTCTTTAGCAACCTCAAGATATACCTCTGACACTTCAGATAGTCTTTCAACTTCTAATTCGATGGTCTCTCGAATTTCTTCTGTGGTTTCCTCATGAGGCTTCTGTATCTGAACTTCTCTCACCACATCTGTTTCAGAAATTTCAGTCAAAATCTCAACAGGTTTAACATCAAAGGCTTCCCTTTCCTCCATTGCAACTTCTTCAGACACCTCTTTTATTATTTCCTTCTCTGGAAGTTCTGCTGAGATTTCGAAGCTAATTTCGGCAGTTTGAGAAGCTTCAATCACTTCCTGTGTTATTTCCACTTTGAAATGCTTCTCTTCTTTGACTGCATAGATGTCCTTCAGAGTTTCTTCTTCTGGGGAAGTTTCTTCGGCTTGTGTCTCTACTATTTCTTTTGCATACGTTTCCTCTAGCTCAAGATCAATTTGATCAGCCTGCTGAGATTTCTTTTCTCCCACAGTGATTACTTGCCTCACTTCCTCCAGGGTTTCTTCAAATGTTCTTTCAGTTTCTGTTCCAATAATTTCCCCAGAGATCTCTTCAACAACAGTATCAGCAGGAATCACTTCTGAAGGCTTTTCTGACTCAAGAATGAGAGTTTCACGAATTTCTTCAATGATCTCCTCAGATGGTTGGGCAGTTTCATATTCTGGTTGGAGCTCATCCTCAGGTTTCTCTCTATCCACAACAACCAGTGACACCTCTGTTGGTTTCTTTTCTTCAAGACTTATTCTCTCTCTCACAATTTCTGTAACTTCTTCTTCTGGTCTGCATGTTTCTACCTCCAAAGCAACTTCCTCTTCTTCTTTTCCTATTTCAAACATCACCTCTACTTTTGCCTGTTTCTTCTCCATGATTTCAATGGTTTCCCTGATTTCCTCAATAATTTCTTCCTGGGGAGCTTCAGACTCAACAAAAATCTCCAATGGTGCTTCTTTGACTTGAACAGCTACCTGGATTTGTGACACTTCAGCAGGTGTCTCAGTCTCCAGTGTAATTGTTTCTCTGATTTCTTCAGTAACCTCCTCCTGAGGCCTGCCTATCTCAACATCTTTTTCTGATAATATATATTCAGAAGGCTGATCAGTAGATACAGCCTGCTTAACTTCTGAAGGAATTTCCTGTATCACTTCTTGCACTGAAGTAACTGTTGGTGTTGTTTCAATTACTGGCCTCTCCTGGACAAGAATTTCCAAAGGACTGGGTGCCATTTCCACTTCAAGTTCTTCTATTTCCTCTTTTTTACTGGTGACTTTAACATCCAGCTCGATTTCTGAAAGCTGAACATGAGGGTGGATTGAAATTTCTTGTCTGAAGCGTTGTTCTTCTTCAACAGTAACTTCTTTCTCAATCACTGGAACTGTTTCCTCCACAGAGATTTCTGTTGTCTGTTTACTTGCATCCACTTGAAACTCAACTTCTTGAAATTCTGGTTGTCTTGAAATGTCAAAAGTAAGTTCTTCTCTGTATCTTTCTTTTTCAGCAATTTCAGTCTTTGATTCTGTTTCCTGAAATTGAAATGTCACCTGCTCCAGCTGAGAAATGTGTGTCCCAACTTCTTCTGGCTGTGACTTTAAGTCCAAACATATTTCTTCTTTGAAAAGCTCTTTACTGGAAACTTCTGTAATTTCTGCACCCTTCTGCTGAATCTCCATTGTTTCTTTGAAAGTTTTTTCTGACTCCTCAACAGTTGCCATAATCTCCATTTCAACATCATGTTCAGGATGAAATGGTTTTGCTACAATTTCTTCTCTGAAAGATGGCCTTTCTTCAGAAACTTCACACGTTTCCTCTTCCTGCCATTCGACTTCCACCATTTCTCTGAAAACTACTTCTGTTACTTCAGAAGGTGCAGGAACTTCCACTTCAAACGTGGTTGACTGCAATTTTGAATCTACTGTGATTTCATCTTTGTAAGAAACATCTTCTGTTGGAGACTCTGGTCCCTCTGATGAAGGCTGACTGGAGGCTGAAAACAGATTTTCCAAGTGCAAGTTTGCAAATCCCTTAGAGTTTTAATTAATGTTCTTTGTCATTTCATTACGTTCATGCCGGATTTTCCTGTGTCATGACCAATGGCTTTCCCATATTTCAAGTCTAATGGTGCTTTTCTTAAAATCACTAGTGTTGGTATGAAGAGAACCACAAACTTAGATCTTGCCAGTTACAAAATAAGCCACATCCATTATCAACATTGTGCAAACCAAGAATTAATAGGCACCACTGCACCAATGGAGATATTTGTAACAATCTGAGAGGTGATCACATGGCAATTTTTACTTCAGAATGAGGGTAAATTTTGTTTACCGGAATTGGGGATGCTTGATGAAAATTTTGTCATACAGCTTTTAAAAGACAGACTTTGGGTACTTAATGTATTAAAAAAAAAAGTAAGGGTTAATGAAAAAGTCCCTTAAATAATGTAGCAGAAGATCCATCTTGATGATATTTTCTTTATTCTCATGCAAATTCTAAATAACTCTAATCTGCTTTTTTCTAGCCTCTACTGCATACAACTAGCACTTTATTTAAGACCACACATCTGCAGATAACCACATGGGGAAATGGAAACTATCATTTGAGGCATCTGAGGAATCTAATGTAAAGTTCTGCTCATGTGGGCAAAAGTCACAGCATTATAAACACATGGGAGATGGTAATTCTAGTTTTCTTCAGCAGCAGGTTATTTGAAGATTCCATTTGGCATCATACAGGTTTAACACACAAGGTGACAAAGGAAGTGGCAGGTTTAAGGTACATGTGGCTAAACTGGATGGCAGATTTGACAATGGCAGTTTTGGCATATTACACTGGGCACCAAACCAGCAAAAATTGGTGAAACATGGGAAAGGATCACATGGGATCACACAGAAAACAGATAACAAGGTTAGATTTCATAGATTTAGAAAGTTCTTCTAACATGATCACACAAGGTAAAAGTAACTGGGAACAAAAAACCACAGGTAATCTGGGTTCTCTGTAAAAAGAAATTTGAGATGTGGAACATGTACTAAGTATAATTATTGTGTAAAAATAAATTAATATGCAATACTAGCAAAAGTAATATGAATAATTATCATAAGAAAATGACTGCAATAATTGCTGAATGAAAATTAATTAATCCTGTTCACAGTGATGCTTTTTTCAAGCTTAAGTTACAACTTATTGCTTTCACCTGATGTGGTAATAAGAATGGAATATACTTACGAAGGACAGTTATGTAAGCAACAGATATGCAGCGTCCAACTTTGTTGATGGCTTCAACTCGATATTCGCCTTCGTCATCAGACAGCACCTCCTGAATAGTCACCACTGAATGACCTTTCTTTGTCACAATCAGGATATCTTCAGACTCAGACAGAGGCTGGTCATCAAGATACCAGACAACTTCTGGCATTGGACGGCCTGTGGCCACTACTTCCAATCGCATCAGACTACCCTCCATCACAGTTAGGTCTGACAATGTCACAGAGAAACTAGGAGCCTCCAATTCCTCCTCTTCAGATGAAATATCAATCTGAATTTCTTCTTTCAGTAACTCTGGCTGTGATGGGACTTCAATTTCAATTGTTTCATGAAGTGTTGTGCTGACAGTAGAAACCACTTTTGTCTCAGCCTCTTCTATTATTTCATGAACAAGGTCAGACACAAAACTGTCCAGTGTATCTGCCTCTTTTGCCTCTTCAATCTCAGGTTTTTCTTCTTCTGCAGGCATTTCCTCTGAAAGAGGTGTGGCTTGAGGCATAATTATTTCAGCTAAAGTTTGCATTTCCTGGACATCAGTAATGATTTTTTCTACAAATTCTGTGGCAAACTGCTCAATCTCTTCTTGCACTGCCTTACTTATTGCCTCTTCATGCTGTTCTGATATCTCTGAGACTACAGTGATGTCTTCTACAGCTTCAGTTTTGTATTCCACTGGCTGCTCTTCTTCAACACCAACAAGCTCAACTGTGGTTTCTGATGGTGCAGTCTCTACAGGTACTTCTTCTGTAACACCTGTAATTTCGAACTGTTCAGTGACTTCTTCCTCAGCTTCAGTTTTGTATTCAACTAGCTGCTCTTCTTCAACACTGACAAGCTCTACTGAAACTTCTGATGGTGCAGCCTCTTCGGTGGATTCTTGTGTAACATCTGTAATTTCAGGTTGTTCTGTGGCCTCCATTATACTTTCAGTTTTGTACTCTGAGGGTTGTTCTGCTTCAACACCAACAAGTTCAACTGGAATTTCTGTTGGTGCAGCCTCTTCAGGGAGTTCTTCTGTAACACCTGTAAATACTGGCTGTTCTGTAACTTCCTCTAAAGCTTCAGTTTTGTATTCAACTAGCTGCTCTTCTTCAACACTGACAAGCTCTACTGAAACTTCTGATGGTGCAGCCTCTTCGGTGGATTCTTGTGTAACATCTGTAATTTCAGGTTGTTCTGTGGCCTCCATTATACTTTCAGTTTTGTACTCTGAGGGTTGCTCTGCTTCAACACCAACAAGTTCAACTGGAATTTCTGTTGGTGCAGCCTCTTCAGGGAGTTCTTCTGTAACACCTGTAATTACGGGCTGTTCTGTAACTTCCTCTAAAGTTTCAGTTTTGTACTCTGAGGGTTGTTCTGCTTCAACACCAACAAGTTCAACTGAGATTTCTGTGAGCGCAGTCTCTTCAGTAACTACTTCAGTTACACCTGTAATTTCAGGCTGTTTGGTGACCTCTTCTACAGCTTCAGTTCTGTATTCAATTGGCTGCTCTTCTTCAACACCAACAAGTTCAACAGATACTTCTGTTGGTGCAGCCTCTTCAGGGACTTCTTCTGTAACACCTGTAATTTCAGGCTGTTCAGTGAACTCTTCAAAAGCTTCAGTTTTATATTCAATTGGGTGCTCTGCTTCAACACCGACAAGCTCAACAGAGACTTCTAATTGTGCAGCCTCTTCGGGGACTTCTTCTGTAACACCTGTTATTTCAGGATGTCTGATGACCTCTTCCTCAGCTTCGATTTTGTATTCAACTGGCTGCTCTTCTTCAACACCAGCTAACTCTATTGAAACTTCACTTGGAGCAGTCTCTTCAGTCATTTTTTGTGTTACATCTGTAATTTCAGGCTGTTCGGTGAGCTCTTCAACCGCTTCTATTTTGTATTCACTTGGCTGCACTGCATCAACACCGACAAGTTCAACAGAGACTTCTGTTGTTGCTGCCTCTTTGGGGACTTCTTCCGTGACACCTGTAATTTCAGGCTGTTCAGTGACCTCTTCCTCAGCTTCAGTTTTGTATTCAACTGGCTGCTCTTTTTCAACACTGACAAGCTCTACTGAAATTTCTGTTGGCACGGCCTCTTCAGTGGTTTCTTTTGTTAAATATGTAATTTCAGGTTGTTCTGTGACTTCCACTATACTTTCAGTTTTGTACTCTGAGGGTTGTTCTGCTTCAACACCAACAAGTTCAACTGAGATTTCTTTTCGTGCAGCCTCTTCAGGGACTTCTTCTTTAACACCTGTTATTTCAGGCTGTTCGGTGACCTCTTCTACAGCTTCGATTTTGTATTCAATTGGCTGCTCTTCTTTAACGCCAACAAGTTCAACAGAGACGTCTGTTGGTGCAGTCTCTTCAGGGACTTCTTCTGTAACACCTGTAATTTCGGGCTGTTCTGTGACCTCATCAAAAGCTTCAGTTTTATATTCAATTGGTCGTTCTGATTCAACACCAACAAGCTCAACAGAGACTTCTGTTGGGGAAGTCTCTTCAGGGACTTCTTCGGTAACACCTGCAATTTCGAGCTGTTCTGTGACTTCCTCTAAAGTTTCAGTTTTGTACTCTGAGGGTTGTTCTGCTTCAGCACCAACAAGTTCAACAGAGACTTCTGTTGGTGCAGCCTCTTCAGGGACTTCTTCTGTAACACCTGTAATTTTAGGCTGTTCAGTGACCTCTTCCTCAACTTCAATTTTGTATTCAATTGGCTGCTCTTTTTCAACACCAACAAACTCTATCGAAACTTCTGTTGGTGCATTCTCTTCAGCAATTTCTTCTGTTACATCTGTAATTTCAGGCTGTTCAGTAACCTCTTCCACCACTTCGATTTTGTATTCAATTGGCTGTTCTTCTTCAACACCAACAAGCTTAGCTGCGATATCTGCCTGTGCAGCCTCTTCAGGCACTTCTTCTTCAACACCTGTAATTTCAGGCTGCTCAGTGACCTCTTCCTCAGCTTCAGTTTTGTATTCAACTGGCTGCTCTTCTTCAACACTGACAAGCTCTACTGAAACTTCTGTTGGCACAGCCACTTCGGTGGTTTCTTTTGTTAAATCTGTAATTTCTGGTTGTTCTGTGACTTCCACTATACCTTCAGTTTTGTACTCTGAGGGTTGTTCTGCTTCAAAACCAACAAGTTCAACTGAGATTTCTGTTGGTGCAGCCTCTTCAAGGACTTCTTCTGTAACACCTGTAATTTCAGGCTGTTCTGTGACTTCCTCTAAAGTTTCAGTTTTGTACTCTGAGGGTTGCTCTGCTTGAACATCAACAAGCTCAACAGAGACTTCTGTTGGTGAAGTCTCTTCTGGGACTTCTTCTGTAACACCTGTTATTTCATTCTGTTCAGTGATCTCTTCTACAGCTTCGATTCTGTATTCAATTGGCTGCTCTTCTTTGACACCAACAATCTCTACTGAGACTTCTGTTGGTTCAGTCTCTTCATGGACTTCTTCTGTTACATCTGTAATTTCGGGTTGTTCTGTGACTTCCTCTAAAGTTTCAGTTTTGTACTCTGAGGGTTGTTCTGCTTGAACATCAACAAGCTCAGCAGAGACTTCTGTTTGTGAAGTCTCCTCAGGGACTTCTTCTGTAACACCTGCTATTTCGGGCTGTTCAGTGGCCTCTTCTACAGATTCAACTTTGTATTCAATTGGCTGCTGTTCTTCAACACCAACAAGTTCAACAGACACTTCTGTTGGTGCAGCCTCTTCAGGGACTTCTTCTGTAACACCTGTAATTTCAGGCTGTTCAGTGACCTCTTCTACAGCTTCGATTTTGTATTCAATTGGGTGCTCTTCTTTGACGCCAAAAATCTCTACTGAGACTTCTGTTGGGGAAGTCTCTTCAGGGACTTCTTCTGTTACACTTGTAATTTCGGGTTGTTCTGTGAGTTCCTCTAAAGTTTCAGTTTTGTACTCTGAAGGTTGTTCTGCTTCCGCACCAACAAGTTCAACAGAGATTTCTGTTGGTGCAGCCCCTTCAGGGACTTCTTCCTTAACACCTGTAATTTCAGGCTGTCCTGCAACTTCTTCAAATGCTTCAGTTTTATATTCAACTGGTCGTTCTGCATCAACATCAACAAGCTCAACAGAGACTTCTGTTGGTGAAGTCTCCTCAAGGACTTCTTCTTTAACACCTATAGTTTCAGGCTGTTCCATGACCTCTTCCTCAGCTTCGATTGTGTATTCAATTGGCTGCTCTTTTTCTACACGAACAAACTCTATACAAACATCTGTTGGTGCAGTCTCTTTAGTAATTTCTTCTGATACATCTGTAATTTCAGGCTGTTCAGTAACCTCTTCTACAGCTTCGATTTTGTATTCAATTGGATGCTCTTCTTCAACACCAACAAGTTCAACAGAGACTTCTGTTGATGCAGCCGTTTCAGGGTATTCTTCTGTAACACCTGTTATTTCAGGCTGTTCAGTGACCTCTTCTACAGTTTCGATTTTGTATTCAATTGGCTGCTCTTCTTTGACACCAACAATCTCTACTGACACTTCGGTTGGTGCAGTCTCTTCAGGGACTTCTTCTGTAACACCTGTAATTTCGAGCTGTTCTGTGACTTCCTCTAAAGTTTCAGTTTTGTATTCTGAGGGTTGTTCTGCTTCAGCACCAACAAGTTCAACAGAGACTTCTGTTAATGCAGTCTCTTCTGGGACTTCTTCTGTAACACCTGTTATTTCAGGCTGTTCGGTGACATCTTCCTCAGTTTCGATTTTGTATTCAACTGGCTGCTCTTCTTCAACACCAACAAGTTCAACAGAGACTTCTGTTGGTGCAGCCTCTTCAGGGACTTCTTCTGTAACATCTGTGATTTTAGGCTCTTCGGTGACTTCTACAGCTTCGATTTTGTATTCAATAGGCTGCTCTTTTTCAACACCAACAAACTCTAAAGAAACTTCTGTTGGTGCAGTCTCTACAGTGATTTCTTCTCTAACACCTGTAATTTCGGGCTGTTCAGTGACCTCTTCTACAGCCTCAATTTTGTATTCAACTGGTTGCTCTTCTTCAACACCAACAAGTTCAACAGAGACTTCTGTTGGTGCAGCCTCTTCAGGGACTTCTTCTGTAACATCTGTGATTTTAGGCTCTTCGGTGACCTCTTCTACAGTTTCGATTTTGTATTCAATAGGCTGCTCTTTTACAACACCAACAAGTTCATCTGAGACTTCTGCTGGCACAGCCTCTTCAGGGACTTCTTCAGTAACCCCTGTTATTTCAGGCTGTTCTGTGACTTCCTCCAGAGTTTCAGTTTTGTACTCTGAGGGTTGTTCTGTTTGGTACTGTGAAGGAATCTCTGGAATTAATGTCATGAGCTCAACAGCAGTTTCTGATGTTTCAGCTTCTTCCCCAACGCCTGTGATGATATCACTTACACCAGGCTGCTCAACAGACTCCTCAACTACATCTGTTTTATATTCTTCAATGGTTTTGTGTGTGTGTACAGCAATATCAATGATGACATCCTCTCCTGCAGCAATTGTAGTTTCCACAGGCACATCTGAAATTTCAGGTTGTCGTGATGCCTCAAGTACCAGATCTGTTTGATACTCAGCTTCTGGCTGCAAGCCATGCTCAGAAAGATCTGGTGTAACATCTGAGGATACTGCAGCTTCCTGATCCTGAATTTCAACATCTATTACTTGAACAACCTCAGCTGTTTCATGTACAACATCTGTCTGGAACTGAGTTTCCCCTGCAGACACTTCTACAGCTTCAGCTGGTTGCTGAGATGCTGCAGTTGCTGCTGTTGCTGAAGGAACATCACTGATAACAATTACTTCTTCTGTTTCAGGCTGATCTTCAACTTCTGCTGCAGCAACATATTCTGGAGCGGTCTCCTCTTTAGGAGCTTCTTCCTCTGTTTCAGTCTCTGTAAGTTCAGTGGTAATTTGTTCCTGGAGACGCTGAATTTCCTCAACAAATTCACGAGAAGGACTAGGAACTTCAGTGTCTGAATCAGCAGGAGTTGGTTTGGGAGAAGATGGTTCAATGGAAGACATCATTGATTCTGAAGCTTCTTCGCTGTCTGGTACGTACTCATAAGCTATAAAGACAAAGTATGAAAAAACAAAAAAGAAAATAAAAAGACATCTTTAATGTACAAAATATCAATGCTTTACTCAGAATATAAAGAATAAAAAATACAATACTTTCTTGAAGAAAGAAGTTGATAAAGGGATTTAGGAAGGGTGGGAGAATCAGCAAGACTGATAATGATGGAAAAAACAAATATATATATAAAGATATATGCTACTGCTGCTTACATTCAACTTCAAGGTAGGCTCGTGTAACAGCTTCCCCATGCATGTTGACAGCAATGCAGCGATATTCACCAGCATCTTGAGGGAAGACTTCAGCAATAAGCAATGTGCATGCTCCTGACTCCATGTCATATGTCAGGCTAAAATCTTGATTCTCGGTAATGGGTTTGTCATCATGAAACCACGAAATTTCAGGCATTGGGTTGCCGGTAACCTCACAACGAAACTTGACCTCTTCTCCATCCATAACTTTCAATGACATGAGTCCCCAGGTGAACTCTGGTGCCTTGCCTTCTGTCTCCAGTAACTGGAGAACCTACAATAAATTAACAAATGGTTTACTACAGAAGGAATAGGCGTTTCAAGAAGAGACCTTTTAAAATATTCAATCTCAATATTATGAACACAATGTTTATAAGCATAAAACCATTCAGATGCAAATACCCAAATCCTTGCTGTGTGTGAAGTCTTTCATAGGCAAAAGGCAGCATACAAAACAAAACAAAACAAAAATTAGCCAGCTGTGACTCTTGCTTGTATTAACGCCTGCTAAGAAAATGTTATATTAGTATAGCCTTATATTCTTCACACTATAATAAATACTACAACAAAATGTTTCACCTGTTCTACAGATGGGGCTGCAACCTCAGCTACTGGTATCTCTTCTGGCTGTTCCACAGTGGATACTTCTTTCTCCTCTGTTTGCAAAGTAAACTTAACCTCCTCCAATTCCTGCCTTTTTCCTTCAATTTGGATCGTCAGCTCTTCAACGTGTCTCTCTTCAGTCTCAATCTCTTCCTTTGAGACTTCAGTTTCTGACACAAAGGATTCTTTTTCAGTCTCTGCTTCTTCAGAAACAGAAATTTCTAGTTTTGATTTGGCTTCTGTTTTAATAATGAGTTCTGAGATCTCTGTAGGTGCCATCTGGATTGTAAACTGAGCTTCTTCAGGCTGACGTTCCTTGCCTTTGATCTCTAGCTCAAGTTCTTCTTTGTGGATTTCCTTCACGTCAGTTACTTCTGATACTGTAATTTCTTCTACCGCTGTTGAAGTAATTTCAGGTCCAACACCTTCCCCTTCCTTTATTTCAACTTCTAATGTCACCTCTTCCATTGGAACTTCTTCCACTTGTATCGCCTGTTTTTCTACCACAAATCCAACAGCTGGTGTTTCAACTTCAATCATTTCACGAACTTCAACTTGAGTTTCTTCCATGGGAGCAGACACTTGAGTTTCAAGTTCAGATGGTTGTGATTCAATTATAAATGTCTCTTCAAAGATAGAAGTCTCTTGAACTTCCGGTTGCTCCTCAGGAACAAATTCTATCTCCACTTGTATCTCCGATGGAACTTCTGTCAGTTTTTCTAAATTTTTTCTTTCTGTTATGATGACCTCTTCTGCAGAGGCAGTTACCTCAGTTTCTGTAAACTCTGTAACAGATTCTGAAGTCTGCACTTCACTGACACCTTCAACCTGAAATTCTTCCACTGGTACTACAATCTGTATCTCCTTTGGAGATTCCTGAATCTCAACAGTGATAGTTTCCTCAAAAGTAACAGCCTCTTGTTCCTCTGGTTTTTCTTCTGTGACAAGCTCCATGTCCATCTGAACTTCTGATGGAACTTCTTGGGATTTTGCAACTACTTCTCTCTCAGTGACAATGATTTCCTCAGATGGTGCTTTCACTTCTGCTTCTGTAACATCGATTGCTTCTTCTTCCATCTGCAAGCCAGCTACATCTGCTTTTGTTTCTTCTGCAGGAACAACTATATGGGTCTCAGTTTTAATTGTCTCTGTGTCAAAAGTTACAGTTTCTTCAAACATAGTAACTTCCTTCCCTTCTGACTTTTCTTCAGACACAAGTTCCACTTCAAAGTGCACCTCAGATGGAACTTCTTCAGTTTTCTCTACAACTTCCTGCTGAATGTCCATGATTTCTTCAGCAGGAACAGTGATTTCTATTTCTGTTTCCCTTACAAACTCTAGCATCTGCTCTTCAGCAATACCCTGAACTTCAAATTCCTCAGATGGGACAGTGACTGGCGCTTCTTCTCCAACAACTTCAGTTTCAAATGTAACAACTTTTTCAGAGGTGACACTTTCTTGATCAACTGGTTTTTCTTCAGGAATGAGCTCAACTTCTAACTGGACTTCTGAAGGAACAATCCCTGACTTTTCAACTACCTCTCTCTCAGACACAATGACCTCTTCTGTAGGGGCTGCTACTTCTGCTTGCTTGACTTCAGTGGTAACTTGGGGTATCTGAATTTCAATGATGCTTTCAACTTTACTTTCTTCAGCAGATGCAGCTCTAATGGTTTCAATTTCAGTAGCTTTTGTCTCAATGATAATGGTTTCCTCAAACGACTCTTCTTTTTCTTCAGGCTTTTCTTCAGGTATCAACTCGGTCTCCATCTGCACCTCAGATGGAACTTCTTCAAATTTTTCTGCTGTCATCTCAATTGTGATAAAAGTCTCCTCTACAGGAACTTTAACTTCTGTCTCATCAACGTCAGTAGAAGTTTCCTCAGGCATCATAAAGAATTTTACTTCAGCTTTGTCAACCCCAGGCTGTGGCTGCTCTGTGACCATCTCAGTGACCTGCTGTTCCCTGACAATGGTCTTTCTAGTCTCTTCAAGGACTTCCTCAGAAGGTCTTGGAGTTTCAGCAGCTGCAGAATCCACGACATCAAACTCAGTCTTTGTTACCTTGCCAATGGGTATGGAGAGTTCTTGAGGCTGTGGCTGTCTTTGAAGCCATGTCTCATGAATTTCTACTTCAATTCGTTGGGCTGATTCCCGACTCAGTTCCCTTCTGAATTCTGCACGCTGAGGTTCTGTTGTTGTGACAGGAATTTGAATATCCACCTCTTCGGGACGAACTCCCTGCACAATCTCTATTGTTTCAGTATGTATTTCTAAAGCTGTCTTCTCTTCAACTGGGATCTGCCGAACTTCTGATGTAACAACTCTAGTGGCTTCTGTAACTTGTGAAACGAATTCTTCCTGAGGTTGAACAGGAATGCTCAAGCGCAGTTCAACAGGACCAATCTCCTCTCCTTTTCGTACTACAACAGAAGTTGTGTGGGTTCCTGGACCTTCGCTCACACCTTCATCAAATATTTCTCTAGATACCTGAGTATAGGTGGTTGTCTCTTGAACCACAGTTGTGGTAGTAGTTCTAGCAACAGGCATACCAATCTGAATTTCAAAAGTCTCCGGTTTTGCGGGAGAAATCCTGTACTCCACAACCTGCTTTTCTTTTGTAGCTTCAGCTTGGGGCTGTTCTTTAGAGAGGTCAATTTCAATGGTTTCTTTGTGAAATTCATCAGACTCAATGTCCACGTCTTCTTCTGTTGCTGAAAATACATGAATAAATGAATTCCATGGCAGATTTCATGCTTCCATTGCTAGGTTTAATTTCTAAGGAAAAATATGAGCCATTGCAGTAATGTATGAAACAGTGGGAAAGACAAAGGAGAAATATTTCATTAAACCTCTCCACTCCGTCTCCTGACAAAATAATTTATGCTCTTAAAAATTATTAGATGTTGGTGTAAGACTTACTAATCACAGTGAGTCTGCAGGTAGTGATTGACTCTCCAACTTCATTAACAGCAATGCAAGTGTACTCGCCCTCGTCCTCAGGGAAAACTTCGAGGATAATAAGTGTACTTTCTCCTTTCTGCTTGTCCACAAAAATTTCAAAGTCAGGATTGGGCTTGATTTCAACTCCGTTTTGGTACCAAGTTATAGTAGGAGAAGGACGGCCAATGAAGCGAACTGTCATGACAACTCGCTGGCCATCTTCAACTTCCTTTGGTTGAAGCAATAAAGTGAATGATGGAGCAATAGGTTCTTCCACTTGCGGCTGTGCTGGAGTTTCTTCTGGTTTTTGGACAGGAACAGCCTCTGTTGGTGCTTCTTCAACTGGCTTCATCTCTTGTTCCTTTTCAACATCTTGTCGTCTGATTTCAACTTCAGTTCTCTGAATTGCTGTAAACACAATAGAAAATATATACCTGTGATTGCACAAAACACAGCGTAATAACTATTCCACCAAATTAGAAAATTTAAAAACTATTCTTGAATAAAAATAAAATAAAGCATCCAAATCTAAGTTTCTCTTTTATTTAGACATAACTTACATTCAACTTGTATATTTTTCTCGATCATTTAAAATTTTATTAAAAAGTTTTACTCATCATACTGAATTAGAGCAAAACAAAAATACATACGGTGAACTGTGAGAGTTGTCTTGCAGGTCACCTTGCCATGAATGTTTTCTGCCTGGCATATGTAATCACCTGAATCTTCAGGTGTGACATCTATGATGACGAGTACAAAGGTGTTTCTCTCTCTTACAAGCCTAGTGCGCTGTGTTGGTACAATCTCAAGTTCGTTTACAAACCATGACACTTGTGCCTCTGGTTCTGCAGCCACATCAACTTCCAGTCTGAAAGGTAAACTTAAATTGTAAGTTCATGGCTATAAGGGTTACCTGTCAAACAGCAAGAAGATTAAATAATAATTGAGTCTGCAGGTATTAAATATCCCATCATACGTTATAAGAAATGATATGATACAAAACTGTATTCTTAGTGCATGATCATGGTTTTGAAACACAAATAAAATCACAGAATATAATCCTGTGCAATAACAATTATAAAATATCATGCCATGATCTTTACTAACACCATGAAACAAGATGCATGTAGGACAAGAGGCTTCATATGCTTCACCTAAATTGAAATCCACAATTTCTGCTGTCTAGCTAGCACCACTGCACTGGAGCTGTCAAATGGTATTCTTCCCTAATACTAACCCTCTCATTTGTGACTGTTAAATGACTCCTTAAGACAAAAGACCCCTAGGCATGCTTTCCCTCAAATATATGAAACCTTCACTGACCTCACTGTTCCACCTTCAGTAACTTCCACGCTGGGCAGTAGAGGACGAGTAAAGTTTGGAGCCACCTCCATGGTAGTAATATGTTGCTCATCAACCAGGCGCACCTCAGGTACTTCTTCATTCTCTGTTATTTGGGTCACTGTCGTCATGGTGATGGTGGTCACTGTCTCTGCTGTTCTCATTTCATGAGTGGTCACAGTCTCTTCCATAACTGTAGACCAAGCATGAAATCAATATAAAATACTACAGCATGACAGAATAAGTATATGATCCTAGATACTAGTATCCAAAATACCTGAGGGAAGGAAGACAAATGATGAATGTAGTGCCTTTACTCCACTGATCCCTACATTGGCAAGGGAGCTACTTCAGAAATATAGACGAAGGGGTGGGTTGAAAATACAAACGTATGCACCATGTAGCTAGCTTATTTACCTTGCACAAGGAGAGTGGCTGAAGTCATCGCTTCACCAAAAGGGTTGACCGCACGGCAGACTATTTCACCCGCATCATCAGTGAAGACTTCTGAAATCTCCAAAGTGCACTGGCCAGTCTGACTGTCATAGTACATCTTCACATCAGGTCCAGATTCAATAGGAATACTATTTTTATACCAGGTTACTGAAGGATATGGAAGTCCTACCACTTTGCAGGACATAACAGCTGATTCACCTTCTGTGACAATTTGAGGCTGAAGCAGCTCTACAAACTCTGGAGGAATTTCATCCTGTGTGATCACAGTCAGCATCTGAGGCTGTTCTTGAATAACTTCAATCACAGCTTCTATTATTTCTTTGTCATGTTTCCCTGCTTCGGGTGGTTCTGAAACCTCAGTCTCAGAAACAGGCTTCTCCTGTAAAGAATATTTGACTACATTTTAATTCAGTACAAAGTGGAAATTGCTTATAATTTATTTAGAATGCCCATCAATCAAAGCAACAAACTAAAGAGTGGAAGTATGAAAAAGCAGAAAAAGGCTATTATAAATAATTTAGTAAATGAAACTCTAACCTCAACTGAAGCTTCAGGGGTTGGCACAATCTTGACTTCAGTTTCCTCTTCAGGACCCTGTCCAGCAGTAATAGTGAATGTGACTTCTTCTGTCATTACCACTGGTTCCTGCACTGATGTCTCCAGTAAAACAGGGGATTCAGCTACAACCTCCTCTTTAATGGGGTGCTCTGTTGGCTTCTCTTCTGCTAAAGTTTCAGGCAACTTGATCTCTCTAACTGCTGTAACTTTCTCTAGAATCTCTTCCTGAGCCTCTTCTGTTGGGGTTTCTGATTCAGGAATTTCTTCAACTTCCAGTGCTTCATGTTCAGGTGACTCTGAGATTCGTTCTGCCACAAGAGGCACGAGTTTTGGGCGATCAATAACCTTAGCAGCAATGGCGACTTCTGTAGCCTCTTCCTCCACTTCTTCCTGAGCAGTGTAATAAACATCAGAGCTTTCAGTCCCAGTTAGAGACTCAGGAACTGGAGATTCAAAGATAGGGGATTCAATCAGAAGCTCCTCTTTAACAAGAGGTTCCACTTTGGGTCTGTCAATGACTGAAGGAATAAGCTCCTCCTCTCTAACCTCCGACACGAAGATGGTCTCTTCTTCAATGAGCTTTTCTTCTTCTGTTTCCATGGGCTCTTCGGTAGGTGGGATTTGAACTGTAAAGACAACTTCTTCTCCAGCTGTAGCAGTTATCTCTTGAGGCTGAGCTTCAAGCTCCATGGTAGTTTCTTCAGATTCAATTATAGTTAAGTAGGCAGAAGTAGTGGCCTGACCAACAGGGTTCTCAGCAACACAAATGTACTGGCCCTGATCCTCTGGGAAAACTTCCACAATGATGAGGCTTATCTGTACCACACACCAACAAACACTTACTTTACATATCATCTGTAGAGATGATGTGGTGGTTCTCCAAGAAGTATATGTTCTGTCATTTGTTTTTATTACTTTTAGATAGCTTTCTTTGTCAGTCCTTTCTGTCATTTTATTTCTGAATAAAGAAAACCATAGTTGGAGGAAAGCTAAGTCTTTACACTCAAGAAAAAAATATCTGCTCGCTTGGAGTTTTTGGCATACATCTGCATGCCTTCATCAGCAAGAAAATCATCCAAGACATTTTTATGCTGAAATGTTCTTACCACTTTTGTTAAAAAAACTTTAAACTGCAGATATAAGACAAATGGTATAAAACAAATGAAACAATTGCCTACCCTTGTGAATTTTTAAGGATGCTAAAATAGATATGTTTTCACCTCTCCAGTCTCTTTGTCGTAGGTGATGACAAATTCCTCATCTTCATCTATATTCTTAGAATCATGGAAGAAAGAAATGCGAGGCATGGGGACCCCTGCCACACGACAGCTCATCTTTATCTCCTGGCCGTCTATAGCTTGAAGTGTAGGTAATGGCTCCAGGAAGTCTGGTGCCACCATTCCTTCCATCATCGGTGAGGGTTCCACTGCCAGCATCTGGGCTGGCATTGTAGGCATCTCCTCCTTCAAAGGCTCTGTTAAAACAAAGTGGAAAAACTACATCAACTTAAAGAAAAATCTTTATCCTACAATTTATAGATTCAGAACCTTCTGTTTGTTCAAAAATATTTATGGTTACCAACCTGCATAATACTGCTGGAATTAGTACTGTCCACTGTAAAAAGTCAACTTTACAAAAATACTGAAGAGAGATCATTTACCTTGAACATAGAGAGTAGTACTGCTGATAGCTTCACCAAGCTCTGACACAGCTCGGCAAGTGTATTCTCCTGTGTCCTCAGGGCCAACTTCAATGATAAGCAGTGTGCTCTTGCCCTCTTCAAAAAGAATCTCATAATGGGGTGAAGGTTTTATTTCCACTCCATTCACAAACCACGTTACCAGTGGAGGTGGATAGGAATCGATTCGGCACTCCAATCTAAAACAGCATTTTATTATAATAATACCATAGAAAAACTCTCATACTTAAAAGCTGAGTAGAAATTTTAGTTGTTATTTATTACTTTTATTTGTTTACTTAAGACGGACTTCAACAACCTAGCACCACTTCTGTCTTTATTATTTTTTACTTTCCTGTTGCTTTATTTTTTTCTTCCCTTCTGTTTTTGCTGTGCAATGAGCATTCTTTTGAATGGATACCTGCGCATTATAAATCGACATCATCATCAACTTTTACTTCACAGATCTGACTGGTAATGTTTGAAAAATATTAAAAATACTAAGTATACATATTTATTTACTTCATCATCTAACAGATATGACAAAACAACCCTGAAAGAAAATCCATCTCAAAATTACTGTCAAACAGTAAGTCTTCTCAATTGTTTTGTTATTGAAAAGGCATGAGGCTGAACTAACCTGGCAATGCCTCGTTCTCGAACATATATTTCTGGTTCCAATGGTGTGACAACAACTGGTTTGACCAGCTGAGTGATAACTTGCTCCTCTCGCTGCACGGTGGTAACAGTGCGAGTGAAAGTCAATGTCTCTGTTTTTTCTAAATCTGGGAGCTCCACTACTTTTTCCCGACCTAGAAATAGACGATCATATTGCAATTACCATTCTTTTTCCATCACAGTATGTATTTCTTGCATGGGATGGCAAATTTACTTTATTCTAGTAATTCATTTTCCTTAACACAGAGAAATAAGTATGGAATAATGTAAATCTTCCGGAATCAAAAGGAGGGGAAAAATTCCACAGCTCACCCTTGATCATCAGTGTGGTCTTGCAGGTTACTTCCCCTCGTTCATTTTCCAGTTTCAATGTGTATTCTCCAGAGTCCTGGGGTGCCACATTGATAATAATCAACACAATGGTGCGACCTTCCTTTAGAATGCGAGTTCTTTCTGTTGGCCTGAGTTCTATGCCATTAACATACCATGTCACTCTTGACACAGGTTCTGCTGTAGTTTCTGCCTCCAGTCTGAAAACAAAGCAAAAGCTGCTTTCATACACCTCAAATACTTCTTTTTCTAATATCTTATTTTTTTCACACATTCCCTAACTTGGTGCCAAAGGACAAGAAAAGAGTGATAAAGATCTGTTACATTTAACAAAAAAACCATAAAACAACAGAAGTTGTACCTGGCTGTTTGTCCAGGTTCTATCTCCACATATGGCTGTAGTGGTCTGGAAAATTCTGGAGGAGCATGATGAGCAACTGTCACATGAAGTTGTTGTGTTAGTTTCTGCACCTCTTCATCACCTAAAACATAAAAATGTCAGCATATAGTCATGCAAATTTCCAGACTATAATCACTGGACTACCACTTCTGACCTGATATTTAAAAAATATTCACACATGAATCTGATGCATGCTTTATTAAAATGTATACTAAAATATACTAAAATATATACTGAAAAATCATCATTTCATTGTTAACAGCTTTTCCTGGTTACAAATATTCATATATGCAGATGTGTGCAGTTGCTCATTCTCACTCACACATGTACATGCATATGCATTCTGAAGTAAACACAATAAAAGTTGAATGTATGTGTGTGTCTCATCCAAATAAAAGCTGCAATTAAAAACAGTTTAGTGATGTAAATTTGCAATACTGATGTTCTTTCTTTTCAGTACCCACTTACCATTCCTTCCTTGACAAGTTCTGTTTTACAAACTCCAAATGACCCCAAAACATTTTCTCTGTCATGGATAGGTTTGTAATTAACTGTTCCTACTTTTAATCTTAGATGAAAGGGTTTTCTTGTCAAAGATCAGGTGCAGATATATGAAGCTCAGAAATCTTAAGATACAAAAGCAAAAGCATTGCGCACTGGGGTTCTTGTTTATCATACACAACGTTATAAATTATGTTACTGTAACAGAAGAAGGTAAGGTTTCTGAGGAAAGGGATGAATGATGGGTTAAGGCTATAGTTTAAAAGAAAAATGTGAAGATTGAATTTCACAATGCTTATAAATGCTGTTTTGTTAAGAGCCAAGTTGTGTACCAGATGCCTGATTCTGGTGGTGTTGGTGAACAATGTTCTTTTCTGTCTGCTCCCACCATAACTCTCTCTCTCTTTCGCTTTCAGTTATATATAAAAAAGCATGCATACACATATGCACATGCAAACATGCATCACACACACACACAAAAGCACAAACACACAGACTCTGAACATGACACGTACTCTTTAGTGCCCCAAAATTAGTGTCAGTTTAGTAACAGCATGTAAAACAGAAACATAACACCATAAAATAGTGTATGTAAAAACCCACACCACCATATATATGCATGCACTTGTATGCATTTGCATGCAAATAGACTTTGTCATTAACAGAAGAACTTATGATGTGTAGAAGATTAACTAATAATTTAATACTGTACTAGTGATTTTAAATAACCCCCTATAGAATACTTCCATAATTTCATTTTTAAATGCAATAAAAAGAATGTTTTGATATTTTTTGTACACTTGAAAAGAAGAAATGAAACCTAAAAAACTCCTAACTTGTAAAGGAAATCAACTTTCACAGCAAAGGCAAGTTTCCTATTAATTGTTCTGTACACAGGGTAACAATTACCTGTTGCCATTATTAAATAATAATTAACAATCACTTCTCCGCAAAGGCACAGCGAAGAACAAAAGTAAAGACAATTACAAAAATAAAAAGTCTCAAAGCAAGGTTACTCACATGCTATTCACATGCTGTTCACCATGCTTCTAGGTCTGGGATGCCAGTCAAGGGAAGAACAGACCATGGGATGTTTGAGGATAAGTCATGCAGGCAGCGAGCACCAGAACATTTGATGAATGGGATGCCTGGTCAGTCAAAGCACATCACACTCCATGCACCACCTCCAAGCACTGGGAGCAGCTACTGGTGAGGGCTCATCATGTTTGTTCACATGTGTTCATGCATTTAATGCCTCACCAGCTGGCAGGTGGCTATTTAGTTCATGAGACTGAGAAGGTGGCGTGCAAACTGCAGGTCCAAACACTGAAGCAACATGCAAGTGTACCACTTGCACAGAAGGCTACAAATGGTGCCTGTAGCCACGTCTTGATTCACTAATGAGCAATACTTTACATACATGCTCTAATTACTGCTAGAAGATAGCATTTTATGCATGCTGAAATAAACTTCTCATCAGTCATTTTAAATGCAATTATAAAAGGGTAAAATACTGAATTACACTTAGTCATGGTCATGCAGATGCTTCAGTAATTAAAGCTACTAAGTAAACTCAAGCCCTCCTGCAACCAAAAGTACACATGATGGGTCAATCTGGTTACAAAAGACAAACAAGATTCTGGCTATTGAAGAAGGGCATGCAGTAATAAATGGTGTATGAGGCAATGTGTTAGAAAGTTAGTGAGATAATTAAGGTGATGAGGGGTAGCAATAATAGAGGATGCTCATTTGAACTGCAGATTACATCCACCCACACACTTAAGACAGGGCATTGCATCCACAAAGACTGCACAATACATGGAATATCCATTACCTGAACAACAGCATTCTTGTAGTTTAGTGTCAAAAAAGAAAGGGACTCTGAAGCCAGGCATATGCCATCTGAAAAATCTAGAAAATTAAGTACAACTCTAAGAATATCCAGAAACAAATTCTTACGCTGCACATAAAGTTCTGCAGAGCATTCAGCTGTACCAGCCTGGTTCTTTGCTCGGCAGGTGATGAGTCCTGTATCCTCAGGCATAGCCTTGAAGATAGTCAGAGATGTCAGACTGTCTTTTGTCTCAATCTAAAAGAAGAGAAAGCAATCTTAAAAACACATCTTTCCACATCCTTCTGTTCACAGTTGGTTATATAAAATTAACATAAGAGCATGTCTGCTCAGATTATCAGAGTATGGATATAAACAAAGCTAATCATTTAAAAATAATTAAACAACATGAAACATAATCATTAAAACAAATTCACCTGAGAATCAACCAAAGTTCACAACTAGGTATATGTATGTGTGTGTCCATATTCTGAAACTATATTTTACTTTCCAGAAAGTGAGCAAAACAAATCCTCTTACCTTGTACTCTCTTGAGCTGTGGAGTGTTTGGATGCCGTTACGGATCCAGGAAATGTCAGGAGTGGGGTATCCTGAGAAAACAGCTTCAAAACGAGCTGGCGTTCCCTCGGGTACCATGGTGTTGGCCACAGGCTTGATAAAACTTGGTGGTTGAGCAGTTGCCATGGGCTGGCTGGGCTCTGGCTCACTTTCCAGACCTATTGAAACAGTAAACGGTATTGCAAAGCCACAATACTTTTATAAAATATCACAACCATCAGTCATACTCACCATCATACTTGTATATATTATCAGTATTTTGATAATAAAAGATGAAGAATCCTACAAGTAACAGAATTTCAATTGCACACAGATCACTATTTTCCAAGATTTTGTTTTTATAGTCAGCAGTCAAATATTACAGGACACACTGATTTATATATTCTGAAGTGAGTAATGCCTGCAGTGTTTGGTCTTGTCTATAATGTTTAAGGTTGTGGACTATTAACTCTATTAACTCAGCAAAAAAGAGCTATCACTGATGACCATTGACAATCAAGATGAACAATGTCCCAAATAAAATTAACATGCAAGGTTATTGGTGAAAGCAAATAACATTTTTCTTGGCCACACTATGTGCAAGTATAAATTCCTAGTCTTTTCTTGATTAAACATAAAAAATACTCTTCAAGATGCAAAGTATACCATGCAACTACATGTGTAAAACCTTATAAAGAACAGACGCTTGCTTACTTTAAAACATTCTGCACATCTTCATCTTATACCTATGGTAAACAACATAGCATAGCTATTTACAAAAAAAAAAAAAGACGTTAAAAAATAGTGTCACGGTCACATACCATGGACCTTAAGGACAGTGATGCAAGCCACTTCGCCTGACTTGTTGCGAGCAACACACTTGTAGGTGCCAGTATCTTCTGGAAAAGCCTCCATTATGGATAATATGTGCACACCTTCTGTGGTAGATGACATCTGGAAATACTTGGATGGTTTCACCAGCTGATTGTTGCGATACCAGGTTACTACTGGAGCTGTTGACATAAGTATCAAACAATGCTTAAATGTTGCTGTTCTCACATCACAATAACAGACAAAGAGAATCCTGTGGAATTAAATTTCTCTCTGCTAATTTATCTAGTGTATTAATAAAATCTATCCAAACAACACCAAAAACACCTACATATAAAGGTCATGTACTCCGATACCTAAACAAGGCAATTTTTGAATGTGTAAATATTCCTAAAGTGAATAATTTTCACACCTGCTCTATGCACCCCCAAACTACCAAATGAATTAAAAACCTTGCGCTGTTATTGTTTACAATGTAAATATAAATATTAAATGACAGCAGATTCAGAATAATGGGCCTGACCTTCAGCTTATTGAAGAGAGGTAAAAGAATACTCAAACACTTATTTACAAACACAGACTCTATAAACTACCAGTAAATGGTGCACAAGATAATAATAATAGTTAATATTTTTATAGCGCATATTCACACTCATAAAGAGCATGCTTTTAGCGCTTAAAACGGGGAAGAGACGTGGACTAAGTAGATACAGAACAAAGGGGACGAAAGAAAACGACAGTACTGACGACGAAACAGAAAACAAAAGGCATCAAGTAACAGGAACAGAGAAATATAGTGATTCTGCCGAGAAAGATGGGTAAAGTAGCAAGAGGGAAAGGGGGGGGGGTAAGAAGGACTAGTATTGTGGACTGTGTTAGGAGTAATGCTCAAGGAAGCCTTAAAGAATAACAACATACTATTTTGTCTATTTCAACAGTACTATTTTGAAGAATAACAACATACTATTTCTTATACATCCGCTGGATTTCCTTCAGACTTCTCCAAAGTATTCAAACAATTCCAGAAATAAACAGAACTGAGATTTTTTACCTGGGCGACCTGTAATTCTGCAGGTGAACTTGACAGGTTCACCTTCCTCCACTTCCACAGAGCGAGGTTCTTCAACCACAAATGGGGCTTCAGTTTTTGATTCCATCTGAAGAGGTCCCAACTGCTCTGGAGGTTGGATAGGTACTAAACAAATAAATAAAACTGATGTTCACTGTATGAACTTAAGAAACTTTTACATTTAAAAAAAAAGTTTTTATAATGCACTATAGTAAATATTTACAATCGGCTATAGTTCATGGGAATATTATTTAAAAACCGAAGAAACTTACTTTCAATAGTGAGTCTGGCAGTACAGGTTGACTTCCCCACACTATTAATGGCCACACATGCATACAGACCAGCATCTTCTGGCCGAACTTCATAGATGACCAAAGTATGATTCTCATCTTCATCAATGAATTTCCACCTGTGACTTTCTCCAAGAGGACGGCCATCCTATCCCAAACCACATAATCACTGTCAAATTCTGAACATAATACTTTAAGGCTACTTAATTTATACTACAACCATTTCTAGATAACAAGGTATAAAATCATGTGAACCATCTGAATCAAAGTGTAATTAAGTGACTCAATGTTTACTCAAGACGTATTCTACAAAGGAAATATGCGAAAGGAATAAAACCAACCAACAAAGCAAACAAACAAACAAAAATGAAAAAAACACAGATTTTTCAAGCTACAAGACAAAAGCTTAACTCACCTTCTGCCAATGAACTTTAGGAGGTGGGTTTCCAGCTACCTGACAGTCGAAGGTTGCCGGCTCACCCTCTGTGACTACACTGTCCCGCATCAAACTGCGGAATTCTGGTGATATTTCACGTTGTGGCTCTTCTGCTTCTGTAGTTTAATACAAACAGCATCAATGCCTGTCAGTCTTCTGTAGACAATGTTGCTGATTTAATTAGACTTCATTACTTCTTTCAACATTAAATAAAAAGAAATTGGGAACTCCAGCATTTAAATTTGTTACAAAATAAAGCTGTGACTGCTGTGAATATGACAGGCTATATAGGACCTAACATAGTCCATAATATGAAGGACCCACATTTAATACTGCATTTCTGCCATGACCATGCAGTATTGGGACAATCATTTCAGGAATCAGCACAGAAAAAGCTGACAAACTCACCAACAACAGTTAACTTGGCTTTGCACTGAACTTGTCCAAATTTGTTGTAAGCCTTGACAGAGAAAACTCCGGAGTCTTCCAAGAACACTTCTGGGATGTGAAGTGTGCTGCTATTTTCTGTAGTTGTAATCTGCACAAGAGCCCAGCAACAACTGATCATCTTAAAATAATCAAGCGAATACAAATTCTGATTTTTTGTGAGTTCTCAAATTAAGTAAATTTCTAAAGATATTTTTTGTTAAAATATTTTAAAATAAATTTTTCATTGTAAAATACTAACCTGGAAGTCTCGTGATGGTTGAATCTCAAAACTGTCTCTGTACCAGGATATAATGGGTGGTGGCATTCCAGTGTAGGTCACTTCAAGCCTGTAACCATCTCAGTATAAACCTACTTTCCAATTCCAATAAACATTATAATAATGTACAAGTCTTTTAAAGCAGAATGTACCAGTCATTAAAAGAATCAAATACTGGTTAAGTAACTCAGCTGGTTTTGCTTTAAAGTTTATAGACTGAAGTATCTCATACATTATTGCTCCACTCATTCAAGATATTACTTTTTAACTGTTCTCAAATTGGGCATGTATATTCACCGACACCTTCTTTCTTCTAAGCTTTCTTCTTATTTGAAAAAGGTTGGATGAAAATGAAAATGACATTAAATAAAGACAGTTTAGAAAAGATAAGCTCATCTCTTACATACTGCTTCATGTTATCTTCATCAGGCAAAAACGACTCTGAGACACTTACGTGACACCACTTCCCTCAGGCACCCTGACAGGTCTTAGAGGTTTAGTGAACACTGGGGGCTGGCCACGCTCAAGTGTAATCTGCTGTTCTGATACTTTGCTAGGTTCTTCAGGGCGAATGGTTTCCACAGTTATCTGTCTGACAAATACAGGCTCTGCCTGCATGCTGGGTTCCAGGTGGCGGAGCTGTGAGTGGACACTGATGTACTGACGTTCAGTTGTGATCACTTCTTGATCCTTCTGCACTCGAATCTTTGTTTCTGCAGCTCTCTCCAACTGGCGTAGTTCAAACTCTGTTGCCCTGGGTCTTTTGAAAGCTTTATCCAGTTCAACACTGCGCAGTTCTATCTTTCTGCGCCGTTCCAGTTCGATTTCTAGTTCTCCTGTGTTAAATAATAAACACATAGCACATTTCTAACATTTGCAAGACTAAGCATAGCAAATGTACAACTATATACACATATACACGTAGTCCTTTCTAAGAAAACATTTACTGATGTATTATGCAGAATTTTAGGTTGCAGGAAAGTACCTTTAGGTGCCTGTCGAAGACGAGCACGCCAGTCTTCTCTAGGCAGGACCTGAAGGGAAGTGCTGCATTCTGCCTCGCCTTCTGAGTTCTTGGCAACAACACGAATTTGTCCAGCATCATACTCTCGCACGCGAGGTATTTCTAAGTGATGCATCATGCCATCATAGGTAAGCTTGAAGCGAGTCCCCTGCAAAGTGACAAACACATTATCCCTCTGTTGATGGTAGGTGTTTCAGGTAATTACAAGTAAAGCTGTTCTTTCAGTGACTGCACAAAATGTGAAACCAACTTGCTCTTCATTGTCTTGAAGGTCAGGTTGTTTATATCAATAAATCTAGCCACAAGGTAGCTTCATGACATGATAACAGCAAAGTTGGAATTTTTGATGATAAACATTACTGTGTATAAACAAGGAAAATAATTTAATGATCGAAGATTTCTTACACTGACAATAAGACTGCCATTGATCCACCAGCTGACACGTGGTCGAGGAAAGCCTCCAACCTTTACCAGGAACTTGGCAGGCTCACCTTCACCGGTTTCTACTGGTTCAGGTTTCAGGTCAAACAATGGTGGTGATCGTGTTTGTGGCTCCTCTAAATAACGTTCTTCCAGAATCATTTGGCTATATGCAGGAAAGAGACTAAGCTTAAATACCAGAAATCTGCATATGGTGTATACATGTGTATGTGGGTCTGCATATATGTTGTGCATTTAAGAGAGTGCTCTTAAATACACAGCCATCCCTTGCTATATTGCGGTTTACTTATTGAGGTTCACTGTATCACTTTTTTTTTGGTTAATCTAATTCTATATCACAGTGTTTTCGTTATTTCGCGGGATTTTGCAGTATATAGGTACTTATATACCATTTATGATTTTAATTATTTTTGTCTAAAAATTTTAAAATAAAAAATTAAAAATGTTAATTCAAACATACTAAAAGAATATTAATTGAATCAAAATAAAATACAGTATGTACAGGTATTTCATCAGTAGATGAATACTGTACTGTATACAATGGAAACGCAGTACTATATGCCACTATCATTTGCCCAAGTTTGCCAACATGAGATTGTACATGGCACACTTTTGGCTGATGGAATGAAGGCAACCAACCACAGCACTGTGTACCCATACAGAATTTTATATGTTATTAAAATTACATAGGTTTAAGAGTGCAGAAAGTGTTTAAGAGCATATGAAGTGTTCATAAGAGTTCGGGAAAGGTTTAGAGGAGTGCAGGAGGGGTTTATAAAGCCTTAAAATATATATAAATAATAAAATAACACTGCTACTTCGTGGATTTTCACCTATCGCTTAGGGAGGAAGATTGTAAGGTATCAATTATCTCAGTCAGCATAAAGAATCCATATCAGCCAGACTTTACCAACCTGCGCCAGTGTTCTTCCATCTCCTGCAGGCGGGCTGCACCCTCCCCAGGAAGCTGCGTGTCCATTATGATAGAACGCAGTGCTGCAAGCACACAGAAGTGTACTTGATATTCAAATTCTTAATATTCACAAGCAACAAGTAAAGATAGGATGTCAAAGACTTAACATCTAAGTCATCTGCCTAGCACTGGGCATAATAGGATGATGCTTGGGCATTATACAATTTTGTTTAAATTTTACCATCACCCATTACCATCACCACACTTTATTAATCTATAGGCTTCTATGTAAATAAGTGTTCAGTCCAATCGCCCAGCAAGCATGAGTTAGGTGTGATGATTGTTCATAAACTCTGAATTTCACACCTACCCTGTCATTAAATCCGATGGTAATCCTGTATTCCTTCTGTAACTACTTTTACTGTTTTCCAATTCCTGATCATTAACTTTGAATGAGACACAGTTTCGTGTAATACTTCACATTAAACTCAATGACAGCAATCTGAAACACCAGCTTCAGTTGCCCTGTCTGACACTGTGCAAACTGTTATAATTTTTATGTAAATTTTTGTGCTTTAGAGATGTCTTCATGCTTGAGAGGCTCTGTATTGTGTTTATATCACACATACCTTTGCACTTTATAGTAGCAGAGGTAGAGTCTTCACCATAGTTGTTGGTGGCATGGCAAGTGTACACACCTGAGTCTTCAGGATTTACCCACTGTATGTCAAGGCTGACAAAGCCGAAGTCATACTCAGGCTTGTACCGTGTACCTGAAAAGCCACAAATAAGTTACTTTCAGTTTTACATGTTCTTTAATTTAGACCCAAATAACTTTTAGTGCCATTCTAATTTGTGCAGAATATAGTGAAAGGAATGAAAGTACATGTGCGTGTGAACACACACACAGAGCTAAATGTGTTCATAAATTGTGAGATATAAACTGTGTACATATTTTCTCATGTAAGACTGCATCAAGCTTACCATGATGCAGAGGTTCTCCATCTTTGAACCACTCAACTCTCATTGTGGGATCACCTATAGGTATAAGCTTGCACTCAAAATGTGCTGGCTCATTTTCTTTCAGAGTCAGTAGATCTTTAATCTGAGTCTTGAATTTGGGTGGTCTGTTTTTGGTCTTGTCATATAAGTCTTCAAGTGGTGGTGCTTGGCCTTCTCGTCGGATATACTCCCGCATTGCACTCTCAAATTCCTCACTATCTCTGAAGCAAAAGAGTTAATATACTTTGATAAAGTAGATTTTAATTTTTTAAAAAAAAGCTCCTGAGTGGTGATTACCTGGACAACATTAATTCTTCCTGTGTTCTACCTGACGATGACTCTTTTAAAAGCAATGACAAAGCAATTTCTATAAATGTTGTCATAGACACTAGAAGACCAAAGTTCTAATTAGAAACATTTCAATCACAGTTATCTCATTAAGTTTAAGAGAATATAAAAATGCACATGCTTGCTTTTAAAATAATAAATGGTTATTAAAAGTGTAAGCTTATGATGTAGCTGTTTCCCAAGATTTGCAAGTTTGATCCAGTGCTGAAATCTCTTTTGGAGAAGCTGTCTTGAGCTGAAGCATGCTGCTGAAATGAAGCTCAAATCATTTGCACCTACTCCCTTACCCTTATGTTTAACAATATTTAACACAATTTGATTCATGATTATCAAGAAAATGTGCCATTTTAAATAAAGAAATATGTCAGCAATTGTTTGCCTATACTTCAATACCATACAAAGCCCATCTTTGATACAAGCACATCAAAGCAACTAAAAAAAAAGTATTTTACACAATACCATTAGTCAAAGGGGAAAAAATGGAGGATGAAAAATGGGAAGAATCAAACATTTTAAAAAATGACAAAGCCAAAACAACACGTCATAGATATTTCAGTTCTAGAATCATTAAAACAAATGTATCCAATACACTAGATTTATAAAGCAAGAAACTGGTTATAGCACAGCAGCCAGATGTAGGACCAGCAACATCAGTCAGTCAGACAGAATCAGTAACACCATACTTCCACCCACATGTGGAACTAGCAACACAAATCTGACACAAACCCAGCAATGTCATACCAGTTAGACATGACACCAGTAACACTACTCATTCGTAAACCTTATAACATCAGTCGGTCATGGAGCCAGCTACCTCCCTTCAAATTTCCAAAATTTCAAGTAAGATCTATACCAAATAGCTAGTCAGAACATGAAACAAGAATGCTTAAGATGATTTGTTGTGTGTTTGTGCATACACGCAAATTTGTGCAATAGAGAGAGAGACAGGTGAAAAAAATCAAACATCCCAATAAAATGCAGGTATTGGGTTCCTGACTCAATATCACATTAATGACAAATGAATTAAGTAACATGCAGACAAAAGCCTAATTGGAGAGAAATTTCAAAATTTCAAGCACAGGAATTATGAAGCTTCACAATCCTAAAAGCAGCATGCCATGAGACAAGATTGCTGAGATGCATGCCAAATCCTGTCATGAAAAAGGAAGCTGGCACCAGATTTGCAACAGATGCCAAGACATGGAAAGGGCTGGTAAACTGTTGTTTTCCTGTTGGAGTTAGAGGCATTTGACAAGCTGTGTGTTCTAGATAAATTGATAAAGAAAGTGAGACCATGTGAACAGGGATAGCAGCATGCTCTTGGAAGTGAATTCAGGTTGGCATGTGTAAAAATCATGGACAACAGCTTCAGCTTGACAATGTTCTGCTATGAGAACCAGGATGAGGATCAGGACTGCAGATTGTCAAAGCCATGAACACTAGGCAGCACCAGGCAGACCACCCAGGGGTACACATGCCAACAAACCTCTTTTCAACTTCTTCCACCACCATGGGAACATCAATGTGCTCAGGCCACCATGGTGTGGGCTCCTGCTTCAGCACTATAGGCACTTTAGCCTCATGTGAGGCTTGTTTACGTACACGAACACGTGGTGCTTTAGGCTGTATGGGTGCCACCTGAGTGGGTTTAGGGGCTGTAGGGGGGAGGGGTGAAGGTGCAGCTTTGACCACAGGAGCACTGAAACATATACACTGGGTTAGTAAAATGTCCCCCCCAAAAAAAACAGAAACAACAGAAACAACATAAAAGTCTAAACAAAAGAAGACAAAGAAAGGTTTCTGGTGATAGTTTTCAAGACAAAAAGCAAGCTACTGTATACTGCTCTATCTAGTGCATAAACTCTCACACAGAAACATTATACATACAGTTATGTACTAGCATCTGACACTAAGTTCAAAGCGATTTTTAAATAACCTGTGAGTAAATATTAGAATTTCAAACATTTTACAAATCATTTCTTTAAAACCTGATGGTGGTAAAAAGATGTATGCTGAGGAATAAACCTTCATATAATAATCACTTTATTAACACTGTAATGATAGAAAAAAAGCATGAAAGTGAGGAGCATGCAATGAAAAAATTAATTTACAATAGTTTGACAGTGCAGACCAGAGAAAGCCAGCTATGTCAAAGGAGAAAAATAATAAACAAAGATGGAAAAAAAAGAAAAAAAATCCCCACAATTTCTTTCAAAGTTTTTTCAAACAAAATCCCACAGCCTCTAGCCAATATACAACAGACAGCAGATGACACAGACATGTGAAACCAGTTAATATGCATGCTGTTGGGAGGCTGGTGTGTTTGTGCCCAAACAATTGTGTGTGTGGCTGTCAGAAACTGAGTAAAGAAAGGAGGAGGGAGAAGGCAGAAATGGAGATTGTGAGGGTATGTGCCTGCTTTCAAATTCGTGTGAACAAATGTGTTGGTAGCGCAATGCACTGACAGCAATAGCTGAATAAAAGGCAGGCAAATCTGAAAGGGGAAAAAAAATGATTTTTCAAATAAACATAGCAGGGGTTCTCAAAAACATGCAGGCACACTCCACAATCTATTCACCTGGGTGGAGAAGGTGGTGGAGGTGCTGCAAATGCCACCACATGTTTGACTGGTTCTGCTTTAGCTTTAGGAGGCTCCACATGCCTGGGATTGAAATTGTCAGAATTGACTCTACAGTTGAGATTATGTTAAAAATAGCTGCTAGAAGTCTCGCTGAAATGTCAGTTTATTTAAGGGTCAACTTATTTCAGGGTTTACTCCAACATGTCAAATTCCTAAATTTGACCAAGACTTGTACTCCCTGAGCTTCATGATTATTCACAGTTCAATAATATTACAAACTTAAAAACTAAACTTTTAAAATGTGAATTTTGGTCACTTCAAAATGGTGATCTAGTATCCACCTGTATTCTTTGTCTTTTGGCTGAAACTGTAAAGTTGTAGTTACAGGTTCTGGTTTGAGCGATGGTGGCTGTGGTTGAGGTTGTAGTACCTCTGCTGGTACCACTGGTCTGCTATTTGAAAACATTTGAAACTTATCAGCTGTGAAGAAGAAGAGGTCTTATTTTACATTAAATAACAAAAACAAATGTTCCCTGGTTAGAAATTATTGTGAAAAAATTAAATAAAAGAAATCATTTTTTTAGACTATAAGAATGTTGATGTACAGATGTTTGCTTACATGCACACATGAATCAGTGTATGTTGCTTAGTAAATATGTTATAAAGTCCCATCTGTAGTAGATTAATTGAAAAGCTGTCTAATGAAGTATTGTTTATGTCTGCAAAAGATGAAAATACTTAATGTTTTTGTGTCCAACATAAAGAATCAACTTAAAAAATATGTATGCCTATTAAAGAAAATAAAAAGTGTTTTTTACATAATTTTAACACTCTTCTCTCTGTAAAAAGTCCATGCAAATAACACATAAATTAAGGTTCAAACATGCAAATCAAATAATAAAAATAGTATGAAAAACCCACATCAAGATTTTACACGAAAAAAGTAAAAACAGGCACAATAAAAGGTTTATGAGAGTAACATTAATTACCATGAAATGAGTGTGGAAAATGGTACGATTAATAACCTTATGTTTACCTAAAAGCTTACCTGAGAAAAATTTACAAAATGCATTTTGTCAATTTAAAATGGTGCCATTAAATATTTTCCATGGTCAAAATTGAATCTCATCAGACTAGAGTACAATAAATTTTAAGATGTGAACAGGGTAGGAAGTGAATGGATTTGCTCACCATCTACTCATAGGAATACTTGCTGCAAAATACATCTCATGAATTTTCTAATTTCACCCAACACAAATGGTTTTCATGTCTACTAGTGGCTAGGACAAACACATGCTGTAGAAGCCATTCTTGACAAGTGCACACACCAACAGACCTCTCTAAAAGCTTTTCAGAGTGCACAAGCCTCAAAGAAGCTGATTCAGTGTCTGAGGCATAACTGATAAGCTGCACTGGTCCCTCTTCGTCTATGTCCAAATACATAGCAGCACTGAGCCATTGAGAGAATAAAGGACAGATTAGTGGTAACCTGAAAACCTTTCCCAACTGGCATCGTTTTTAAAGACTACACAACTGGTCCCAAAAACTGAATGAAATGTTATTTATCCAAGCTTCAAGAAACAATTTTCCAGTGTTAAGAACTCACCACCACACAACAAACTAGGAGGAAAACTGAGGAATTAGTAGAACCATGAGTCAACTACCAAGGGAAAAATGTGAAAAAATATTTTAAAAGGTGTGTCAAAGAAAGAATTAAAAAAGAAAACAATTTCTAGACTTGCAGTCTGTCTTCTGTGGTTGTTGAATATTAATTAAAATGCTGATGAAATAAGTCAAAAAGCCAAGATGCCTGTAGGTACCTTGGTGGCCTTGGCTTTGGTGCTACTGCTGGAGGTACCTTTACAGGTGCAACAGGTTTAGGAGCAATTACAGGAAGTTGTTCTGGTTTCCTACACCAAGTGACAATGAAGTCAACAGAGAGAAAAAGTGTTCCACGTTTTAAGCTTGTAAAGCATTCACTGCACTATTTTCCTTCTGTCTTAAATTATTGCAAAAAGTTAAGTTTTAAAACTAGCTTATCCTTTTATTTTTTAATTACAAGGAAAGAAGGAAACGAGGGAAGTAAATCATAATGTCTAATAATGCAACAGCAACATAGTAAACAATTATAAGCACCTTTTTTCTGGCATGACTGGTGGCTCCGATAGTTGCCGTTTCTCAAAGAGTGGTCTGTAAAGAAATGATAGGGAAAAATAAACTCATTACTGGATTCACCACAAAATCAGTATTTGTGCATATTTCCGACTGTTAATAGCTTAGCATCATGCACTACTGATTTTTTAAAGCTGACAATTGACTTTTTCATGCTTACTTTTGTCATTAAAATTCATATAAGAATGATTTGGTTGAAACTTCACAATACTAGTTATAGATTGCAGGCATGCATTCTGCTTAAACCTGACAGTTTAAAAAAAATTTCTACATTAAATATTTTATTAGTGAACTGTTGTTCTAAATAAAGATTGTGCTGAGATAATCTTTTCATACATAAAATAATAGCGGTATATCTGGTAAAAATTAAGTAGAAATGTTGTATAATGGAAAAACAGAAGCTGTAGAAAAATTTATTTCAAAAGTTTTTGGCATGATGTCACACTCAAATTAGACAACATTGATGAACGTATGTACAACCATTAAGTGTAAAATGCTTAATAGCCAAGAATGAGAAGACTACAAATTTCACACATCCATGCATTACTTTGGAATGTTATTTAACATCAGTATTTCACATCTGCATTTATATTACAGGTTAAAAGATTTTAAAAAACTTTTTAATTCAAAAACACTTCAAGTAATTCTTCAGTAAAATGCAAACAGATGTCTACCACACAAATAATCCTCATGCAGTTTTAAAAAAGCTATTAACACAAGGCTGTTGATTATTACAAAAATGTTTTAGTGTTCATCGCAACATTCATTAAAATATCAAGTCAAATGTGGTTTTAAAGCAAAAAAAATAACTAGAAAGCTTGACAATATGACATAGTTTCTAAAATTAGCAATTTTAATACCACTAGCAGTTACCTGTCAATAACACAGTATAGGTGCATCTCATTAATAACAACAAAAGTAAATCACAACAGATTTCTGTGAATGCTGCATAAACATTCTGAATATACAAACTGAAATTCCTGAATCCCAGTTCTTTTGTTTCTCAGTCACGGGTTGGTCCAGAAAGACAAAGATACCATGTGTATTGCATTTTCTTTTCCCTCTTACTTTGTTAAATACCATGCACATCACAGACATTCTTCAGTACAAATACATCTCCAACAAATTATTTCCTGTTTTGAAAGCCTATTCCAGTCACTATTCTAAAGTTACTCTGTCGATTCTGAGTTAGCAGTTACAATTAATAGTTTTTAAAAAATCTCTGCATGTGACCATGCTCTTAGACACACACAATCAGAAAATACCATGCATTTTCCAGTGGAAAACACTTAAAATAAAAGACTAGACATATTTCACTGCAAATTTAACTGGCTCTGCATGCACTGCAACATGCATCAGACAAACCTCTCTAGATCCTGCTCATCCATAAGTCTTAAGTAGCCACATTCTGTGTCTGATGCATAGCTGATTAATTGGACTGGTCCTGTCTCTTGGATCTCATAGCTAAAAAGCAATAAGCGAGTTCTCAATAGGATATTCCATCAAGTCCTAAGTCTTGGTTAAAGCAATGAGCTAGTAAAAAATCTAAAAGATAGAAAAAGTTTGAGAGTTTGCAAAGCTTAATTTTATTTCCAGTTCCTTTCCTTGAGCAGAAATTACACCAATGGAAACATAATGGAATACACATTATGCTGGAAAGTCAGTGCCACTGATGGCAGTCACAATTTCTTTAATGCAGAGAGCACTCTACAACATTTGAATATGAAAGAGAATTGACCTTGGAGATTTTTCCCTGGGTACAAAGAACTGCTGCTTTGAAGCAGGAACAAGAGGTGCTGCTGGTTTGGGTGCTGGTGCTTTGGCAGGTCTGTGCACCTTAGCTGGTGGTGGTTGGTACTCCTCTGGCTGGTCAAACCGTTTCTTAGCCTCAGCAACACAGGGCCTCTTGTATTCTTCTGTTGGAACCTCCACCTCAGACAACAGCTCAGGTGTTGGAGGTGGGGGCTTGGCCACAGGTTTTGGCAAGACAGGTGGCAGAGGGAGTTTCTCCTCGAATGGTGGTCGACCAATAGGTCTGATGAAAAGCAGCAAATCCTCAAACATGAGACTGGTGTGGTAGTTGCCTTGCACTTTAAGCATGCACCAGATGACATTTTTCTTGTTTGGTTTTGGTTGGAGGGTAATTTTCAGATGGAAAAATTACACAGTGAATTTCTAATAACTAACAAAAAATCAATAGATGAATTACTAACAGCACTATTCTTACATTCTCCAACATCCAGAGATACATTTTTCAGGTTATCCTCTAACTCTTGAAAGATGGGGGTGAGGTGGGTTTCAATCCAAACCACATCTTTCAAAAATCAAAACCAGATCATTGAGTAATGCGTTCAGTTATGTACACAAAACACTTTAAAGATTTCAATATTCGGACAAAATTAAATCCATCTTAGCAAAGTCCTGCAAAAGAAGCATGTCATAGACAAAATGTGCACCATGTAAAATAAAATTCTACCAAAAAAAGTTTTTAAGTTAAAAGAAAATGCAGTGCAAATGAAAACATCAAGTAAAAAAAAAAAAACATGCAGGAAAACAAACCTCAAAAACTCCATCTCATCAAATGACAAGTCAACAGACATGAGCGATGTCGGTGACAAGGACATCGAGGGTGTGGACAGAGTAACATCACAGACACTGTGAGGGGTTGAGGTCACAAGGAAAAGGTCAAGGCTAAAGGGAGTGAAGTAAACTGACATGAGGCAGGGTAAAATCACAGAAATGTTATAAGAAGTCCACTTAGATTAAACCACACATTCTACTTTTATCCATTTAATGCTGAATTTTATTTTAAAGCCATCACTTTAAATCCAAACTTTCTTAAGCAGTTAATTTAACTTTGATAATATGTTCTCTTTTACAAAGGTTGCTGTGTAGTGACACCAGTGATTCTGAAGGTATAAAATGCACTTTAACCAGTTAACAGCCTCACATTATGAGCCTTACAAAAAATAATTTTATATATTGCTCCCTTAATTTGCACATTTATTAATTTTAAGGTTATTTCCACAAGGCAGCCTAGTTAAAATCTATACCTTATGATACTGAGGGTAAGTTTATTAAAATACATGCACATCCTTTGCCTGTCTCAGTCCATTATAACATTCCCTTTAATAAGCATAGAAGTTACTTTTTGTTAAAATACAACTACAAGTATAGCAACAATTTATTAGATTCACATATATGTTTAGCAAAAAAGCCATGAAGTTCTCTTTCATAATAATTTTAAGGTTCTGTAAGGTCAAATAGTTCACAGATTAATTATATATGGAAAACTAGTTGACAGATTGTTTTACTCCTAAATTCTATAATCTGACATTTGTAAAATAGATTGTTATTTATAGTTATTCCTATGTGCAGTTAGTCACTCCAAGTACAGCTACCTATATTTTGAACAGGTCTCACACATTAGTCTATATGACAAGTAACATGAGAAATTATAACAGATGCCGAAAACAAAATGTACATCAAGCAAAAGTTGTAAACAATTTACAGATACCACTAATCCTGCCTTTTATGGATATGGCCCCATTGACTAGCAATCACTTTTCTCTGCAGAAATGCATCTAACTCTACATGTGTTTTCAACATGGGAATCCGTTTTCATATGCCTGTTTCCTAATTTAAACTCCAACCAGTGGTCATGGGCTGTCCATGACATGAATCATGACAGTGATGGTGCTAAAGATTTAAGCATTCTTTATAATTTTCAATGGGCTACAAGTACTTGACATAAGGGAAGGGAAGTAGAGAGTACATGCATAAAATATAGCTACATATTTGGAGAAGTTAAGATTGAACCCTATCATGTACACTAGAGCTCTTATTACTCATTGATAACAAGTACCAACTCATATCAATAAACACTGAATTCCTCAATACCATTAATCAAAAAAGTATAAGCTTTAGAAGTGTTAGCCATAGTGCAAGATGCAGGGTGAAGATGACACAAAATATGATTCTTGTATTTTTTTTCAGTAGTTCTACCAAACCTTGCTAAGACATTTCATTCATTGCCATTACACAGCTATTCACGGACATGTATACATGTTGTCTATACAAACATCACACCTGAGTGGTTCTTGCACTGATCTAAGATTCAGACTTCCTCTTTGTGATTCAGAGGCAAAATAAATCTCCTGCACTGGACCCTCAGCCTCAATGTCATAGAAACTGGTAAAAACAAGAAGCACTTCACAATGACAATGGGGAAAAAAAGAACAAGGAGTATATCATAACCAGCAAAACCAAGAAACCCAATTCAATGGAACTAGCAAAAGTAAGGACATCGAACTTGAACAGGCAAAAATGAGGAGTACAGTGTTCCCTCGCCACTTCGCGCTTCATGTTTCGCGGCTTCAGTGCTTCGCGGGTTTTTCCAAAATATTCATCAAAAAATAAAAACGAAAAAATACGGCCATGTCGGCAGCCACATTGCGGATAGGCGCGTTGTTTCATGTTGATGCGCGAGAGAGAAGATTCCCTGCATGCCAAACAAAGAGATTAGTTGACTGTGATTGGTTTCCGGAGCGACATCAACCAATGAGAGCACGAGTGAATTTATCCCTGTGACTACCCATATCAAATTTTTAAAATTACATATCTAGGTTTAAGAATTTAAAACATTTTTATGAACATTTAAGTTGAAGTTTTTAAAAGGTACTTGTACAGTTTGGGAAAGGGATATGTATAAGAGTGTGGGGAGGGTTTATAGAGACTTAAAATAATGTATAACTACTAAAAATAGTATAGCGTCCCTACTTCGCGGAAATTCACTTATCGCGGGTGGGCCTGGAACGGAACACCCGCGATAAATGAGGGATTACTGTACATCACAATGAAACTGGCAAAGGCAAATCATGGGAAGTGATGACACCACATAAGCATGAAATGGAAAAGAAAGTCAGTAGAAAAGAAGAATGCATATTTTCTGAACTGAAGACGTAGCTTTGCGTGGTCTTTTCCTGCCACAAGTTTTACTGTGTGAATGTCACTCTCTGCTAGTAAAAGTTCTGAAACATTTAACTTGTTGATGAAACCCCTGTAGACCTTACTCCTGTAATTCACATTGAAATTACTACAGGGAGTTTACAAATATAGTGAAGGCTGAATTTTGGAACCCATTTCCAAGGATATTTAGCTATGTGAAGGTCATTTTATGTTGGGCTTAGAATGAAATGATTTATCTCTATATTGTGCTATACATGAAACTCATGCTACTGACATAAACTTAACTTGAGTTATAAAGAGTCTAGATCTGGAAGATGGCCTATTTTATGATCAGAAGAAGAGTTACAAAGGCTTGACAAAACAACAGAAATAACTAAAAAATGTAATAAATTTAACAGACACAAAGAATTGACTTGATTATATCTTTTGACAATTTAATTATGTGTTCATAACAAGTCAAAAAACTGCAATTTTAAATAATAATATACTTCTATCCCAAAACCTGTGATGGTATTAAAAATGAAACTTAAAAAACACAAATAAGCTCAGTGCACAAATGACAACCTCCAAGAGTGATGAAATGATTCCCTCATGTTTGATTATCAGTACCTCAGGTCCTTGAAGACCACTAACACTATTCACAGACTGATGCAATAACTCCAGTTCTCCAATTTTGGTTCTCAAGCAAAAGCTTCAACATGCAACAGAAGAACCATGCTAGAGAAAAAGAGACATGCACAGACCTCCGTGCATCTTCCTCTTTGATCAACCGCAGAAGTGCACTCTCTTTCTCAGTGGCATAAGCAATCTGCTGCACCGGTCCTTCTGGCTGGATCTCATAGTGACTGAATAGATAAACATCACTGCTAATACAGACCACTCTTATAACCACAGTGAACTATCAAGTTTCCCTGGACTTGCTGCAATAAGAGTTGAGAAATGGGGGGAAGAGTTTCTTAAAAATACATGAAATTACAGTAATAAATTAAAAAGTAAGTGGCAAAAATGACAGCCACAGATGGTTTCCCTTCTGCTAAAACGTCATCAATGGAGTCATCTGAAGATTATTTATAAAATTAGCTACTTACGGTGATGTAACTCTTGGTGGTGGAACTTCAGGTCTTTTTGACTGAGCAACTTTCTTCAGGGGTTCTTCTGCTGGCATGTAGCGAGCAAGATCAGCTACAAATAGAGAAATGATGTTAGATATTAGAAACGATGAGAAGTTTACAACCATAATCAATGCCAACACAAGAGAATGCAGTTCATTTGCTAGCCAGTCACTCATGGCAGGATGTAGTCCTTTCATATTTGTAGGCATAAATATGAGAAAACTACCCAAAAGCTATAATGAGGTTTATGGGAAAGTAACAAAACTTACGTTGAACAACAAGCTTGGAACGAGTGGAGGCAGTACCAGCCACATTGACTGCTGAACACTGGAACCATGCTGAATCTTGCAGTGTAGCATTCATAATACGCAAAGTAGAGTGTCCACCTTCTGTCTCAATTCTGCCACATTTGTATGCATCGCCAATTAATTTAAGACTCTGGTCTTAAGCACTAATTTTCAAGCAACGATAAACCAATGTTTAAATCTCTATAAGTCTTAGCATAAATCAAGAAACTTGGTAACTATTTTTGTTTACCTGTAATCTTTGTTAGAAGTCAGCATTTTGTTGTTCTTCTGCCAGCTAATCATGGGTGTAGGTATGCCTTCAGCATGGCATGTCAAGGATACAGATTGACCTTCTACAATGGTGTAGTTTTTCATGCGTTCAATGAAGCGTGGAGGCTGCATCTGCTCACGTTCTAAAGCAAAAATAGTACAAAGGATGTGACCAAGAGAGCACTAGAGAACTGGCCAAAGGTTAGCACAGGCATTTACACTTTCTGAAGCACACTTCTAGATCTATAAATATCAATTACCACTCTTGCAAAAGACAATTTGTGTAATAGCACATGGCAGCTTACCAAGCACAGTGAGAGTGACTGTAAAGGTGTCCTCTCCTGCTTTATTGCGAGCTATGCAGGTGTACACACCAGTGTCTTGACGTGTGGCAGACATGATCAGCAGTGAGTGAATTCCATCTTCATTTACCACAATCTGTCAGCATACAAGCAGAACCTTTGGTCAGATTTCACTTTACAATATTTGTTCTAAATTAAAAAAAAGAAAAAAGGTGAACTTGCTTCTGGTTCTTGAAGGTAAAAGTTAAAAAAAAGTGGTCAAAATAAATATACTCAAAGATTTCTTTTAAAACGAACTCACCTTGTGATTATCATCATTATGGACTGGAACCTGATTGCGATACCAGAAAAATTCTGGAATTGGACGGCCACTGACAATGCAGTCCAGCCGCACTGGGTTTCCCTCTCGCACCTCCAGGTCTGTTGGGATTTTCTTGAACTGTGGTTTGGTATTGGTCTCAAATATTCCACCCTGGTCCTCTGGGCCACGATCTCTTTGGACAGAATCCCTAAAACAACAGTCAAAATTCATCATTCAAAATCAGCCACCATTTTACTGTAACTTAAATGAAAACATGCATTTGATGCCATTTAACGCTTAAGGTTTGTATCATATGGAATGCTGCCCTTGAAAGCAGATTTCTTAGAGCAATCTACTCAGGGTAGGACAGGTGAAATAACAGTCTGCATTCTGATGAAAATAATGCAACATATTTGCAATGAAATATTTCACAAGAAACTTATATCATACCGCCTGAGAATCCTGTCCAATGTCTCAGGAGCAACAAAAGAGGTAGCATCAATATTTCCAACTACATCAACATAGAGTTCACTTGAACATGTGGTCTTGCCAGCAGAGTTTACAGCAAGCATGGTATAGTGTCCGGCATCCTCAGGAAGAGCCATTCTTATACGAAGTGTGCTGTAGCCATCCTGAGTGTACTTGATTTCATAGCGACTGGATCGCTTGATTCTTTTCCCATCTTTATACCATGCAATCTGATAGACAAAAAGAGCAATCAACATACACAGTGGAGTTGAAGATGCATAAGTGCCTTTTCTCAAGATTAGCTAGCAGCATGAATAGATAACAAACTCTGAGAACCCTTGATTCACTGGTATTAAAAAATGATCAAACAAGAACTATCAAAAATACTAATCTATCATTTAAATGTCATTTTTTTTCACTACTTGAAATAATGCAAGACAGATTCATGTTATAATCTGCGCTTGTCCTTTTTTCTTTTGCACATGACACACGTATCACTCACCTTTGGCCTTGGGCGGCCAGAAACTTTGCACACAAAAGTGGCATCTGACCCTTCGATGAGGCGGAAATCTTTGAGAGGCTGCTGTACCTGTGGGGCCTGTGTTTGTGTGGGTGACACCTTTTCCTCAGGCTGCTCAGAGTCATACTCTGTCTCAGTCTCACTGTGTAGTCGAACTTTGCCCTCACGGTACTCTATTTCCCGCATAAGGCGCTGCTCAAAGCTAGACACTTTAAACTCCTGCAAGAAACATATACCCACACCCCATCAAAAATAGTTCTGGCTTCAGACGTTCATCCTTCAACAAACATGTCTAAAATTATGAGAGTATATATATATAGTGGTGCATATATATATATATATCAGGGAATATCAAATCTGCATAGACTCCAGCAATGATGCAGGCCAAGTAAAACACAAAATATTTAAATTTTAAAGCTACATGAACTCCAACCAACCTTGTCACTGTCACTGAAACGGTCTGCATCTGGACGTCTTGGGCTCTCTTCCTCTGCTATCAACTTTCTAACAGCAGACAGCTCTGGTTCTGATACCTCTCGTACAGGTGGAACTATGAACAATAGTTGTAGGATGCCATGATAAGAATAATTGAGTAAATAAGGAAAAAATTTTAATTCATATTTTGATTAGAAGGAAAAAAATGCAGCCATGGAAAAGAATTCCACTCATAATACACAGACAGATTTTTGAACACCAGCTTGAATGCTGTAGCCTCTGAGCTTATTGTGTTTTCTTTCACTTGAAAGAAACCATTCAACAGTGCTACAATATTTCAGATTTGCATACCTCCTGGCAGTACATTGCCACTTGTTGAGTCCTGACCAGCAGGGTTGATGGCTGTACAGGTGTATTCACCTAGGTCTTCTGTTCGTGCCTTTGTGATAAGCAGTGTGCACAGACCCATTCTCTCATTGACTGTTATTTTGTGTCTGAACATACAAATTATTCAAACTTTCTAAACAGTAAGAAATTTATTCTTAGGAAAATGACTAAAAGGGTAGATCTTTAAAATGTACAGAATTATGCCTATGCTCTTGGTAGCCCTAATAAGACAATGAAGATTTACTGAGACCTAAGATGTGACATTAGCAAATGACCTGTTCTGAGGACCCAGGTGCAAAAAAATTATATTCTAAATATAAGAAAAAAATTCTTTAAACCTCTATTCACAAGTCAATTCATCACCTGCTAAAAGCACAGCTAAGAATTCTAAGGTGATATATAGCAAAGGATTGCATTTCATACCTGGGGCCCTCAAAGACTGGCTGATCATTTCGTGTGAACACTACTTGAGGAAAGGGCTTGCCAAGGACACGGCATTCCAGAGTGATGTTTGCACCCTCTGTCAGCCGCACATCTGGCAGCTGCTGCACAAAGGCTGGAGGAATGTTAGCAGGTGGAGGGGTAGGTTCATGTGATGGTGTGACTTTTGGTAACTGAGGTGGTGGTGCTTTTGGTAGTGGTGGTGCATACTCTGTAACTGGAATTACTTCAGGAGCAATCTGCTTCACTGGCAATGGTGCAGCTGCAAAAAAAGAGATGAACAAAACTTCAGCTTTGTATTCTTCTTCACTATAATTTCACTATAATTGTGAAGTTTGAGAATGACATTGGAAGAGAAGGATCTGCAAGAAAAGAGATTTCCATAGGGTCCTATTTATAACAATTATTCAACTCACGTTCAACTTCAAGCCGTGCCTCAGAGGAGGATGAGCCTTCTGCATTAGTTGCAACGCACTTGAAAATGCCAGAATCTTCAGGGAAGACTTCGGCTATCAACAGACTAAACTCCTTGTCCATCTGTGAGATTTGGTAGTCTGGGGAATGCTCAATGACACAGCCATCACGATACCAGTGAACCACTGGCTCAGGGTGGCCCTCAACCCGTACAGTCAGCTTCACACTCTGTCCTTCCTTGACAAGAGTGTTTTTCAAAGGCTGCACACAACGAACACAAATTCACCACTTGTAAGAATGATGAAAAAAATATCCATAAATAATTTTGCTCTCTCTTTCCAATCTTTCTCCCAACTTAAAAATCAGCTTCAACAACAGAACTTATTATTAATAAGGTGGAAATACAGCTGTGTCATCAGATGACAAAACTTAAAAAAAGTCACCTGTGAAAACCTTGGTTTCTCACTGATCTTCACAAATGGAGGTGGGGGTGGTGGCTGTGCAGGTGGTAGATGGATGCGTTTCTCAAACGCAGGAAGCTCCTGAGGTTTTGGCTCGAACTGTACTTCCATCTGTTCCCTGTATCTCTCCTGTGGCTGGACCTCCATGGGCTCAGGGACACCTTCATATCATTCATCATGACTCGGAATGTGAACATTGATAAATGGAAACATGTATTTTGTGTGGGTAAGCATGCATGTATGGTTGTCTGTTTTTGTCACACCAAGACATAATTCTTATACTAATTGGGAAATAAATTCTTTTATCTTACATATCTTAAACTATCAGCAATGAGAAATAATATAAAAAGTCTTACCTTCAACAAAGACATTTGTCTCTGAGGTAACAGAGCCATCAGCATTGGTGGCAATCACACGGAATGTTCCAGAATCTTCTGGAAAGACTTCCACAATGGTGAGAGTGTAAGTCTTGTCTGTCTGAGTTAGAATATAGTCACGTGAGTTGGTAATTTCTATTTCTTCACGGTACCACTTGACAATGGGCTCAGGATGGCCTTCAATAACCACTTTTAGCACCAAGGGGTGGCCTTGCCTGGCTGTTGTCTCCCTCTGCAGAGGCTGTTACAAATATTCAGTTTTTTTTCAGGCACTTTCAAAGCACTAACAAGCCTAATGTTGATATGTCATTTCTTTCTACACATGTGAATTTTATTTGCTCCTGATTTGAAACTGCTTTTGTAATCAAGCTACATCATTCTATATCAAACCACACAGCATTAAACAATCATTCAAACTTATGACTTTTTACTTTGAAAACCTGCAAAGTTCATGGTCAGGAAAAACAGTTTATACAGTTACCTCTTTCACTGTTGGCTTTTCTTTGCTTTTAACAAATGGCCTTGGTGATGTCTCATGAGACGGTGCGCGTTTCCTTGGCAGCAATGGAGATTCAGGAACAGGTGTGCGTTTTTTTGGTGCTACTGGTTGTCCCTGTGGTGTAGCTGCACTAAAGAGGGCAATGCGCTTCTCAAAAGGTGGCAACTCCATCTCACCCTCTACCTGCATCTGCAACTCTGCTCGGTAGCGATCTTCTGACTCAGGTAGCACTGCTGCTGGGGGTGGCACCTGTTGTTGAAGTTTTGGCAATTTGGCCACAGGCTCCTCTTTCTCTGGGAGAGGCCGTAAGGACTTCACGGCAGACACCTTCTGGGGTATGAGAGACTCGTACACAGGTTTCCGTTCAGGGGCACGTTCCACTGGCTGGGCTTCTGAAGGTGGTGCTGTCATTAAACCATACAGGTTATTATTCTAGTTTCTTAAAAATGAACCCACAATATTTAGTGCTAACATAAGGTTACACAAATCCTTGTCAACATACTAAAAACAACACAGTCCTTAAGACAGAGTCCATACATAAGCACATAAACTAAGTTTGAACCTAGCAGCATCAATCCAACCAGCTTTGCTACTGCCCTTATATTCCTTAAGTTTCATTAAAAAATAGCAATTTCAATAAAATCACACTAGATGATAAGATTTTTTTCTGATTGAGAGTGGCTCTGCACAATCTCAAATATCTGGATATTGCATGGATGTTTACTTTCTGAGACCTAGCTACTAGGGTGGTGCAAAAGACTGCTCCTATCTGGAGGGAGGGGGGATTGGTGTTTTACAAAAAGCCAGCAACTAAGGCCATAGCACGGCAAGGCAGCCAGCACTGTAAACAGATGCCACATGCAGAGAAAGAAAAGGATGCCCGAGACGAAGATTTCTGAACCCAAGACAGCCAACATTCATTGTATTGGTGACAGGCACTAACCGTTGTGTCACCGGACCACGTTCCTATCCAGGAATAGAAACTCCAGGAAAAGAGACTAGCAGTGCACAAAGGTGCCATCAATAGGATGCGCCCATTGAGCCACTGTTCTCTAGGACAACAGTCTGTGTAATGGTGGCTTTATGTAGCATGTGCCTGATAACTTGCAAACTGTTCGGTTTGCTGGCATTCATGCCTACTTGCATATGGCTTTGCTGCTGCAGAAATATAGGATGTACTTTCTTGTGAGGTACCATTGTGGTGTAAGTCCCAAGACAAGCATAGTTTTATCTCTCCCAACATGGACAATTGTGCCTCCATATGGTGACCCTATCCACATGATAGATCTAGAGGAAATATGGGAACCCACTCAAACCCATCCACCTAAAATGGAGTGCATAGCCACTGAGCATCAGGGATCCCTCAGGAAATAGGTGCACATGCATTCTCAAATGACGATCATGGATGGCCATCTAGCTACTCACGCTCAACTGTCAGGCTGGCTGTGGAGGTGATCTCGCCAGCTGGGTTTTCAGCACAAACACTGAATCTGCCAGTATCTTCATAAAAGACTTCAGGGATGTAGAGAGAATGAATATCACCTTCCTGCTTGATTTCAAAATCTGGGGAACTGATGAGACGTCGTCCCTCTCGGTACCATGTGACAGTAGGGGCAGGTATGCCGGTTACCTTGACAGTGAGGCGGACTGGCTCACCCTCACGGCGGTACTGTGGCACCAATTTTTCGGTGAAAGATGGCGGTGTCATGGAAGCTGCAATAATGTAGGAGGAAAACAATTTTTATGACAGAAAAAAACTGAAACTGTTCTACTTATAATTTCCTCTGTACAGCTCACTTGCTTTTAGTGTCTTGTGTCTCTTGACCCTGTCTGCTATAAATCCTAGGCCTACATTTTGCTCCAAATAAATTGAATAATATTTTTGTCACTACAAACCTCTGACAATCAGTTCAGCAGTGCTGGAAGCAATGCCTCCATTGTTCTCAGCTGAGCAAGTGTACTGACCACCATCCTCATCAAAGACTTCTGGGATGGTCATGGACACACGCCCATTGCTGTATGAGATTTCGAAGTCTGGCTGATCAGTCAGTTCTTTGCCCTCTCGGAACCACCTGATGGTAGGTTCTGGTTTGCCTGCAGAAAAGTAAAATGAACATTGAAATCCTAAAAGGTAATCAGCATGTAGAAAAAATTCACTGACAGAATAAAACAATGTGAGGTTGTTGATATGATTGTTACCATAAAAAGCATTTAGGACCCATCAAGACGCTGTCTTTGCCCCACTTGTCTATTTATTTTCTTGCAGTTTTTGTCTGCATGGTGTTAAAAGGTCCAAACTTATGAACACAAATTTTTTAAAAATTACATGCAAAATTTACCTGTCACAACACCCTCAAAAGTCACTCGTGTGCCTTCCATTACAGTGATGGACTTGAGTGCTTGCACAAACTTGGGTGGAACAGGAACTTCAATGGTCAGATCAACAGGTTGGAACTTAGGTGGTAGGTCAGCAGTAAGTGAGGCAGAATACCTCTCTGAATGCTTCATCTTCTTTTTGGGTCTGACCTCTGTCACCACCGTTTCTGAATGACTCTCACGTCCAGACATGTATTCGTCTTCAGAAGTGGTAAAAGTACGGCTTACCCGCTTCTCTGTAGTGGTGACTGTATGCACCCTGCCGAGAAAGTAATCCAAAGCAAGAGCTATAGGACAATAGGACAAGTGCACTGAAAATTTCAATAATAAACTTCATAAAGCATAAAAAGAAGAGCATTAATAATCAGCCTTAAAGGGCAAATGCAGTTAGAGTTTTAAATAATAAATTTTACCAGGAGTTAAAATCTTTCATAATAAGTGGTAATGAGCTACTGCAGAAAAAGTTACCATAAATAATTATTACCACAACACAAAAGAGAGAAAGTACTTTGAACTATCATGTTCACTCACATTTCACGTTCAAATACACCAGTTGGTCCCATCTGTGGGGCAGCTATACCAGTACTAGGCACAAGTGCCAAAGTGTCTGGCAAATCAATGGAGACTGTTCGAGCAGGTCGTACAGCTGGTCCTGGAGCAGGGACTGATGGCAGAGGTGGTGCAACAGTCAGAACAGCAGAGCAAGTGGCCTTGCCTGATGGATTCTCAGCTGTGACTGAGAAGCGGCCAGCATCCTCATCGAACACTTCTGGAATGGTAAGTCTGTATGTGTCACCTTCCATGGACACTTGGTAGTCCTGAGATACCAATGGCTCCCCATTGAACAGCCATGAAACCTATAGACAGAAGAATATTGTAGATTATCTTCAATTAGCAGCTAAAGCATGATGAAAACACATGGCAGTATAACTGATGATAATATACGATCACTTTGCAGGTAAATTTTACAAGTATGGTCAACATTTTGTAAACCCTAAATGCTTACAACTCTAGGTGTTTCAGCTTAGCTGATCCTTTAGTAAAATTAGAAATATATGGCTGCTGCATTTCATATTTTTTTAGAATAATAACAAAATGATGCTTACTTTTGGCTTGGGTGAGCCTGTTATAACACACTCAAAGGTGACTGAGTCACCAGGCTTGGCATTAAGGTCTTGGAAGAGTCTGGTGAATTCTGGAGGTCGCTGTGGTATTTGCTGCCGTCTTGGTACAATGCGTTGCTGCATTATCTCCTCTGGTACTGGCTGCACTGTGAGGCGTGAAAGGCAAGTAGCTTCCCCTGCTGAATTAAATGCACGTACCATGTAGCTGCCACTGTCCTCTTCAAAGACTTCTGGGATAGTCAGTGAGTGGACATCAGCAAAGGCGGTAATCTGAAATGAGTGCAAAATGGCATTTAAAATTTTTGCTTTTTTACACATATTGAAAGTCAGATCCTTTCATTATACAATAAAAAGTCTGAAACATCTGAAATGGCACAAACATGCTTGTCTACAGCTACCTCGATTGTTTTTGTCGGCTTGGATTTGGCTCAAATGACGAACAATGTCTCTTCTACACAAACCTGGAAGTCTGGTGAGCTCTCCAGCTGTTTATTGTCCATAAACCACTGAACTTCAGGCATAGGATGGCCTGACACCCTGCACTGTAGACATACACGTTGACCAGACTTGATGGTCAAATCTTTCAGTGGCTGTGTGAACTTCGGTGCCATCATCTCGCCAACTGATGCATCACTCATTTCACTGACAGCTGTAAAAGTACCCCAACAAATTTAATGCACCACAGTAGCTCCAAAATGAAATTAACATAAATTTGTGAGTTTGTATGTCAAAATCATTATAAGCATGATTTTGACAACATCAGTAGACCATAACTAACCAAATTATTGATAACCTATGGCTGACAGTAATATTATGATTAGCAGAAAAATCATAAGAAGCAATTAAGATTGTTCAAATTATTGAGTTTTATTTTTAAAAAACCTGAGATCAAAATTAGCATTTATAGCTGTACTTACTAGTATTATTGTATCCATACTTTTTTAAATAAATAAGAAAAATGTGTAAAATGGCCATATTATTCTCTTTCAATTCCTTCTGGATACCAATTATTTAACATTAATACCATCTGTAAACTGCTGGGATTCACATTTAAATAAATTTGTAAGCAAGCAGGTAATCTTTTTAAATAAGTAACATTTTTAGGCAAGTGCATGAGAAAGCTTGTTACTCACGCTCCACATGCAGCTTGCAGGTACTCTCAGCAGCACCATGAGGATTGCGAGCTATGACCTTGTAGGTTCCGCTGTCCTGTGCCACTGCTTCACGGATAACAAGTGTGCAATGGTCACCTTCAAAGAGCAGCTGGATGTCTTGAGATTCTTTCACTGGCTTTTCATTTTTCAACCAGATAACCTGGATACAACCAAGCAGAACTTTTTTTAACTGCCAGCACTGCATTGATATACTCACTGATTGACAAACTGAAGCAGCATGTATCTTATATATTTTTCCTACTTAGCACAATATGAAGCAAATAAAACAGTAATCTTGTACCTCAGGTTCTGGATGTCCTACAAGCACACAATCAAGGCGAACGCGAGCACCCTCAGGTACATCTTTTGTTGGTGACAAGAGCTGAGTGAACATGGGACGCTGAGGCTCAACATCTGTGGACACCTGTGACAAGTTTTCCCTGCAAAAGTATAAAAATGACAGCCATATTAACCCTGGTAATAACTGGAAGAGGTAACTCTTTAAATCTGTGTGATTAAATATGCTGACTCAATACACAAGGAGATTTTGCCTCAATTATAAAGACAACTTACACAGGGCTGGAGAACACTGATTCAATTGTGAGCTTGCAAGAGGAACGGACCTCCCCACCCATGTTCTTGATTATTACTGTGTAAGTGTCAGAGTCTTCAGCATAGGCCTCTCTGATATCCAGTGAAGAAAAGTTGGCTTCAATGGTGATCTAAATGATACCAAAAGATACAAAACATAATAATTAGCATTGTAAAGTGTTTCAGAATCACCTATGCACATCAATCATCAAAGTACCAAAAGAAGCAAAGAATAAAACTATCGCTCATATACACCCAGGCATGCATGCACACACACATATATGCAGGCACACACAAAAGTAGTTTTTCTACCAGTTTATCTTGTTTAAAACAATGTATTACTTTGTATGTAGCACTTGGAAGAATGCGTTTGGGTCCACGGAACCAGGCCACATCTGGTGCTGGTGAACCTGTGAATCGCACTTCAAAGTGAACACTTTTACCCTCTGGTGCTGTGATGTCATGCAGAGGCTGCTGGAACACTGGTGGTCGCATTGCTGAAGGGAAAGAAAGACACAAGATGAAAGCATGATAGACAATGTGTTCCATTTGTCTGTTTGCTGGATGATCAGACATGACAGAAAATGCATCTCTCATGATGTTAACAAATATTTCCATGCTGTGTTTTGGAAACTGTGCATTCCATAACTGCTATGTGTCAGCTGTGACACCAATGGGACAGTACTCTTATGTTCTCTCTTTTATTGCTGTATTTGTTAAAACTTTTTTTAATATTTTATTTGGCAAATAATATTTATTTCAAAAAAAGTCAGCATTTATCACCATTTTCAAAATCTTTAACATTAAATAGGGTTATTTTTTAAAGTTTTGATCACAGAACAATTTTCAGATCTAGGCAGTAGCACATACAAATAGACAAGATTTTATATACGCTCTAGTTTCAGTTAATTTTTTCTAAATCTTTTTTCAGGTGTTTCAACTGACTGAAAAGTGGACTTCTACATTAAAAAGTAAAAACAAACAACAGCTACTTCAGCTGCTTCTTTTCCACACATGCTTGAGGAATTTGTGCATACAAACATGAACAGAATAAGACTTTCTATAAGGATTTGTTTACAAGGTACGGATTTGTTATGCATGAAGAAAGTATGCCAGCAGTAAACATTACATGCAGTCCTAGTGGAGAAAATGTTTGTAACACAAAGTCCATGTGGCAATGCAGCCTAGACAGGAGGCTGCAAAATGTGAGAAAGATTTGAAAGAGAAATGTGCCTTCTTCTGTAGTTATGTTCATGTAAATCAAATCTACAATATAGAGAGGAAAATATGAACTAGCCAGGATCCTCTTGCAAATGAAAGTAGCCTCAGTCTGAAGTTCCAGGAGCCAAGCACTCTCAAGGAATCCTCTTGACTTGTGCAACCACAATATCCTCAGGAAAGATGGTAACTACAAATTTGCTACAACTAGTTTGCATGCAAACACCATGCCATGCTAAAAGCCACTTCGTTCAATGAAAGTAGGCAGGGCTTACAGATCACAGTGATCCTAGCTGAAGATGAAGCTTCACCACCAGGGTTGACTGCACGACAGGTGTACCTGGCAGCATGGTGCAGCCCCACCTGCCGTACTTTCAAACAGCACGACCCATTGATTTTAGTAATTATATAGTCTGGTGAGTTGTCAATGTTGACTTCATCCTTGTACCAAGACACTGCTGGTGAGGGGATGCCCACCACATGGCATTCTATCACAAGTGGTGCTCCCTCAACCACTTCCACAGACTTGATATTCTTTGTAAACTCTGGAGCTACAATCTGCTGATGGGTTTCTGTAAATCGGGTATTGTTTAAGTTAACATTTCACATACTGAAGTGGAAATTTCTAAGAGTGTATAAACTGTATGTTTGTGTGCACACATATATATATATATAAAATAAAGAAACATTATGACATTATAACAAACATATGCACAAACATGCATACATGGGACACTCCCTCATCTCTCTCTTTCTTTCTGAGAATATGTCCTTTTTAAAAGAAAAAAGTCAGCGTATAAGAAATCCTGTCATTTTAACTTACCCTTAACTGTAAGATAAGCTGATGACTCTGCCATGCCTGCTTGGTTTGTGAACCGGCAAGTGTAGCGAGCTGTGTCTTCAGAAAAGGTTTCCTCAATGGTCAGAGTAGCTAAGCCCCGATCATAATGAGTCTCATAGTCTGGGCTGTTGAGTGGTAGGTTGTCCTTGAACCAGCGCACCTCAGGAACTGTCTCACTTTCTACCCGGCACTCAAAGGTGAATCTGTGCCACATAAGTGGATGCATTCTGAGCTCTTAAGCATATAACACTCTTAAATAGCAAAACTCAGCCAACAAATAACACTGAGTTTCCTACAATCTTTATGTTTGGCATTACAGCTCCTTGGGCTATTTCAGGCATATTTCTTGATAAATAAAGGTTCCTACAATTTTTGTGTTCATTATTATAGCTCCTTGTGCAGTTTCAGGTATTTTCTTGATATTTAAATTGTCCTACTATCTTCATCTTTATCACTATAGCTTCTTGTGCAGCTTCAGGTATACTTTTCAATAAATAAAATTTCATACATTCTATATGTTTATTATTATACTCCTTTTGTAGCTACAAGTATAGTTTTTGATAAATAAAGTTTGCTGCTACTATAAAGCTCTAGATTTTGACTATACTTTTGACCAGATGTTAAGGAAATGAACACCTGTAAAATGAACAGTCATTAATAAAGGTAGAAAAGTGGATAGACTTGAGAATAAAGGCAGTCACCAATGCTTTTGGTTGTTGGTGAGTAAGGTGTTCGAGACTGCATTTTTGTTGTGGCCACCTTTTTGCGGAAGGGGTGCTAATCTTTCCTCTCTTTCCCAACCCTTTAAAAAGTCGACAGGTACCCATTCAACAGCTACATTGACTGGAGAGGGGGGGAGTTCACTGTGTTACACAGGTGTTAACCAGTTTATGTGTAGACGCCTAACTTATGCACCAGTGATCTAACCTCTCAGCTATCTGCTTCCCCAGTTAAAGTTTGGATATGACAATTTTGTTAACTCACTTGACACCCTCCACAACTTCAGCATTCTTAAGGTGCTGCGTGATGCGAGGTGGCTTGGGCTGAGCTCGAGGTGCAGCAGCTGCTGCTGCTGTTTGTCGGTCCATAGTTTCTTCTATGGGTGGACCCTGAGGATAAATTTTGCCAGAAGTTATAAATAAACTGGTGCAAATGGAAACAGCATGCAAAAAAAAGAAAAGAAAAAAAAAAGCTGAATCCTACTCAAATGTACATAATTCTGCCATTTACTAGGTGCAGAATCTCTTGCTGTCATGTGCATGTTTCTTATGCATTAACTTACACAAAACAGTCAAACTTGACATTTAGCTCATTGTAGGGCACAGGCCTTTCATTTTACTCTGTTCCTTGGAGCAGGAACAACAGAAAACAAGTGTCCAAAGGAAAATAACAAGATCACTATCGGAATGTAAAGACATTTTGAAAGATTAAATAAAGGTTCATTCACTTAAGGGTAGAATACTCTGAGGTGACTTAATTCTGACATATAAAATTATCGCTGGCATTGATGATATTAATAAGCATATTTTTTCAGCGAATCATTAATACATCATACCAGAAATTCTGAGAATAACACTTTTACAAAGTATTGCCATATAAATATAAGAAAATTCTTCTTACAAAAATTTGTTCCATTATAGAATGCACTTCCAGCTATTTTAAGTTTGCATAAAGCACTAACAGTTTTAAGAATCTTGTGGATAGGTTTCCAAAATCTGTGATTATTTCTATGAATTTGATTGATGAATGAAAGTCTTCTGGCATGTGCATCACAAAGAAAAGATGAATGGAGGAAATATTAAACAGTTCACGAAAAAGACCAGAGTTAGAAAAGCTGGTCTCTAACACTACTACTACTATGTAACAGTGGTCTGAAAGCAAAAGTAAACTACAAATTTAGAAAAAAATACATATAGACGTGAGTAATAACTTGTGTTCACACAGACAAGATGATTCTTAAATTATATAAAATTACTAAAATTGAAGTCTTGGAGCAATGGTGTGAAATAACCATTTGTGAAATTCTTTTTTTTTTTAATTTCAATAAAATAAGAAAAGCTATTTCAGAAAGAAATCTTTTGGCATTCATTTACTTTTACAAACTCTTGAACAGGTCTTGAAAAGTGCAGAAGGAATAAAGGAGAAGAAACATAACCTGTAACAAATACTTCTGACAGACAGAATTAAAATCTTCCTCTTATTATTAATCTTGTGAAGCGGTGAATGATAAAGAATAAACAACTGCAAACTATTTTGCATAGGGAACTCCAGTATTACTTTGAAACAAAACTGACCTGCTTTCCTTCTAGATTTTCTCTGAGAAGGGACAATTCATTATCTGCTTGTTCAAAGGACTGCATGATGTCTTGATACTGGATAATGAGCGGCCGAACCTTGTTGGCACCTTGATCACCTGTAATGCAATTGTTGATACAGTATCAACAGCATATTTTAATTGCTGATGCGGTGTCAGAACTACTAACAAATTTGAAACTAACTTTTTCATAATCTATGTGCGTGTGGCATCAAGCATACCTACATGTTAGTGCACTACAGACCCAGCACGTCCATTAACATTTTTTTAAATATGTTTTTCTGAAAAAAGTCTGAAGAACATTCTAGGCATCTGAGACCTCTTAAATGAAAATGAAACAAATAAGTTTCACTAGAAGATTGCACACATCTCATTAGACACTGACCATACAGCTGCAGAGAGAGTTCTGATATTTTCTGAAGGCGCTGCTCTTGAAGGGGCTTTCCCTGCTCTACAAAGCGCTCCAAGCTCTGAATAAGATCTGCAGCATCCTGTGGTGCACGGCACTCAGGTGCACGCCGCCCAATGTTGATAAGCAGCTGGCTTCCCTCCCGCATCCACATTTCACACTAAACATAAAAGATGTATTTGTCAGAGCCACATTGCACTCAAAACATAAATGTATTTGTCACAGCCAACTGAAGTAAGGTAAGAGGTGTCAGGTCTGATACTCTTGTGTCCAATTCCCTTTCTAGATATGATTACATTTTCAACTTCTCTTCCAATGGCATGAAATTTCAGACACTCTTGTCAAGTTAACTGCTACCTTACTAATTTTATATAAATTTATTACAGAACAATACTAAACAGTAAACAGAACTAAAGATTTTATCACTTATTTACCTGCTGGGAAGGTTAAGAATTCCCTCAAGTCTAAGAGAACACAGTGATCTGCACAATTATTTGCTCACAGCAATGCTAATTATAAAAAGTATTGTCTACCTCTTACTCTAATGTTAGTTAAAAATAATTCAAACAATAAAGACAAAGATAAAGAGTTTAAATTTTTTGTTTGTTTGTTTACCTCTTCAATGAGAGTGAAGTATAGAACAGACGTGTTTAGTTGTGTGCGATAATCTCGCACGCTTGTGTGGAATGTACTCCATTTCTTCTTCAGCACATCGATTTCTCTGTGGATGTTTTCTGAATCATAGTGTTTATCTTGCACCATGAGTTCTGCTGTGCTGATGAAATCTTTTATCTTTCTCTCAATCAGCTGAAAACATAATACATATGATCATGATGATGTGAAAGTGTTATCTTTATCTTTTGTGTATTTATGACTAATGTGCATTCAATCTCTATCTGACAGCTCCTTCATAAATATGAAAATAAATATATTTTACAAAACTGAAGCTGTTGACCTACAATATCACTAGCAACATACTGAAGCTGTTGATGTACCAATAAACACTATATCACTAGAAGCAGTATACATACTGAAGCTGTTGATGTACCAATAAACACTGTATCACTAGAAGCAGTATACATACTAAAGCTGTTGATGTACCAATAAACATTGTATCACTAGCAACATTATACATACTGAAGCTGTTAATGTACCAATAAATATTGTACTACTAGCAGCAGTATACACACTGCTTTATGTGCCAATGATCAGCAACAAATAAAGGGAAGTAAATGTGTTTAACCATCAAACTATAATAAATGCATTCTATAAAATGCCAGTCAAGCAGCAAAGAGACAGCATACCTCAACAGTCTTTTCAAACTGATTGAAAGCTTGAGCTGTCATCTTTGCTGCTGGCAGGGAGTTTCCATAACTTCCTCGCCTAGCTTGCAAATGCTGATGCAACTCATCGATTTCAGAATGGATCTGCAATAGAAGGTAAATCATAATTTGTTTATTCATCTATATAACCAATCCTAAAAACAAAAAACAAAAAAAAACAAAAGCAAACAACACATGACAGTTTTAAACTCTAACCATCTGCCCAGGAACTTATGATTAACCACACTTCTGCATGTTTCCATTTTTTAACAGACCTGTCTGAGGTCATAGTGAAACTGGCAGATTTGAAGATTCTGCCTCAGGCGCCGTTCCTGCTCCTCCCAAGTGGAATCCCACCGGCGTCTATACTCTGTCATAACATCCAATACTTGCTGGACATCTTCTCGTGCTGCTGCCTCTGCATCCTGAAGAAAAAGTTATAAAGGATAAAAACAGGTTAGTAACCAGAAAAAGACCATCAAAACAATCTTCATTGTACCCATCATGAACAATTATAAACCATCAGCAGCAACACTTCAATCCCTGAGGTCAGAAGTTTCAGAAGAGCAGCCCACTGGAAGCATCATTCACTGTATGATTTTTATGCGGCATCCTCAGCTTTTTAGGTGTAGATCACGCCTGAGTACTTCTATTTTGTTTATGTTATTTTTCACAATAAATTTTACTTCCACCATCAATATATAAAAGCAATATTTTAATATTGGAATGGTGTCCCTTTGCCTTACAAGCCTGAGGGAGGCAGCTCTCCACAATTTTTGTATTTTTGATTAATTTTTTGTGATTTGTTGTTTTCTCCGCTTGTGACTGCATCGATACCAGCAGTCTTCTGGTGATTTTAGCTTTCTTGGCCTGAGTCTCTATGGATCGATTCTGTGTTCCAACAGACTACACAGAGTGCTTTTATTTTTTTGCCGTTGTTTGCTGACATATATTGGACTGTGTTTGTATGTAAGTTTTGCACATTTTTGTTTAGCCTTTTTTTTGTAAAACACATTGAGCCTTCTGCCAAGTCCGGAAATGGGCTATATAAATTCCCTTTATTATTATTATTATATACATAACATTTTGACAACATACCTGTTGACGAACACGGCGAACAATCTTGTCTCCTTCTTCTGCAGTGTAGTTGATGAAATGTGAAACTTCTGTCTTCTTTCGCTTATGCTCTTCCAGCATAGATTCAGCTTGAGACAGGTCAGTCGGCAGCTGTGACTGCATATACTCTCTCTCTGTCTTCTCTATCAACTCATCCAGCTGTGGTAAAGAAACAACAGTTTCAGATTACCTTAAGTTTAAAGGTCTGTTAGATTTCTACAATTATTTTCCTCTATGCACACAAATATTCTGACAACATTCAGTAGAAATTAAATAATTTCTTTTTCATCCAGAGAAATCTGACTTCCATTTATGTATTCATGGACATCCATGATGTATTTTAATATCTTCTTCTGATTTTTAAATCTATACATGCATAGAGATTTAGGCACAAAAACATTTGGAAATAATATAAGCTCTATGAAGAAAACCAAAATTTCTGTAAAAATACAACTGATTTTTAAAATACTTTTCAAAATTCACGCCAACACAAACTCCATTTTAAGATACCAAAATGTAAATACCTGGTGACTAACAAACTTCTCTTTATTTGCAAGGAGTTTACACTACAACCAATTAAAAGCTTTATAATTAAAGCATTAATTCCATCCATATGCAATTACTTCCACAAATATACCTGGCTGACATTCTTGAAGAACTGGATGGTCATCTTGATTAGAATCTGATATTCATTCATGCGAGCTTGGAAGCGTTGATGCACACGAATCAGTTCATTGACAATTTGTTCCTTCTGACCTCTTGTGTCGCCTTTCAGAGACAGCAGCTCTGCTGTTTTCAAATGCTCTTCAATGTCCTCTTGGGCTTTCTGCATTACAGAATTATGTTAAATTGAATTAAAATGTCATCTTTTATGGGTGGAACTATTTTGAGGTATATATTCTTACTACTTCACAGTATTCAATAAGCACTTATACACAGGCTCTTTTGATTCTCCCCTGATATATTCTTCAAATTCATCTGAAGCTATTCTGATATACACCAGTCCACCCATACTCCATGGAGCTGATGAGCAAGTGGCATATATTTGTTTAGTCTGTCTTTCCTTAGTGCTTGAATTACGCCCATAAATCTTGTATTATAAGTATGGCAAATTATGTTATCAATAAGTTCAGAGCATTTACAGCACAGACAGAAAAAAGTTTGAGTTCATTTAAACATGTCTGCTTAGTTAAAGAACAATGTCTACCTGCCAGATAAGAAATAAACTCTGATTTGTAAAGAAAAAACTATTGGAAAATCATACTGAATGTTATTATCATATCAAATACTACTGTATCACCTGATATATGTGTGTGTGTGTATGTGCTCACATGCATGCACATGCAAACATGTACTCATATGTGCATGTGTTCACTCTCACCCCTCCTCTTTCTCTCCCTTCGAAGTTTCCAATGAAATCAAAGACAATCTTATGGCACATTTGCATGAAAGTCTGTGAATTACTCTGCCACTTAAGCTCATGTGACACATTAAAATTGTAATCAGATAATAAGAAGAGGATCTTGATGAGAATATTTTATGATAATAGATGTTGATCCAATTACTGTTGCTCAGAGAACACAATGGCTCTTTTGTTTAGATCACCATTCTTTGATGGGTCTTCACTGTTTTTCCACAAAACAGGTACCAGACAACATCAAAAACATCAAAGATGACTACCTTGGCAATGGGAATGAATTCTGTCAGCTTTCTCTGCAACTCTTGTGCCTTCTGCAGTGAGTTGCCCAGGTTACCAGCAATGTAGGGCAGGAAAAACTCCCGCTCAATCCTCATTACATGGTCAATTGTCTACAGAGATGCGCAAAAAAGGCTACCATTAACACAGAGACTAGAAATGTCCCTTCCTTGGTTTCATGGGTTTTTGGCATCATCACTGTCCAATTAATAACAGAATGATAAAGTTTTACAGATTCTGATATAATTTTCAGCCTGAATAGCAAGGTTTATTAATTATAGAAATGATTTCATATGATGACAGTGTCCAGAAGCCAAGGATTCCATGAAGCCAAGGACATGTCTTTGGGTCTGAATCTTTTAGAAGTACCTTATACATTGGCAGAAATTCATCAAGATGTGCTTGTATCTGTTGGCTTGAGCTTTTTGTAGAACCCAGCTCACCAGCAATGAGCGGGAAAAAGTCATTCTCAATTTTCATGACCCAGTCAATAGTCTGGAAACATAAAAAGGTTGGGGATTCCCTTATGAAATTCCACCCCCTGATTTTAATCACAACCCACTGAGGTCAGCAATAGAAGCAAAACATGACTTCCTTTTGTGGATTAGAAGCAAAAACAATTCCCTGGATTAGAAAACATACAGGAGTCAGTATTTATTGTCATTTTCATTTTCAAGCATTGTTACTTTGCTTAAACAAAGTCAGGTGAGTAAATGTGATAGTCTCCTTAACGAATTAATGATAAATGAGAATAACTTTTTCCAAAGTAAATTTTCAAAATCACACTTAAATCTGAATGCATTTCAGCCACAAAACAAAATAATACAAAAAATATTATGATGAACAGAAGGTAGAATAAGAATGACCACTTCAAATAATTTATCAAGGATAATGGAGCAGAAAAGTGCTGCCCGCATTCGGTCAAAATATGCAAATGATGACAAAAAATATGAGAATTAAATCTGATAAGGTCAAACAATGATGCAATTTTTTAATTGTAGATAAAACATAATGAAGACCAACATGCATGTACTTATCAGGTTATTATGTAGAAAAGAATCTTGAGAAAAACGAAAGACAAGTTTAAAAAAACATGAAATGTAAAATAAAATAAAAAGTGTACTTTTAAATATAAGGCACAATACCCGTCTGGCATCCTGAATAAACTGGTGCCATTGTGACTTGAACTGCTTGCTTGAAATAACATGTTGCTGCCATGCCTCCCAATACTGTGCCAGCGATGTCATGCGCTGACCATATTCAGTGAGAGATGACTCTACCAAACTGATGGCTGTTCGAACCTCCAGCCGTGAGTCATCTGTGATCTACAAACCACACAAAAAATTTAATACGTTGTTGACCCAAAAATATAAGAGTGGTTCAAATTTTCACATTCAGTATCTTTGGTTTATAAACCTCGAAATAAGCTTTTAACAGCTAGCTCAAGGAAGAAAAAGAAATGGTTGTTGCTTACCGTGGAGGAGTTCTGTAGGAAAAGCTTTCCCTTTGAGTTGAACTCCGCGAAAAGTTGCTCCATCTGAGTGTACATGGTCTGTACTTGCTGCAGAGCAGTGTCTGTAAGGTCCTGAAGGTCCTCAGTCTCGGAGCGTATAATATGCTGCAAGCTGTCCAAGCTTGTGGACAGCTAAACAAAAATGAAATAAAGGCTGAAGTAACAAAAATCTCTAACAAATGGTACAACGGATATCCAAAACAAAGATGCTAAACTTTTATAAGACATTCCACTGTTACTAGGTCAGTAATGATTTTTCAACGTCATCAGTTTCCATTGTTCAAGCATTTTCATTTCTAACCAATGCTAATATATTTTTATGCAAATTAATTTCATTCATAAAATGTTAGGTCCAGTTTTAAAAGCAAGTACACTTCAAGTAAACTTTTGGCATTCCTCACAGAGTTTTCCCATTTAAATTATTAAAAGAAATTCATATCATATTGTACTTCCTATTAGCATTGCCTATGCTGAATACAAAATCAGGATGGAACTTAATTCCACCAAAAGACTGTACCTGCTGCACAAGTTTTAGGAAAGAGACGTATATCAAGGCAAGCTGAATGCGGGTCTCAACGATGCGTTGCAGTCTGGCAAACTGCTTGTGCAGAGCGTCAGCCCTCTCAGCAGCATTCTTGGCCTCCTGGTCCCCTGACTTGACCAGCGCCATGGCGGCTGATGAGAGCGCTTCAAGATCCGCATTCTTATCCTGAAGGAAAAAATATAACAATTTCTTTTCACTATACTGCCTATAATTCTCAATTTTTATGATCTTTCTGTTGTAGATAATAATATTTTGTAATATAAAAAATATTTATATATATGTATGTCTAAAGACAGACAAAAGAAAACTTGATACCAGAAGTCGCTATTGAAACATAACACATACCCTGATATCTTCGTCTAGTTGCTCATGTACTTCAAGAAAGTCCTTGGCACTGGCAAGGCTTGTTCCCATGCTGGAGTGGCGGGCAAGCATTGAATGGCCTATCTGACTAAGCCAAGTAGACAGCTGAGAAAAAAAAGTGTTCAACTTTTAATTAAATCAGCACTTAAGACACAACTGCTGAAAGACTAGGGGTGGGGGAAAAAAACTACTTACGCTATTGTAGTTTTCTTGGAAGTGTAGATAGGCCTGACTTCTCTGCCACGCCTCTGCCCGTCGAGCCTTGCAAAGTGACTCAAGGTGTGTGCAGCGACTGTGGAGCTCATCCAACTAAAAAAAAATTGAGTACCATAACTTCACTACCATCTTGAGGTAACACTAAGCATGAGCTTAAAGCATACATTAACTATTACAAAGATTTAAGATTTTAAAATAAGTGAAGACATGTCATGACAGGGTACAACAAAGGATTTGCCAATTGAAACTTTTAAACTTTATACTATATTTGCATTAAAATTTACTCAGATTAAGTCATTGTCACATCATCATTTAAATTTGCTCCAGGATGCATTTACGTGTGCCCTATCTAACTTGCAAGTCTGTAGATATAACCAAACCTTCTTTCAACAAGTGATGAAAATATGCACTACTAACCTTGCGTCTCACACCATCAGCCCCAGGGTCGACGCTACTGACCCTCTCTAGTAGCAGCCGACCCTCGTGTATGGCTTCAGTGGATACATCCACGATGGCGTTAGACAACTGGGAATGTCGCTCTGCCAGCTCTGCACTGTTCCTTGGCAAGTCCATGTTGTTGAGTTGGACTTCTACCTGATCCAGCTTATTTAGAGCCTGTGTATATCACAGACAAATACTTAGTCTATATGGGGCAGATTATAAATAATGTGCATATGCACAAATTAAATTATAAGTAAAGAATGGTGCTTAAGTTCTGAAACACCATACAGTAACACTTTTCCTCGAGCTTGTTTTTGTGGCTTAGGAAATAACTAGTGGATAGTGATAAACAATAAATTATTTTCAAGCGGTCAGGATAAAATATGTTTACCGTTTCTGCAAGGTTGAAGAAAGATACAGCCATGAATATATTCTTCCTTCTGTTGTCCAGTTTGATCATGAAGTTTTCGCACTCTTGGTCAACGAGCATGAGGCGCTGACGAATTCCTTCAGCATCAATATTTGTTCGTCTTAACAGACCATCAGCAGTCCGGAGAAGTCGAAGCATATTCTCCTGGATCTCCTGTGGTGACAAAGAAAATAATATATAAGCAATAATATTAAGTCATACCCTTTCAAGATCTTTTACTTTTCTAGATCGATGTGAATGACAGAGAGTCTTATACTCCCACATTTACCCAGATAACACTGTTATAAGACATCAGAATTTTATAGACAGACAATAGTGTTTTCTCCAGTTCTGGAGACCACAGGGTAATTTTAATATATTTTAAATGACTTATATTTATATATAGTTCCTTACTGAAACCCACCATAAAAAAATCTAGCATACCTAAAAACTGGCATACTTAACTCTGGTCTTAATAAAAATACTGCTGAGTGAGAGAATTAATGTAACACTCTTACTCTAGCCTCAGCTTCAAATTGACTGTGCTCTTCCTGGATGCGCTTGGAATCAGTATAGGATGTTCCAAGGTCTGTTCGAGTTAGGTATGAGGCCCCAATAGTGCGGAACCATTCCAGGATCTGGACAACAAAATCAAAATTGATTTAATTGTTTAAAAATTGCTCTTGAAGTTTTATAAATGTGGCATGTACATTTTATGATCTACAAAACTTCTTCTCCTGACCATGGTTTATGAAGATTACACAACCAGTTTAACAAATGTTCCCAAAAACAGTGGTTACCTTGTTAACTTCTTGGTCTAACTGGCATAAGTGTAGACATTGTTCGAGTTGGATCTTGCGTTGGGTCCAAAGTTCTTCCAGGTGTCTTCTTTTGTCGTGTAACAGTTCTAGTAGGTGTTCAATACCATAGCAGGCTGCAGTAGTGGCATGGCGATTTTGTATGTCCGCATGCATACCCATCTCCTTGATCTGGTCAAGAAGAGACTGCCCCAGGTCAAGAGTGAATTTGGAGGACTCAAGAATGGCTGTAACAGAAAAAGTATTGGTTCAAACACCTGCATAGATTTTTTTCTTTATGTAATTACAAATTTATTTCTATATTGTTTTTGTATTTCTTTTCAAATTAAGGTGCTCTTACAAACATCTTCCCATCCACAAAAGACATTAAAAAGAACCAGATAATCCTTTAACAATTCTCAGCACTATCCCATTTCCTTGATGGCAGTAACATCATCACTTGCATTAAGTACATGTATATGAGGAAGATGTCAGAGAAGGCACGAATAGTAAAATTCTGTTTACTCACTTTGTTTCATGTCATTATGCTGCTGCAGAAGTCTACGAGCGGAATCAACATCAGAGGCCAGAGGAACACCAATAAAATTACCCTGGGCTTGTTCCATTTTGGATGACAACTGAAAAAATAATCAACAACATATAAAAGGACAAATAGCCCCTTACTGTGGTTTGTATAGCTGTATCTTGAGCATAAAGGAAAACTTTGTTAGATAAAGCATACAAAAATCTTGGCTAAAGGCATATCATAGTAAATTATTAAATTTTTATGGAATGTTTATAGGATCACAGGATCTTGCTGGCAACATCTACTTACATCTTGTGCACTCTGATGGAATGTAACACTCTGTTCCAGCAACTTGCTTCTGTACTGCAGCTTGTCATTAAGGTCTCGCCAGGCCTCAGCCAATGTGTCAGCCATTGCCCCATGTACATCTGTCTGAGAGCGGTTTTCATCTGCGTATACATCTGCACGACGCAGTAGTTCCAAGACTTCCCCTTCTTTTGACTAATAATAAAAAAAGAACAATTGTGTCTTTGACCAGTTATATAAGAAAATTATTTTTAGATACTGTGATTATCTTTGGATGCTTCATGAACATCTCAGAATCTGACCGCTGAGAAGAAATATTGTGTTTCAAATTAACTTAAAACCATGGCATAAAATATAAAGATATGATGTGCACTTGACAGAAACTATCTCTGACTTCTAGCTTTTGCATCACTTTATAAATTGATTTGGTCTGTAGTGTGCAGTCAGTTAAGCATACAGAGATGAGTATCACTATTTGCTTCTCCCAAACCCCTGATTTAATATCTTTGATTTCATATAGAATAATTTTACTTACTTTTATGTAATCCTATTAACTAAACACTTTGCACATCCTTAAACACAGGAAGGGAGTGCAAATGGACATGTAACTCTTAGCTAGGTCAAATGATTTTGCTCTTGTGTATAATAAAAAGATAACCTGCCACGTCACATTATAAAGGATTGAAATAAGATTTCTTTATTGTTCAATGCTAGCCACTTTTTAAACTCTAGTATTTGTCATGTGATCACACAAATGTCATAAAGGGAAATTGGAAGGGCTATGCAGCAATAAAAGACTGATGGTCATATAATCACAGGTAAAGATTCCCAAAATATGAGAAATGTGCAGCAGAATTCTTAAGTATACTTATTTCAAAATAATAATTCTTAAACTTGACAATTCTTGAGACAACAGCATCTGCTGCAATTAGGAAATTCCAACTAATACCAAAGAAAGCTTTTAAATCATAGCTGCTATAAAGGAAAGAGAGTGTTGGCATTACAAAGCTTATTTACATGCTTTATTCCATGGAACGGAGAAATGCCAACACCTTAGGCCTTGCTACTGCCACAACTTTTCCCCACAAAATTAACACTAGACTCAAGTGAAATTTACTAGCCTGTGAACATCTGCCAACACAGAAAAGAGATCCAAAATTGTGAGAAAAAAATACCTGATTTACCAGGTGGAGCACACACAAAATATTTATCTCAAACCAAGCTATTAAAACGGACTAAAAAGATAAGGGGTTTTGAAAGACAGTCAGTGACACATGGAACAACTTCTCTGAAACGTGAAAGAAACTAAAAACGGACATGGCTTCTGTGAAACAAAAGCCACATTGGGGAAAGACACCTAACAAACAAACAAACAAAATAAAAAATCATGTGATTCTTAGGACTAACACACAAAAACTCAGAATTCTAAGATTAAACTCTCAGCCATCTTATATAATCATATGAAACAAATATACAAAAGGAGCATAAACTAATATTTCTGTGTAACACACATAAAATACACTTGCTCTTATACTAAAGGTCATTTCATTAAGATGGACTTTCTATAAAATCTGTACTATTCTATCAACACACCTTGCAGCTGACACACTCACTTGCCACAAACTCCATCTTCCTGAAATTTTTTTCATTGTCAATATTTTTGCATATGTATATGTATCAGCATTATTGGACTCTCTCTCCTCCCACTTTTTCCTTCTAACATACCACACCTTTTCCCTTTCTTCTCCAGCCTATTATGGTAAGTAAATTCTATAAGAATTTTATTTTTAGTGAGCTGCATTGAGAATAGGGCTTGTATTTAAGGTCTTTCAATTATTGTCAAACACAGTACTGATAAACTCTGAGACATGGTCACATCAAGTATCAATGCTCTTTATTAATTCATCTTTATATCATTATGGGGTCTTAAATCAAGCAATCAGCAAGATAAATTGTGAAGTAAAAGAATTCGTGATGCAAAACCCTGAAGCAGAAATGGCTTCTTCTCATTCTCAATGTCCTTGGATTCAAGTTCAAGTTAAAATGTGTGCCACGAACACTTGCCTTATGCTTGTGACTGAAAGTTCCAGGAACAGCTAAAGTTTTCACAACCAAAAAGATGGAAATTTTAAAGTCCAGAAGTACTTGCAAGCAGACTACATAAGTATTTCTTTTTTGCAACAAAGCAAAACTTTTTGTTCTGAGCTAAATCTGAAGCAACAATAAAACAAAAAAAAAAAACAACTAAAGAGAAAGTGTGACTGGCATGACAAGAAAAAAATGTGACCAAAAAAAGTCAATCCTTCATCAGACACCTTGAAGAACATCAAACAGAGGCACTGAGAGGATACTCAACAATCATAAGCAAAGTCTGGCTAAAGAAGTGAGAATGGTAGCTGTGATACTGTCTGAAGTGTAGTTTCAACAATCATTGATGAAAGGTAGGGGAAGAGTTTGATTCTACTTTCCCTAAATAATCAATCCCCAAAAAGATTAGGCAGTACCTTCAGCCTGAACAGAAGCTCCTGGTGCTCATGCTGAAGCTGAAGAGCCTCTTCCAGATTAGATCCCACATCCATAAGATCGGGCTCCATTTGGTGCACACGAACACGTATCCATTCTGCGCTCTGAAAGAAAGCCATAAATCACTCCAACAGTTACTATGAACTATATAAGGAGTTTCATGATCATGTCTTAAAGGGAAAGTTTATACTATGCAAACTGCTCAAAATAACCAATGAAATATGTCTATAACAAAAATTTATTATGAACATAATTTTCTTTTAAATCTAAAATAGAGTGTGGATCTGGACAATGTTTCAATTTAAGAAGAAAGCTACCATGAAGCTGCAATTTTTATAAACTTAAGAGCTGTGGTTTTTAACTATATCTAGCATCTTCAACTATCAGGGATTTTGAAAAATTAAAACTAAAAAAGCTAAGATGAAAGATAAATAAATCACTTCATGTATACCTCTGATTGTGCACACATACAAAAGCATTGTATAATAAACTGTGTGTGAGAGAAAGAAAGACACAAAGAGCAAAAGGAGTGATAGAATAATCAAAGACAAAGTGGCAAAGCATATAATTGTATATGTGCTTTAATAACTTCATGAGTTTGCATAATTCTGTAAGTGCATCATAATCATAATTTGTAAGGTTATATATAAATGAGTGTGCCCATGCATATGTGCATACAGCTGAAATGTTGATGCTTTGTTATTTTTTCCACCTACATAAAAAGCTGTTGCCAAAACACTAAATTGTTCTGAAACTCAGTAAACAAATACTGCGTCTTTTAAGTGTGAGCAATAGTTTACAAAAAAACATTAAGACATCAATGTTTTTTTTCTGTTAAATGCTATTACTAATTTGAAAAATGCTGCCAAAAAGACCAGGATTCTGGTCTATAGACAGAACAGCGTCGGCTAGGTGAGGCAGCTCACCTGGCAATGTGCCCATATGATGCATATACAGAGCCTCCCCCTACCCTTAACATTACAAACCACACTGCTGCGGCAAGCCTGAAAATGCCAGGTATCAGAGTTTGCCAGCAAGAAGCTACTCTCCTCGCAGGAATTCCTGGCAAAGTCCACACCTGAAACCTGGCGCACTTAGTCTGGACCACAGCATGCATGAGCAAACCTAGTTTGTCTGCTAAATACTCAGAGTGTCAAGATGGCACTGAAGTGTTGCAGGGTTGAAGAGTTGCAGGGTTGAGGTGAGAAAACAAAGTGAGACTGTGCACCAGGGAAGATAAACTGATTTCTATTTTTCTGCCTGTGTCATGTTTCAATTTTCCTTGACACTCTGGACAAGGACCAAGTCTAGCAAGAGGCAGTTTAATATACTTTGTTCAGCTAATGGCAGGGACGGGCATGTGGCTAGTCATAATACACTCACACAAACACACCCCTTGTCAACAAAGTGTCATATTTTCAGTGTCAGGAGCACTATATATGGCCAGATGGTAGCTTAAAAAAAAAACACTGCCAACCACAGTTAAACTTCAGAGTATGAGAATTAAGATAAAGAAATAGAGAAAAAAGCTACAGAATGGTCCACGATAGCAATATGTATAAAGTTTCAGTGTTCATGATAAATGTTACACAAGGAAGGTATTAAACTGGATAAAGAAAGCTATACTTCTGTACAAATACATATTTATACACAAGAACAGTTTGTGACCATTATAAGCTTTTTGAAAATCTTCCTGATGCAATATTCTGGGTTAAGGTCATTTTTTTCATGGTCAGTGCATTTATATGCCACCAAACAAAAAAAAACCCTTAAGACACTGGTAACTGTTCTCAATTATAATAATGTATACACGAAACTCATTATCTTGCCCAGAATGCTAATTGTAGATGGGTAATATATGTAAATGACACAAATCTAGCCTAAAGGCATAAAAGGCATATCATGAAGCCTAAAAGGGTTTGCCCTTCAGTTGATAAGTAGCACCATTCATAAATTTCACCTTAAGGCACAACCCAACATACTTTTATAAATCATTTCTTGGGATTGTTTCACTATTTCTCTGAGTGACAAAATAATATGTTGTACTAAAAAGTCTAAAGAAAACAAAATGAATAAATAGCATTTATGAAAAAAGTTAAAAAATGCTAAATATTATGGTTAAATATTACATTACATACAACTTTTTTTAAGTACTAATAGGATTAAACAACACATAAAATAGTATAAAATTACTATATTTTTCTGAAATAGATGCCCACCATTTTAACTTTTGACCAGGCAAAACATCAAGACACTAAAGGGGATTAAAATATTGATCTAAATTCAGCTCAGCTAACAGTCATTCTAGCTTAAAGAAAGAAAAGTAACAGTAAAGAAATGAAAAGAAAGTAGCTTTCTGAGAAAACAGGGGTCTACATATATGGTTCATTCCCAACTCCTCTAGACAATGTACAAATAATGAGAAAAAAGGAGTGTTACTGCTGTCCAAGAATAACAATACTGGCTTATTAAAATAAGAAGTGTACCAGCAAAAACATCGAGCAATATACTGACACTTTCATTGCACCATACATTCCACCTTTTTAACTCAAGTATTAGGAGTTGTCTTAAAGGGCAACTAAGGGCCAGAACACCTACACACATTGTGAAAAGGTTACCTGCTGATAATTCACTTCAGGCCTGCAGAAGCCCGACTGGTGTTGCCCTTACTACACTGCCAGTGAGTGCTCACATACTAAACATTTTGCTTGCTATACACAAAGAAATGTGTCAGCTGATGTTAATGACTTTTAGAGTCAAGTCTGGTATAGGTTGCAGCAAGTTTCAACATTCTTTTAAGTCATAACGTAAGGGCCATGAAACAGTAAGTGTCTTTGCTTACAAACATCAAATCTGAGTTGCTTTTAAATAACTCTTTGTGCTGACCTACAATACTGAAATAATATAAATCTGTTTTTGAGGTACTGCTTGCATGAAAGTGATATGCAATCATCCATCTTGCTAACAATAACTATCGAGAACATGTCTTCACCTAACAGGGGTATTGTAGGAAGGATCAACACTGACAGGAAACGGCTGCCGGGAGATGGGTCTAAAAGGGGCAGTTTCCATGGAAACGAAATACCAGGTATCCAAGCAATAAGAGATAACATACCCTACCAGTCCTCCCCACCCGCTCACCCCTCTTCTTTCTCTCGCTCTCAAGCAAACTCAAGCCTCGGACTGGTGGGGGTTAATATAGTCGATCCAAAACCAGCAGGGAGAAGCAAGGTAGTACTGGTTGAGATGCATCCCACTCTGCATTCAGCTATCCCCCCTGCCCTCCACCAACCCCCCACCCCCACAGTACTATCGGCAGGAAAACTGCCCTCCTTACTTCACCTACGCAGTTATCAGGCGATCCTCCCTGTGTTCCCAACGACCCCGCCGGCGTCTCGCCTGTCTGACGTATCACCTTGGTCACATGTTAATACTTCCAGCAAAACTTCGATGTACCCAACCCCTCATTTCGTGACTAGTCATGATAGGGCTCACTCAGAACATTTGCAAAAATCCGTATAATGTGTAGACGTTGAGGGGCAGAGGCACCTGACATTAGACTTCTTTTTCCTTTCCCCAATTCACATTTGACTTCTTTTTCTTTTCCCCGTTTCACAACAAATCTTGATGAGTGCTGTTATCTGATTTCTCCTCACCATTGTGACGGCATTTTCACTCCCAAACTCTTAATACACTTGAAACCAAACTATGAGGATTCAGCTATCAGTCAAATGAAAGAAACACAGTCCAAGCGCCTACCTTTTAAAAAATGTTAGGAAAATGGATCAGGTATTATGTGCACACATTTTGACACAATATCACATTATCTGCAAGATGTCGTAGAGGAAATCTCTTCATCTGAATCTCCGTCTAAACCTCTTTCTCTTTTTTCTAAATCTATTTTCTGCAGACGGTTACTGTTGTTCACCACCGCATGTATTTCCGCTTTTATATGCTTAGTCAGCTTATGAAACTAAAAGTTCGTTATTTATCCGATTGTTAGTTTATCTGAAAAAGTAAAAGATGTAAATTATACTTTTATAGTTCTGTTTGATGAATTGAGCTGGTCAATGCCATATGACTAATTTTAATTGAAATCAAACTGTAACTGATGAAAGACTAAGTGATAGGCAGACAGAAAGAAGGAGAAAACGGGAAGAACAACAGTTTCATTCTCGAGAGAATTCACATGGAGAGAAATACCACAAAGCTGCTACACTTCGGAGATGCGAACCGTCGCCTTCCAGAATCGGTTAACTTCCGGCAAAATACATAGTTCAGAACAGTTTACAACGGCCGTCTTTCTATTCAGTCGTATTACTTTATTACCTGGATGTACCGCCAAATCGAGAACGCAGGTATAAATAGAGGTACATTCACAAAAATAGATTGGTTCCGCCTGCCCAATTCTAATTATAAAAAAGGAGTACTTGGCATAATGTAGCTAATTATTAAATAATGCTAATTTCTGTATCTGATGTATAATCATGCATCAGAGACTGAACACATTCCCTTCCGCTAACCAAATAAAAAAAATTAGTTACTGTGTTTTTATGCCAAACACAAACCTCACAATGTTGTTTTACCCCCCCCCCTTTCCATAAAAAAACTATTCCTGTCGCTGTCAGCTGCTTGAGGACTGCAGCGAGTCCTTCATCCTGTCAACATTTAAGTATCAGCGCATGTTTATTGTAATACATGCTTAGGTTGTGACAAGCCCTTATCTGTAACACCTAGCCATGTCTACTACATATCACCTTCACACCGGTAAACATAATGCACCATCTTTCAAAACTGTCTTAACTTTAAGCCATTTCGTTAAAAAAAAAATCACATATAGTTTTATTACATTTTGCATATTTAGATTGCGTGTTTATATTTAGATCACACACATACAGTCTAAGAACTAGTTCAGGCTTTAATACTGCTGCACTGTTTAATACAAATTTTACCAAAACCTATACCTTTGTGAGTGTGTGAGTGTGTGAGCGCACGCGCGCGTGCGTGTTTGTGTAAGCGAGGGAGACATGAAGACATAGAGAACGCCCTTTATGCTCTATATCTGGCTACAAGCCCTACTGCAGCCTACCGCATGCTGAATCATTTCTGGCATGAGCATCATTCCCTTATCGCCACCCATTTTATACATACATATAGATAGAGAGAGAAAGAGCTAATACTCATCATAGCCCCAAATAAAGTGACGATTAATAACTACACAAAACATTACAAATACCAACAACAACCAAATCAATAATTCCACTGAACTTTTCATTCACCCTGTTTCCACCTGACCATTCCTATAAACGGCTAGGTGTGGTCTTCTCTCTTGGGATCAAAGTAAGACATCGTAATGACTCAGGGTGAACAAGTCACTGCTCATAATTTTGTAGCTAAACAAAACTGAAATTTCTGCTGCTGAGTAAAACCGACAAAAGATTTCATAAAAGACTGAGCCCTTTTCTCTACAGAGTCACCAATCAGCTTAGTTAACGGCAAACAAAATTAACTCATGCAAGGGGCATTATCGAACAATCCAACATACGAGCGTCTTTTTTGTTTTTGTTTGTTTGTTTGTTGCTGTTTTTTTGTTGGGTTTTTTTTTTTTTGCAAAATAAAAGTGCTTGTATGCTTCTGATGGTGAGCTCCCGTTGTGATCAGTGTTATGAAAGGCTCATTAAATGAATTTGATTACTTACTCTGAGAACGGCAAGCACCACCTTAGCTCGGCCTGCCTGTACCGCCACGGTACTGATGGTGGTGGTCGAAGGGGGAAACTCGTAGAGCTCCCTAGAATCTGAGAACTGTCTCGACATCTTGGTGGCTGCGCTCTCAGTGTGTTACACATAGGACAATATTTTGTGATAGAAAGTCAAGCAATCAAGCAGTAATGCACTTTGGTTGCAATGGTGGTTGGCTGGCGTGATGACCATTGGGTACATAAGGCATGCATGCAGCTACAAAATACACGGCTCTAAACAACACTTCTAACTGAACACCGGTAAGTAGTCAGCTTGGCATATAAACTCTATGGAAACTGTACTTTAGGGCCACGTCGATCTTTCCGGGGGGTGGCAGGTTCCATACATCTTCGTGTAAGGTTCCAAACTATTTTTGACTGGACAAATCCGTTTTGCGCATCGCTTTGTCTCTAGTCTTTGTGCTTTCTAATTGTGGAAACTTCTGACTCAAGCCACTCGGACAGAGCGGATAAACTTATTACAAAACATTTTAACCGCCTGTCCTCCCTCCAGAAAGACTATGTCCAAGAGGGCCATTCACTGCACCATTGCCCCAGTGCAGGCTAGAAAGAGGCAGCTCCCAAATAAGGCGAGGGCTCCTCTGAAAGCGTATACCAGGAACCTCCGCCTGCGAGCCGACTGGCACACACAGGGCGATCAGCCACTGCGCTGTACGAAAGATGCTGTGATTACGCAGCTCTCATACTGTTCGACTACATCATCTGAAAGCGGTGGGCGGAAACTACTGGCGGTCAGAAATAAAGACCGTTTAATTTTCATCGACAGGTACTTGCTCTCTCCATCCCCAGCTTTTCCTCGCCGAGACTGTAACAAAAGCTTGTGCTTGAGCACAGGTTATTTGTTCCAACAAAATTAAATTACATATATATATATATTGTATACGTGCACATGATTCACACTACTATGTCAAGCAGTGTGATTCCAGCTTTAGGTGCAGGCCAGCAGTTAAGCAGGATGATAACTGTGTTGATCAAACCTGCTAGTCAAGGTGTGGCGAATTTCTATGAGTAATGCCAGACAACTTTCGACGTGTCTAGAGGTGCTCCGGCAAGGAAACGGCGGCAAAATCCTCCATTTAGCTCAGCGACTGTCAAAACAATTACTGCGCTTAACTTTCCTTCACCTGGGTCAGTTTAGCTGCAACGCTGGTATTTAGAGGCGGGTGGGAGCGAAACTGCGATTTGAACGGAAAAATAATCGTCAGTACCTAATAAAGAGACTTCTCAACCTGTGTACAACCTGGCCAAATTTTCTTTGACCGAGCACAGCTAGCACGGTCAGCGTACTCGGCTTGATAAAACCAGCACAGTATCACCCCTCCATGCCTTCCCATATATACCCAAAAATGCTTCAATGAGATCTGTAACTGCAAATCTGGTCAAACAGCGACCTCTGCGTCCACACCACTGTTCTTTAAAGCGAACTTGGCAAAGCAAGTCTAAGACATGCAAGAGCCAGCTATACATGTACTCAGTTAGTCACATCTCGAAGCATACCCTGCCCAGAAATGTTTATAACGTGCTAGGCTGGCTTCGCTGGCCATTTATTGCTTATTTAATTGTACTATAGTTATCAAGAATGCTCATCACTTCTGAACTTGTACAGTGTTCACAGTTTTGTATAATCTGTGCGCCATCGTGCCATACTTCGGACATTACGCCATGTACAATGAGGTGGAGATCCTCAGGTCCATGGATGTAGTTATAGTACTGTGATGTTATATCACTGTTATTCAGCAGCAAGAAAATCAAATGCCAGCATAAGAAGCCTGATGATTACAACTCTCTAACACTAAGTACAGATGAGCTTCCGAAGTATCACAATAAAATGAAGTCTCCAAAAACTATAGAAGATGAAAAGCGTTATGGATACTTTTATGTATGGAGTAAAGGCATACCGAGTATAACACTGCACATCTATTTGCAACCTGAAGGACAGAATGCGGGATAGCGCACAAGCAAAGCTCGCCCCATTATTTGTGGACATAGCCACGCCAGCAGCAGACAGTCGCGTGGAGTGGTGCTCTCGAATGAGGATGTTATTATTGCTGCAGTTGTTTAAACAGAAAAACAGTGGACTGAGGTACCAAGCATCGACAGAATCACTCTGCGGCACTGTAAGAGACAATAAAACCCCAGCTTTTCTACTTACATTAATCTAGAAACACGAGCCTAGCTTCTTTTCTTTTCTAGGAGGTAGGCATGTCGGGGTCGAGGTCGGAGTATGTCTGGAAACGTTCGACTTCGGCGCAGAACGGCTCAGTGCGTCGACGACCAACTATAATTATTGTTTAAAAAGTACAAAACAAGTACAAAAAGAAAAGGAAAACAATCGCGGGCAGACTATCTAGGTCTGCAGTATGTTTATGCGGAACTCGCTGCCGTAATCACTGGTCTAAATGTTCTGCCCCCATTCCACCTCACTGCAGGTGCAGGAATGTAAACTGCGCAGTCGAAACTGTCTACAGCACCGAAAATTGCCACAAAATTCCCGACCCTTGATCAGGGAAACTCGGATGGCACAAGTGTTAGACATGTAATGCAAAAACCTACGAATTTGAACACCACGACTATTTGTCAAGTGGTTTCTTGTTTGTGACAGAAAACCATGTCGCTATCGCTACGTACCAAAGACTCGTTCTACACAAACGGTGCAAAGAGTTGGGGTAGGGGGGTGAGTTGTTGGGAAACACGAACTATTCATGAAATTCCTGTCCTTATACTGTTTTAACTGATGTTACGCTGATCAATAGACCGGAAACCTTCGCTGATTGTGTCAAGAAAAAACGGGCGCAAGTACTGACAGCATAGATCTTGAGACTTCCGGTCCACTTTAGAAACAATGTCCCCTCGTTGCGAAAATGAATAACATTGTCCCTTAATTATTGACAGTGCGTTGATATCTACTGCGAGGTGTTGTCTCCACTCTGCAAGTCGGGATCTGTGGTGTAGTCTCGATTTCTGAGACTGAAGCGACTGAGGACGACACCTGGGTTCAGCGACCTCGGTGACGTCACATGACCGTCAGAACAACGGCGTCAACCACTGCGGCCAGTAAAACAGTTACCCAGCATATCATGTGTACAAATTAAAAACGACGCTGTGCCTGGCAGGTTGAGTTGCTTTGTTCTCGGTCAATTACTTTGATTTCTTGAGAAGTGTGATTGCTTACCATGGTTATTGCTCCTTTCTGACGATCCTGCTTCGTGTCTTGTTTAATCTTGAAGTGAACGCTTGCAGCTAGTGCTATGTTCGTATTTTGTGATCTTCTAACCGTCTTCACTCTTGCAGAGATCTGTTTAGTCGACACAGATATTATATTCTTACATATTGTTTGTCTTGATCTCACATCTGCTGAAGTTCTGTCCATGTCCTTTCGACACTTTAATCACTCATTCTTTGCCAAACGCTATTCTGGGTTATGATTTATCCTTCTACGGGGAGTTTTAACAATAACCGTTCGCTTTTACTAGTAAACGATGACTAATAAAGACTGACAATTTCTTTACAAGACAATGTTGTCATTTTTTAATCGTCTCTTTTACTGTAAGCCATCATTCTAGTGCAGAGGTGGGGAACGTCCCGGCCGCGAAATTATTTGGCCTACCCCGGCCAAGGCAGGCGCAGACGGGACTCGAAATTTAGTAAATCTGGGAAAGCATAATAGCAGCAGAGCCTATTTTTCGCGCACCTAATTACGAAAGGCGGATTGGGATGATTCTGAGAACAGTCAGTGCCACGCAGGCTGGGAATGTACACGTTGCAAAAGTGATAACACATTGTGGTGAAGCTATGGCTTGACCAAATATACCAGGTTAATTTTTTAAAGCTGATATTTTGTATGGCCCACGAATGATGTTATAAATATTAAAATGGCCCTTCCCTTTGGAGGAAAAAGGATTATCCACCCCTGTTCTAGCGCATCCGTCAGAGACCCTGTTACATAGGCGATCCTCATTACACTCTTTTCTGAACGCCTTCGGAATTTAAAACCATCGACCATGTGATTTTATGCGAACGGTTTTAAGGGACATTTGGGGTTCAGGGCACAGCGCTCAGCTGGTTCAAATCATACCTCACCCAACTTACGCAATCGGCGGCTGTTGGAAATGTTAGGTCTACCCCTGCTCTCATTAGTAATGGTATACCTCTGGGGCCCGTACTGGAACCAGTTCTATCCCCAATGTACCTGCAGCCTTTAGGTTGTACGTGCGATCGTCTGTGTCATCTCTGTGCGGAAGGCTCTCAGTTGTATCATTCTGCTGCCCCGTCCGATGTCGCTGATCTTCTTCAGCGCATTTGATGATGTGTTGAACTAGTGACATAATGGGTGCTGGTTGATAAACCGAAAATGGATGATAATAAAGCTGAGGTTATGCTGACGAGTACATAGCAGGGGCTGCGACAGGTAGGCGTGTCTTTGCTCACATTTTTGAATCATCTGACTGCATCTTTTTTGCCTTTAACGCACTGTCTCTCGATGTGGCCAACACACTCTCAGTGTCACTCGTTCACTCCCGAATCCATTACTAGGTACGCTGGTTTACCTGACGAGCTGAACAATGTTACCTGCGCTCTTCTGTCTCGCCCTTGTCATGCTTCCTCCACTGAGCTGCTTTGGACACTTCGCTGGCTTCCAGTTAGGGCATGCATAGAGAATTAAAGTGACCTCCCCGAGTTTTCAGCACCTGCTGGTAGTTCTCTCGACTACCCATGTTATACACCAGTATAAGATATCACGAGTGTTACTACCTCGGGAATGCCTTTCTGATCAAAATTGCACCTCTGGCAAACGCTCTTTTGCAGTCTTTGGACCCACAGTTTAAAATTCCACGCCAGTTCATTTAAGGCATACGTGGTTACATGGAACGTTAAAAAAAAAACAACTTAACGCTTTCAATTAATGCTGCAAAGACAAAATATCTACAGGACTGCAATTTAGTAACTGGAAATGACACGACTGTACTTTCATCAAGTATCTGAGTGCCCCCTTCCCCCGATGCGCTCTTGAGAAAGAGACCTAAGTGTCACTCATAGTACACAGAAAAAAAAATCTTTTAAAAGTCATGAAAGTAGGAAGATACACTGCAAAAATGACCAAACAGTTGATACGTTAGACATTTCCAGGTCATTCGTGACGTCATGAATTTGACCTCTTTTTGTGCGTAGTGGTGCTTGTATCTCGAGAATGGAAGGAGAAACACATATTACTCTGATGTTAAGTAAAAATCATCACAGTGATTTGATTTACAAAACCAAATTTGTACTCTTTAGAGTTCTAAAATGATGACTAAACTAGAGAAAAAAACTAGGGAATATTGCAACGCTTAACAAGAAATTATCGCTTGTATGATGCATGCCTTCGTTTTTTTTTTAAACCGATAAATGTGTTGCTGACCTCGAAATCTTTCTGCGAAGATAAAATATAGAAAAACTGAGAACACAGAATTACATGCACTATGCTTGACTTTAAATGGTACAGAAAAGTAATTACAGTAATATAGTTAACTCTTTGAAAAAGTTGTTTTAAACACAAAAATCTGCTTTCTCTCAATCTGTACAAGGTAAGGTCATCCCATAACCTTTTCAGGTCGTAGGGGAGTGAGGTGTTAGAGACCCCACTTTTCTCGGGGCCAGCATTTACATGAGGGTGGTGCCAATCTCCTCTCCCTCGCTGCCTTACCTTCCCTAACCCTCTATGGAGTCAGGTACCCATTCCCGTCAGCTGGGTCGACTGGGGGAAGTTTGCTGCGCTTATTGGGAATTGAACCAGCGCGCTCTCGGTTCGGAAGCCAGCGCTCTAACCACTCGGCCATCCGCTTCCCCTTCAAAGTGTACAAAGTGTTCTTGAAATGTGAAAGAGGAGCATAAATCCTCTTCATTTCACTATAAGCTTGTCTCAGCTGTTCCTAGTCGACTCTTGTCTTTATATCGATCTGGTACTTCCCACAGCGCACAAGACAGTCTGCAGAACCGTTGTGGTCCTGTATGCAGTACAACTTTACCTTGGCTGACACAGGTTATGCAGGTCTAAAACCTCCAGCGTTTATTTTCACAGAAGGTTCGAGTTCCACTGCAATGGTTTTGGGAGTGAAGAAGACAGATGATACAGCTGACCGTTAATATGATTTATAGAACACCGATGGAGAACAACCTACTGTGCTTCAATGGGGACATTCGAAGTTCAGTGAGACATCGTATACATGTTATACTTTTCTTCATTCGAATCTTCTTTTCTCTTTCTTGCCTCATCCACGATCCACGAACGAACATCTCATTCCAATCCGTTCGCCGCCTGGTCGCGGGGGCGAAAGTTAAAAAACGAAAAGCCAGCATCTTAAAAGGTAAACTGGTCTGAGCTCCCCAGACCAGCCCTTCGTCTGGGCACGTTCTGGCACCACGCACTGGCACGTGCACCGTGCGCCAAGGATCCTGGCGATTACAGCGATATGACCTGACCCGCACGCTGCGAGGGGACGGTTAAGTAACGATAACGCAGATATTTTAACCCGTCGCAAAAGCCTTCCATCTGTGCAGCTTCTGCCAGAATAATTTTAGCGCGCGCGCGTGTGTGTGTGTGTGTGTGCGCGCACACACCCACCTACACACGCACATACTTTCGCTTCTAATGGCGGCGAGTGCCCACTCCCCTTTGTTTCTAGGAAATGTCTACTCCGTTCCAAGCCGCCTTCTGTTATCCAGCTGTGACGAAGTTGGGATTCATAGCAGGTGGGGTGGGAGGGTTTTCCAGCCATAACCATCCACACTTTTTACCAATCTGTATTTAGACACATACACAAAACACGTCAGATCCAAATAAGCCATTGATATCGTAGGGGAACATATATCTATTTTAAACCGTTTTGCATCATGTTCACTGCCCACGTATTGAAAAGCGTACTGTCCGACAGTGAAAAGAGTTTTCAAGTGAAACCCCTCCCCCTAAAATGATGCATTTCTTCGTCGTGCGTGCTTTGACCACATCCTGATTCATTTTGATTGCTCTTCTTTCGCTCTTCAACTGTTAGTTTGCTAGGCTTGTTTTATAGTTTAAAAATGTATCAGCAAGTGTATTTTCAGCCTGCCACACATTTTTCTGGACGGTCGGGAACTGCACAGTTTATCGAGGCACTGCAATGCTTGCTGTTCGTCTGCTCGCTACTCTCATCCAATGACAGATGCCACAGAGTTTTCTTTACGCAGAATGAATCGGAGTTTCAAGAAAAATTGCCGTGCATTCTGCCTAATCAAAAAACGATATCTTCGTTTAACTTAAAAGACTTATTTATTTTTATTTATTTATTTTTTGCGATGAATTGTGGTGAATACTTGTAAACTTTGACATGATAAATCTGTTTACGAAATCCTAACAGTTTAAATCAGAACTTACAGTCCATTTACGCAAGTTAACACAAACACTTGAGAGTCCACCCGCTATCTGATGAAGCGGCCCTCTCCATCCCCTCCGTGGGGATCACGCAGTGAAACAACTGCGCACCTTCTGCCAAAACAAACCACCCTGCGCAGCGCTAAGCACAGGTGCAAACCGGCGACTCCAGTGACATGGCGCCTCGCCCACGCTGCTGATGAAACAACACCTACGAGTGAGCTTGCTTCACAAGAAGGTTGGAATATTAATGAAGAAGAAATACTAATTATCGTGAACAACACCTAAGACGAGGGAAGTGTGGTGAAGCCCTCTCCTACTGAAGGGCGTAGCCACTATAAAGGGTGTGGTAAGGAGCTCTGCGATTGGTGGATTATTATCTACCTGCAGTTTCGTAAACTTCAGTAACAGTTGTAAACAGATACCCACTACGTATAAAGTGTTGGTATTACATAGGCTAGATGGGTCGAACCTCATATAAAGGTTTTTCTATTTTCAGCCTTATGCTAGTCAAAACAGTAGTCATGAAACATTCTGTTTTTTGTGGAATTCTACCAGACATATGTGGTGTTCATTGTAGGCGGGATTGGCCCACCACCGGTAAGATGGATTAATGCCAAAAATCAGGACAGCATGAGTACTAGCCAAGTCGTTGGTTCTTCTCAAAAGCCCTAAATGTTACCCTTGCTGAAGTACGATTTGCCATGCAAGATGTATTTCCCTCTTGTGTGGTTAATGATTGCTGAAATAGCTTTGCTGTTGTGGCCAGCAGAGGTATAGCTTGCAAACGTTAATATTTTACATAAATGGCATGTATCAATAACAGCTCTTATTCACTGTCAGGGTATTTGGTCTCATACTTCACTGTTTCTTTGTAATTCATCAGTTACCATACCCACAGACATGACTTGCAAGCACTGACTTCCAACTGTTCCTGCCAGTTTTATTTACACTTACCAGGTCACATCAGTGCTTTACTTAGGCATGCAGACTAGATATGACTTGTAGAGCTTTCAAGACAAAGACATATGTAAACCTGTAAAGTTTTCCTATGCAATCTGTTTTACATATTTCCTGGTCAAAAAGTAACTGTCTCTTGGTTCTTCATTAAACACCATATCAGGTTTAACAGGTATGTGTATAATAGTGTCTTGTATAATTCATAATAAAGTCTTGGCATGTGATGAATGCTTCTCTCTCTCTCTCCATTATTGTGATATGCTAGATATAAATAAATCATTTATACTAGTACACTAGGTCGTAATACAAGTGAATTTAATTAAGACAATAATAATATTCTATCAATGCTTATAAGTGCATCTTAAACTGCACATTAAAAACTATTCTGTAACATTTTGAATGTGATGTAATCATACTGTTTCTGCTATCATGAAAAAACAAGATTGTTCAGAAATGTTAAAATGCCTTATTATACCATCCTTTATCTTGCTAAATGGGAAAACAATTTGATAAAAGTATCCTCACTGTTCCTGTCACCAGAACAACAACATATGGTCACAGGACTTTTGGCTACTGTGCTGCAAAACAATGGAACTCTCTTCCTTTCCATATCCGCCACCTTCCTACAACTGAATCTTTCAAATCTGCACTGAAAACGCACCTCTTCCTTGAGCATTTCTCCTAACACAGTCCGCACAATGCTCGTCCTTCTTAACCCCGCTTCCTTCCCTCTTGCTACTTTACCTATCTTTCTCGCAGAATCACTATATTTTTCTGTTCCTGTTACTTGATGCCTTTTGTTTTCTGTTTCGTCAGTACTGTCGTTTTCTTTCGTCCCCTTTGTTCTGTGTCTACTTAGTCCACGTCTCTTCCTCGTTTTAAGCGCTAAGAGCATGCTCTCTATGAATGTGAATATGCGCTATAAAAATCTTCACTATTATTAAAAGTGAACAAATGAAAACTGTAGGAATCGCACAGCTAAAATCTTGTTCGTTTTACACTTACATGTGCTAGTGAGCAGAGTGTAGAGCACTCTAAAATGTTTTTTCACTTACCTCTTGAAGTTGGTGGTGCAAATCTTCAGATGGCTGAAAAGGGGATGCACTAAGGTTTTTGTCCAAAAGTTCTTGTTTGGATGGTGCTGATCCCACTCCAATATGCTGAGCTTCATAAGGTTGTGCATGCGCAAGGACCACACTTTCTTCTTTTGGGATGCTGTTCTCACGTGGAGACATGGAAGATGAATCCTGACTACCCTCCAAAGAGCCATCTAACTGATCTGGTCTTTCTGAAATTGATCCTTGTCCTCTTCGCTTGGGCAGCTCATTCTGCTCATCCTTGAGGGAGCGCAGACTTCCAATTCTTCTTCTGGAGAAGCCTAGAGGATCATTCCTGCGACGGCGCTCTTCTGCTTCCAGCAACTTTTCTGGACTACGAGGACTGGCTTGCGCATTCTCTGAACGCTGTTTCCGAGGTGTGGGCTTTGGACGTCGTGGCTGATACTGTGGGTCAGAGAGAGCTTTCTGCATTTCTTCCCAGTACTTCTCTGCATCAATCATTTTACGATCAAGTTTTCGTAAGCGATTTGTCACTGTTTCTGCTGCTCCTTCTTCATCAACACTCATCCGCTTCTCCTTCCTGCTTTGAAATTTAAAAAAAAAAAAACATTAACTGTGCAGAGGTTCTGAATAAATAATCTCCAGCATGAAACACAAATTCGAACATTGTTACAATATTCCTGATAACAGAACTTTTAAAAATATGACTGATACATGACAAAACAATTAATTGCAATAAATGGGGAAACTTAAGATAACTGACCCTTCATAGGTAAGCACAGGCAAAGCAAGACGCTCTAGCAAAGCCTGGCCCATCTGCACCGTGTCCTTGAAATCTTTGTGCAGCTTGTCTCTAGGCAGCGCATAGTTTCGAGCTGTCTGTTCAATGGGCAGTTCACCTGCCAATGCTTTTGCAATCACACCCACAAGATTATCTATTCCATCGAGAACCTGTATGAAGAAGAATCAAATGATCAAGCACCTAGCTAACAAAACATCTGCTTATAGTTACATTTTTCATTTGTTTTTGTACAGTTTTTCCTTCATCTCTTTCCAATTTGTTTTCTGTATTCTTTTTAAATTGGGTCCCTTCCTGCCCAATTATGTTCGTCAATCATCTTACTTAGGTAAAACTGTACTTATGCCATTTGCTAGCCATGATTTAAGTAGCAAAGCTTAAAAGTATTATTAATGCTGTTTCCAACTGTTCTTCTTTTGAAAAATCTGTCTTACAGTCATCACCACAAGTGTATTGTTTTTACCTTATTTGTGTCTTCTACCAGATGTTATACACAGCAAGCTCCTTTTCACAAAGTGGTCAAGAATGGAAATATTTTGGCAAAACGGTGGAAAGTTATATTTTCTTTTTAATGTGCCTTTAATTTCTTTGTACTCGTTGAAAAAATTGCCTGCTATATACTTACTGAGATAAGTATCTTTGTATGTCTTCTGTTTGTGTAATAAGACTAAAAATGTTTTACACTGTTGTTTGAAAGTTGTATGAATGAACTAAATTTTCTTTTATCTGCTAACAAGTCATCCTATGCTAAACAAGCTCGTGTCTGTTAGATTTTGGCCGAGGCAATAACCTTGTAACATGACAATGTAAACAACAATGGCTCAGAATAACCTGTTTCTTATTTTATGTGATATAAGGTAAAATTCAGGAAATATTTTAAGCCAACTATTATCTCATCTTTTCATTAGCCCTATTTTCTTGTTTTCTACAATGGAATATTACCATAAATTTGACACACCATATAAAGTTACATTTATCTCAAAAAGTTGTCAAGTATTAAGTCTAGGAAAATGATTTAGTTATATTATAAACATCTTATTTTTAATGTTTAGTTAATCAGTCTTTAGAATGTGTTTACATCTAGAGTACAAAAAATATGTCAGGTACGCTGACTGCACTTACTTTGTCTGAATTGGAAAGGAACATTGCTGAAACTGTAAGACGATTTGCTCTCTCACTAACACCTTGAGAGAAGCGTTTCCAAGCCTCTTCCAGTCTCCGAGATTTCTCATGATTAGGTTCCATGGGATATCGAAGAGATCGACGTAGAACTGTGGATGCCTGAAGCAGCTGTTTGCCATATTCATACGTTCCCTGTAAAAGCAGCCATTTTTTACACAAACCTTGTGCAAAGAATAATACTAGTACAAAAAATACATAAATATTACTTAAATCACAAAGAATGTTCATAAAATACAAATGAAAACATTTTTACTTATGATTTATCACACAAAATAGTACCATTTGTTTACCTAGTTAAAGTGTTTTTCTGTTATATAGTTTTCTTCTTTGTCCAACAATCGCCAAATTTTCATCAGAACTATATTATTAAAATAATTATTGTGGTTAACATTTTTTTTGGCATACATCTAAGAAAAAAAGCTCACCACTTCTCTCAGCTGACAGACCTCTTAAATATTTGAAATAACAAGCTATGGTACTTTCATAGGTTACAGAAAGAACAAAAAAAAAAGTGAGAACTGAAATATTAAATACTTTTGAAATTAATATGACTTTTCAATTATGAAAAAGCTTGACGAGAAAGCTAACCATTGCTGTAGCTTCAAATTTGCGATTATCCTCCTGTAATGCCTCTGCTTCCTGAGGACTGTTGCCCATGTTTCTGTGTGCATGCACCATCACATCACACAGTTCTTCAATCCAGTCTATGGCCTGAATGACACACACATTAAAAGCTCATTACTTACTTCCCTGCAATAGATTTTGGATTTGTGATCAAGTTCTAAAATTTTTTTCATTTCAAAAAGATGAGTTATGCTACTACATTCTATTTAGCATGGGCCAGTGAAAGACTTACTTGGTCACAATCACGTTCACATGTGCGCAGCTGCAGCAGCTGCTGAAGCTTGAGTCTACGCACATCTGTAAGTTCATCACATCGCATCTTACGCTCCTGTAGTTCTTCAAGCCGCTGGCTGATGTACTTAGTCTGGGCTGCATAGTCAGGGGTTATGTCCTTGCCAAAAGCGTTCTTGACTGGGCGGGCCATCTCATCCAGCAAGATGTGTCCATCATTTGCAGTCTGTTCTGCAACTAAATCTGTAAAGGAAGCAAAATTCAGCCATTACTTTAAGGAATTTGTGAAAGTCTGCAAGTATCATCTAAGGATGTCAATGTCAATATCAAAGAAAATGGATACTGGTCTAGCACCAGCTGCAGGAAGGTGAGAGAAACTTACACAAAATTATGCTCCTGACTAATGAATGTTTCCTACTATGGTGTCTTCATACAGACTGCTTACCACATGCATCTGTCTTTTCTTGTAGGATTTGCAAGGCTTCCTCCACTTCTTCCACATTGTTGGCCACCACATCACTACACACCAACTCCAGCAGATCATCTAGCCGGTTTCCAAACTTAAAAAAAACAAAAAAAAACAACGGTCACTCAGATGGCAGAAGGCCAAAACATACATACAGGAAATGTTCTAGAATTAAAACAAGCTACAGAAGCCTATATTTTTTGTTTTGCTCACATCTTCAGCCAGTCGATGAAAGCGGACAGAGGTTATAAGCAGTATGCGTCTCCGTTCCAGGCGGCTGGCCATATTGCGGCACACTGTATCCATGTAGTCCCGTTCTGCTATGATGTCTGTACTTAAGGAAGTTGACGCCTCCAGCATCTCTTCTGCAGCGTGGCGCAGTTCAGCATACTGCCCATAGGTATCCTGCAACCATACACCATGATAGCACTCAACTAGGCCAAATATGAAAATTCCATAAGTTTATTTTTATAAAGATGAGGATAGAAATGTGCAATATTCCTGAGTAATCTAGAATTTCTGTAAAACTTACAATCCTTTTTAAAAATGGTAAAATGGACTAAGAATACCTCACGATAGACCAAGTGTGCACAACTGTTAATAGACTCTTTTTTTAGATTTTTTTCTCTTTCTTGATTTAAGTAGGTTGAAAATGTTTTTAGAAGTTAAATGCCACAAAAGAAGAAATTATGAGCATGCATTTTTTTAATGTTTAGTATTCCATATTTGCTTCCCATTCATATGGGTTAAAAGCTATAGAAATTAATTTAAATCCATTTTTCTGTGCAAACCTACTGTGCACTTTATTTCCATCTCTTCATGGCGCCTCCTCAACTCTTCAGCTGCTTCATATGAGTCTCCGATGTCAGTATGTGAAGACAAAAGTTTTTCTCCTGGTCCTAGCACCCAGTCTACTACCTGAATACATGTATGTGTTATTAAAGCATCTGAAAAAACTTCAAGTAATGCATTAACAGTCATTAAATGGAAATTTGTTATGTGCAAACCTACAGTGCACTTTATCTCTATCTCTTCATGGCAGTAGTGTTCTTTTATCATGGGCATATTCTTCGGTTGGGAGGGCCTGAGAAAATCTTGTTATTGGGTTTTCTGTAGAATGTGAAAGAGTACGCATGTCAGATCGTGTGGTCAGTCAATATCAGTTTTTACCACCAAAAAGCTCATATCTGCTTTCATGTTGTCCTAGCTGGATTACTCTCTACTCACTGATTTCCCTATCAGCCTTCTAGCTAAACTTCAAAGGGCTCGAAATAATGCTGCCTCTATTGTCTTCTGGAGGCAAAAAGCAGACCATGCTACACCCCTCTTCTGTGAGCTTGAACGGCTGCCAGTCCAAGCTCATACGAATTACAAAATCACCACACTGAGCTACTGTTGTCTTCACACCCTTGTCCCAGCATATATATATTACCACAGCAGTCGCTTTAGTACTTTTGTGTTGCCCTACTCTCTGTGCCATGCATCAAATGGGCGCCCCCACTGTTTGAAATATCTTCCTCCTTTTCTTCTTTTCTTTGAACTGTATCAAACTTTGAAGCTTCAGTTCTGGCCTTACAACCCATCTCTTGCATATGAAGAGTACAGTTCCACCCACTCCTCAGTTCCTCATCCATGTACTTTGTTTTTTCGGTGTTTTCTCTTTCCTGACATTTATGTTTCTTGTATGTTTGACTGTCAGTTTATTTGTAGGTTTTCTTGTGCACTGCATCGAGCTTCTATCCACACTTTAGAAATCTAGTTATGATTACCATTATTCTTGTATTATCAAGGCTACATAAAGTCTATGAAACAGATGGAACCATATATTAATCTGTCATATATATTTGTGACCTTATAGTTTTGATCTGTAATCATGTATTTTTAAAATGATTGGGAGAAACAGAGGGTTATTTACTCAGATTTTAGGAAATAGTGTTCTTGTAATAAGCTCAGACCATTCATTTAAAAAAAAAAATTAGCAGATCTTTAATGAGCACTGTTTTTTATTGTTGCAGCCAGGACATGGCACGTGCTAACACACATTTCATGGGGATAATGCTAAAAGTGTAACTGTAGAGTGTTGAAACTTTATTTGGGCAACCACTAATTGTTTGTTGCCTCCTGCTGTTAGTGTGACCATACTGCAAAGTTATCTCCCACAGCAAACATTTGTGGTCTCAAAAGCTATGACTGTACACCATTAGCTTTTTTTCTTCCTAATTAACCTTGCTGCTGATCCAGATGGCAAGGGTGTCATCTTAGCGCACTTGAAGTCTTTGCTGGCTATTTCAGGTTTAACCTAAGCCTTGAGATTTGGGATGACATGCCTGCTTTCATCATTTTATACCAGTAAGGGGTAGGGGGCTAATGTGCCATAGGTGGCTGGCTACCAATTGGAAGACAGCATTGGTTTGTGCTGTTATGGTGTAGCAGGAGGTTGGGTGCAACACCCTCCTCCTTACTGCAGCCCCCTCCATCCCATGTGGAGTTAACCCATTGCCGACCAATTATCCATTGGCTAGCGTCTAAGACCTCCTCTACAATATTGTCAGAAAACTAAATAGAACTGTCTTTCAGAAAATTTTACATTTAAAAATTTACAAATTTTGCTAAAGATTAATTTAAAATCAGATCTCAGATTTATTTCCATTTTTTGAGACTGAGTAAATTAACAACCGTAAGAGCTTACTTCATAGGTCAGTAACAGTTTAGCTAGCAAGAGTGTAAAACAAATGATTAACTCACCGTTTTGACATTGCGCTTCCAATCTGTGAACTGAAAATGTAGGTTGTATACTTTGTCTCTCTGTTCAAGTGTGTTGCGAAGCATCTCTACTCTCTGTTCAAGGTACTGGACAATTCTCTTCACTTGCTTTTGTGCCTCCAACAAATCAAGTGTTGGCACAGGTTCTTCATCTCCACCATGACTTCCCATGCCAACTGAACCTCCCACTGACTGTTGCAATTGATTTAGCAGCTCCTTCCCTAGAAAAGTACACAATGCTGATTTAGTAGATGCTTTAAGCTTTCTGTTTTCACTTAAACACATCAGTAAATGTTAATAAAAAATGACAGTTTAAGTCTAGGTGTGCTGGATTTTTGCCCTATATGAAATAGTTCAAAATTATACTTGTCACGAATTTAATGGAAAAATCTTTCAAAATTCTTTTTTCAAAATCTGACCAACTTTAATAAAGCAAAGGAAACTTAGTTCCAAAGATTTGCATCACCAAAAAGGTTTACAACTACTCACCAAAGAAAGTTTAGTTTAACACTCAAATCTGTTAATAGTTTGAAATAATGTAACAACTATCTGACATAAACAGAATACTGCAAGGATCAAGAGCTGCCAACCTTGCCTAATGACTTCTGTGGGTACTGTCATGATTGACTCTTGAAACTGGCGATGCTGACGTAGCACTTCAATAGGGCTTGACTGTGGGTCACCCCCTTGTTCATAAGTTTGCTGAATCTGAATCTCTTCATTCTCTAAGTGTTGTACAGTATTTTGAGCATCTTTCACAAATCCTTCCAAACCCTACGAAAGATCATCAGGATGTTTTAATAACCAATCTTATATCAAGGATCAAAACACTTTCCAATCAATAAACTCAAAGTGATGCATGAGCTCTAATCTTTAAGAGGGATATAAATGAATGAAGCATGAACAAAACACTGAACATAATTATTTTAATGAATTTTTATCCTTACCAGTCTGTTTTGGAGCCATATGCGGTGATTATACTGCAGAAATCCTCCCAGATCTGAAGTCAGCTGGTTTGGATCAATAAATGAGTGCAGTTCCATGACAGTCAAAAACTGGGGCTGAAAAGGAGACAAAATCTAATAAGAAGTGATTGGTAGAGAGTCAAAATAGGAAATGATGTTTTTGAAAGAAGAAAAAAGTTATACACTGGAATATTAATTTATGTTTTTGCTGCATGTGAATAAAAAAATGCATCTTGGCCCTAGCTTGAACTAATGTGACCTTTATGGAAATAGGACCAGCTAAGCAGCGCAGCCAATATACCTGTAGGTCTGGTGGTAACTTTTCAAGATGAATGCTTTGTCGGCGTTGATCTTCTCGCTGCATGATCAACACTTGTTTCAAGTACCCATTCAGCGATTGCTGCACATAAAAGCATGGAACTATAGTTAAAGACAGCCAAAGAACACTAGTTGGACTTGTACTTGAGGTGTTGCTTCATCTCATTTTGAAAGAGCATGAAATTGTGATCATTACATTGAAAACTCTCCTACCATTATAATCCCCTGCACCCCTAAGGCTTATCTTTTTTCTTTACCTATAGGTTGTGACCTTTTTTTATCCGTAAAGGTACTAACAAAAGCCAGCTTTCTACATGGATAATTTCCTATGGTTGACAGTGATTATTACACCTTGCTGAAGGAATGCACTTCTGCAGCTGTCTCTATTTATCCTTTCTGTTCTCCATTGCTACCATTGGTTTTAAAAGCTGATCTTCATCATGTAAAGGAAAAACAGCAATAAAATTAACTGATGATGATGTCCTGATACCAGCATTTTCAGATGTACTTACCATTAGACAATTGTACAGAAGACTGAGATTGCTCCAAGAACCATCACGTCCTTCTACCAGAACTGATATCCCTCGTTTCTTGGATTCTTCACTGTTGACAGTGAAGCAATTTTTTATTAGTATGCATGAATATATGCATTTATGTGTGTATGCACGCATGCACATGCATGATCATGTGTTTGTGTATTTATGTATATGTATCAGCATATATTTTAGTTGATTCAATAACACTAAAACAATAGAAACAAGTCTAAAATTCAAACCAGGTAATAAATACAGCCCAAGTATCTGTGAAAGGTGTTCAAGACTGAGAAATCAGAAAACTATGAAAATGCTATGAAATTATGCCAATGACAGAAAACCCCTGGTGAATGTCCTACAGCATTCATGAGTTATTTAAGAATTTTCAACCTGTTCATATACAGGAAAGACATCTTTTAGCATCTCTATTTTTTTTATAGACAGAATGGCAGATGTGAACTTCAATACATAATTTTATACAAGCAAATAAATATGTGATCATCTAAGGTAGACAACTCTCTTTCCATGCCAGTTAAGCTTGTGGATTCTGTCTTTCCCAGACACCTTAATTTTAACATAATTCCTAGATTTTAAAAAAAGCCAATACTTTTCTCAAAGAATTTAAGCTGAAGATTTTTTTAAAAAAGCACTTAATACATAATGTCTTTACCCTCAAATCCTAATTACCTGTAACAACCAGTTAACGAAAGGCATATGGATTTAACAAATAATTATACCTACAGGAAGTATCTAGCAAAATATAGGGAAGAGGTATAGGCTTCTTAAGATCCTCAGAAGGAATGGAATATAAGGGTTTATGTTTTAGTGGCACAAAAAAGCACTGACCTTGGGATCTGCAGCAAGTATCGCAAGCTTAAGATGAGCTCTTGGTTGGAGAACTCCACTCTGTCCCTGTTAGAAGGAAGAGTGATGATTGGTCCACCCTGCCGATCTCGTCCACCTGAAGAATGTTAATGTTAACTGTCAGGTACAGAAAATCCATATCCTTAATAATCAATAATTTGCTGATTGTAAAAGATCCTGGAACAATAGCAACTGCCCTTTAAAAAGCAACTAAGAGGTGCACATCCTGCACTTTCACTGTGTTTCAACTGATACCCAGCTATCGCTCCTGAAAAAGTGGTTTATAAACATGTCATCTACCTGTCTCAAAGTATACAATTAAAAGACTTCTTCCTTATGAGACAAAAACTAATATGAAGATGTAGAAACAAAAAATTCTGTAAGTTGTCATAGTCAACTTTGCCAAAACATATATTAAAACTCAGAAAAACTATCCTCATCCTAATTCATCAACTTGCCTGTTAACAGTGCAAGCTGCTTTTGCAGTGTTCCCAAAATTTGTTCAGCTTCAATGCCCAGGTCTGAAAATGAAGAGTAAAACATAAGGATATAACTATAGTTGAAGTACACTGACAGCTATACAATATACAACAGATATGTCTTTATTCTAAAAGTATGTGTTCTGCCCTACACCTATATGCTCAAGCATAAAGATGGATATATATTTTTACAATACAGGCACGTGATTAGTGGCCCTAAATGTATAGACGTTGTTAAGATGTTGAGACAAATGCGAGTTGTACTTATGTTCAAAAATCTCATCTCCTTCTTGCTAACAATGTGTTTAAAATAAGGAGTTTTAACATTTTTATGTGATTTAAAAGCTGTTTGGAAACGATCTACATTTCCCTCACTAAACAATAAAGATGTCACCTTTTTGTGTCTGCATTCTTACATTCTTAGCACAAAATACAAATGTCTGCAAACAACAAAGCTGCAAAAGCAAAATAATGATCACTGGTGGGTAAAGGGATATTACAATATGCATTGGACTATATACAACACATAAAAGAAACAAAGAGCCTTAAACAATTTTGCAGGCAAAATGCATTCAGGTGCAGTGAATGTGTAAATGGGTTGTTAAGGGGAAAAATGCTTGCATGTAATTGTAAGAGGACTGCAAGTAAAAAAAAAATCCTGTTAAATTAATGTTCTCCTCTCTGACAGTGTGTCATCTGAAATTTGTGATACAGCAGTGGCATCCACTGAAGCACTTTTTTTTTCTTTTTAGATAATGCATGTCCGCAAGCATTTGTGTGTCTTTGTATGTATACTATGCAATGGCACCACTAAATCTTCCAAGTTCATTCTTGTACCTTGACAATTTTCAGTGTGCTTTATCCCTGAAGTGATGAGTGACCATTTTTTGTAGTTTTGTCTAAATTATTATTATGTTTGTTTATTCAATGATCTGGCAAAATCAATTGTCATTTTTCTAAATCACTTCATGGTTTACTTGTATTAAGTCAGGTGTTTTGGAGGGGGCATGTAGCTCCAGCATTTTGACATCTAACCTTAGAGTGAGCTATTTATATCCTAGACCTGTTACCCATTCATCTTCTGTTACAACCTAAAAACACACATTATACCAAAGTATCTGTCACTGCCTCTGCTACTTTCCTCATACTTTATTTAAGTTGTGTACACATAAACATTTTCATGTGCAGTCTTCCTTAAAGGTACAAGAGCATTAGCAAATATCCTTAGAATAATGCTGATATGGGTGATGAGCACATACAATAAAAAAAGAAGAATGTGACAAGATTAAATTTTTCTTGTAGTTTTGTTCTTCATTTCACCAACAGTTTCAACTATGTGGAAATAACCTCAGTACTTCAATAAATTTGTGCTAATGTAGAAACATCTGCAAAAAGAATTACTGATATTATTGATTTCTCCAATGCATGCTGGCATCAGCACACTTTTAAAAGTGTTGCTCTCACCATCCAAGCTTAAAACATTCTGTCCACATGTGAGAGAATATTAGGCAAGGTATGGGCAAAGGTGTAGTGCAACACATGAACTTACACAAGGAAGTGATTATGTTCACAAACTTGCATTTTGTTAACTGAGTCTTTTATGGACTATTTATCACTGTAAAGCATACTTTCTATTCTTACATAAACATGACTTCTTAGACTAAATAATGTATAATAGAAAATGCCTATCAGTGCTAACTGTTGGAGAAAAAATTAAATCCATGCTTCCTCATGCAGATGCTAAAAATTTTTATCACCTTTACTTCTGCATGAATATCTTATGTGTTTCTGCTTTTAGACAGAGCATCATAAATGTTATTTTTTCCACACAGAATGAAATCATGATTGTTTCTGGATTTGCAGTTTGGATACACTCTTTTCAAAAAGACCCCACATTTCACAAAATCCTTGTCTATGACTCATAACTTTATTATGCATTATTTTAACAAATACAATCATCCACACCCTTCTTCTGAAGAGACACGTGCATGGCACATGATTTGTTTACTTAAAGTTGCTGTAAACAACAAGAATTTTATGTTGACAACAATGTGTACTACACAGAACACAAGAGCTCTTGACTTCAAATGCCACAAGCTGTAAATCTGGCACATCCATAATTATCAATGTCACCCTCTTTGCTCTTACTGCTTGCTGAATCTTTAAGTTCTTTTACTGCAGAATAAAAAGTAATGCATGCTAGCTGCAAGATGACACCAACTAAATTTATATCCCTTCACTTGATTCTGCTGTTGCTACTAAACCAGTTCATGGGTATTCATGGGTCAGTAGAGTGTGCATGCGTGTATGTAAGCATAAGCAAATAAAAATGCAGATATTGCATAAATATACCCAATCATCAATGCACACATTTGTGTACAGGTGCAGTTATACATGCATTCAAGCTTAGCAGGGGGGGGGGTAGTTTCTCAAAGAAAAGTTTTTCTAAAAAAAAAAAATTGTTTTTCTTTTAGTTCTTCTTTTGAATGATTAATTTTCCCAACAACATAAGGCCTCACTTACAGTTATCTTTATAACGTCTTATGTGTTGTATAATTTCAACTTAGGTAGTTTATACTTTCAACAGCACATTCTTGTTCTTGTATACACCAGCATTCTGTCCAATAAACATGTGTTGTTTTATAGTTTTATACCAAACTTTTTTCAAATTTCCACATGCTCATAAAAAACTCAATGAAACTGGTTTTTAAACTCCTTTGAGACAAGGAACAAACACGATAAAAGAGAAAATAGATTCATAATAAATGAGCCTGACAGAGGTGATTTCATAATAAAATGCAATATCTCATCTGTTTAAAAAAAACTCTGATGTTGTTCTCTTGCAAGATTGCTCCTTAAAGCATATTTTGTAAAATGCTTAAATGAAACTCTCATGTGTTCTACCATCAGATAATACTTTCCTGATTACAGGTAAATAAATAAATCAAGCATTATGCAAAAACTATGCAAGTTAAACAAAACCAATTGTTTTTTTCTCATGCAATGTTTACATAAATTATATAGTTTTATACACATATATATTAAATAAATATAATATCTGAAAGTAAAATCTATATATCTTTAGCACTGTCCATCACCAAAATTTTCTGGCGTTCTCAGTAATGTGCTAAAAACATTTTTAACTCACCTCCAACCAGGTAACCATAAATGCTGCTGCCAGTACTGTTCCTCTGACTATTGCTCCTAGAAGTGCGTCCAGTTCCCGACCTTCTCTCTGTAGGATGAGGTGCATTTTGCTGGTCACTATGAAGTGACATATTAGGAGAATGTGGGATGTTTGACCGGTAGTCCATCTTGCAGTCTAAAGCAGAAGATGCATATTGTATTTAAAACGTTTAATATGTAATGTGAGGCTTAGTTCAAGAAGTACCATGTTTTACTTTGCTGTATATATTCTAGCAGTAATAGAGTACTCTTGAACCACTGACGCCTTATATTTAAAAAAAATGCTAATGCAAAATTTTTCCCCCTATAAGAGGTATTGAGTAATACTGTTCTACAATACAATCCAGTAGTACAATCTGACTTTAAAATGCAAAAAATGACTGTGATGGCAATGACAGAACTCAACTGACATGTTGCTAACATCTCCAGTTGATTTGGCTATTTGGAGATGTCAAATAATTTCAACATGAGTTTTAAATATATATATATATATATAACTTGTATACCTTATGATGAACTAGCTCAGCGTTGTTATTTCACAAAGGAATGAAGAAGCATACTGTTAAAAAGCATCAGACTCACTGGCTAACTTATAAAAAACACTTTCACAGTTGTTTCATTATGACTGGAACACTTTCTGAGTTGTCTGCTTGCTTATGACATGTGTTTGAATTTTTTTCTTCTGTGACAATGTTCTGTTTAGTTCTTAAATGTTTTTCTACATTTTCTTTTTCCTGCAACTTACCCACTTTTTTGCAAACATTTTTCACAAAAATGTCTTAACATGAAAAAAAGTGTTCTACTTAATACAAAAGAAGTCTGATTTCTAGTTGAAACGCAAAAATCAGTTTCACTTAAATGTTCTGCAATCAGATAACATATCATGCCATCAAGATCTCTTTCCCAAGCCATTTTTATTGCATATAGGAATATTTTTGGTCTTTCAACCACTCACTACCACAAAAGTTGATGTGTAGTACTAGCAAATCCAAGTTCTACTCTCCCCACCACTAACAAAAGTTCTTGTGTACTTTATGCTAATAAAGAAACAATATGCTGTTATACTTTAAGGGTGACAGTCATCACTTGCCACACTTCCCACGCAGTGTCAAGCTCTGACTGCTGGAATCTGTGAAGGATTGAGGTCTCATTTTGGTGACTAGAATGGCCTCATTGTTCCCTAACCTACCACTGTCCCTCTTCCCCCCTCTACCCCATGAAACCATTCCTTGAAACCTTACCATAATAAAGAATTCTGACATAAAACATTGTCTGGTTACATTTCTGAAGTTACTGAATTGCCTGTTAAGTACTGAGAATTTAATTTTTTTTTTAATGCTCTTCATTCCTACTATTAAGAAAATTCCCAGGAAGATATTCTGAAGTTAGTTCTAGTTCTTTAAGCCCATAACTTCAGCTGAGATGAAAAATCCAGTTATCGGTATGTTATGAACACAGCACTATATAAGTTCTACGAAGAGACAAAAAAATTCTTCCCAAGGGCAACAATTAACTCTGTTAATTATCAGTCTAATGTTTTTCACATAAAATATTATAAGAATATAGTTCAATCTGTCAACCTATATATAAATTTCTTGCATACTATACTATAAACATATATAAAATTTGTACATGCATATCAAACATATAACAAAATGTAATTGGAAAATGGAAAAACATCTTTTGAATATGTTCCGAACAGGGAAAGCTTCAGAGGAACACCAGTTAAACTTATTACACACTTCCCGATGTTCAATATTTCCCGTTTATGATCACAGTATTAATTAGGCCTATATTTTTGTGTTTCATTATAAAGGCACCAAATAACATATTATTTTAATGCTATATAGTCAATACCCCAATATTACCTATAAATAATAAAAAATCATGAGCGTGCAACAAACATGATTTAATATTTGTATTTATTAATCATCGTTTTCTACAAACTTGCGACTTAATTGATACACTACATTGTACTACAATGCTACATGTAAAAGCCGCAACAGAACTGCGCGAGCAGGTTAGATGTTTATTGCGGTTGTAAGTGTCGCAAATTCTGTTAAATTTTTCCTGTCACTTTGTCAGATCCTTTGAGCGCCCCGGCCGGTAGGCACACCCACCCTCGCCCGTGAGAAAAATGCAGCAGCTTAGGAATGCGTGGATGACAACATCCAGCGAAATGTTCTGTCCCATGTGTAGTGTACAGTACATGCGACAAGCAAACCGACTGTAATCGTCGCACGCGATAAATAACACAAACACAGCAAAAGAACTCTGTCATCAATGTTAAAGATACTTACATTTAGGTCTCAGCTATAATCCATTGCACTTATCCTTGGAAACTTATCCATGTAAAGCCCGACCAAGCGACAGGTATGCACAGCCAGGTAACCTTGTATTTCCGCGTCAGCCCGTTGTCCCAGTGCGGGAAGTCACCCACGTTGAAAACGACAACTTCTGAGTGACGCGTTACTTTCAGCACTTGCTGCCAACAGCTAAAACTTTCTGATCACCTAAAAATTTGGCTCAAAGTACTTCTCCTAGTACTTTAATCAGATTATTACTCATTAAAACAGTCCTCACTAGTGGACACTGTCTCGATCCACCTGTAGAGTCCCCCGGAGTCCGGCGCTGCTGAGGGAGGAAATTGGAACAGCTCGACGGTACTTCACCGGAGGCCCGCCTCTCACCACCTGAGCAAAGTTGATGGCCCATTATAACCAACAAAGCTCGATCTTAATAACGATACAATAGAACACTACGCTCTTCATCTTGATACTACACAATATGCTATACGTAAAAAATGTGCTTGGATGTGTACATGGGTTGGTGCTCGTGTGTGTGTGAGAGAGAGAGACTACTGTTGACAATAGTTTATACTGTCATCAGTTTTGACGGCGACACAAATGTTCACACTATATATAACATTTAACATATGCTACGTTTACAGCATATACATACAGTATGAATGTCTGTGATGTTCTCTGTATCGTGACCTGCACGAAAATTTAAATATGAATATCGTCTTGATGTTCCCCATCTCGATTGTTACTATAGATAATGGAACATTTAAAGCAGCTGAATGTTCTTCGTCACAGAAAAATGTCACTTAAAAATAAAAAGATTAAAAGTGAAACAGAAATAGTGCGAAAAAACTGCATGCGTGAATATAATGATATAATGCTTTCGGTTTGCGGAGCTGTTTCTAAACTGTCATGAAGTAATTAATGCGCATATCTGTATTGAATGATCTCCCGCTCTCATGCGAAGCACGTGCGCGCGTTGATCCTCATTGACTGAGCGACAACCAGGAAATATGGTAAAGACCCAACAGAAAATTGTACTCCAAAATAAGATATCATGTCAGGAAGTTTATGTGGCCTCATTATTATGTCGTTATGCACTATAAATTAAGCAGATGGGAGTGAGATGCCTGTTTCTGGCTTTCTTGCGTGTATACGTGTGCGTGTGTTGAAGCCTAACCAAATCCGAAACATCTGACAAAGATTCTTTTCGAGTCTGGCTCGGTTAATTTGGTTAGAGTAGGCTTCCTATAGGGTCGTGTTTATTTGTAATGTTCATTTTTTCCGTTTTATGATGTTACCCTTGGCTCCGGATGAAACAACATTAAGCAAAAGAAACTGCAACGTAAATCTAACAGGCAAAACAAAATTAACCTGCCATACGCCCATACATCGTAATTTGATACGGCACCGACAACAGAGAGAGGATGCGAGGTCAGGGCCGCCGAAAGCCAGCATTGGCCCCGGAGCAGACAACCTCTAAGGACCATTAATTGTAATTGTAAATTATTTTCCCAGTATATAATAATATGCTTACAATTTGATTTTCAGTCTCTACATTTCATTCAGTAATGTAATACAGACTGCAAACATTAGGACAAGTGCACTAGGATGTACATCGATCACTACTTGAACATATAGTTGTTTGCACGTCGGTGGTTATAGTAAATGAGGAAAAATGACGTTAACGGATCAAACTTGTATAGTACCCAGCTCCATAGACAAAAAATCTCCAGAGTGAGGAATGTTACGTCAACCTTTCTTTAAAAGAAACAGAAAAGGAAAAGAAGAAAAAATCCACTGACCAAGGCCGGGCCCCCTTCACAGCCGCGGGCACAGCATCCCCCCTGTTCCCAGGGCCGGTTCTACCTATTAGGCAAACTAGACACTCGCCTAGGGCGCAGGGACTGAGGGGGGCGGAAAAATGGCCAGCTGTTTTTTTAAGATGAATAATTTTAGGGAAAAATATCATTTTCACAGAATGATATTAGCAGGACACCTTTCCTCTGCTTGTAGACTGACCACCACGCTAGTTTCTCAGTACAGGTATTACAGGAAAACCCCATTATCCCAGGGCGCACTTGAAGTGACCAGCTAACCAGCAGGGAAGTAGAGGGCGGATGGGGCGCGAGAGGGGCGGCGTTGGTGGATGGCAAAGGGGGTGGTGGCGCAGTCATGGAGTGGGGGGGGCGCAAAAATGGCCTGTTTTTTGTTTTTAAGTGATGAAAAGTGTTAGGGGAAAAGATCATTTTCATAGAATGACATTAGCAGGACGCCTTTTGTTTGTAGGTTGACTTCACCACGCGAGTTTCTCAGTTCATGTTTTACAGGAAAACCCCATCATTGCAGGGTGCACTTGAAGTGACCACCTAACCAGCAGGGAAGAAGAGGGCGGAGGGGGCGGAGGATAGACAGCAGAGGGGTAGGAGGGGCGGGTTGGTGGATGGGGCCTGGTCAGGGCGGACATTTACCATGGATGGGACCACATTCCACTAATACCAACCTCACCTTTCTCTCTTCTATCCTACTTTGAAAGACGTTCCACACTTATGCATTGAAAACACTGCAGCTGAGATCAGGGACAACAACACTGACTTGTGTTTGCTACGCGAGTCTCTTTTTGGTTATGACAACTGTTTTATGTTCAATATTTTTTACACTTACGAACTTTGAACCCGAAGGAACTTAACTAATGTCACGATCGCGTTCTTAGTTAATAAGAGTATTAAAGTCTTTAGCAGACAAACATCAAGGTAGAGTCATTTGAAGTTTATAGCATATCTATTTTTATTGTCAACTTTCAGATCAATTTATTTAATTCACTGTCACGAACCTGTTTTCTCCTTAGTGCTGTGTACAGCGGTGACACTGATGGCCTAAAGTCTTGTACTTACTGTGACTCATGGTCGTGAATAGTTAACTTTCTTATTAATTATTAGATTTCGGTTCGATTGGTGTATTACGCTTAATTTAGTTGTCAAATTGTAATGTTTGTTTATTTTTATTAAATAAGAGTGCGTCTGTCTGTCTACAGTATGAACAGATAGCTTGTTGTTATGCTCCATTGACAGAATAGTTGAAATTGGTTATTAAGAGATAATGCGTACTAAGACCTATATAGTCTATATACTTAATTCTCTTGTTTTCAACAAACCCTAAGCTGGACACCACGCAGTGTTGATCATTGGACTGTGTTTGGGCAGCTGCCTTGACACCATGATTTACAACTTTGTATTGTTAGCGACTAGAAGGCTCTCCCTTGACGGACCTCGTACTGCCCCGCCCACCTGTCAGTGTGACTTTGGATGGGAACATGTGATAGTCAATGAGGGTGGTCTAGATGCTAGAAGCTGTGATAGCTTGAGTTTTAAACCACACAGCAAAATAAGACCAGAGCAAGGTGCTACAGATTTCTTGTCTCCATCAGTGTGCAGTCAGTCGTCACTCCATAAAACCTTTTACACGAGTGTTTGAACTCCCCTTACTCATAAGTGTAGGTCTGATTTGGTAGGCATGCAAGTAGCCATGTGTGTATGATGCACAGCTGCAATTGAAAAACACACGTACTTTTTCTTGACAAAAAGTAGTTCTTACTTATAAGTTATTAATCAAATCGGAGAGCAAATTCTCGAAAAAGAATTAATTTTAATAAGCCATTCTTTGACATTTCTGGGTTCCAAGACTTCTGGTCATAATGAGTTCTTGTAGAAAACCACTTTTCCACTATTTTCAAGCAGCAAACATGTAGTCAGTGCGGTTTTACTTGTTAGTCCGTCTGTAAGATGAGAAAGAAGAGAACGATTGAAAGCATGCCGAGGTACCAGGTGGAAAGGCCCAAAGGTAAGCGATAAATCTATCACAGTTAATGACCAGTCGGATCAGATTAGAAGACTGGACCAAGAAGGTGGTGCGATGTTACTTGATAGTTGTCCGTGAGATGAGAAAGAGAGAGGAGAGAAAGACTGACAGGACCTAAGTGGGGTGGCTTAGTGGAGAGGGGTAGAGATAAATCTCTACCATTTAAAGGAAGTCAGATCACATTATCAGGGCTGGACAATCAAGATCGGGGGGGGGGGAAGGTAGTCTTAAATTTAAACTTAAAACCCACAGGATGTCGTAAAAACCTCACTTTACTGAGCGGCTGCCGGCATCTCGTGCTGCTGTTTACTGTGTAATGGTCTGTTCGGGCGCTTGGAGCTATCATTCTTCCAAAGCTGAATCAGTAAAGGTCTAATATAAGATCTGTGAACTGAACTAATCTATTAAACAATTTGTGAACTGGATTTAGCCGTACAAGAGTGAACAGTGCAGACTGTCCTACAGCCCCGACATCATGAGAGTTTGTAAAGATACGTTTGCATGATTTTTATACACTGTGATAGAGCTGTATATACTTTATTAACACGATTTGTAATTGTCTCTTCCTTTACCTTCATTTTATTTCTTTATTTCTTACCATGCTTATTTTGATTGTGTAGATGCAAAGGGTTGTGATAGTGGTGTTACAACTTTTTGCAAAACTTTTCATTGCACAAACGGGTCCCTTACAGCCTTGTGATTTTTAATGTAAGCCTAGGATAGTTGTTTAAAATTTCAGTTAAGAAAACAGAGTTAAGCCTAAACGTATATATATATATATTTGATAATCTGGAGTGGGGGGCTCGGGGGGGGGGGGGGCGCAGTATTTGTCTCTCGCCTAGGGCGCAACACAGCCTTGCGCCGGCACTGCCCCATCTCGTCAGGCCTGTGCGAGGGAAGGCAAAGAGAGCAAGCGAGCCAATCGCATGGCGACTGCACGCGAAACGCCGTGTCCCCGTTGCTGACCGCTTCACATACCTTGCCAGCATGGTCAGCAAAGTTGGAGGTGCAGGTGAAGACGTAAGAAGCCGAATAAATTAAAGCCAGGCTTGCATTACACATCCTGCGACCCATCTGGAATTCCAAGGCATTATCTCAGCACACCAAGATCCGCATATTCAACACAAACGTAAAGTCAGTCCTTCTGTGTGGATTTGAGACAGGGCGTGTGACAAACACCATCACCAACAAGATTCAAACATTCATCAACAGATGTCTGCGCCACATCCTCAACATCAGATGTCCCGAGAAGATCTCCAATACAGACCTGTGGGAGAGGACCAAAACCTGCCAGCCAAAACATCAAGAGGCGAAAGTAGGGCTGGATCGGTCACACCCTGCGAAAGCTGGCCGAAAATTTAACGAGACAAGCTCTGGGCTGGAACCCACAGGGTAGGCGCAGAGTTGGGAGACCCAGACAGACGTGGAGGAGATCGGTCCACGGCGAGGTGGAGGCAGCTGGAATGACATGGGCCCAACTGGGGAGAGAGACGCAGAACCGGGTCCGCTGGCGTGGTGTAGTTGCGGCTCTATGGTCCACTGGAGGGGCGAAAAGGACTAAGAAGAACCCTCTCATGAGTAAGCTTGACTCGAATGAATAGATATAGAGAAAATTTCCAATAACATATAGCAGTGTGTCGGCGATTCGGCGTCTCATCTGCTGAGTGCATTTGTTTAAGCAGGAGGGGTGGGGAACGTCCGGCCGTATAACGCCTGCAAAATCATTTGGTCTGGTTCGGTCAAGGCAGCCTCAGGCGATACTCAAAATTCAATAAATCTATGAGCTTTTATTAAAGTAACATAAAATTAAATTAAGTGAATCATAATAACGTAAATTTTAAGGAACAAGCAAGGAACGTCCATTACGGGATAGGCAGAATGTCTTGTGAGCTGTTGTGCACGGCCTTTGTGTTGAGGCGACACCTCTGTCAGCAATGTGTGTGTGCACGCCGGACATGGTTATAGCCATGTATCTGCTTGTCTTCGTCGTCGTTTGGACATGCATGTAGTGCATGCACTATGATTGTGTCCCCTGACATTCGTCGAAAGTCACAGCTGTAGAGTCTGCCTCATCATAACTCTCTTACTGTTGTTCTTTAGATGTGTTCAGGCTTGTGTGCAACATTTTCTTTTTTTTTTTTTACCTTGCATTTTTGTTTGTTGCAATGTCTCTGTATAATGGTTTGTTAATAAGTTTGGTCTTTGTTTCAACCAACGTGGATTTTGTGTCAATTTGTTTTAAAGTTGTTTTTTGTTTTGTTTTTTTATAAAGCGCATTGAGTCGACTCAGCAGTTGAAAATTGCGCTTAAATCTGCTTTAATAATAATAATAATGCGAGTACATGACGGAACAGACACATATATGTTTCTCGTCGGCTGCCCAAACCAGGTCTTATCGATCCAACAAATATGGACAAACGTTTGACTGTTTGGTAAAGTCATGTAAAAACTTTTCCACACTTGGTCAAACGCTGGTCTACATTTTAAGGTCATATTTTATTTTGCCAGTAGTTAAGGCCTTTGGTACCGCGTGCATACACACAAACACGAGTTATATATATATATAGTAATGACTTTGTTGTTTTATGAGTAAGCTTACTGCTCACATGTATATTGATATATTTGACTATGTATCTTAATAACCTGCTTGGTCAATGCTGTCTCTTTTCTTCTTGCTATTGTCTCCACACACACACGCGCGCGCGCGCGCCCGACACAACGTCATTGTTGGAAGTAGAAGCAGCAGCGTTAACCGTCGTGTATGACAGTCATCGCACTGCAGACGGGAACGTCCTGTTGATGACATCGACCTACCTTTCCAGCACGTGCACGGTGCACGTACAGTCGTACACGGACTGCAAACACGTGATATTCATTAGAGTAGATAAAAGCGGTTGATGCGTAAAGCCGTTGTTGAAGTAACAGCAAGTCGTGCGTGTCTATACGGTAACTCATGCTGCAGGTTTTAAAGAAACAACACATCAAGCTTGATGGAACAGGACCGACTGCAGTTATTTTACCAACAGATTTCACAAACAGCACATTTAAAGTAATAAGCAGTTTCACCGACGAGTAGGTTCAATTATTAATTCCTCTAGTCTCTACTCAGTGGTAAACTGATCAAATTTCTGATCGGAAACAAATACCACCAACCAGCCAAAGTCAACCGAGTGACACAATTTCCTGGTACTGATTTATTTATTTATATAAAAGAATATCATAAACACGCTTTTGTTCTCAAAGCGCCACAAATTATCCCACACAGACCAGCATGATGAAGGCATGTAAAAAAAGATGGTAATATAAATATAGATGCTCATTTGGAATATCCTGAGAACATATAAAATCCAGCTAGCGAGGATATGTTCCAGCAAAAAGTTAATTAAAAAAAATAATAAAACGAAACAACTAGCATTCGAATGAAATGGAATTAAGAGAAAGAAAAAGAAAATATATTATGTGGCATTGAAGAGAATGAGTTAACTAAAGACCGTTTGAGGAAAATAAAGTAGTAATAATAACATACCTGTGATTTATATAGTGCATAATCACGCTTACAAGGGAGCAATTCGAGCTCTCAGCGCTTAAGACAAGTATGAGACATGGACATAATACGAACGACGAAAGAAGAAACAACTATGCAGACAAGTTTAATAATTCAAAGAAAAATATAAAAGACACAAAGGGGAATCAGGGAACAAACAGTAAGAATGGAGAATGTCATAAATCTGCAGAGAAAGACGAGCAGGCAGACTAGTCAATTGACTATAATCATAACCACGGCCGCCGAGAGCCAGCACGGGCCCCGGGGCAGACGACCTCTCCGTAAATTATTTTCCCAGTATATGAGATAATAATATGCTTACAGTTTGATTGTCAATATCTACATTTCATTCAGTAGCGTAATATAGACTGCAAACACAGGACAAGTGCACCAGGATCTACATCACTACTTGAACACAGTTGTTTTACACGTGAGTAGGGAACAGCTTTCTCATAGGTGGTTTTGCCACGCCATAACAAAAATGGCTTACCTGTAGGCGGATCTATGCAAATTAGTGACGTCACTATTACGTCACTCATCTTCTGCTCTCTCTCTCTCTCATCGCTAAACTCCCCTGATATCGTCTCCTTCATCTTCTTCGAATCCTTCCTCCAATTATTCCGAGAAATAATATCCAGAAATGAACAAAATTTTTCCTGAAGTGGCCTTCCCCATCTTTTTCAAATCCTTCCTCCAATTATTCTGAGAAATAATATCCAGAAATGAACAAATTTTTCCTGAAGTCGCTTTCCCCATCTTCTTCGAATCCTTCCTCCACTTTTTCCGCGAGAAATAATATCCAAAATTATACAGAATTTCTTCTTGTCACTTCTGCATCCATCCTAAACTTCTTTCTGCTATACTTTCCAGACTCTGCACCTCTCAACCTTTCCTTGAATTCCACAATTGCACCACAAATTTTCGCGAAATTTCCACGCACACTCGCCATCTTCAATCCTCTCGAATTTCTATCGTCTGCTCACATCAAACCAAAACTTTTCCGCGCCAAATATCACATGACTAAAACCAGCCAATAATTTAACACAACTCCACGTCAATCACCATCACGTCACTCGACCACTCCTCAACATTTGTCCGCTGCAATAAAACCTACCCCTACCCCTAACCCACACCCATAACCCTAACCCTAACCCAAACCCTAACCCCACTTCATAAATCACACACAACACCAACCAATGCCCAACCTCACACCCCTCTCAAATATCGATCCTACCCGGTCTCCCCTCCCACAAAATAGCATAGCCCGCCGTGACCTAGTAAAACCAAAAAAAGTTCTACCGGGTTATAAAATAAATGAGGAAACAGGACGGTAAAGGATCAAAGTTGTAGTACTCCACGCCATAGAAAAAATCCCCAGAGTGAGAAATGCTACGTCAATCTTTCTGTAAAAGAAAAAGGAAAACGAAGAAGGAAAAAATATCAACTAACCAAGGCTGGGTCCTCTTCATAGTCGCGGGCTCGCGTACACCAGATCGACCCCAAAAGTACTATCCCTCCCCTCTCGTCAGGCCTGATCACAACTATTGACAACTATATGGTGTAAGGTTTGACTATCATCACAGTACGGTTATCAGACGACGAGCGGAGTAGTCTGGCATAGATGTAGGAGACAAAAAGTTCAGAGAAGTATATATATATAGTCAGGGCAGGAGTCTGCAAAGCAACTAAAACACTGCACAGTTTGTACTGAATGCGAGAACAGAGGGGTACCAGTTCAGAAAACGAAGGAGAGGAGTGACATGGTCCCATCAACGATACTGAATACTACTCACTATCTTAGCGCTATAAGCACCAAACGTGCAGCGGTGTTCTATACTTTTCGCGAAATTGTGAAGTATTCACCTCTAGACTTTTCATGCATTTATCGATCACTTTTAAAATTTCAAATGAACTATATTTTGCATATCCAAGCAACCATGCAGATAAGGCAATGGATAAGTAGACAAAGCACAATTGTTTTCTTTAAAAAGGGTTGGGGAAACATTGTGCGATGTGTTCTAAGGAAAGCAACTGCAAAACCTGTTTATCACACAAGGGTACACGAGTTATCTGTGATTCATGTCGCAGAAGCCACATTACTTATATTGATCACGAAAATACGGAATACATCGGCACTCGAACCAGAATACATCAGTACTTAAAAAAATTCACATGAATTATACTTTGCACATCCAAGCAGTTTTGCAGACGAGGCAATGGATTGATACATAAGTGGACAAAGCACAATTGTTTTCTTGAGAGGCTTGCGTAAACATGGTACGATGTGTTCTAAGGGAAGCAACTGCAATACCTCTTTTTTGCACAAGAGCGTACACGAGTTATCTGTAGTTCATATCGTAAACGCGACTCCACAATCGAACCGTTCCTTGCTCGAACATTTCGGCCGTCGGTTTTTACCTGTCCTGGTGCTATGTTCACGATCTCGTGGTTCTGTGTATTTTTTAACATATATAGTACGGTCATCGTGGTAATCAAAAGACTTTTTAGTGCTAAAGGAGCGAAAATCATTAGAACAAACTTTTCATTTTTGATTATTGAGGAGAGTTTTTGGAAGTCTCGCAATCTCACAAATTGCTCATTTTCAATAATGATCAACTCTTGCACTGAAAGTCTGTTTTATTATCAACCAGTTTTAGTGTCAACCAGTTTTAATTCTTCATCTTTCTCCTTCCCCTCTAGACTACATCACTATATCACATATACAAATCAGTTCTTTATTTACATTGTTTGAAAATAAAATCACAAATATGTTTATAGCATATGAAATGTTTGTTTATATGTGTCATAAACAAACGTTTGTGGAAAAAAGGCAACACATTTAGAACATATATTAATGTGAATATAAATACTTAACAAATTAAGTGCATCTACATCTTTCCTGTGAAACATTATGTACAGATAGACGAGTATATGAATTCATCACATGTACACACCACCATGCATATGCTAGAATTTGCATGGTTTTTATAATAATAATAATCTTACACAATGTACATTCTATATCTGTTTTTTATTATCCATGATAGGATTTAACAAGCACAGTTAAATAGACGATATTTATATAAGAATAATGACCACAAAAAAGCAAGCAGATATTACATTTTTTTGATGACTGACAAGCTTCTATCTCCTTTTATTCTAGCAACAATTTTTTTAAATATACCTGTAATATTAGCACTTATTTATATAAATTCACAGTCCTACATAACTTCTTACTGTCATATTTTCAGTCTGTTGTTAGATAATGATGTTTTCCCAAGATTGGATCTTAATGTCGGAGAGGGAGCAAGAGACAGGCAAAGACATATTGACAGAAAATGGAGGGAATGACAAACAGAGAGAGGAATAACACCAGATGTTAGATTTGTAAATTTATTCATAAAAGTATCAAGATAAGATGTCATCTTTAGTTTTAGGTATGGTTGTGCCACTGTCACCCAGCTTTTGTTTCTTGCTAGTTGTTGTGTATTACATCTTGTCATTGTATAATTCAGCATTATGCCTTATATTAATGTCTTTTTATCTTATTTTTTGTGATAAAGTTTGTTCATCTGAAGATAAATACCACTTCATTTCACTCTTTAATCTTCTTTGGTATTTGATTCAGATTCCTCATTGATCTTCTCTTCACCAGGACCTGGGGATGCCTGACAAAGATAAAGATTAATATTAACATTATGTTTCTTCTTTAGTGCCATTTAATAAGGCTTTGAAGCCTTCTGCTTAGTGTGCTCAGCTTCTAAGCAAGTCACCATCTAGACACCATGTGACATTTGGAGGCCACTTGGGTCAGCAACAGAAAACTTTATCTTAGCGGCAGCAATAGACACCTTATTTATATATTAAGAGGAAATAGAAAGTAACTACTGGGCTTTGCCTTCAACTGGATATATCCTAGGCATGGTGAACTGGTGAACTTAAATACTGCATGGGCTATAGAACCTTTACCATCAAAATATTATCTTAAGATGATGAAAGTTTAGGAGACTTGTCATGTGCACTGATCCCATGAAATAGTTAAATTTAGTAGGGAGTTGCTGAAAACCATTAAGGAAAAGGTGAGTCCTTAGCTGCTGCTAGAAACTGGGTTAAAGATGAGGCAGCCTGATGGGGGAGCAAGCAGAAAGTGTTCCAAGCGTAAGCATCAGTGAAGGTGCCAGCTTGTGGAGCTGAGTACGATGCAGGAATGTGTACCTGGAGAGTTATCAGCTGCTGAATAAAGTATGGGGGATGAAGCCTGGATGGTGAGGCAAGAAGAGATATAAGTAGAAGCACAGTGATGGAGACAGTTGTAGCAAAGATGGTCCACTTTGATATATGAACATTGACAGGTACCCAGTGAAGTAAGCGGTGCAGGGGGATGAGGTTATCCATCTTATACGCCAGGCAGACAGCAGCATTCTGAGCACTTTGGAGACCATGAAGTGTGGTAACAAGAAGGCCAGCAAAGTAGAAAGCTGCAGTAATCCAGGCATAAGAGAAGAAGGGAGACAACTGGGTTGATGGGGATATCAGTGCTTAACATCGAATAGTGGAGATGCATTCGAGATGGGGGGAGAGGGCAGATTTGACCAAGGAGATGTGAGGCTGCATGGAATAGAATAATGACAAGATCGACTCTTGATTCTTGATGCTGGTCAATAATGGGATTGTGGTGCCAGACCATTAGAGACTGGAAGAGGAACCATCAGAGGAAGAGACAGAAAAGGCTAGTCTTTTCAGGGTTCAGCTTGAATTTGTTTGTTTGTTTTTTTGTTTTTTTGTTTTGGTAATCCAGCTCTGAATGTTAGAATAGCAGGGTGTATAGCTGTGTGTCACATGCAAAGGTGAGATGGTGATATCATGGTACTAGATGACCAATGATGGGCTGTGTGTAGAGAGTACTGGGAAAGATTTGGAGGAATGAAAATCAGTGAATACACTCTGAGATCTTTTGCAGAGGTAGCACTGGTTGTGTCTTGAAAATGTGAGTCAATTAACCAGGATATCATAGTCAAGTGTCTTTGTTACGGTGGTCAACGATTACATGCTGTAGCATCTTGCACAAAAAAGTAAGTCTAGAAATGTGACAGTAGTTCTTATGCTCACTAGGAACGAGACTGATAAAACATGAATGCACCTCACAACTGTAGTTCCAGTCAAAGTCAAGGACAGAATTTTTTTGTTTTCATTTTCTAAGCCTTTCTTCTGACTTTTTAATTTTATTGTCCAGTATCAGAACAGAGCAGTACATTTTAAAATCTACATTTGTTAAAAAGAGTTGAGCAAAATGCTACCACTATAAAACTATAAAACTTATTTTTTTGGGTTACAAAAGTATTTTCTGTTTTACACCTTACCTTTCCCGAAGCAGTTTTCTCAATCTCACGGAAAGTTTCTGCCTGTTTCTTCTTTTCTGAATTAATCATCTCCCAGAATTCCTTCTCAGCTGCCTCATACAGGTTCTCTTCAGAAATTTCATCCTCATTCACGTCTTTCTCCTCATCCTCCTGCAATTATTTAGGCACACTCTGCACAGTGATGCACAGCTCTACCCACGCAGTTGAGACAATATTTTAAAAAAATTGCATATTGAGTGTGGATGAAATGTGAATCATGCCTGCTCAACAACATTGCTTATTTATTAGCATTTCATTTGCTAAATTTATATTTTTACTTCATTTTATATTTTATGTATTTTATATTTATATTCAGTTTATATTTTACTAAATGTGTTTCCAGTGTCATATATATATAGTAATAACCATACCATATTTTATCAGCACTGTACCAATTCAAACAAATGATTACCAATACTTAACCGATTAAAACAAATAATCAGGTATCGCATGAAATCAGTGAAGGGTAAAGACAGAAAACACAAGTACATATCCTTGACCTTGCCATCCTGCTGGCTCTTTGTGCGTTCCTTCAGCTTCATCTCTCGGTGTCTTGCCTCCAAAATCTTCTCACGGCGTGTCTCACGCTCAAACATCTGCACATATATTATTTTGATCACCACATAATATATCACTGCCATTCTTTAGGCGTGTGTCAAATATCTGTACAGATTACTTTTCATGTCACTCCGGTAAAGGTATGGGTGTATGTTGCAAGAAGCATGCTCATACCACAAGAATGCTATGCTCCTACTGTGCAGATGCAGTGAGCTGAATTATATGGTTCACACCAACCTAAGATCAACTCTTCACCATGTTACTTTAAACAGTTCTATTTAATATCACCAGAAGACTGAATGGAGCTATTTGACCAAAAATAAAGATGTCCAAACCAAAATCATCATCAAACTCATAGACTCTCCACTGAAGTATGATGCCCACTTCTAAAACTGTGTGTTTATAGTATTCAATACAAAGCACTAAAAATTTGTTGAAGAAGACAATGTGTCTTTTAAACATTAAAGCCTTGAAAGAGAAACTATCTTCAAGTAAATCGGGGGAGCTGTCACAAAGTGCAGTAAAAACTACAACAGCAGATAGATTGAAAGTCAAACCGAAATGACATCTACATAATCAGGCACATGATTTTTATCTTTTTGTATTTTTGTAGACCTTTAGAGAATCCTGATTAAGATGTCAGGAAATATTATAAATCTCAGATAATGACCACAAGACCAATGAATAAATAGCTGAGCAGGTTGCTTAACATTGACTTCTTGCACACAGTCAAGTAAAAAAAGGAAAGTTGAGATTGTGATAATTATTTCCTGCTGTACGAATATTATGGGGTTAATATTGTTACACTTTTCCTAAAACACTCTCTTCTGGGGCAATGTGTTGTTTACTTCACAAAAATAGTTTAATCTGCTTTTAATAAAACTATTTTTATAAAGTAAACATCAACCTGCTCCAGAACAGAATGGTTTTAGGAAAAACAATGTAGCACAATGGGCCTAACAGAAAACAATGCATTATTTGTATATCAAGTAATTCTTTGCTTACATTGGTGACCAAGTTCTTTTCATTCCTCTGCAGAGTATAGAGACCCTCTGAGAGTTCAAGAAGTGTGGTCGTGCCATCTTTTGAACCACAAGCAACCAGACGACCATGCTCTTGTACACGTAGACATTGCAATGGTACATCACAAACCTGCAATTTATCCAGCATAAAGAATAAAGCAGTGCTGTTATGACTAGCATCAGACCACCCAAAGAATGAAAAAGACAAATTTAACTAGAAAGGAAACACAAGAAAAAAGATGACTTATGATTTAAAAAAGTAATATTAAACTGTACCTATTTATGTTTTTGTATCTTCTTTATACTTCTTTACACATGTATACTGTGATAAAAAAAAAAGGCACAGAGTACCTGGGAGCTTGATATCTGCTGTGTTTTTGCATTGTTTCTGCATGTGTTAGTGCAATTTCTACTGCTGACAACAAACACAATCACTGGAAATGGATGAAAGAGAAAAGGGCTGCATTACCTGAAGGCTGAGGGTTGGATCACTCTGTTTGAAAATGATGTCCCACACATCAAGACAGCCATTCATTTTTGTGACAAAGAAGACAGAAGGTCTTACTGGACTCCAGCAGCCATCAGTCAAGTATGATGAATACTGTCTGTCATATCAAACACATGATTAGTATTGAGTAAAAGTAATAGAGTAAAACCTCTCTACTAAGATCTTCCCGATCATGACACCCTCTTAGTATGACCCAAAATATTTTCATGGATGCATGTTGTATATAAATGTTATCTATATATAAATGACAGCTTGAGCTCTATCATGACTTTCCACAAAAATCATGTGTTGAAAAAAAAAACAAATACATTTTGAAAAAGACTGCATCTGGTCGACTGTTTACTGTATATATATATAATTTTCTGCAGAAATCATGTAAAATAAGCACTTTTTTGTTGTTAGGTCTTTTATCTAAAATTCATAAAAGTGTGTATTTAGTGACAGAAAAACAAGTTTGGGAGTGGATTTGTGAAGTTTTGCAGAGGAACATTCCAGTGACTGAAAAACTCATTCAGAAAAAGCTTTGTGTCTGGCGGTGGCTGGAGGAGTTGACAATTTCCATGCCTCAAACAGCTGGCTCAAAAAATGAATGAAATGTCACAACATTCACTAGCAATGCCTAAGCATAATGTGTGGATAAACAAAAGGAGACTGTCTATGTGTATTATGATCTACTGTAGCGTTGTGAAGTGAATCAGCAAATGGATAAGCTACAGTTTTTGTTAAAGGTAATTGATAAAATTACCAAGGCCACAAAAGCAAGAGATTTACTTTCAAATAAGAATAATGGGTAACACACACACACACACACACACACACACACACACACACACACACACACACACAAATCTTGTGTATGTGAAAGGGAAAACCGGTAACTCCCACTAAATGTACTTATATTTTTCTTTTCCTGTTGACCAATAAAGAAGCTTAACTCTAAATTGTTTTTTTCCTTGCTATCATTTATATTTACTTATTCCCCGATGCTCAAAACCTATATTTCTGTCTTAACTGCCCCTGTACAGGTGTTTGAAGTCGTGGTTCATGGAATAAAAGCAGACTGGTTGATCTCCCTATTAAGACCCCTCTCAGTTAAGACCTGATTTTGGTGGATTCTAGTCTGTCTAAGGTTTTACTGTAGTGTCTGTAAATACATCGTGCCAAGTACATGGACTAAAAAAGGTAGTCATGTAACCGTTTGATCGTTGGGAAGTGAGATATTAGAGACCGAACTTGTCTTGGAGCTTTTGTTTTGGAAGGCAAAACCCATCTCTCCCTTGAAGCTTTTCTTTTAGCCACCCTCCTCAGGTACGCAATTCAACAGTTGGGTCTACTGGGAGAGCACACTGTGCCACAAATGTTTCAAAACAGCTAGTGTGCACATCTCTGGCCTAAGACTTCAGTGCCTTAACTCTTGGCTGTCCATGTTACCACATAAAGTAACAGAATCTTGAGCATGCCTCATGTCTAGTGTATGGACTAATAAGTGTCTGCCTACTAGGAATACTAGTGTTTGTAAACACATCATGTCTAGTAGAATTCTACCCTGTTATGTGAAATCCCACTATTTGATTTCCTGCTTCAATACTACAAAATACCATAAACTCCTACTGTAAAAATGAAAGCTCCTGCCATTAACATAGATACCATCTGACCAATATTCTGGAATGAGTTATATTTGGATAACATGGAATGAATATACATCGAGTAGCAGGGTCTGTAAATGCATCATGCCTGTTATGCCTCTTATTACTGTCTGCAAAATCATGTCCTGTATGTAGAGATAAAGCACTTTTAACTGTCACATGAGGTGTATATGTATATACACTTACTTTGTCCACATAATTGATGACTCCCTTATATCTTCAGACCAGATCTGTAGAAGATGCACAATGACAAGAAAATGTATCTTCTGTGCAAACTTCTGCTGTAAAATCACTACTAGTATGACTAGAAAACTTCTTCATGAAAGCCTTTTTTTTTAAATTGAAAGCTATCCTTAAAGGCCGAACTTGTATGTTAGGGCAGGGAAGAATGGTTTGATCCAGGTAAAGGGAGACAAAAAGCACACAGTGGTGGCTAGTGCATGGTCAACATTCACTAACTGCTTCCATCTGGCCTGACAAGTACCCTCACCTCCCTCCTCCAGGTTGAACCATTCTCTCCTAACAGATGGTGAAAGTTCAGCATTTAAGTACAAGCTTGTTTCACAGACAGATCAAACTGTTTGTTTGTAATAATCTGTCAGAATTCTAATGAGGACCTTCAGTCTTTTCCTTAATAAGTACAGTGCAAATTACTGACCCTTGCACACCAGTCACCAACACTGAGGAAGTTCTTTGGAAAAGCAGGATTGCGTTGCAAAGAATAAACTGGTCCAATGTGACCTGTGAAGTTAGCGACAATTTTCTCTGCCGGAGTCTTGGCTTTTCTGTTGCATGTTATGATGGTTCCTTGCTCTGTCCCCACCATGAACTTTGTGGGCTGATAAGAAAAATCGGATGCATTCTCAACACAATGAGGGCAAACTACTTTAGCATATCACTCACATAAATTGATTAAATCTGCATTAAAATTCTACAATCCACACAATTTCCAGCAGGTCAACCCATGATCTTTTTCAGGTCGTTAGAGAGTGAGGTAAAAGAGACCTCACTTTTCTTGGGCCAGCTTTATGTCAGGGCGGTGCCCATCTCCTCTTCCTCACTGCCTTACGTTCCCCAACCCTCTGTTGAATCAGGTACCCATTCTTGCCAGCTGGGTTGACTGGGGGAAGTGAGCTGTGTTACATAGGTATTGAACCAGTGTGCCTCTCACCGCCAGTGCTCTAACTACTCAGCTATCCACTCGCCCTCAAGAAAAGGGAACTAAAACTAGTGTTTCAGACAACATTCACTGAATTAAGCTGTACAGAGGGAGTTCAGAATGGAAGATGCATTCGCAAGTTTGAGTAAAATTGCTGAAAACTGGATTTTGTGCATCAAGCATAACAATTTTGATGCCATCCTGTGATTGCAACAGTAGCATTCATGTTTATCCTACCCTTCCAGCTTTGTATCACGGGTATAATCAGTATGTACATATACAGCTTTGAAAGACGATTCAGTGGAAACAGTGTGCAATACATTTCACCAAAGACTTTGCTATTAAAGCTTTACATAAAAATCAGTTTTCTCTTTTTTTGCATACACACTTTCATTTTAAACTAAAGATTGTCATCTTACAGGTAGCAGCCTGAACCTTTTTGTCAGTTTGATAATTTTGTTCCTGTTACATGCTCCAAACTCACCATAGTTGATTCATATTCTAGGCAGTAAGCACCTAGTGCGTTGCTGAGTTCTTGCTTCTTATCCAGATACATGATCTCTGTGGGCTCTCCAAGCTTGCGGATATCCCACCACAGCACCTGGCCATCTGTTGATGTTGAAAAACACTCTGTACCTGTCTTGGACTGGATCCAGATTGTCTTGTATGCAGGGTCTCGATGGCTTTGTTCAATGGGTGTCATTTCCACAGGCTGTGATCCTTTTCGTGTGTCCCAATATGCTAAGAGAAGACAGAAAACAGTCAATATTTTTTCTTTACAGTAATTCATTTCAAATTAAAGAAACTTTCAGAAGGTAATAAGGCTTCAAAACATGATTTTAAAAAAAGCATTATGTTCATGCTATAAGTATTAAAAAAACAGTACCAGACTGAGTTTTGAATACATATAAAATATTATTAGGCCATAATTTACATCGGTAACTCTTTCTTCAGAGAAACTTAATCACCTGTCACCAAAACTAAGAAACACCTGTGATTACACTTACCAATCTGACCATTATAACAACCTCCTAGCAGAATATGAGAGTCCTTGGGATTATATTCCAGACATACAAGTGGAGAAACAGGTTTTAAAGTGATTTCTGGCTTGTTTGGATTTTCTGAAATAACCAAAAGTTTACAACAATGAAATGATTTTAAAACAAAGTCTTCTCATTACCTAAATGAAGATTATGAAAAATTTACTTTTGGCATCCTGTGTTGTTTAAAAAGGTATGAAAAGTAAAACAAGTCATTGTAAAGTAACAGGAATGAAACAAACATCAGGCGTTAACTGGCCTACTTACCCACATCCCATATGTATGAGTCCATACTTGTTTCAACACTGGAGCCTTGAAAGTCCAAATTACAATATGCCACTGCCAGTTTGCGGGGACCATCAGGGAACCAGGAAATATGTGTTGCTGAGCGTTTTATTTCATTAGGATCTCTAATGAAAAAAAAAAGAACTAGAATCTTCATTGACATTTTTAAGCAATACTGTATCTTTTTCTATAGGACTGATGTTTGCAGAATTTTATAATTTACCAAAGAGAGGAATTTTTAAAAGGACCTTGCAGAAAGATAAATTTACCAAAAAATTTTTGTCAAAACAGAATATTTCCAAAGTACCTAAATACATTAATTGTTTTGCCAGAGGGTGCTTCATCAAGTTCTTCCACATCTGCATCCTCAAAATATTCTTCATAAATGTCGATGGCATTGTTCTGCCGAATGCAGTGCTCCATAACCTAAAACAAAAAAAAAACCCATGAAAAAGTTACCAAAAAATTTACCACAACAGCCAAACATAAGACAAATTTAATAATTAATGGGATATATATTAGGATATATTAGGTAAAATAAAATGATAATCAAGAAATTGTACAGAACTTTGATTAGGACCAATTAAGGATAGCTATTGCCTCTGTGTGTGTGTGTGTATTTTTTATACCACATTCAGGCAGCCTAGCTGCTACAGATGCATTATAAAATACCTCTAAATGTCTCTAAATGCTTGAGAATACACTTTTTTAAATTAAGGGGGATATATGTAATTTTATGTTCTGGTTTCTTCATAGGTGACAGTGACCTACACGATAAGTACTTGGGAAATACTTTTTCTTCCTACTTCTCTTTTTTTTCTTTTTTGCAGAGCTTACCTGATGTATAGGAGTTTCATATTTTTATGCTTGTACCATCATGGCTTTGTGGGCTGGGATGATATGGGTTAGTGTGTAAGCCAAACACCATACACATGTCTACTGTGCTTGTAACTACATTTAGGAGAGAAAATAAAACCTGTACTTACAGTACCAAGTGACTGGATGCTCTGCATGTATACTTCATCCTTCTCCACTTTTTTCCTGTAGCGTGTCACCTGCTCAAGTTCCTGGGGATTGACATCTTTTGGCCAACCACCTTCAGTGTGATTGACACCCCTAATGCCAGACTCAAACCTCTCTGTATTTACCTATAAAATACACAAACGTATGATAATAAGATGCTATTTAAAGAAAAGAATTAACTGGTAAAAGGGGAAAGAAAGCAACTGTTTTAACACATAATACATGAATTTGCAAAGAGCAGAGAATTATGACTACTGTGTAAAACGTAAGATCAGAAAAATAGGCAGGACAACAACCTCCAAAAACACATTGTATCTCCATATAAAGGCTACAGTCAGTATACGAATCCAGATAAGTAACCAGTCCAGACTATGACACAGAAGTATGAAAAAAAAAATCAACTGCTTCCCTGCTGTGATGACATATTGCTGAATTTTCACTCTCTAAAGTTTATAATGAGGTAGAAGAGTCAGCGATCAGAGAATTACAATAGTCAAGTTTAGATAACACAGAATGGCAGAATGCAGAGAAAATAACAGGTGGCACTGATCATCATAGTGAGCAAACTGAAGGTGGTAAATATGTGTTTATCAAGCATCAAATCTAGCAGGGTTATACATTTGAGATGTTGTGCAAAGTTTTGTAGTTGTTCCAGCTGTATTGATTGCCATGACTTCCTAATTGGTGGGAAAGTGTAATAAAGATACCTGCAGGCTATAAAGTGGTTAATTACTGTTATTAAATTATGCAATATTGGTTCAATATATATTCAAACCCAAATCATTATCAATAAAACATGATTTGGTATTCAGTATAAGTTGTACTCACTTCATGTTCTGACATTTCTTGAACATTCTGAATTCCAATGTCCACAGGATCTCTGTCTATGAAGTTTCCTATAAGACTAGGGTCAGGCACAATATCCACATGAAGTTCAGCCGCCCGGTCTGAAAAGTTGCATTGCCGACCAAACTCTGACCGCTTTTTTGTGTAAACATACACGATCTCCATTTTGGAGTGTTTGTTATGTCAGTCTATCTGCAAATGAAGAGCATCGTTATACTATCTAATCATTTATACTCCAAGCATGTAATATACTTATTATATAGCTTATAAGACTATACAATTATTAAAGTTGCAGAACACAACCATTCAGCACTTATACATTTAAACAATGGGGGGGGGGGTGACAGAAGAGAGAAGATACATCTAGTTAGTGAGAGACAGCTAGTGAAGAGGCGAGGTAGGGATCAGGAGCTGTTTTACATATATACCTTAGGCCTATAAATTATTACCTATCCATTTACCTCGATCAGACAAAATAAGGTAAATAAAGCAAGCTTTTAGTTACCAAATATGCTGAAGCACAGCTTATTTTATTGGGTAACGTAAAAAGAAACTTTTCTGCACTAACCGTACAAGCTACACAAATGTGTTCGTTCTGTTGACGATATAGGAAACTGGAACGATTGCACTTGGCGTGGAACGTTACCACTAGCAACGACAGCATGGCGTCTGCACAGGAAGTAGTAATCGACGGTAGCGGTCGACTGGCTTCCGCTTATAAGTACTATCACGCATAAAAGAAAAGAAAATCTAATTCTTAAAGAACAAAAGGAAATATAAAGGCTAATTATATAGTGGCATTATTTGATTAAAAACAGTATTTTTTGTCTTCACTATATTTTTTCAGTCGTTGACATTGTTGCATAATGATGCAGAGGGAGTCAAGGGGCGGTGTGTTGTAAATAGAGAAAATTGAAGTACAGAAACCATGTCATTGTTTGCAGTCGAGGCAGTGCTTCGAAAACTGAGGTAATAGTACTTTTTAAATTTGTTGATGGCGATACTTTTCTAAGAAAACGTAAATGATTAGCATTTGAACATGTCAGTGACTGTAATTCGTGTATGTACGAGTGTTTACCTCACCGTGATTGTCGGAGGGGAAGGGGGGGGGAGCGGTGGTGCATGAGGTGTGTGCAGTTCTTCTTTGCCATTTGTTGGATGTCTTAAAAGTATTACAAGCTGTAAAACATGCAACGCCATCATGAACTGTGTAGCTGCATACATAATGTATGCTCAATAAAGACATTAATTTATTGATTACACGTGTACTTTATTGTCTTCCAGGAATGTGTCCCAAGATGATATTAATAACATCAGTAACACCATTGAAGACCTCATGTTCATACCTGAAAGATCAAATGAATGTGCTATGATGCTTAGGCAGTTATTTGTAATGCTGCAGGCATCTGAGTCGGAATTATGGTAATAACACACACACACACACAACACACATTTACATACCGCACATATATAAGAAAATACTATTGTAAAGTGCCAATTACATTGATGCTAGGTGTATATAAAATTCTGTTACTTCGTTACTCATTTCATTTATTGTGATCAAGATGAGCCTTCATTTACATAGTTAATAAACTTACAAAATGTTCCTCTGTATAAATATGTCTTCATTCTTGGTAGATGAAAAAGTATTTTCCATTAATATTTATTCCTCAGCAACCACGTTTCGAAAAAGACTGAAGACCCATCTATTTATTTAAAACGGACTTAAACAACCAAGCAACACTTAATTCTCTCTTTATTTTTTACTTTCCTGTTGCTTTATTTATTTATTTTATTTTTATATTTTTTTCTGTTTTTGCTGCGCAATGAGCATTTTTCTGAATGGATACCTACGCATTACAAATGGACATCATCATCATCATTATAAGAGCAGACATTTTCTGTTTTATATGTGTGTATAAATGAAGCTGTTTGAGATATTTTTGAAGTGCAAAAGATTTAAATTATCAAAATTTGCTGCATGTCACTGCACGCCTATTCCTTCACTTGAATAACTGTACTATATTAACTTCTTTGGTTTTTTGAAGCTTGCCCAAAGATCTTGTAATAGAAATGCTGAGGTGCATTAGCAATCCAGAGGCTGACAAGACAGGAGGGAGGCAGTGCACCTTATGTGGCCTCATCCTCAAGGAGCTGCTTTTAGGAGACAGTGAGGACACTGCACTGAGCTCTGTCACACCAAGTGCAAAAAACCCTCCACATAGTTCTCTTCTTTCTCTATACACCTTGCAGGTATTCCTTACTTTTGACAAGGTCATATATTCTGATATTTCACAAATCTGTTCAAATCATAGTAGATTATGGGATGCTGTTAATAATCTGCGGAGGGAGAATTTTGATGCATTGGTCAAATGCTAATCTTGTCTGGCAAATTGCTCATCTTGGACTGAGAAGAACTAAAGACTTTGCACTGCTCCAATTGGCCGTCCCTCAGTTTTCTTTATTTTTAATTTTTAATTTATGACCCCAAATTATCCCAACCCACAATTTTTCCTAAAGGAGACATTTTTAAAATATTTCTTATCTCTAATGATGTATTTTTTGATGCCAAAATTAGTACATGAGTACAAGCATATATTATTCATGTTAAGTGTCTTAACTGTTGATCATGGCATTTGTGTTGCTGGATATGTTAGGTTGAGAAATGCAATTGAAAAATGTTACTTCAACTGTAGACCTGAACAGTCAAGTAATGCAAAATAGTTAATATTTGTGATCACTTATCAATGAAATCATAACAAAATGTGTAATTTTCGTCAGGGTTCCAAAAGTGTGTGTCTTCATGAAGTATTACCTGTAACTGTAAGGTCAGTTGCAAATTAGTGTGCTCATATGAGAATAACCAGTTTATAAATATGCAGATTACTTTGAATACTTAGAGGGGATGAGCAAATAGATTATTGTTCATTTAAATCAAGTTTACATGAGATCTTTTTTCTCTGTAGGTGAGCTTTAACTGGGTAAGCTTTATATGCTGACTTCAGCTATCAACTATAGTTAACATCTGACTTTTGGTCACTGCCCATTGATTCAATAGTGGTCAGCATTATGCAATGAAATTCTTGAGGAGAGTGTGTGTGTGAGAGAGAGAGAAATATCTCATGAATCAACAACAAATTAGGAGGAAATGTAGCGTCACCACAAATATATATATATAGAGAGAGATGCAAGGAAAAATGTTCAGTTATAAAAGAATACTGTTTCCTTTAGAAATATGTTTACAGGTGGTTGTCCAAGAAGGATTTTGATATCCAGATAAAAGCATTTTCCTTCATTGTGGCTGTTTCATCATTACATGGGATTGTCAGTCAAGGTTAGAATCATCTACATAGTCTCATGTGGTTAGATAAGACTACAGCTGTTTATAGTACATAGATTTTTGGGTGGATGGGAGTGGAACTAATTCTTCATTTTCTTGTGAAAGAGTGAAAGGAATGCTCTATAAAGTTATGATCTTTCTGCATAAGTATGTACCATTTACTACTTGGATACTTTTAAAAAACATGAAGTAACTGTTACTTTATTGTTTTGATAAATTAGGTTGCATTATGAATATGTGGATTATTTTGCAGATATAGTAAGTGAGACATCAGAACAGCTGTGCAACTGGCTCATGAATGCCAGCGTGTTTCAGGCTCCAAACCCTCATACTCTCAATCTTTTTCGCAAAGATGCATCCAGCCAGGTTACAGAAATAGATGGCACACTGTGCAGGAATGTGTTCACTATCCTCAATGTAGGTGAGGTTTTTTAAAATACATACACTGGATTATTTACTTGAAGGCATGATTAACACATTATATTTATATATAACGTATAAGCCACCCATTCAGCAGGTACTATGCTCACTTTTTCAGTGATGTACACCATTCATAACATCATACCTTCTAGTCCTGACAATCATTACATGGTCATTAAAACAAAACAATAACAGTGCATTTCTTGTAAGAGAATCTTCAAAAACTGCATGCAGTAATGTTTGATTTTTGATTCAGGCAACATGACCACAACTCTTTTACATGCATTTCTGTTCAAACAGGTCAGTACTACACTGATGATCAGTTCCTGAACATCTACAGTTTCTCTTTGCTTTATAAGTGGCTCTATCACTGCACATACTTGAGTCCTAAAAATGATGACAAGTCTGCCCCAGGTGAAGATGCCACAACCAGAAAATTGCAAAGGATGTCCCAAGTGCTGCAGTCATTGGTGTCTCGCTCTGTAGATTACTGCTTCCGAGTTATGGATCAGTGTGAGAGAAGTAAGGAATAAAACAGTGTCAAAACTTTACAAACCAAGTGAATGATGGGCATAATGCTGTTTTAACTTTGTTTTTTTTAATATTTTTGTCTGTTTGTTGGTCTATTGCATGTATGATAAATGTTTTTTTGTTTTTGGAATTCAAGTTGATTTTGAGTTATAGCATATTTGTGTATTAAAAAAATCTTGTTTTGCATGGATTTGACGAACTTAAAGGGTCTTCATTGACTGAAGCTAAGCACATCTGATAGAACAAGATCACTTTTCCAATTTGTCAGTAAGAGTTACATCTTTTTGGACGTAAGAGTGAAGGTATAATGCTAGGTTTGAAGCATTCATGATCAAAGTACTTTTAAAAGTATAATTACTCACTGAGCTCTTTCAATATTGTAATAATATTCTTCTTTGTACAGAGGCAAAAGTATCTTCAGATGGGGAACTGCAGTTAGCGGTGAGTTACAAGATAGTTTTCCTTTTTGAGAATGCAGCTTTAGCATAACATTTACATGTATCTAGGCCCTGTGAAGGTAACTGTAAATGCCACAGAGATAAGTTGGATCCAGATAAACAACTTGTTTTTGTTGCTGTCAGTGTCTAATGGAGGTAGTTGTAATCCTGGACCTGGTGTGTAAGCTTGATGCGGGACACTTGCCACGAGTTCATCAGGAAATGCGACGTCTTTATACTCGCTTGATGTCTGATCCAGTCCACATCCCTACAGTACTAAGGATTCTTCAGTTTTTCGTAAATCACAGTGAGCTTAATTTTCATACTCTTTTCCTTTTATCTTAGGGTTTTTGTTCTAAGTAAGTTTTTCCATTTTCTTTCCTCCCTGGGCGTATAGTCGATAAAATAAAATGAAATGAAAGGAAAGATGTGTGCTAAATTATATGCTCTGCACACAAAGATTTCCTCCCTCTCTCTTGTACAGATGCATGAATCCTGTAGATTGTTTGATGAAGAGGAAAAACAGAATTGTTGTTCAGCAAGATGTCTCTGTTTTTACAGTCCAGGATGATTATGGCTATAGTTTAGATATACTTCAGTCAATTATTTCCTCTGCAAGAATAAATTAATCAGTGCTTAAGAGAGTCTTGACCTTAGATCAGATGTCTAGTAATGATCAATAATTGATAGGATCATCATATTTATCACTTGCATTTTTATTTTTCACTAAAGTGGTTATCATGTATAGAAGCTAGAAGCTGAATATTACTTCTGTTGTAGTTTAATAAAATGTCCATTTAACTGTATTTATAAAAGAGAGTTAAAGCATAAGCTTAAAAATTTTTTTTTTGCAGGTGCTTCTGTGGTACATGACCCACAAGAAATTTACAACCACTTTTTTAATTCATTGCTGCCTGATCATTTTGGGGACCCTGGCCTGGCATTTGACACGGTTGTTTTTCTTGTAAACAACTTAAAGACAATCTGCTACAACACCAACATCTTCAGTCACTTTTTCCCTTCCATCCTAAAGGTAAAGAGACTGTGCAATCTGACATTACTGGAATCTTAAGTAGAAAGCAACTCAGAATGTATTTGTTAATGTGTGGCTTCTGACACAAGGTCTCTCTGTACACTAATGCAGGTCTTAGCCTGGCATCCACAGACCTTTTTGAAGGAGTTTGTGAGTCTTCTGCCTGCCATGATGTATCCGATCACTGCTTTGGAGGTAAATGATGAACTAACTACTGTTACACAGTTCCGAATTTTTACATGGGATAGAATAAGGAGGGCTAAGTAGTACTCAATATAGACTAAGAATTTCTTTGTGAAAAGTGTATATTAGTTGGCTGTTCTTTACTATTTCTTTCAAAAAATGTATGTTTTTAAGCACTGTGATATATGTTCACTGGGTTAGAAGGATGTTAATTAAAGGCTCAGTATTTTCAATGTACAAGATGATGAGCCTACATTCCTGTGTATCTGGCTATCATACAGCCTCATGTCCATACAAAAAGTGAATTCCTTCACCTAGACTGCTCAGTCACTTTGACCCATTCATGGATCTACAGCAACTTTTGGTACCTCCCGTTGGTCTGTGGTTTTTGTTGCACCATTTACCTCAGTTCTGGATTGTTCTTTTATGCCTGTGTCATTTCTAGCGGTAGACACCCACATTCTACAGCTTCTTTGTTGTCTTGGCCATTTTATCTGAAGATTTTATCTTTACAGGATTTTCTCCATTTTGCTGCAAAATAAACTTTGTTTCTGATCTATGGACCCTGCAATTGCCACCTTTTCTAATGTAGGGGCCATGTGCTTCCTTGCTACATATTCTGTCGACTAGGTTTTGAATCTGTGTGTCAGAATGTGTAAATGACATTGCTTGAATTCTTGATCATGTGTGCTTTTTGTGCCATCTTACCATGTAGTTCTGTTGCATCCATCAATGCTTCTATGGTGCCAGGAATTGACAGCAATATGCCTGGCTTGACAAAACAGAACTTCAGCCCAAGTGCTTAACTGTTCTCCACCTTGCGAGATCTTGCTTTTATACTTTATGCTGTGTTGTTGTGTCTTTGTACATTTGTTGTTTTATCTTGAATCTGTTGATATATACTGTTTATTTGACTCTTTGTATATTTGTGCTTATTATGCTTTTATAATGCACACAGAGCCTATTTGTCAAGTGGAGAAATGTGCTTTAAAATATTATTAGTTAAACTGAAAACACCACACTCACAGTGCTATGTTGTACATTCCAGACAGAAAATAATTTTGTGGTTGTTTCTGCAGAGACTTTGACTGCCTGTCATTTATTGTCAGCCAATTTGGTTTTACACAGGTGTTCCACACACTCCTGGATTTGCCATGTGTAACAGCTGCCTTAGAAGTAATGGAGAAAGCAAAGAAATCAGAGGCACCCAACACCCAGGGAGCTATTGTTGAACCTGTAAGTTCCATTGAGGCCTTTCATACACCTGCACGATACAGACCTTTGTTCAGTTTTGTCACCCGCAACGAAAGTGGCCAGGGGGACACCATCAATAAGTAAATATTTTTTTCATATGTTTTTATTTTATTAGCAAAGTGACATTATGATAGCAATTATGCCTGTATAGATGTTTTATAGGACATTGCTTTGTTTAACTGATTATTAATCTGTTACAGAGTTACAAAACTTGCTTTTTCTTCATTAACTAGAACTTAGAATCATTTCAGAGGGTCACATGTTGAAAGACTTAAATACTGGTGCGGTTGGAGGTTTTCAGTTGACTGCTACGAATTAACAATGCTATCAAAACACTGATGAAGTATGACTATCAACAGGTTGTTTAGCCTTCACAAGGTGCTGGAAGATATGCGAAGTAGTGCTAGAGTTGTTTACTGCTCCCAGACCATTCCCCTGCTTCTCAAGTAAGTTAGCAAATTTCTCACTTTAAATGACTTGTTGTACATTGTTCTGCTGTACATTATTCTTTAAATCTTTGGTACAAAATAACTACTTATAAAAAATACAGAACTGCTATTCTTTTCATATTTTTGGTGTATTTTTGTATGATGCAACATAATACCTTATCATTTGTCACACAATCATATACATTTTTATGTCTTGATGTCTTGGACAGGGTATGGTTTGATGTGGTGCTGGAAGATGCTGAGGAGGGCTTTGCTGGTCAATTGTTACCTGTAATGCTGGAAAGATCAGGGCTGCTGTTTGACCTTCCTGATTTCAAGGCTGATGTTATAATGTACATCCGTTTCATTGGTACACAGTAAAAAATAGTCATCGTTTGTTAATGCACATTCTCAGCTTCAAAAACCTGGTTTTCTAACTTTTCATTTGACAGTTAACAGTTATTGTTTAGCAACATAAATTCACATTTTGGTGTGCTTTGTTCTGAATTGTTTTTGACAACAGGCTCTTAGGTGAAAAGTTGCTGTTGCTGTTGAAAAAGTTCCCAGCAGTCTTGGTGAGCCAGGCCACAGATGTCATGGAATTTATTCACATTACTAGCAACATATATGGGCGCCAAGACTTCTATGGCAACCTGGTATTTTATCAACTTTTTTTCATTTGCGAATGTTTGGCAAAAAGTTTATGATTTTTACAAAAGCTCAATCTCTTATGATTGTTCTCTTTAATATTAATAACATTTATCATTTTTTTTCAGGTTTATGCTGTTGGTGAATACACCTCTCCAATGCATGAAGCAAACTGTAGTCCAGAGCTGGTGGCTCAATACTTTGATGTTCTTGAGGTGGTAACCTATGAGATAATTGGCAAAGTGCTCTTAGAGGAAGAAGAAGGAGTCAGCCCCAAGATTCTTTGCCATCTCATGTCTGCTATGGCCAAGGTGAGTTAGCTGGCATACAAAAGAGTGCAGAATGCAGTGACAGATTGGTATCTTCATTCCATCTTGATGCTTGATGGAAGAGCTTTTATGGTAATCCAAGCTGATTTTGTAGCTGTCCACTAGGTGCCAGGACCTTGTCCCACGGGCCATCCTTTGTTTGACCAAGGTGGCCAAGCAGCACTACACACTCACACAAGACTCTTTGGCCCAGGAAGCGCTGGTGTCATGTGCACAGGAGCATATCAACCTTCTTCAAAACCCAAAGTAGGTTGATGATCCTCATATAGTCTTTTAGAGAAGAGATAATAATAGGATTTGTATAGTGCATTTCCCCACAAGGAGGCAACCTCAAAGCACAAGAGACCAGGGGCAGTGGGGAAAGAGGCCATGTGATGTAGATGTCACAATCAAGTACAAACAAGCACAACATACATAAACAAACATCCACCTGTTAGCAATACAAGAACGTGAAGGAAAGCAGAGATAGGAGTGTGGGGGAGAAAGAACTGGATGGAGGAGTTATAGTTGTAGTTTCCAAAAGATATGTTTTAAGTCTAGATCAGAAGTCATGTACCGACTGCTGTGCAGAGAATTAGAGGCAGGCCATTCCAAATACTGGGGCCGGAGGAGAAAGAACATCACGCTGTACATTTTTTGATGAGATGCAAAAGGGAAATGCATGGCAAGCACTTGAAATTTTCCACCAGAGGTTGTTATCTGTGCTGTACTCTTTGCTGTCAGTCGTAGAGTTATGCCAGCAGACTTACAGACATTTACTGTTAACATCAACTTCAGAGTGACTTCATTATCTCCAGAAAAGTTAATGTCAGTGCTTGGTTTACTTAATCACAGTACTTCTTGCCTGTGACAGAATAGTGCTAAAACAGGTTTAACTGATTAGTGTTTGTATCAAATGAAACACATACAAATTTAACTGAATAAATCTTACAGTTTTGCAGTTGCTGTTTTAAGTCCATCACCAGAAATTTACACAGGAAGGTAAGTAATAATTCTTATTTTCTATGAAAGGTCTTAGGAAGTTGACATATAAAAACAGCAGAAATAATTGGCTTTTTTGGCCAGTGGAAATCACAATACTGTGATCAAAGAAAGAATAACTCTAAGGAAAATGTCTTCAAAGCAAAGAATATAAAGTTAAAGACTGAGCAAATGAGATATTTTACAAAGTCAAGCCAGACTAGGAAGAACTGGATGTGGAAATATTCACCTCAAGGGAGATGCACATTTTTTTCAGATGGCATCGAGATAAATTTTCCCTGCCTATGATAGTGCGTGGAATGCACAGAATTATGGTCATGTCCTCTTCACAGAGATGAATGGAGGCATTTGGTGATGGCACTGAAGGAAGAAAACAGATTTTGTTCAAAAGACACTGTGTGTGTGTGTGTGTGGGAGGATGAGGAGAGGGCAGTCTTTTCTAAACTGGTCAGTTACATTGTTTGTGATTACTATGTATGAATGTTACAGTGGAATGTAGTTTTGTGAACTGCTTCTGTGAACTGAAAGGTATGGTGAGACAATAAAAATCTTTGTTAAACTCTTGTGGTGACAGATTTGTTTTACAGTCCTTGTACTGTACTCCTACAGTAACGAATTTATATATATATATACCAGTTATGAGATGACCTCTAACAGTAACACGGGCATTCAGTGGACCTTCGCCAGGCAACTTGAAGACCTCGACTTTGCAGACCACATCAGCCTGCTGTCCCACAAACAACAACACGCACAAACAAAGCTCACTTGGCTCGCAGAAGAAGCAGCGATGACGGGCCTGACCATCAACATCAAGAAGACGGAAGTAATGCGGGTCAACAACAAGCAAGAAGCCCCACTATAACTGCATGGGGAATGCATTACAGAGTCTGACCGTTTCACCTACCTTGGCAGCATAGTCAGCAAAGATGGAGGTTCAGATGAGGATGAAAGAAGCCGAACAAACAAAGCCAGGCTTGCATTCCACACCCTACGACCTATCTGGAACTCCAAAGCTCTATCTTTACACACCAAGATCCGCATCTTTAACACAAATGTAAAGGCAATACTTCTTTATGGATCCGAGACATAGCGGGTGACAAATGCCATCACTAACAAGATACAGACATTCGTCAACAGATGTCTGCGCCACATCCTCAACATCAGATGGCCTGATAAGATCTCCAATACAGACCTGTGGGAGAGAACCAATCAAAAACCTGCGAGCCAAGACATCAGGAAGCGGAAGTGGGGCTGGATTGGTCACACCTTACGAAAGCCAGCTGACAACTTAACAAGACAAGCTCTGGGCTGGAACCCACAGGGGAGGCGCAGGGTTGGGAGACCCAGAGAGACGTGGAAGAGATCAGTCCACAGAGAGGCAGAGACAGCTGGCATGACATGGTCCCAACTAGAAAGGAGTGCCCAGAACAAGGTCCGTTGGCGGGGTGTGGTTGCGGCCCTATGCTCCACTGGGAGCGTACAGGAATAATAATAAGAAGAAGTTATGAGATGATTCTTAAATAGTATGATTAAGCCATAAAAGGCCAAATCTTTCTGTCACTTGAAAATGAACTCAGGACATTTACAACAATTACATGCTAGTGATGCTAGTGATTATATATCCCAACAAGTAATACATAATTTGGTCAGTTTTAGTCAGTCCTTCATTCACTCTTTTATATATAATTATCGTCATTGTAGCCATCTTCGTCTTTCCAACACGATGATGGATGTAAGATAACTCGGTGCAAATAATTTCTTCTGATAAATAACTGCTTTACGTGACTACTATGCTATGCATACATGAAGAGTGTGAGGGTGATTTTGTGAAGCGTAAATAACATCACTGTAGTGCATGCATGCCCTTCATCCAGAAATACACCTGGACCCTATGGCCGCACACCTAAACACACACCCGCGAGCACATACAAACGTTTACATAAAATCCACCCAGGCGTGTGCGCGCTCGCTGTCTCACACGTGCAAGAATCTGCATGATGCAAACTTTTACCCCTAACACACGCTACAGTTCTAGATGGCCTAAAAATAGCAACGCGGAGGCAGAGCTAAGGTGAGCGTTGGGGAAGGCTCGCTTGAAGGTGAAAGACGAGGAAGGCTCGCGCAGTACCCTGTTTCAAGCGTCAGGCCTTAAGCATAAGGCAGTGAAAACGGCCGCTCTGCCGACGATATGCTTGCAGTTCCGTGGTTGATTGGCTGGGCTCTCAAGCCCTACATTCAAATTAACAACAAGGCAGATGCAACCAAGTCGGAGAAGAGACTGTCTGCTGCTGTTGCCAAGGCCCAGTTATCTTCTCTTGGTCCAGACAGCGGCCCCAATCCGACACCAGGTGGCAGTTCAGCAGCTGATGAGCCTGCGCCACAAGAAAAACTCATCCAGGCAACAGTTGCCGCAAAAACTGCCGCAGTCAAATCTACTCATTCAGCAACAGCAGGACTGAGTAGGATCCCACATATCGTGAAGCCACAACAACCAGAAAGCCCACCGGAGTCAGTTGCCACCACTAAAGTCAGCACGCGAAGCATCACGCTGAAAATGAGTAGTGAGTGGGCTCAGCAGCAGATCGAGCAGTTCCGCTTCACCTTTGAGGAGGCTGACCACGACAAGAGCGGATGGCTGTCCTTTGCCGAGATCCTCAACGTCTTGGAAAAGGCCGGCTTCAAAGGCACGCCAGAGGAGGCAAAGGTAAGATGTAGTCTTGCTGGCGGGCTGGGGTAAGTGTTTGACTATAGGGTGTGCTATGCTTGGCAGAAGAAACAGAAGCAGACTGCATGTCCACACTGGATACAAACCCGCACATTACACGAGTAAGAAATGCCCCTTTTTTTAATGCATCCTCAGCTTTAATTCTGTTGCGGTTTTAAAAACTGATCTTAAAACTCACTCTCTTTCAGAGCGACCTTGATATATTTGACATCACGGAATAAGGGGCGCTAACATTTTTAACATTTCATCTGTTAGAGGGTGCCTTGGCAACGCTCTGCTATTTGTTTCAAAAAACTTTCTGGGTGTTTTTCATGCTTGAACTTAAAAACGTTTCTATGAACAATGTGTAATAGTTGCCTGAAATAGAACCAGAGGCGTTTAATCAATCAATCAATCAATCAATCAATCAATCAATCAATCAATCAATCAATCAATCAATCAATCAATCAACAACTCGACTGTAAGCGACTATTTAAGCGGCTCCTGGACTTCAGGTATAAAGTGCACGTGACTATGACGCTGAAACATAGCTGCAGTGGCGGATAAGAGTCAGTGCTTGGAACGAAAACTGCCACAGCACAGAATTTCAGAACACGATCAGCGAAACTAGACAACACGCCGGCACACAACTAAATCGGCACGCGCAAAAAAGCAAACACATAATGTATAAGGTTCACTAACGATTAACTCGCAGTCGCAGGGTCTAAGTAGATCGGCTTGCAAGCTTGCCATCTGCTGAGAGAGAGATTCCTTTACGATGTCGTCATACTGAAATAACATGAAAGCCGTAGATATACCGTCCTCACTGCCAGTCACTCTTGCCAGTACAAACCGTGTACCTGTCCTACTGGCGTCGCTGCCATCATTATGTGATTCTTAAGTACATGGCAGGAAAACCCGCACGAAAAGCGGGTTTATCCCCAAACAGCAGGAAACGGTTGGGAAACCGGCTGAGGCCACATGACATCATCGGATCAAAGCCCCTTTCCTTACCTTATTCTTCAGGCGCTGAATGTTCATCATCACACGCCGCCCCACCCCCACCCTCGATCTCTCGCTCGCTCACAATCAGGTGACTGGAGAAAGAGCTAGCCACAGACTTAGATCATAGAGTCTATGGAGGTATCTGGCACGGCGATTTTGGCAGCGTGTGTGCATTCCCAGGAAGCGGCAACCGAGGGCTGACAGTTTCCAACCCCTTCACACACACACACACACACACACACACACACACACACACACACACACACACAGAGTAATGCTGCTCACCGGCTGCAGAACTAACAACCGGTGAGCACATCTCACATGAAGGTCGGCCCGTTCACACACCTCACGTTACTCTTAAAGTTTTCTGGCGATCATCGCGAAAACTGCCGTCACAGCGCACACCTACGTGAAATAACTGAGCTTTGAGGTGATTCAGCTCCTGGTTATAAAAGCGAGAGCTGAGTGGTATCAGATTTAAAAAATAAAACCAGCCGTTTGATTTGATAAAGGCTTTTGGAACAGCTTTCTTATGGGGGGGGGGGAACACGGCGGCCATAACAGAAATGGCTCGCGGCATTATCGTCTGCTCGCTCCACTCAATTGCCCAATTGTACCTAATAAAGTAAACCTAAACCTAACCCTAACCCAAACCCTACCCCAAACCCTAACCCCAAACCTCTGAAAAAAATAACATAGACCAGCCTATGACGTCACATTCCCCCTCTATAAGAAAGTTCTGCCAGGCTTTTTTTTTAAATCACTGCCACTATGCATATGCCAGTAGCTTTCCAGTCCGTTACAAATACTGCGTTTTCTATGTGAGTTGAAGGTCACCATAGAGATGTAAATATTATAATCCAAGTTTCAATATAGGAAAGGCGAATGAACTTTTTTTAAAAGAAAATGATACGTCAGCCTACTTCAGATGTCAAATTGTGTGTGTGTGTGTGTGTGTGTGTGTGTGTGTGTGTGTGTGAGAGAGAGAGAGAGAGAGAGAAAGAGTGTGTACAATCTTTGTTTTTTTCTATTTAATTTTTTTTGGAATATATGTCATATTCTAACATAACATGAACGAAGCACTTTAATTCCCGCTACTTTTCTTATGTACTTTCAGAAAATCTTCGGTCACCTTGACCTGAACCAGGATGAGAAAATCACTCGTGATGAGTTTGTTGTGGCCATGAACAGCCTGCCTCGCATTACTATCAAGTGAGTATCTTGAATTCAAGTCCTTTGCTTGAAAGAAAATACGACAGAGACTACATTAATTTCCTTGATGACTGCATGCTGCAAGCATTCTTTTGACATATTGCCACATAAAATGTCACTGAACTTTGTTGATGTGACTGCTTGTTCCTCATTGTCCCCTTCCTCAACCAGTCCTCATTCATCGTCGTTGTTTTTATCCTCTTCATTAGTAAAAACCGGACAAAACATTCGTGCACAGTAGACAAAAGGAAACCGCTTTATTTGTAAAATAAAGGCATCCAGACAGCCTATACGATGCCCTTCTTTCGACAGGGAATTTGTGCTTCGAAAAGTGTTCAAAGCACTGGACAAAGACGGGAGTGGTACACTGTCAAGAACGGAGATCGAAGATGCTACCAAGAAGGAGAAGGGTCTGGATATCTCGGCCGACAAAATTGCGGAGCTGCTAATTGTACTGTCCAAAGACACGAGGTACGTTGTCCCTAATCCTCTCGTACGTTCTTGAACACTCTAGTACATTCTCTCCCTTGCATAACCGTAACATGGTCAGCCCCTCCCGCCCTCCTTTGCCCCGAGGGATTCTGCACGACTCACAAAGGCTTGACGTAGTCACGTAGTACCCGACTGCATAGAACGCAAATTGCGCTGCGTAAACACTTAGGCAACTTCTAAGTAGCAGTGGGTCGAACAAATAGACATCCTACTTGTTTTTGTGGATATAAACGTTTGTGTATATTCCAGCGTGTTTGCGTGTGAATGCGCGTATAGGTTCGTACATACGGGTTTTATGTGGTACAATGTAGTAGGACATCATATACTTAATACTTTTGTATAACCTGTTTGATTATCATCTGAATTCTGACTTATGTGCTGGCTTGGCGTAAAACAATATGCCCCTCCCTTTGTAGAGCATATAGTCACTTGGTATACACATAATAGTCAGATTTACGATTTGGTTACACGACAGTTCTGGGACCAGGCACCCAGCACATCGCTAAACTGCTTACATTTTACGAGCATCTTTAGTTGAGTGCTTGACGTTAACATTCCAACTAGCGCGCCCATCGCCTTCTTGACTTGCTTCATTCCTGCTCGACATTCTTAAAACCCTGACAGTTGTCACGATGACGAACTTCTCTCTGCCTCGTCTGCAGGGACGACTATGTGGACTACGAGGAGTTCCTGCGGGTGTTCGGCGTGCAGTCTACTGCCACCGTCATGCATGGCGTCTTCCAGAAGCTGGACGTCGACAAGAGCGGTTTCCTGACCAAAGACGAGATCCTGCGCGCCGTGGAAGCGGAGTCGGAGTTGCGGATGCGAGCAGACAAGATTGCTGACCTTCTGATCTATTGGTGCAAGGACAAGGATAAGAAAATCGATTACAACGAGTTCGTGCAGGTCTGGCTCAAGCAGAAGTAAAAATCCAAATATATCGCTCCATGCCAAAGGTCAGGGACGTTTTGCCACGCCGGGCTCTGAGATCGCGTTGGGGCCATACATGAGTGATTTTGTTTTTTGTATTTTGGTCTAGAGTTAACAAAGCAACAGAAAGTAAAACATACAAAAGTAAGAAAAACCGAATGATTGTTATGGATCAGTATTGACTTGGTTAGGGTGGTCGGGAAATCATGCAAATTAATGCAGTATGGTTACTATTGATGGTAATGTCTTTAACTAAATTATGCTTATGTCGCAAATATATGTGATTGTGGATACTTTTTTTTAATGAGAGGAAGCGTAGACAGGAATGTACTCCCATAATTTGTGGCGGGCGGTGGGTACGGCAAACTCCATCCTGAAGTAAACGATGTTCACATTCTTGTCCACTCAGTATCTTTTCTGAGGGGGCGGCTTCCCCCACTTCCCTCCTCCCCCCCCAACTGGTTCATACGTTACTGTCGTCTTCCGGATATTTCTCAGCATACACATCCCAGCAGACGACAAACTTCGGTCTGTCGGAGCAAGAGTGTCTGACTTTTCGTTATTGTATTTTTTTAAAAAGTAGAATATGTATCTGCTTTGATTTGAAGTCATATTTATTGTTGTCTGTTAAATAGAGATACCAAATGATACACGCACTAATTTTTCAATCCGCATGGACCTTTCTATATTTCTGTACCGCGTTGAAAGTTGAAGACGGACCGTGTACAACTGTTTTCTGCATCCACAATCTGGTCGAACACCAATCTTCCTGAAATAACTAGGTTACTTCCCTTGGTCGGTGGAATACCCTTTACATTCCTTAACCCACTCTCTTAACGCAATAGTTACTCCTGCATGTAGTTCCGTGATCTTTAACGAAAGCCATTTCTATCAAGCGTATTTTACCACAAATCAGATGGTGTATACTCGGCATTTTTATTGCTGCTTAATATGTCAAACGGGAATAAAATGGTACGACATCTGAGGCTAAGAAGGCTAAAGCTTCTCGAGCCAGTTGCACAACACGTTTCTAAACCTTAAAACTGTTCTAAAGAAGCAAAATCTGTTCTTAGCCATTTTGATGCATTGCAGAAAAACCTACAAAAAATTGTACTGACAGGACGGAAAGTCAGACTTAAACAACTTTATCTTACTTAAAACAAAACAGTTTTAGTTTTAACAATTCTAAAATTGTGGTGTGCACTGTAAACTAATTATCTAAATAGAGTTAAGGCCTAAAAGTGTTTAAAATTAGAAATGTGTTGTGCAACTGGCCCTACCTTTATCTCTTAATCTTTCTCGATGCAACAGAATAATGATCGACGTGTCGTACACATCATGTTTTAAAGATATACATTTCCCGGTCACAAATAACTTTTCATCTTTTCCCTTTAATTTATAAGAAAAACATTTACATATTTCGTATGTTGATGATATTCCCTGTCTAGCGTGTTAGTGGAGGTGAGCATCCCCTTCGCTCTGCTTTATGAAGACTGGTGTGGTGGGCATAAAGTTATTTGCTGTGTAATGCGTAAGGTGGTAATTTTTTGTGACACCCATTTCTATTCACTTAAAGAACAAAACTATGTATCAAAAATAATAAAACGAAGTTTTTTTAAAGCTTTAAAATTGTAAATTTCTTTATGTGTGCGTGTATGGTACATAAAGCTTTTTCTGTCTTCGTATACCTTGACTGTGTGTGTGTGTGATTTGTGTGGTCTACAAAAGAAAAGAAATATGAAACATACTATTTCGAAGTCTTCCCTCTCTGTGAGGCCGTCAAAGTCTTCGCTGTGCAGATGTGTATTTTGCCTCTAACATCGAACCCTCGCTGATCTGAAGGATGGACACGTCGAATGCACCTCCACCAGGTCGAAAACGATAACGTTCTTTTCTCACCGCTGTCTTGTACAATCGGTCGTTTCTCTGCTTGCATTTTTTGCTCGTGCGTGTCGCCTGCAGTCCAGCTGGCACCTTGTTATAGTAATCATGTGATTTCTGTAGCGCCATACCCCACAATCAAGGAAGGTTCAAAACGTTTGAACAAAAACAACAGAATACAATAATATAGTAACTGCCAGGGGCACAAGATTGTCAATTCTGAAACCAAGAAAGAGTTGTGAAGTAGCCGAGAAAATCCGTGGAGCTAGAGACAAACACTTTTGTCGGTAGTGTAATCCATATCCTGTTAACGCACAGATCCACGCCCTTGATAATTATAGTGGAGAGTGTAGCGACGAAATATAATGGCCAATAGATGAGAAAATGTGATGAGTACAGGGAATGTACATAAAAACAAAAGAAAAAGTTATAATTGCAGAGAACTAGAGACAAGTAATTAATCAAGCGAGAAAACCTCAGACACGATGGCCCTGACGAACAATTTTAATAGGCCGCAGAGACCGTTACAGTGGCCTACAGAAGGAAACAACACAGAACAATTGAAAGGTGTGTGGCGCAAAGAGAAAGGCAACAGCACACACCAAAATCAACGTAGTTTCAGGTACGAGACCAAAAATAAATAAATAAATAAACTGCAAGTAGTGCATGCCTCACGCCAGCGTAGCGTGAACCTAACTACGGCGTACAGTAGAAACTGCGCAGTTTGCGTGACTAGCGGCCACAACAAGCTCGAGAATTCCCCAGGCATCGCCACGTCACGATTGGACAGAAAGTTCTTTTGAATATTAATTATTGTTTGTGACGCGCGTTGTCTGCGCGCGCGTGTTCGTGAGTCGCCGCGAAGTTTCCACTGGCAGCAGGTACGATGTCGGTGTCATGACACCGGCCTTTCGTGCCCATACGTACACGCTTCCAGAAATGCTGAGATGATTCAGTGCCATGGTTAACGAGGTGACAGTGCGAAGATGGTTATTTATCGTGTCATTGGCGTTAATTTTATTTAATCAGAATTCATAGACACGAACACACAAACACACGCGCCCACATACACAGGAAGGCAAAAGGAAGTGCAATACATGCACTTTTATTGACAAGAGAAGAAACATCAAACATCTGCACTCGTTGTCTTTTTGAAGAACTGTAGTGTTATGACCAACGTGGACTTTGCTGAAAATTCCATGAGCTTACATTTTACTTCTTTGCCTTTTAGAGCAAAAGGAAGAAAAGCAAGTCATCCGCCTCCTTCCCGCCCCTAGTAATTAATATTCTTTCTCTCACACACACATTTTCTCTCTCTCTCTCTCGTGATCCCTTACCAGAAGTTTCATTAGTGCAACAAAATATGTAACTTACACTTTTTATAAGGTAGAAAGGGGTTTATAAGGTCTATATAAATTACACAAAGAAAACAATTAACTTGTTACGTAATTCTGCATCTGTTATTCTAATTGAAAACCACACAATACATTATCATTGCACACGATTCACCGAAGTATGATACCCAGATCTAACATGCATGAATTTGTGTAAAATGTAGATACCCCCCCCCCCACCTATTTCCAATTGGAAATGGCTTTTAAAGAAGTTCTGAAATAAGCGCCCGCGCGCGCGCACACGCACACACACACACGCACGCGTCTTTCGCCATTCGCACTGATAACAAATAACACTCTACGTTTCAAGTCCCAGGTTAATTAAAGACAAGTTTTAATTGTTAATACCTTTTTATTTGCTTCGTTTCGATGGTGTGAATCATTTTTGTCTGCACTGTTGTTTTAGATAATCTCTCTCTCTCTCCACATTCGTCTTTCCTAGCCTCATCAGAACTACAGGAGTTGACTACCTTTTTCCAATGTTTAGCAGTCGAAGCAGCGACTGACGTAGGTACTCCGCACGATCAAAGGGTCAGAGAGGCCAGCTGCTAAGTACAATCTTACATACCACTTTCCTTTCTGTGTACCCTGTTGTCTTTCTTTCAACAGAAGACATTCTAGAACACTCCAGAAGATAGGATGTGTTCATGAGTAATGTTGAGGCTATTTTAAGCAAGCTTTGTAAAAAGCCCAGACAATACGCGAGCGCGAACTGCGCAGTTGTTGACATCTTCCGACCTTGACACGCCTGCCCCCCCCCCCTCTTGACTGTTTATCGAGCGCGAAAGAGAGATTCAACTATGCTAAATTAAGTACGCCAGAATATTCGTCGCCTTCCTGGAACGTTTGTGAATTGCCAGTCCAGCGCCTATATAAGCCAGCGAGCTCGCCGCTCCAGCAACACTAATCGAAACGAAACGATTACTAAGCAGAAAGAAATTTCTGTTACGAAAAGAGAGCAAACCCCTCGCATCTTCGCAAACGTTTGACAATGGGAAAAGCACCAGCAATAGGAATTGACCTGGGCACCACCTACTCATGTGTAGGTGTGTTCCGACATGGACAGGTGGAGATCATCGCCAACGATCAGGGCCAGAGAACTACACCCAGCTACGTGGCCTTCACGGACACGGAGCGGCTGGTGGGAGATGCGGCGAAAAACCAGGCAGCCATGAACCCTGAAAACACGGTCTTTGACGCCAAACGACTGATCGGCAGGCGTTTTGACGACAGCAGCGTGCAGGCAGACATGAAGCATTGGCCTTTCAAGGTGGTCAACGACGGTGGGAAACCCAAGATACAGGTGCAATACAAGGGCGAAACCAAGACGTTTGCACCAGAAGAGATCAGCTCCATGGTGTTGGTCAAGATGAAGGAGACTGCCGAGGCGTACTTGGGTGAACGTGTGAAGGACGCAGTTATCACCGTGCCCGCCTACTTCAACGACTCCCAGCGACAGGCCACGAAAGATGCGGGAACCATCGCCGGCCTGAACGTCTTGCGCATCATCAATGAACCCACAGCCGCCGCGCTGGCCTACGGACTTGACAAGAACGCCAAAGGAGAAAAGAACGTTCTCATTTTCGACCTGGGTGGCGGTACCTTCGATGTGTCCATCCTTCAGATCAGCGAGGGCTCGATGTTCGAGGTAAAATCTACATCGGGAGACACACATCTGGGCGGCGAAGACTTTGACGGCCGCATGGTGCAGCATTTCTGTCAGGAGTTTCAGCGCAAGTATAAAAAGGACATCAGCAAGAATGCACGTGCAATTAGACGGTTACTGACGGCGTGTGAGCGCGCCAAGCGCACGCTGTCTAGCAGTGCGGAGGCCAGCATAGAGATCGACTCCTTGTACGAGGGCATCGACTTTTATGCGCGCATAACCCGCGCACGCTTTGAGGAACTGTGTGCCGACCTTTTCCGTAAGACCCTCGAGCCAGTGGAGCAGGCACTGCGCGATGCCAAGCTGGACAAACGACAGATCCATGAAGTGGTGCTGGTGGGCGGCTCCACGCGTATTCCGCGCATTCAGAAGATGTTGTCGGAGTTCATGGGCGGCAAAGAGTTGAACAAATCCATCCATCCCGACGAGGCTGTGGCATACGGAGCAGCCGTGCAGGCGGCGGTGTTGAGTGGTGACACGAGCGACTCCATCCGCGACGTGCTGCTGGTGGACGTGGCGCCCTTGTCGCTTGGCATCGAGACGGCTGGCGGCGTCATGACCAAGCTGGTAGAGCGCAACACCACCATTCCAAACAAGACATCGCAGATCTTCACCACCTACGCCGACAACCAGCCGGCTGTCACCATCCAGGTGTACGAAGGCGAGCGCGCCATGACAAAAGACAACAACCTGCTGGGTCGCTTTGAACTGACGGGCATCCCTCCCGCCCCTCGAGGTGTTCCCCAGATCGAGGTGACCTTCGACATCGACGCCAACGGCATCATGACCGTGACGGCTCAGGACAAGAGCACGGGCAAGTCGTCCAACATCACCATCAAGAATGAGAAAGGGCGGCTGAGCAAGGAGGACATCGACCGCATGGTGAACGATGCCGAGCGGTTCCGGGAGGAGGACGAGAAACAGCGGCAGCGGGTGGAGGCGCGCAACCGACTGGAGTCGTACATGTTCAGCGTGCGCCAGGCCGTCGGTGATGCAGGCGACAAACTGAGCAGCGCCGACAAAGACACCGTCAACAAGGTGTGCGATGACGCGCTTCACTGGCTAGACAACAACTCTCTGGCAGAGAAAGACGAATTTGAGGACAAATTGAAAGAGGTGCAGAAGGTGTGCTCACCTGTGATGGCCAGACTGCACGGAGCCGGTCAGCCTGGAGGTGGTCAGAGTTATCCTTCCGGCGGCGGTGGCGGCCATGCTGCAGGTGGACCAACTGTTGAAGAAGTGGACTGAACGATGAGTTAGTGTTTTTTTGTTGATTGCCAATGTGCCCGGTTCTTACCTTCCTTTCTTTTTAGTAGTTGGATAGATACTGAGAACGACAAATCTTAGTACTGCATAGCAATTTTCTACAGAAACTGGTTCCTGTTTAACGATCTATTATCGTGAGAAGTTGTACATAACCATTGCAAAATGTACTAAACTTTCTAGAACGAAAAAATGCTGACTGTTCTTAAGTGAAATACATATTTTGTGCACAGCATGTTGTAGCGGGACAAAAGGGCATTGTTTTATGCAAATAAAAAACAAAATGGAATGTAAAGCTGTTTTCTTGTATATCAAAGCGTAATCGCCAATATTGAGTGAATGTAGGTGCGTATGTGTGTCGGGAGTGTGTGTGTGTGTGTGTCGCGTTCACGCCCGATGCGCAATCGCAGCCACTCAGGCGATCACACAGCCACTCGCTCGGCTAGAGACGGGACACGATAACGAACCACTGAAAATTTATTCACACGCACAGGGTAATAGAAAAAATCCCCCCAAAAGAAAAACAATGAACCGGCCCAACTCCGAAGTTCTGACGGAGTGTATCACCACTGAGGCTTTAGGCCAAGCGTTAGAATGAGAAGGAAAGTGTGCACTCAGTCTGTTTGCACTCTGTCATCTTCCCTCTCTGTGCCGTTCCTCTGTGGTTCCTCTGGCGATGCTGGAGGACACGACGAAGGCGAAGGATAGAAGGAGCGAAGAGGTGGACGAATGAAGAAAATGACGTAACTTTACACACACAGAGAAGGAGTAGAAAAAGAAGCACTAGAGGTAGTCCACACACGGTTTGTGCTATGTCTGTTGGTCAACCGCTCGCCAAACAGCGCCAGAGGCCAACAGCACACGCTCTCACACCATCCCTTGTGGTCACTATACCGGCCGCTGTGTCCAGTAACAGCACCAGCCCCACGGTTTCTCACTTTTACGTGGTCCACACCCGCTGTTGTGTTAACTAACGGCACCTGCTCAAACGGTCTCTCAACGTCTTAGCACGACGGCACGACCCTCTCCGCTCACAGTGTCGATCTCGCAGGGGCTGGAACCAACAGCCATCCCCCCACACCACCCCATGCTTTAGTCGTGAAGATTTTTCGCGCCAAAACTGCGCATACAGGGATGGAAGGAGAGACGAACAATGAAACCCCTTGATAGTAAAGACAGCATCTGCAGGTACCTCTCTAGGAGACGACGCGTGATAGAATCGAAAGAACATCAAACACCGTTGGCATCGAGAGAGAGAGAGAGAGATAAAAACATTACATACAATCCACCCGCAACAGAGGAGAAAAAAGCCCTTTTAGTTAGTAGAGAACATTACATACAATCCAACCGCAGCAGAGTATACTAAATCAACATTGAGACCTTCTTCACTCATTCCTATGACGCGCGAGACAGCGAGGAAGGCGTCTACCTCTCGCGAGCCGGATAAATATATCTTTAGATAAAATTGTCTAACCGTCGTCTGCTATGCGCTGCCTTTCTTTTCGGTTTGCGTCCCCTGCGCTAGGAAAAGACAAAAAACAAAACAGGAAAATATCTGACACGCGACAGTGTGCGAGGACCGGTTGTGACAAATATGCTAAGAGTTTGGATGAAAATTTCTTCAACATGCGCCAAACGCATGGAAAATGTTTCATCGGTAATAAATGTTCCTCTCCGAGTTTCGAGTATAAAAATACTGAGGCAAAATCTAGGACGACAACCTGACTGTTCTGTTAAGATAGATCATATCTATGTACCGACATTCTGAACTACTAAAATAAAATTAAAAAGGACTACTGACAAATTTGATAACAAGTATGAGATCGAGTGCATAAATATAGCAGCTTCAGTCTGACTCCCGTACATATAGTTGATGACCGAAGCGAGACAATCGCCTGCGTGCTGTATGTAATGTAAGTCGTTCTTTTTCCTCCCTTGACCCTGCTGTCAAGGGTCACCATCGCGACTACTGCACCATTGTGTTTTATGCTAAATAACCGTTTTCATCAGTCACCGTTATCAAGGTTGTATTTGTCTTCTCACTAGTCGTTAACTTTCACTGTTAATAGTTGGCATAGCATTTAAAAATAACGTTCAGATAAAATGTATTCTTTTAACTTTTATTCGTAATTAAAATATTACTTTCTTTTTTGTTCTGTGCGATCGACAAAGGTATGGCAAACTATACAAAATTTGACCTGCATTGGTTGTGTTTCATTTCCCATTTTCGTCTTCGTCTGGAAGATGATTTTTTATTTAAAGAAAATTCGTGCTACCTTTGGTGTGAAGGGAACCCTAAGCCACATAACGTGTACTGTCTTTTAATCTTGCAGTTTATTCTTTGTATCAGCAACGATCACCATAGAAAAATGAATTTACTGACAGAATAACAACATCACTGGGATTACTTATGCACTACGTATAGTTATGGGCTTAAACTATCAATAAAATTGAAAATTTCTCCTCCCCTTCAAACGAAAAAAAAAGTCTACAAACATAAGTGAAACTTATGTTATCTTTATTGCATATTCCCAAGAACGCGTAAGTTTTTATTAAAAGGTTTGTAGATGTTTATCAAATACTTCCGCTTGCATCATGGGATCATCTCCGCAGTCGTGCATGAGAGCGATGGCCATGACGTCAGCATGGTTCTTACGAGTGCTGGTACTCGCTGCGCTGGTGGCGCTACACCCGTCAGAGGCCACCCCCCTGGACGATTACGTCAACCGGCCAGACCCGCACTACCACTTTAACATCATCTCCACCACTCGCGGACTTGGCTACACGCTGTACACTGTGAACATGACGTCACAGATGTGGAAATCCAGTAAGTACGCTGCATGTAGAAATGTGTGTGACTGTAGATACGCGTGTGTGTGTGTGTGACAGTAAATGCATATGTACTGCATCAGTCACCACAATACCGAAGTTAGTCCTGCACTGCCATAGGAATGCATTTGCTCCTTATACAGAAGGTAAGTGTGCATGCTTAAGTAGGAATATAGTTATAGAGTTACTATATACTATCACTGTATAAAAGTGTAGTACAGTAGGTATATAAGTAGTATATGCAGTATATACAGTAGGTCTATAAGTAGTATACACAGTATGTATATAAAAAGGCCAATGCACTGCAGCAGGTGCACAAGTACTGAAGCAAATTATCACTGATCACTTTACAGAAGGAAATTTTGTTTTCAATGCATAAGTACTGTGTCATGCTTCATATTCCAGAAGGTAGTTCAGTGTAGGTATATGCACACATATGAATAATTACTGTACTGAAATAGACTTGTGTGTTAAGAAAACGATATTAAGCGCTGCCCTGCGACAGCCTGGTATAGCAAGAAGATATGAAACATATAGCCTCGTGCACGAGATCGTCAATCTGCAAAACTGAGTCGATAATATTATCTCACTAGTGGCACCACTGTCTTAACCGCTTTGTTCAATTATGACTGGTGTGGCAAAAATAGGCCCAGCATGTGTCAAGGCTGTGTACTGCAACACGCGTCTGCCCGACATTTGTTAATTATGAAATGGATCAGGAACACAAAATTTACATGCCTTTATTAACAGATGGCCGAGTGGCTACAGCGCTGACCTCCAAACCGAGAGGCACGCCAGTTCGATGCCCGTGTAGCGCAGGTCACTTCCCCCAGTCGACTCAGCTGTGGGGAATGGGTACTTGACTCCATAGAGGGTTGAGGGAAGGTACCGGCCTCACACAAAGGTGGCCCCGAGCAGAGTGACATTACGAATACCTTACTCACCTAACCTGAAAAAAGATGAGGATGAGTTAACCATTACCTTTTATTAGTACAAAAAATAAAGCATACATACTTTAAGATCAGTACTGAAAACGGGCTAAAGGAAACAGAAGAGATCTAGACCAAGGGGAGTAACAAAACAACAAGAACAATAAAAATAATCCTCAACCCCATCCAACTTCCTTCCCAAGAACAAAAAAAAACAAAAAACAAACAAACAAACAAACAAACAAACAAACAAACAAAAGAAAGAAACAACGAACAGAAAAATAAGGGAAAGGGTTGAAAAAAGACAAGTAGTCTTGAAAATAATAAATGTTGACGTGTATAAAGATGCTAGTACAGTTCGTTGACGAAGTACAGATGCAGATCAAACATACAGAAAATGCGGCAATGACTGACATCGATGCTGTATTTCAAGTCATATTCCTCTCTGCTCTGCACCTGTTTAGGTGACGTGCTCAGCCGCCCGCTGTGGTGGCATTACCTGTCCATCACAGTCCCCGACGCAATCAAGTTTGACACCGCCTTACTTTTGATCGATGGTGGCAGCAACGATCACGGGTAATAGTTCAGTCTTCCCCCTCCTCTCTCGTTCACATTTTGTCTTCAATTTCCACCTCTTTCCTCTTTCCGCCTCTCTTTCTCTGTCGTTCACAGAAAGAGGCCAAACTTGTGGCGTCACGTTTGTATACATATACGCCTAATTAACATCTCTCATTGGCCGAGGCCTTGTCAACATAAACGTATTCTTGTACAATCCTGACGTCAGAAGTGTTGACCTCTTTCTGTGCATGGCGATATTCGAATGCGTGTATCTGGAAAACGGAAGAGAGGTATTCATCCAAATTTGTATCTTGCATGGAGTTTTATCCAGTCATTAGAAAAAAACCAGACTACATAAGACCTTTAATGAGTAGCAGGATAGCCACCCCGCTTTTGCAAAACGTTGTAGGAAACTGGCATTTAGGTGCCAACTCCTTCAAGCTGTTTAAGTTTTTCGAGAAGCATGAGGAGTACAGTACAGTACAATATATTTATTTGACCAAGGGAGAAATTAAACACCTCCTCAGTTGTAATGTACAGTTCGCACAGATCAACATGAACACATTCAGTCCAATGATCACGCCCACATATTCACATGTGTGTGTGTGTGTGTGTGTGTGAGAGAGAGAGAGAGAGAGAGAGACAGGGGTGGGGAACGTCAAGACAACCGCAGATTTCAGTAAATTTATAAGCTGTTTTTCATAGGGACATAATTGTATATTAATAATAACACTAACGTCAATTTTGAGGGACAAGCCAGGAACGTCCATTACAGGACAGACAGGACACATATGAGTACATGACGGGACGTACACGTATGCAGGCCGTCGGCTGCCTGCGGCCTATATGGACGATTTGGAATAATTTTGTGTGCATGTGAACTTCAGCCCAAGTCAAGGGTAGACCACTTCCGGTTTGATGTCAGCTGTTGATACATGTAGCGTTCTTTGACCACGTTGGTTCATTCAATAATAATAATAAATGATCGTCAACAGTGCTGTGTACAGTTCAGGTGCCTGTTGCACAACAAATTTCTAATTTTAAACAGTTTTAGACCTTAAATCTATTTAGATAATCAGTTTAAAGTGCACACCACAATTTTAGAATTTTTAAAACTAAAACTGTAAGATAAAATTGCTTTTAAGTTTGACTTTCAGTCCTGTCAGTACAATTTTTTGTATGTTCTTGTGCAATGCATCTGAATGGCAGAGAAGAGATATTGCTTCCTTAGAACAGTTTTAAGGCTTAGAAACATGTTGTGCAATCAGCGCCAGGTCTACAAGTGTCCAACATAATCCTTTTATGGATGTCCAATAGATGAGCAAATGAAGAAGCGTTGGCTGGTAAAATTTCGTTTGGGTTTGGGCTCATTTTTATGTAGATAATTTTGTATAGCCCGCGAATGATGTTATAAATATAATAATAACCCTTGAAGTAAAAAAGGTTACCCATCCCTGTATGAGAACACTGGTGAACACTGATGAGTAAGATGAACGTTTAGGCGAAAGCTTTTGTGCACTTTGGCAAAATAACCAGTGATGCGTCATCAGCTTGTAACTGTGTGCCCCAGGCCTCCGACGCCCTCAGACAGTTTTGTGATGATTGTCACCATGGTAGCAGCCACCACAGGCTGTGTGACAGCCAACGTAAAACAGATCCCTAATCAACCAATCGTGTTTACGGTGAGAAATTTAAATTTGTTTACGAGATCACTGTGTAAAAATAAAGTTTGTTTCTTTCTCCGAGGATATCAGCGATCTTTGTGTGTGTAAGAGAGAGCGAGAGAGGTGTGTGCGTGTATGTGAAAAAAAAGAAAGAAAATGAAATAGGTAGGCAAAGACAGGTTGATAGATGAATGTCACCACCATTGAACCCTTTACAAATCCATTTCTACAGGCCGATCCGTCCCAGAAACAACGAAGTGAGGACGCTGTGATCGCTTGGACATGGAAGACTTTCATCGAGAATGCCAGCGATCCAGAAATATTACTGCGACTGCCGATGACTAAGGTGCTCACGCGAGTTTCACCGTCCCACCACGATTTCGTGTTTTTCAGACTCCTTTTAAAAACTAATTCTGGAGAGGACGAGTCCATGTTTGATTGTATTGTTTGTTGCATTTGATTACAAAAGATATAATTCGTTACAAAAATAGTTTTTATACGTTGCTTTTTTGTACTACTAGGCAGTTGTGAGGGCCATGGACACAGTCACAGATGTTGTTCAGAACATCACTAGCAAGACCGTCAGCAAATTTTTGGTGGCCGGTGCGTCGAAGGTAGATGTTTCTAAATAAAGATAACTAAAGGTTGTTATAAACTGAGTGGTGGGCTCTCTCCTGTAAAAAAAATCACCCAAGTTTTGAGTAGAATATTTTGACAATGCTTACTGTTACTACTGCAGTCGTCTGGCTTATTTATAGCTACTTTGTGAGGACAAAAGAAGAATTAGCTAAAGACGATGCAGCTTCACAGATTAAAACACATGCCTAGTCAAAAAATGGTGAAATCGTCACGCAACGGTTTTAGCTGCCAGTTCAAGTGTTTTGTGATGTATGTATAAAAGCCCCGTTGTTGTGAGATCTTCTATTTTTTTCCTATTGTAATTTTATCTCTAGCGAGGATGGACAACATGGACCACGGCGAGCGTGGACAAACGCGTGGTTGCCATAGTTCCAGTCGTTTTTGATCTTTTGCACCTTGTCAAGGTAGGCACATAGATTTTTAACATCGACTTATGTTTTCTGGATATTACATAACGCGGAAGACAAGTCTCTGATGTGTAGTGACATTCCTTTTTTTGTTCAGACAGAAAAACGCTTCTGAATTTGGTTAAAATGAATATCAGTGAGCATACTGTTGTAGTTCAACTTAGTGTTTATGACATATCATTCAAATTTTACCCTTTGTTCATATTAATATAGAAATGCATTATGAGCTCTGCTAACTACATTGACTTTGGGTTCAGCGACTCTAACCTTGCTGTAAGGTTTACACTGAAGATCTACCCGTGCATCAAAACTTTACAGCTAAAATGGATTGTACCGAATTCATCAGCCTTACATAATTTATTATTAAAACTAGTTTACCGAAAAAATTAATGTAATTAAATTTCGACTGAGAAAGACAAAACTATTTTTTGAAATACGTCTTTTAGCCATATCAAACTACTTTGTTAGAAATGAAAAGTTCTCTAAAATTGTGGCAGCCATCGCTTTTGCATTGTGTTTAATAGTAGAGACTAAATGTGTCATTAAGAAAGAAAATAATGTTCAGCTTAATAGATTGCACACATAATGCACAGAAAAAGAAGTTTAGTAATATCTACCATATCTCTAGTTTTTTTTAAATCCTTGTTTTGATATGTGATATATGTATACATTTTTTCCTTGAACGAAATTTCGCCTAATATCCTGTTATTTGATTTCTGAAGTAAAAAAAAAATCTCAACTTTGGCATGCACATTGAATAAATAAATAATTAAACCAATAAAAAAGCTGTTGCTGTCGCCATAAATATAACGAGGCATTACCGACAGCGTAGATCCTGACAGACTTGTTGTACTGAAAAAATCAGTTGTAAAATTATTTTAAAAAATCATTCTGATGCAGAATCTTCACCACCATTTTCGTGCGTACGGCGGCTGGACATTTGCGATGAATGATTACTACGAGCTTAATTTTACTAAAGAACTGGACAACCCGAATACACAGCTTATGGCTGACATAATAGACCCAATCTGTAAGTGACAAACATGTGCTTACACGACAACGCATAAGTAAATAAAAGTTATAATAAAATAAAGCACAACACATGGCTGGCGTAACAGATTACAAATTTCCAGAGATAAAAGTACTGACATACTTAGAGACAAAGAAGAATTGGATAGTACACACGACATTAGAAGCCAAAACGATTACTTTGTTTCTCAGAAATAATGAATTTAATTGAAACAAAAACTGTTGCCACTTACAGCGTACAGCGCCCGCTTGACCATCCCGAAACTGGTGATCAGCTCAGGCAACGACGAGTTCTTTTTACCTGATGATTCCCACTACTATTACGACAACCTTAGCCAACCAACGTACTTGAGGTAAAACTCATGACAGGACACCTTATGTTGTTTGATACGTTCATATTTTGAGCTGAGAATGCAAATGAGAAAGGACAATTTTCCTGTTCTGACTAGACGATGCAGACAAGTAAAGGACAAAGTTTCCAGCATCCATATAGTTCAGGTAAAGCCGAACAAAAGTTTCACGTGATTAATCTTTCTAGAAAGAAAATAATGCATCTGCATCTGTATCGTGATGAAAATGAGCGGCAAACTTTTTGATTCTTTTGACCTTTGCGAAAGGTAAATAATTATAGTTTGGTTATACAGCTGGTGGTCTGTGTTGATCTGTTCGGGACGAAAGTCCAGTCTGATGGGTTCTGTCACTACGTTTCTCTGCAACTGATCGATTCTGTAGAGAGTAAGCAAAGGAAACAGACGTCCTCTCCAGCATCTTAAACCAAACATAGCTTCGTTATATTGTGCCCTCAGTCAGACTTGTTTTATGTTTGGAGAAATGCAAATTATAACCATTTATAATCAGAAACAAAATCAACCAGACCAAAATTCACTTAATGCTTGTTTTATCTAACTTTAACACAGTAAGAACATATCTATGTTTTTAAAAAGCTTACTGTCATTAGACAAAGTATCTGTTTTTAGTTGTAATAATAATAATAACAACATCAAAAATGTATTTATTTGACGTCATGTTTGCTTCACATTTAAAAATGCCGAACGATTTAAGTACTGCTTTGACTCAAATTACTTGAGTTTTGTTTTCATTAACGATGATTTGAGTACTGTTTTCACTCAGAATGATTGGAGTACTGTTTTCACTCAGAATGATTGGAGTATTGTTTTCACTCAGAATGATTGGAGTATTGTTTTCACTCAGAATGATTGGAGTACTGTTTTCACTCAGAATGATTTGAGTACTGTTTTCACTCAGAATGATTGGAGTATTGTTTTCACTCAGAATCCTGCCTAACGCTGAACACAGTGTTGCTGGTCACGAGATAAGCCTCGTATTCGACCTGCGGGCTTTTTATCTTTCTGTTGTGAAGGTAAAGGGTACTGATAGATTGCAGTTGAGGTGTGCACATACACGTATGCGTATGGGAGAATATGTATATATATATATATCTAAATATATAAAAAGACATATTTACCTACACATGTACACTTACATGTGTGTGTCCGCGTCAACGAATGTACATGACCGATGTTTAAACATGTTTACTTCAACGAATTTATTTTTAAATAAACACCAGTGAAGCCACTCGAAAACACTGATGGCTAGGAGTTCTTATCCGACACCTTGTTGGGAAAATAATTTCATCTAGCAAACTAAAGCATGAAAGTGATAAAAGGACAAAGTTCTTTCTTATGCAGAAATAGTAATTTAATTGTAAATCACATTTCTGAATAAAGACAGTCATTTTGTTGTTTGAGGAAAATTGTACCGCTCGAATGCGACAAACGCCATAAATACGAATCTAGTCACGATATACACAAAAACTCCCTCTACAGTCTTCTTAAAACTTATATTCTGTACACAAGTTTGTCATAAAGAAAAAATGGCTGTCGCGTTTTCAGAGTTTCAGAAATATTGCATAAACATATCTAAATGTTACGGCTGTTTTACGCTTTTTGTTTGTTCACGACTACCAGGAGGAGCCTTTACCAAAGTTGAGCTGGACCAGACAAACTGTGAGTGCTATGTGCTGCATTTTTGGTACTTCTTTGGCAGACAATCGGGTTTAGTTTCAGACCTCTTGCTCTACTATTTACTAAATCGATGTAATATTTTTCATAAAAAAAGTAATGTCTTCTCAGTGGCGTAGGAAGATGCTCGGCTTTGGGGGGGGGGGGGCAAGCTCCATGCTGACAATGAATAACGTTCACATTCTTGCCTTCCCAGCATCTTTTTGTGGGGGGGCGGCTGCCCCCCACTTGCCCCCCCTGTTCCTACGCCACTGCTTCTAGGTCAGACAAGTGTAGACTTGAAATTTTGAACATTTGACCTAACAATTGAAACAAATTCTTTCTAAATATGATAGCATTTACTTTCTTTGAAGTTCTCCATGACGGCGTAATGAAAAATATAAAATAAAGCTCAAAGTTGGAAACTTAACAGAAAGTAGCATTGCAATTAATTAGTTTGTTGCAAACAAGTATTGTGAATTTTAAAACCTACTCGTTACAGGGAAATGACCTCATATAACCTCTTTCCCAAACCTAGATGAGAGCAGCGTTGTTGAAAGACGTGTTCCTCGCGAAAGGAACAGAGTTCTTAGCTCAGATTTCGGGAATCCGTCTTATTACGATTTAATAATAATAATAATAATAAATGAAGATTTTTATAGCGCATATTCACACTCATAGAAAGCATGCTCTTAGCGCTTAAAACAAGGAAGAGACGTGGACTAAATGAATAGAACACGAGGGGCGTAAGAATAAACGACAGTACTGACGACAAACAGAAAACAAAGATGGAAAACACAAAAAGACACCAAGTAACAGAAACAGAAAATATAGCGATTCTGCAGACAAAGATGGGTAGAAAATTAGCAAGAGCAGAAGGGGAGAGGGTAAGAAGGACTAGCATTAAGCCCACTCTTTTGAAAATTCTTTTATACCTCGGTTCGCCTGATCATAAAAAGGTGCCTGGAAAATATGTTCGCTTCCAGAATGGGGGAAAATATTACTTTTGATCGCCCTTTACTGCCGGAACACAGCGTTTCTTCCCATTGCTTTTCGTTCTACATCTTTGTGACTCTTTTGTGGATCTTATTGAAGGCAGTGAGCTTGCCTTTTGGCTGAGATATTGCGCTTTGTAACAGACCTTTTATTTAGATTAATAGTCACAAAATTTAGTTTGGATGCATGTTTGTTCATGACCAAAGCAAGTAGTACTGATCTGTCGTAATTTCAGACGTCAACTGGAGGTTTCATTCGTGTGGCTACAGACAGGACACCTAATACAATAGGAGCTTATTTTGCTAAGACACTGGACGGTCGAAGGTTGGTGTGTTTTGATAACGTGATAATGTTTGCCGTGTATGAGGCTCTTAGTGCTTGATGACATAATACCACAAAGTGTGAATAACAACAACATATGTGAATGACGCAGTGGAATCTTTTCATATTTCAAAAGCTTAATCAGCTTTTAACGGACATGTATACATTGCGTGTACAGTTATTGTGCATATTTTCACTAGTGTCCCAAAACTTCACGTGGCCTAAAGCTTAAGGAAAAAAGGAAAGATAACAAATATAAAGCTTATTATAGTTGAAATTACATTGTTATATCAAGCTCCGCACAAGATGTTTTTTTATAAAACCCCACCCGTCACTTTAAAGAAATATCTTTATTAATTTATGTCAGGAGGGATTTCAGACTGCGGGCAGCCAGTGAAGATGATCCAACGAAGTCTGCTCCACATCCTGTTGTGTGGCGCTACACTCCCGTCAAATCTCTAGTAACTCTACTATTTTTCAACCTACTTCTTCCATATCAATTAAACAGGTCCAAAAATCGAACATTCGCAACAGCAGCAGTCTCGTAAAATTACAGAGTAGATTCTGTTAAAACTTAAGTGCCTCTTAGCACTGCACTCTCAGAAACGGGAATGCACTAATTTTTAGTCGAGTAGATATAATTTTAGCAAAATTGATAAAAGAAATAATGCTAACTACAGATGAAAACATCCCTATTTTTCTTATAAAGATATAGAAACATTTCTTTTCATTTTAACTCCAGGGAAACAATACTTACCTTGCTGAATTTGACAACCCAGAAGAGGGCTGGCTGGCATTCTTTATCCAGGTACCTGAATAAATGCTACATCTACTTTTCTTACAAGTGTAGTAGTGACAATACACTTAAATAATGAATCCTGGCACTATTTTAATGACGAATAATTCTTATACATTCTCTGTGATTTTGAGAAGGCAGTACCAATGTGAATCTATCCTTATTGCCAAAAATAATTCGAACCGTGCATCAACAACTATTTAATAATAGTGTTTCTGAAATGAAACCATCAAAACCTCTCTCCAATGAGACAAAACAGAACTTCCAAAGCTAATTTCCTCAGATATGCAACATTCAGGATACTGCCAGATTTTCAAGCTGGTGTCATTGTACAGTCAGCAGCAACTGCGTTTCCTATCCTGAAACTGTGTTGACTTTTCGCCCATATAGACTACTCTTTCATTTTTGTTCAACTTTATTTTGCATGGTATCACCATGTGGAGTAACAGTGGTCTGAAAATAATGTTACATATACTATACGTTTTCAGATGACATTCAAAGGTGTGGCAGATGCTGTACTAGAATTCACAACAGAGGCACAGATTATTCCAGATACCTTTCCTTTTCCTGACTGTGCTGGATCAGCATGTTTTGGAACACTTGTTTGAACTCTTATTTTAACTATTCTAAATTGGAATTTTTGCCGATGAAGAGACTGTAAAATCAAGAACTGTTTTATAGAACCATTTTTTTCATACATTATTCAAATTAAAAATAAAACTGTTCATGAAGTAATGGCTTATCAACTTCCAGCAATACACTCCTACCATTTAGACATCTAATCAAAATGGAATGCTTAAAACCACCTGTGCATGAAATGTTTCATCGTTGTTCATTCTTAGTAAACTATCTCTTAATCTCACCAAATGCAGAGGGATACTTTTCAAACCATCATCAATTAAAAATAGTGTTACAATGAAGGGTGGAATGTGGATGTTAATTGGCGATCGAGTTTCAATCACTTTATTTACAGTTTTATACAATGGCCTTCACTTACAGACACGTTGGCAATCGGCAAACCACGCAAAAACACGAGTAACAGCGAAACACGCTGGCTAAAGGCGACAAACGCATAAACGAACTGAGGCGACACGCCTGACGATGCTCTGTAGCTACTCGATCTTCCTGTCTCTCTGTACTGCATATTACCGCTCTGTCGTCTGCTGTTCTTCGTCACTCACTCTCAGGGCTGATATAAGTATGCTAAATCATCTAGAAACAACTAGTATCTACTCGTCACGCATGCGGTAGCTTGCACTAAACATTACTGTTAATAAGGGTTGCATCAGTCACACTCGCACGCCCACCTGGTAGACTGGTCTAGGCCAGTTGCACAACACATTTCTAATTTTAAACACTTTTAGGCCTTAACTATATTTAGATAATTAGTTTAAAGTGCACACCCTAATTTTAGAATTTTTAAAACTAAAACTGCTTTAAGTAAGAAAAAGTTGTTTAAGTCTGAGTTTCCGTCCTGTCAGTACAATTTTTTGTATGTTTTTCTGCAATGCATCAAAATGGCTAAGAAGAGATTTTGCTTCTTTAGAACAGTTTTAAGGCTTAGAAACGTGTTGTGCAACTGGCCCCAGGGCGGGTGGGCAAAGCTTTCTTTTTGCGGGCCGGTCTCAAAATTCTAAACTATGCGGCAGGCCGGTAACACACCAAAAACCCACACCACGCGAGTCAGCACTTTAAATTCCCTGGCTCCTACTTTCGCCTTATCTTCGTAGACTACAGCATATGTATGCATGGATGCTCACACACACTTGCACTATGCACATGCCCACAACCGTCATACATTCAACATTCAGTCTTAACACGTGCCACAGTTTAGGAAGGCTATTGCTTTGGCAAAGAAGCTGTTTCTCGGGTGGGAGGTTCTAGCATTGGCATATCTATACCTGATCCAAGAGGGCATGCGACAGAACAGACTGAGTGGGATGCATCAGCCACAATGTACACACTCTGAAAAAAAAAACTGCGCTGTGTATAGATTGTGCCAGTCACAGCCAATAGTTCTGCAAGCTGCACGCACCAGCTGGTCGAGTCGGACTTTCCGCGTCTGGATGATGCTGCTGTACCACACGGTGGCTTGAAAATTTCAGTACACTCTCTGTCACTACCCGGTAAAACGGGACCAGAATGTCTCTATGGTCAAAATTTATCAGGTGACGTAGAAAGTAAAGCGTGTTGTTGGACCTTTTTGATAATCGACGCCACTTTTTTCACAGCTGAGGTCATTCGAGATGGTGATTCCTAGGAACCTGAAATGATCAACCTGCTCAGCGGCCTCACGGTTGACAATAAGAGGCCCCAGAAGTCATGCGATAGTAAACTTCATCCCCTTGGTCTTAGACACTTTGAGTTGCCGAATTTTTTACTGCACCACACCACCATGTAATCCACCTCCGTGCCGTCATAAGCAAATTTCACCATCTGAATGAATCTGGGAGATGTGACATAATTGCGCATGTCTCGTCATCCCTAGCATTGATTATCGTCCGAAGTAGGAGCTAGGTCAAGGATAGAATGTTTGAGAGGAGCTTCAAACGCTGTTGGCAAACATGCACGTCTTACACTAACAGATAAGAAAATATTCTGTTATATATAATGTCTAGAATATAACGTGTCACATGCATTATATATTGTTAACTGTTTTTTGTATAAGGTGTCGCAATTAAATGATTTATGTACCATGTTTCTATTGATTTGGTTTCAAGAATTTTTATAAATAGTACTGAATGAAATGGACAAGACCCAGCGTTGTCATTTTGCATGTAGAAAGAGCTGATTTAGAGGGAAGCAAATATGGAAGAAAGGAAGAGAAAGACGAAGAAGGGAGAAGTGAGGATGAAGAGAGACGAACGGGAGTATCACTTTCCACAAGCACAGGCACACAATTACATGCAAACAGAGAAACATTATACTTCCGTATACAATAACATAAAAGCTGAGACTTTTGTGTTAGTTAACAACAAAAATACTCATAATGATGTTCTGACTGAGTAAGCAGAAATGTAATCTTTCTTTAAAATAAAAAATCATGCCCAAACCACAAAAAACTCTTGAAATGTGATTTCATACAGTTTATCTTTTTCGTGTACTTTCGATTATCGAGATTTCTTCTCTGAATGCTCATTCTGACCATATTCTCTGGAAAAGTGACTGGCCCTGAAAAGGACCTTAATAAAAATTTTTTAAATAGTTTTTGGAATTTGTATGATGTTATCTTTTCAAGCTTGATCCAGATGCTTTTTCAAGCTAAGGGAGTCATCGGAAATGCTGCCCTTAATATCGCCTTCGTCGTCGGCGCCTTCGACGTCCCCCTCGGCGTCGTCGTCGTCGTCCTCTTCGGTACCTCCGTCGGCGACGGCGAGATCGTCGGCGTCTACGGCGCCTACCGCGGCTGCGATATCGCCGTCGGCGACGCCCGTGACTGGAATCGACCGAATGGCTGCGTCCTCTTTGGCGCTTGAGACGAGTTTCGCGGGCATTGCCAAGGCCTCTGTCTACCCTGAATCGGTTCTGAGTAGACTTCGTCAGCGCGCCGTCTCGAACGCCTTTGCGCACAATGGTCTTGAGCTGCAGCAAAGTGGGTTCCACGCCCGTCCGCGACGTGATCGCATTACGGATGTCTGTGAGTTTGGAGCCCTTCCTGTCCGCCAGCTGCGAGATGGCCGAGGCCACCCGTGACAGGGAGATCTGCGGCTTGCCGCGGCTCGTCCCTTCACATGAAGACTGGAACTTCTCGGACCCCATGATCTTGAAAGATGAAAAAAGGAAGACTCTTCCTCCCCATTTATTGTTAGCGGTTTCTATGGGGCGAGGTTTCTATGAGTTCGCTTCTTCGCTGCGATTGGACAGAGACTATGGGAACGCCGTCAGCAACACATGGTGCATGTGAACTCTAAGGAAGGAGTATAGTTGTCATGGTGCATGGATCAACACAGCAATGCACGCGATTGCTATGGTACTTTTCGGACGCTAATTTTAAGTCTTTGTTTACTAGTGGGAGAAACAGTGACGTATACATTATGACGTCAATTTCTTAATTTCGCTAAAGCTTACGTCGAGCTGTTGAGGCGGGACGGGAAGGGAAGGAAACAAATGGCGTGCCATTGATTTGTTACTGAAATAGAAATGATTCGACCAATGCACTGGCATTCTATTTTAATTTAGAGGAGGCTATATAATTTTCATGCATACAAAATCGTTCGTAGTGTGCATAAATAAGCGATTCATATTTTGTTACAGCTTTATATCATATCATCCCTAACGAAAATGAAAGTCACATAACACAGAAACTCGATAAATTATTTCGATTAGTTTTTGCACATCCATATTTAACACACTGAGAGAATTTTTGTGCCTAATATTTTTATTACAAAATTGGTGTGGCGATCAATGTATTAATCAATACTCTCATCGCCGTTAATCTTCTCTGGTTAACGCCATCACGGTTTCTTCATTTTTACAAGTCGTGCCAGGGATAGACTTTACATCAGTCCCAAACAGTCATGCGTTTAAAAGTTGTGCTGCAATTTCTGCTTTGTGATCATCGGGATATTTTCCTGACGATGCGATCTATATGTTTGATTAGTGCTTTATTCTGTTCCAGTCCAAGGACTGTAGATCTGTCTCACTGACATCTTGATCTATGAATGACAGAAGAACGACCTGGCATTCCACTCCACTCCCATTATTTTTTACAGAGCCACAAGAATTTTGTTTGTCTTGTGCTTATGTGTTTGTAATGCGTGGAGAGCCTGACTTTGCCTGGGATACCGCGCTATAAAAGCTCACACCATTATTATTGTTAATAGCATGCAGCTATCTTGTTTCACTGTTACTTGACTTTGTTAAGATATGCGTAGAAAAGTTTGATTTGTTCTTTTCCAATAATGAGCTTTCTGGTCAACGTTTGTAAAATTACATAGTACAACGAGTTAGAGTGTTGGTAGCAATAGACATTTGCAGTGTTGTCGGGGTAGCTAATGACCAATGAATCCCTTGTCAAGCTTCATGCGTTCTAAACAAAAAAAATGACAAATACAGATGTAAAAGTTCAGTAAGTTTGAAAAAAATGGACCTAGAAATACTATAAAAAAATTAGTAGTTTCACCGTTACGTGGCTTTGTTAAGTGTGTTTTGGCTTGCTCTTTTGTCTCAGCCTTTTAATAATGAGAAGAAGAAGAAGAAAGAAGGAAGAAGAAAGAAGAAAGAAGAAGAAGATCTAAGCCAAAGGCGGACTCTGCGCTGAAACAAAATAATGAAATAGTCACAAAGATGAAGAAGGAAGAACAGTGCGAAGACTCGCTGTGTAGAGGCGATTATTGCAGATTTAACGGTAACAACGCCAGACAATAGGGGTTGGTGACATCAGGAGAAACATGAGAAGATACTGAGTAATCCGGAGAATAATTTATAAAGAAATGCTATCATATGAAACTACAAAAGGTTGATCGTCACTTCAGTTTATTTGCTGCGTCTCAAGGTCGCTGCCGAAGCGAGTGAAGCATGGCGGAGTGGAAACCAGGCAATAGATCCAAACAGTTCTCACTTCAAAATAACATTATATACAATCCAGCTACAAACCAGAAGAAGAAGAAAACGCAGCAGAAGCACACGTAAACATGAAGGTCCAACATTTTTTATCTAAATCGTAGCACGACCACAAAATATAAACAAAATCAAGGAGAGCCGATCTCCTCCTCCTCCTCCTCCTCCTCCTCCTCCTCCTCCTCCTCCTCCTCCTCATCATCATCATCATCATCATCATCATCGGGAACTCTATAAAACATAGCACAACGGCACTGTGACAGTCATGTTGACATTGTATCCTAGCACGCCATTTGTTGTTGTTGTTGTCTTTGAAAGGGAAAGTGCTTCCACCGAAAGGCGATTTCGCACTGTGGAGGGGGGGGGGCAAGGGGGGAGCAGAGGGGGAAGCTGGAGGTGGTGGTGGTAAGGAAGGAAGGGACCGGGAGAAGGGTTGTCGTTCTCTTTCGCCGCAGGTGTTGTTTACTGGTGTTGGTGCCCTCTGCCATCTGTAGTGCCGTGCTCTTATGTCCTGTAGGCCTGCCAAGTCCGCAGAGGTGGCGTACTCTCCAGGTTGCCGGATCTCTTAGGTTGCCCTATTTCTATATCCTAGACTTAGTTTGAGGACTTATTGAGATTTATGCTTGGCCTTTTTTTTTAAGCTCTGGTTATGAGAGACCATTGTTTCAAGTTGTTTTTATACTGATTTGAAGAATAATGTTATGCTAGCAAGCTCATTTGTTCAGTTATATCCTAACCTATGGGTTTTTGTTTCAGTTATCAGAGTTTCCCGGGGGGAGGAGCTATTTAGTCATACCCTTTTATCTGTTTATATGAGCTTAGCATGAGGGTGGCTTGTTACCATTGTTACTACTAATGACAGTATAGTATGCCACTGCTCTTTTGGTGGGTTAAGACAGTTGTTAATGTTCAGTGCCAGCCTATGTTTATTTAAGACCTGTCTTAATTCTTCTCTTTCTTCTTTGTTTTCATGACACTCCAAAAGCACATGTGGGGTGCTAAGCCTGTCCCCACATATGCATGTTATAGGGTCTTTGTATTTAATTAAATATTCTCCACTTAGCCTCATTCTAGTTATCTTAGACTGGCGGGGCCTACTTGAATTAAAAAAAGTAGCACGCCATTGTGTAGAAGACATTCACTTTATGTCACAGATTCGTCACATTGAGTGACGTCAACATAAGCGTAAAAAGTAGCAATGCTGACGATAATGATTTTGTTCAATAAAATGAGCATTTTACATATATTTTTCAGATTATGTCATATTAGTTAAATATAATTACTTGCTTTAATGTAGCGATTTTTCTTTGATTGTGAATTGTCGCTACAACTACAGTTACCATAGTTTCGCAACAATTGCGTAGAACCAATCGAAAGTGAGAGAGAATGGAAATAGGTTTATATTTATATTATATTTGATTTATAAATTATGTTAGTGTAATTGATTGTCTTCGACTTATCATCATGGGAGCATGGCTGATTTGAGCAGTCAAGTACTATTTCACTTTAATTTTGCTTTCCTCATAAAAGGAAGTCATGTGATGGTAAGGTAAACCCATAGCAACAAGGTCTTATCTGAAGTTGCCTAGGGATGGTTGCTAGTCTCCAGGTCTGCACTTCTAGCCTGTGGTCGGGCGTCTCCAAATTATAAAAACGAAACACTCGCTTGAGTCGCAGCATCCGTTTTTGGTGTCTCCCTCGAGTGCAGCTGGTCGTTTCTGAAACCAAAAGCGAGATGCGGAGCGGCAAGGCAACTCGGACCAGCATTGTCCGAAAACTTCAATCCAAGGCCGGGATTTCGAACAAGTTGACGGTGAAGCAGGTCACTTCAGTTCTTGCACGGCTGCGGGACCGCGGTGGATCACGCTACAGGGACATCCGGAATGCCATCGCCGAAGAGACAGGCATGCAGCCCAGCTTCTTCGAGTTGAAGGCGCTCATTCTCCGCGGTATAAAGGAAGGACTCATCCGGCAAAATAGCGACGGTCGCTTTCTTCTGCGCCTGACCAAGATCTTAAATCCCGGCTCGCGCGTGAGCAGCAGCGCCACCAAGAACGGCGGCCACGATCGGCGGCGGCGGCGTCGACGGAGTTGCGGGAGACGGCGGCGGCGGCGTCGTCGACGAAGTAGAAGACGACGACGGCGAAGCCGACGCAGACGACGTAGTAGACGAAGGTACCGCCGTCGGCGAAGAAGGCGATATTAGATAAAAATCCTCGCTCTTCAGGAAAACATTTTTCTAAAATAACCAAAAAATTTTTTCAAGGTCCTTTTCAGGACCAAAATTTTGCCAGAGACTGGGTCAGAATGTTTTACGGTGTTTAATGTTTGACATGGAATGGCAGAGGTAAGTTGAAAATCAGTTGGGGATTAGTCGCCATCCCACGCCAGGATAAAATTTTTCTGAATCGTCCACGATCCACTCCAACTATGCAGTCCTATGGATCTGCCTTTTCCGGCCAGCTAGAAAAGTGACTTTTCTCACTCACCCATCATAGACGAGTGTTGAAACAGCATATAAATAGTACAAGAATAGCTGCAGCTGGGCTACACATAAACTATATTCGTCATAAGGCAATAGCAGAATTACAGAGTAAATTGTTAGTTTCTAAAGCACCATGGCTTCTAGTATGGGATTTTATCATAAGCTGTAAATATCATCTCCGAAAGAACAAGCTAGCACCAACTTCAAATTTTATAAACAATTTTCTGCTAGATTTTTCGGTAATTTTATAAATCATTAAGGATCAATAAATTCACTGTGGCAATCTGCAAATGTATATGTTTCCGAGTTATTAAGCAGGGTTTTCTAATGTTTATAATTCTTTCTTTTTGTTGGAAACACACACACACACACACACACACACACACACACACACACACACACACACACACACACACACACACACACAGACTCCACAGACAGAACACACCTGCAAACACTACGTTCCATGCGCGTTCTTTCTGACAACAAATCACTAAGATCTGTACGTGGGCACAAACGTTTCTAATATGTGGGTGAACTAACAATATATTATCCTTTTACTAAATAACAAATGACAAGTTCATCACATATATTATTCTCTAATTAAAATGCCTACAATAATAACACAGAAAATATCCTTCACTGAGTCCACTCAAGATCAAATGTCAACAAGCAGTTTATATTAAAAGTCTGTTTTTCTCCAAGTTCTCTCACATACACACTCTTCCTCGATGACGGGCATACACACTCTTCCTTGCTGACGGGTCCTATACGACTTGCTGTTGTTTGGGGTGGGGGTGGGGGTTGACACTGGAGACAGTTCCACTATTACAGTCTTGTTCACTGGCGTTGATCATACTGACAGCATACATCGACGAAACAACTCCGACAGTCTTAACGGCAGACAAATGATCAAGTCAATAATAATTCCCACAGTAGGTAAACGTAATCCACATAGTTATACAATCTTCCCAGGAGATCACACAGCAGCTGAGAAGCCGTGCGGGCACGGACCTTCATTACTAGATAAGCGACTCAGGTTCATGTCCGGTGTAAGTCTCGGCTTTCCTTTAGACAGGCCTCGTGATTCCGGTTCTTTGTTTGCATACCTTAAAAAAATTCTTAATAGATGTTTTGTTTTCGTAACAGAACCATCGATACAACTGTTTCAAAAAAAATAAAAACAATGGTTTTTTTAGTTAGTGTTAAAACAAGTCAATAGCATCTGTTGTGACGATGTTTTTATATTATAAAATAGTCGAAAAATCTAAATGCGTTTACTATAAACAGAATACATTTGACAGAAAATACTGCTTATTTTGCAATCAATCTTCTTTAACAAATTTATGATGACAGAAAAGCTCAATTACTCACTTCTAAAATTTCTTCTACATTAGCAATATCCGCTATTTTGACAGAAAACGGAAGCGAAAGCCCTTCATTTTTAGGGTTTGTTACGATTGGTCACTTCTATGATAGAGCAAAGAGGCAACGAATGAGAGACACTTATCCAGTGAATGAAGGTCCGTGGTCCTTGGCGTACTACCTCTAACTTAGGCTCGCGGGCGCACGTGGGCGCCGTGACGCGCAGGCCGTTCAATAGCAAAACTTTAATGAGGCCTGTAAGGTTGACGTCATCACCTGCGAGTGACTTCCCTTAGTTGGGGTAAACAAACCCGCCCACGAAGCCGCCAGCTTCGTGAGATTCGAAAACTATAAGACCAAGACATTATTGAGCTAGTGTTAAAAAATCTGAATGCGCCATATGCTAAATATGGAAATAAAGTAGTAAGTCATTCGCATTTTTTTCATTGTTAAAAGTCCATGTGTGCTAGTTGTGTTACTTATCCAAGTGCAAAACTATGTCAGTTATGTTTACAACAGGTGACGGATGAGTCGCCTATACCGAAATCACTGGATCAATTCTTTAACAACGCCTTTGCACCATGGGTCCTCATTAAGCTCATATTCATATTAGTCTAACTCTGTGGTATATAAAGATGATAATATTTTATACTATGATATAAATATCGTACTTAAAAGATGTATATTATCCATCCTGTTTTGTGGAAAAATATGTGGTGACAAAAATCGATGAACTGAATTTTAGATGTAAGGTCTATAACTTTGTGTGTTCTTGTTTTGTACTTTTAACAAACATTAATAATCAATATAAATTTAATATAGGATTATTTATAGTTCATCACAGTTTAGATTGTCATATATATGCATACAAATCAAGATATATATATATATACACAGGGAGACACTAAGATAGAACCCTGACTTTTAACCTACTGTAATTAAAACTGACCCATGGATTCCAGAAGTTTGTAAGTGGTGGATGAACATTCAATTATAATATTCTAATCTTAAAATTAATTGTAAAAAATGATATGATATAAGACAGGAGTACACATTTTCTCTAAAAATAACTGATGATTTTAATAGTCCTAAAGCTTAACTTTAAGGAAGAAAAATTCATAAGCCTTATCAAAACCAAAAACAAAATGGTAAGTGTATCCTAACTGCAGGATTAAAATAGATTGGAACTAAGTTCCAGGCTTCTTTCCAAACATCTTTTAACATTTCCTAGACAGCTATACTTTTACAATAGAACATAAAAACAGCACATGGACGATATATGATTTAAAGGAGATCTGTAGCATCATGAGATGCTGCTCTTTCTGTCAAACAATACTAGTGATAATTAAAAAAAAACTGACAAACATCTATACGTGTAAATGAATATCTTGATGAAGATCTATGTGTTTCTATCAACCAGTGTGTGCGTGTGTGTGTGTGTGTGTGTGTGTGTGTGTGTGTGTGTGTTTGTTGCGCTGAGTGACGTGTGTGTGTGTGCATATGCAAAAGTAAGAGACAAGCAGCATAAAAGTGCTAAGTAAAAAACAAGCTAAAAATATCTTTTCAGAAGTAACCATAAAATTAAATTTAGCTTGATAGTTTGCAGATAAGCATTGAACCCGTGCACTGCAAACTGTCCAAGTTTATGACCCTTTTAGACTTAACAAAACTCTCCTTGAATCTTGTGTTAGTTATCTCTTTGCCTTGATTCATTTTCAAAAGTCACCAAAGTGTTTTATTTAACAATAGTGATTTAACATTCTTAAAATAATTGTAACTTTAGGGAAGTAGTGCGAATGAAAGGACCACCTATCAAAATTAATTAAACTGATATGTTAGTATTTTATATTACCAGTTTTTACTAGATCTTGCAGTCAGAAAAATTACTAAATTTGGGGTACTGCACGATGCAGTCTGTATTAAGTTTTTTTCTCTTTTGTTTTTCTATTTCCTTTCTATGAAATATTTTATGCTTGTTTTGAAAAAACTGTACAAAATGAACAGTACTTCCATGAAATAAAATTTCACAGAATAAGTATTTTTTCGACTGTTATTGCTATTAAATAACAGGCACATAGAGCTGGTGTGGCCAACATTTTGACTAACCTACATAAAAGAATTGAAGGCAATGAGACGGTATTCTTTGAGTTGGCGCCACTTACTATCAGTAACTATGTAAGCGAATTACAACTGTGACAGTAGAGTGACTTTTAGTAAGTTGTGTTGATTATTTAGCCAGCTAAAAAAAACCCAAAACAAATTATATTATTATTAGTAGATTATTCCACAGAATATGACCATGTATTTTTCACAGAAAAAAATCGTGTGAAAACAGCTTTTAAATGCTTAAAAATGCGATGCTGTCTCACTGACAGCACACAGCCGCTTAGTCTTGATCGTGTTTACCTCAAGTAAGGGCAAGTAACTCTCGCTCACATCAAACCTTACAGGCCTAATTGCGTGAGTGCCCGTGAGCGCAAGCGGGCGCCCGAGGTCAGGGTGCACTGCGCCGGGTTGTCAAAACTCTCGAACTTAAAGGTTTACGATTGTTCTCTTTTCTGAAAGATGAAGAGATGTGAGTTAACTGCTTTTCACAAGATTTAACAAGTCGCATTTATTTTTGGTTTTGCCACATGTACTGCTGCTTAGTAGCTTCACTAGTCTTGTGTTGTCATTTCCATAGATGTAGGAAGTGGGTGCAGAAGTGTACAGTTCCAACCATCTTTGATGTACCGAATCCACCGTAATAGAGTATATTTTTCAGGATGGATAGAAAGAACTGTATCCGAATAGTTCTACGCCTCAGAAAAACAACTAAGGTTACCATGTTTTTCAGCCCGTTGGGAAAAGTTTGCCTCTCAGGTTCTGTCGCACAGCGTTGCAGCTGACATATCAACGATGGTAGCTTTAGGAGTGTTATCAGAAGAGGCCTCTGAGACTCCTTTCTTTGTTGAACCCACTGATCAACTGTTTAATGCATTCATCGGACTTTAGCAGCCAAGCGATGCTTGATTCCATCTCGGAAAAGTCATGGCTGTCGACACTTAAAAGCAATTTTTCAAGTATGATTGGATGGAAAATTGCTATACAAAGCCTGCTTCAACTCTGGGACGATCTTCCCAAAACGGAAGAGGTTAAATTCTTCCACAAAAGGAGACTAAACCAAGACTGTGTAAAAAAAAAAAAAAAACTTCTGCGATTTCTGATGCAAGATATGAGCAAAGCGAAAGATGTGAAATCCCCCAGTATGCTTTTACCAACTCTTCATTCTTGAGAACAATATTTTAACTTACATTGCTGGTTACATCACCAAAAAGGTACAAAGGAAATTGTGTCCAGAATCTAATGCTATCTTAAAGTGTTTCTAAATAAAGGCAATAAAGTGGTTGCTGGTTATATTTTTAAAAAAAGGTACTTTCACTACTATTAGCAACAACGCACAAAGTCAATACTACGATATATATAGTACGTGTCACTAATTAAAATATTTATCTGATATTTTTAGGACAATAAATTTGTGAATCCTTAAAACTAATTGAATAATGCGAAAAGAGTAGGAGAAAATACGTCTTCCAAAGTCAGATCAAGTTCAGCAATTTCATAAGTTTGTCACGAAAAACAGGCTTCTTCGCAAAGTACGCACAGTGACAGCACGTTTTGCACAAACCTGCCACGCGGTAAATGACTACTCAGGGCTCTTCAAATGATAAAATCTCCAGAAACGCACTTAAAATAATTGTCTTCAAATTAAATAATACTTGTATTAAATGAAATGAAATGAAATAATTTTGTACTGTAAGTAAATTTGTTGTGCATAAACGAACTTACCACGAAGGATGAACGGATGAAAGCCTTGTGTCACGTGTGTAGCGCGCTTGTCTTTCCAGTCGCGTGAGAAAGCCAGGTCACACAACCCACAAACGCGTAGTACAGATCATGGACCTTCATCTATTCTAATGGATGAGTGTCTCTCATTCGTTGCCTCTTTGCGCTATCATAGGAGTGACCAATAATAACCAACCCTACAAAGGTTAGGTTTTCACTTCCGTTTCCGATTTCAAAATGGCGGGTTTTCCTAACGTCAAAGAAATTATGGAAGTAATTAAGCATTTCTGTCATAAGAACCTTGTTAAAGAAGACTGATTGCAAAATCAACAGTAGTAGTTTCTGTAAAATGTATTTTAGTTGTTTATAGAAAACGCATGTGGGTTTATCGTCAATTTTATCATATAAAAACATCGTCACAACAGATGCAATTGACTTGCTCTACCACTAACAATTTTTTTAAAAAGCATTGTTTTTGATATTTTTGGAAACAATTATAGAGATTATTCTGTTACAAAAAGCCTATACTTTAAGAATTAATTTAATAAATGTCACAGATGAAGGTCCGTGGTAGCACTGAGTTCACGACAATGCCATTTACTAGCAGACGACAATAGGGAAGTCCCCCGTTGCTTAGGTCGGTTGCTATTGTAAGCTATGATGGCCACGAGCATAGATGTTTACTTTTTGTTGAGGATAACGACATCTCGCTTTATTGGTATGACATTCAACAATGCAACAATTTGCACCTGTCCATTTTTTTTCGAATCCATTTCCGTTTGCAAACCACTGACCCTTATTAAAATTAAATGAAGGTCGTCCGTGTCTCTTCGCAACAGCAAACCGGAACCGGAAACACGGGCTCGCTGATAATGAAAGCCGAGACTTACACCGGATATAAACCTAAGACACATCCAGTAGATGAAGGTCCATGGTACAGATCAGTGTGAAACCCATCAAGTGCATCGCTATTTGGCTAACGGGGGTGACTGCTTTACCACAAACCAATGGGCAGCACATCAAGCGCTCCACGCGTTGCGCAGCGGGACGGCCCATTGCCCACGTGCAGGTGGTCTACCTGATGTAAGACCCAGTACTAGCCACCTAGCTTTGCAGGCTGGGTATAGGTCATATCCGTGCACCTACATTATGAAGTATTAAAAAAAAAGACGACTGACAAAATTGATAACAGCTATGAGATCGACTGCACAAGGATAGCGATTACAGTCTGACTCTCGCACTAATCAGTGGCTGAAGCAAGGCAATCGTCTACGTGCTGTATGTACTCTTCTAATGTAAGTCCCCACTAATTTTGTCGTCGTTCTTTTTCCTCAATTGACCTTGCTGTCAAGGGTCAACATCACGAGTACTGTACCATTGTGTTTTCTGCTAAATAACCGATTTCATCAATCACTGTTATCATGGTTGTATTTGTCTTCTCGCATGTCTTTAACTTTTATTATTAAGAAAAATCTTTCTTTCTTTTTCGTTCTGTGCAAAACAGGCGATCGATAAAGGCGCGGTGAACTATAAACTCGGTTGATTTTAATTTTCCATTTTTCCTCTTCGTCCAGCAGTTGATTTTTTATACCTTAGTGGTAAAGGAAACCAAAAGCCACATAGTGTTTACTGTTGTGCAACTTGCAATTTATTGGATGTAAGCAACAAAACTCATCACGGAAAAATAAATTTACTGATAGAATAACAACCCATAAAGAAAATTTATTGATCGAATAACAACATCACTGTGATTACTTGTGCACTACATGTAATTAAAGGCTTACATTAAAATTGTTTAACCCCCCGCACTCCAAAGAAAAAGTCTACAGACATAAATGGAATCTTATCTTTATTGCGTATTCTCAAGAACGCCGTAAGTTTTTATTAAAAGGTTTGTAGATGTTTATCAAATACTGCCGCTTGCATCACGGGATCATCTCCGCAGTCGTGCATGAGAGCGATGGCCATGACGTCAGAATGGTTCTTACGAGTGCTGGTACTCGTTGCGCTGGTGGCGCTATACCCGTCAAAGGCCACCCCCTTGGACGATTACGTCAACCGGCCAGACCCGCACTACCACTTCAACATCATCGGCGCGTCTCGCGGACCCAACTACACGCTGTACACTGTGAACATGACGTCACAGATGTGGAAATCCAGTAAGTACGCTGCATGCAGAAATGTGTGTGACGGTAGATACGTGTGTACTGTTACAGTACAGGTTAGTCCTGTACTGCAGTAGGAATATATTTGATCTTATAGGCCACCATTGTACAGAAGAAAAGTGTGTATGCTGAAGTAAAAAGTTTCCTATATAATATCACTGTATAGAAGTGTAGTATAATAGGTGTATATACAGTATGTATATAAAAAGGCCAATGTACTACAGTAGGTGCACAGGTACTGGAGCAGCCGATCACGGCTCACTTTACAGAAGAAAATTTCGTTAAGTACATAAGTACTGTGTCAGGCTTCATAGTCGAGCAGGGCAGTTCGGTGTAGGCATCTGTAATTACTGTACAGAAATAGACCTGTGTATCAAGCAAGTAAATGACATATGGCAAGAAGATATGAAATATAGGACCCCATGCACGAGATCACCAATCTGCAAAACTAAGTCGATAAAATTATCTCACTAGTGGCATCACTGTCTTAATCGCATTGTTCGATTATAACGGTTGTAGCAAAATTAGGTCAGTGACACACCAGCATATGTCAAGGCTGTGTACGGCAACACGGGTCTGGCCTACACCTGTTTATTATGAAATGGATCAGACACAAAATTTACGTGTGTTTATTAGCGAATAGCCGAGAGGTTAAACTGCTGATCTCCAAACCGAGAGGCGCCGGTTCGATACCCCAGTCCACCCAGCTGTCAGAAATAGGTACCTGACTCCATAGGGAAGGTAAGACAGCAAGGGAGATGAGATGGGTGCCGCCCTCACATAAAGGTGGCCCCGAGCAAAGCGACATTTTGAATACCATCACTCCCCCAACGACCTGAAAAAAAGATGAGGGGATTACTTTTACCATTACCTCTTATTACTACAAAGCATGCATACTTTGAGATCAGGACTGAAAATGAGCTAAAGGAAACAGAAGAGATCGAGATCAAGGGGAGTAACAAAACAGAAAGAACAATAAAAAACCTTTCCTCTGAAAAATAAACAAAGAAATAAGGGAAAGGGATAAAAAGACAATTAGTCTTGAAAACAATGAATTTTGCTCTTGACGTTTATAAAGACGCTGGTACAGCTCTAGGACGAAGTACAGGTAAGAATAGACGAAATAGATCAAACGTACAGAAATGCGGCATAATATTGATGCTCTATTTTAAATCCCATTCCTGTCTGCTCTTCACCTGTCTAGGTGACGTATTAAGCCGCCCACTGTGGTGGCATTACCTGACCATCACAGTCCCAGACATTATCAGGTTCGACACCGCCGTACTTTTCATCGATGGTGGCAGCAACGATGACGGGTAATAATTCTCTCATTGGCTGAGGCGTTGTCAACATAAACGTGTCCTTGTACAATCCTGATGTCAGTAGTGTTGACCTCTTTCTGTGCATGGCGATGTTTTAAATGCGTATATCTGGAGAACGGAAGAGAGGACTTCATCCAAATATCTATTTTGCATGGAGCTTTATCTAGTCATTAGATAAATTGCACTTCATAAGTCCTTTAATGAGTAGCAGCATGGCTACCTCGCTTTTGCAAAGCATTGTAGGAAACTTGCATTTAGATGACAACCCCTTCAAGCTGCTTAACTTTTTCGAGAGGCCTGAGGACACCGAATACAATACGAGCTTATTTTGCTAAGACACTGGACGGTTTAAGGTTGGTGTGTTTTGATAACATAATCATTTTTGCCGATACATTTACAGAACGAAAGTGGAAATGAATAGGCAGTGTATGAGGCTGTTATTGCTTAGCATTTTCGAGAAGCCTGAGGTGTACACCTCAGTACAACATATTTATCTGAGCCAAGGAGCAATCAAGCACCATCTCATTTGCAATGCACAGGTCACACCGATCAACAGGAACACACGCAGTCATAACCATTATCGTGCCTCCACATTCATTTGTGTGTGTGTGTGTGTGTGTGAACGCTGAGGAACACTAATGAGTAAGATGCACATTTAGGCAAAAGCTTTCGTGCAAACTGCCAAAATACGGAGTGGTGCGTCATCAGCTTGTGACTGTCTGCTTCAGGCCTCCGCCGCCCACAGACAATTTTGTGGCGCTGGTCACCATGGTAGCAGCCAGCACAGGCTGTGTGGCAGCTGACTTAAAACAGATCCCTAACCAGCCAGTCGTGTTTAAGGTGAGAAAGTTAAATTTGTTTTCGAGATAACTGACTCAGTCAGCGGTCTCTGCGTGTGTGTGTGAAAGAGAGAGTGAAAGAGACAGAGGGCGTGTGCGTGTAAATGAATGAGAAATAGTAGGTATGTAGACCAAAGAGAGGTCGATAGGTAAATGTTGCCACCATTAAACCCTTTACAAATCCATGTCCACAGGCCGATCCGTCCCAGAAACAACGAAGTGAGGACGCTGTGATCGCTTGGACATGGAAGACTTTCATCGAGAATGCCAACGATCCAGAAATATTACTGCGACTGCCGATGACTAAGGTGCTCACGCACCCCGCTAAGTTTTACCGTGAGAGAAAAAAACTCCGTCCCACCACGATTTCATGTTTCGCAAACTCCTTTTAAAAACTAATTCTGGAGAGGATGAGTCCATGTTTGATTGTATTGTTTGTTGCATTTGATTACAAAAGATATAATTCGTTACAAAAATAGTTTTTATACGTTGCTTTTTTGTACTACTAGGCAGTTGTGAGGGCCATGGACACAGTCACAGATGTTGTTCAGAACATCACTAGCAAGACCGTCAGCAAATTTTTGGTGGCCGGTGCGTCGAAGGTAGATGTTTCTAAATAAAGATAACTAAAGGTTGTTATAAACTGAGTGGTGGGCCGAAGAGAGAGAGAGAGAGAGAGGGGGGGAGAGAGTTTACACATAGATTGGAATTTATGTCAAAACTGGAACCTATTTAGAGGCCGGTGAGATAGCTAGAATTTCCTGTGTACTACAAAGTGTGCGCCCGAGGTAGACCATATGCAGTTAGTTATGATGCGACCGTGGCGGGCACACACGCTGCGGTACGTAAACAACAGCTGATCGGCTTGAACTGTTTACTGAGGTTCAGTTTTGACGCATAAAACAGCAGTTGCTGCTCATCATTCTCTTACTCTCGTTTTGAGTAGAATATCTTAACAGTGTTTACTGTTACTATTGCAGTCGTCTGGCATATTCATAACTACTTTGTGAGGACAAAAGAAGAACTAGCTTCGATGCAGCTTCAGAGATTCAAACACACCTCTACTCAAAAAGTGGCGAAATCTCCTCGCAACGGTCTTAGCTGCCAGTTTAAGATTTATGAGATGTACGTTATAAAAGCCCTGTTGTTGTGAGATCTTTTATTTATCAATTTTTTATCTCTAGCGTGGATGGACAACATGGACCACGGCGAGCGTGGACAAACGTGTGGTGGCCATCGCTCCAATCGTTTTTGATCTTTTGCACCTAGTCAAGGTGGGCACTGACATCGACTGCTGTACTCTGGATATATAAAACCGTGGAAGACAAGTCCCTGATCCATGTAGGGAAATTCTTTTTCTGTGTAGACAGGGAAGACACTACTGAATTTGGTTAACATTAATATCAATGAGCATTCTATTGTAGTTCATTTCAGTGTTTATGACACATCATTCACATTTTACCCTTCATTCAAATCAATACAGAAATGCATATGACGTTTATATCTTGGTTCACCATCGACTGTCGACCAGTATGGCCTTACTTTAGTGGATCTATCGCATTGCTGACCTCTGCTCACAACACTGACCGGATTCAGTGACTCTAATTTTGATATTAGGTTTACATTGAAGATCTACCCGTACTTCAAAACGTTACCACTAAAATGGACTGTACTGAATTTCATCAGCCTTACAAAATTAAGATTAAAACTAGTTTACAGAAAATATAAATGTTATTAAAGTTTGACTGAGAAAGACGAAATAATTTCTTCTCGAAGTGAAATACTTCGTTCACCCATATCGATCTAGTTTGTTACAAATTAAAAGTTCTTTAAATATGTTACACCCACTGCTCTTATTGTTTAATAGTACAAAATAAATCTCTGATTGGGAAAGAAAATCATGTGCAGCGTGACAGACTGCACACATAATGTTCAATAATATCTACCTTATCTCTAGTTTTTTTTTAATCCGTGCTTTGATATGTGATCTATGAACAGAATATATGCATATATTTTTTCCTTAAACGAAATTTCACCTTATTTCATTATATTTGACATATGAAGTTAGCAAATATTTCTTGATATTTTACATGTAAAGTAAAAAAAAAATCTCCTGAACTTTGACATGCATAGAAGTATTATTCTACAGATTGCTAGAACAACATATTAGTGTTGTTGCTGTTGCCATAAATATTACGAGGCATTACCGACAGCAAAATTCTGTACAGATTTGGTGTAAAACTGTTTGGAATTGTTTCGTAAAATTATTTTAAAATCATTCCGATGCAGAATCTTCACCACCATTTTCGTGCGTACGGCGGCTGGACATTTGCGTTCAATGACTACTACGAGCTTAATTTTACTGGACAACTGGACAACCCGAATACACAGCGTATGGCTGACATAATAGACCCAATCTGTAAGTAACAAACAGGTGCTTACACGACAGCGCATAAGTAAATGAAAGCTATAATTATAAAAATAAAGCACACCACATGGCTGGCGAAACATTTAAAATTTCCAGAGATAAAAGTAGAGGAAAAGAAGATTTATAAAGTACATACGACACCAGAAAGTCAAAAAAGCTTGTTTATTAGAAACAATAAATTTAATTGAAACATAAACTGTGTCCACTAACAGCGTACAATGCCCGCTTGACCATCCCGAAACTGGTGATCAGCACAGGCGGTGACGAGTTCTTTTTACCTGATGATTCCCACTACTATTACGACAACCTTAGCCAACCAACGTACTTAAGGTAAAACTCATGATAGGACACCTTATTTTGTTTGATACGTTCATATTTTGAGCTGAGAATGCAAATGAGGTGTGACAATTTTCCTGTTCTGATTAGACGATGCAGACAAGTAAAGGACGAATTTCCTGCTTCCATATAGTTCAGTTAAAGCGGAACAAAAGTTTCACGTGATGCATCTGCATATATATCTTGATAAAAATGAGCGGCAAACATTCTGATTCTTTTGACTTTTGCTCAAGGTAAATAATTATAGTTTGGTTATACAGTGGTCTGTGTTGATCTGTTAGGGACGTTTCTCTGCAACTGATCGATTCTGTAGAAAGTAAGCAAAGGAAACAGATGTCCTCTCCAGCATCTTACACCGAACATAGCTTCGTTATATTGTGCACAAAGTTTTGAACTTAGTCAAACTTGTTGTCATGAGATAACTCGAGGGGGTAGGTAACAATCGGCCCACTTAGTGTCTAGAGCGCCTTGTTGACAAGCCTGAGGCCCTTTGGCGAGGACGTAGGGGGCGTATGTTTTGGTATGGACGCCTAAATGGACGCGTGGAACAGAGAAGGTGCTAAGTGATTTCGGCCGCCATCCCAGCCTGCAAGAAGTCATGGGAATCTAACGGGTCCCATCTGGGAAGGCATCTGCGACCCTTACGGGAAACCCCGCCGGGTTTTGGAAGAGGGATCCGTGAGGGGCCCAGGCGGGAATACCCGTTAGTTGCCCTCATCCAACCCTTCAAATTCCCGCTTGCAGCCGGGTTTTCCCGTGACAGCCCCATATCATACCCTTTAAATTCCCATTTGTAACCCGCATCCAACCGTAAAATTCCCGTTTGTAACCCGCATTCAACCCTTCAAATTCCCGTTTGCATCACGCATCCAACCCTTCAAATTCCCGTTTGCATCACGCATCCAACCCTTAAAATTCCCTCTTGCATCCCTCACCCAGTCTCACAATCATTTACCACCACTAGTACACAGGCTTGCACATCATGAAGAAAACATTCAACAGCTTTTAAAAATCTCATCATTTGCTCATCTTCAAGTGCCTGCATGCTCTTGCACGCGATCTTGGTACAACTAGTAGGCAAGAGATACGATTATACACTTTTATTATTTACAACAAAAAGTAGAAGGTTAAACAGTTATTTACAGCAGAACAGTTGTTTTTAAACAAACCATGTACAACAAAAATTAATCAATTTACTTACAAAAATCATGGTCAATAAGTATTCACAGCATGAAAATTATTTGATATAATTATTTACAACACAAAAATTAAACAAATTATTCACATAGAAGATAAAAGTTTGAAAAATAAGACAAAAAATCAACCCATCAATGGTAGAGTTCCTGTGTAAGAAAAAAGATATTAATTACAATATATTTACATATCTTTTCCAATCTATGTAAAACAAACCTCCCACACTTAGATGAAATCTTATAGCTTCCATAAATCTGCTAATTACTAGTGAGACTACAAAAAAGCTCAGCAAAAGTCAAATTAAGTCCCCACTTTAAACATTTCTCCAGCAGATAGAAGAATAGCTATAAAACCAGCAATAAAAATAAGGTGGCAAACATGAAGGTACAGGATGCGTCTATCAGTCTCCTATTGCTTCTTGTTTTACTGCCAGTTTAGCTAGTTATCTACCTCTTCATTTCCTTTCATTCCTATATGGGAGGGAGCCCAAAGGAATTTAATGTCTTCATTTTCCTGGTTGATCTTATTTATGAAAGACAGTCTCTCGTATACTATGTCTATTCTGTTTAAGATTTTTTGTTGTTTGTTGATTTTTTTCTAAGCCTGAAGTGCTGACAGCGAAACGTGTAAGGTCTTCATGGCCATTTGAGTATATACGGAGTTTTAGATGCCATCTTAAAGTAGCCAATTTATGCTTAGTTCAAAAGGGAAGGAAGAGAGACTTATTGAATAAAATGATGCTCACACTAACAATTTAAACTTAAATTCATTTTTTTAATTCCACTCACCCTTAGATCGCATTGCCCTTCTAATTCTTCCTCCATCCAGGTCCCTTGCATTCCCAAACCATTTTCGGGCAATGAGATCCACATTCACTTCTGCTGTGCCGGCAAATGTTTTACGGACTGCGGCTGTGCACAAAAGAAAATTGTAATGGTAGATTTAAATACTATCCTATGTAAAAATAAACTTGTACATGTAGAGAAAATAATACTTAAATTCACTATTTAAAAAAATTACTTCGGAAACTTTGTCCTTTCTAAGTACTTATTGGTGTGCACCTCAAATAAGTCAAAAACAAACAAAATCTACTCACCAACTAATACACTTCTCAATTGAAGTGTTTGGAAACTTTTTTCCCTTTACTTCCGCTAAAATTGTATTTCTGAGCAAGCTCAGGTGCAAACAGCCGTTTCAAAACTCTCCGTACAACAGAGGCAACGGAGTCTCCTCCAATGCACGAGAGGTGCTGAACCTGGTTACAAAAAAACAAACAAACAAAATTGTAGTTGTTTCAAACATGCAGAAATCTACAATAAAAATGAAAATTAAATTAATTCACGGATTCGGTCTGTTTAAGACATAATGCTAAACCATACTCCACTGGTGAGTGATCAATGGTTGCATGATGAATATAGCTATGATCCAGACCCAGTCTCTTAAATAAACCCTTGGGAATTACATGGAAAATAATGGCATTGACTCAAATCAACAAGTAAATTAAGAGTCAATTATTTGTAGCCTGTGACTCAGTGTTAACCTTGATTTATGATATATCAGTTAATGCTAAAGGTAAAATTTAAAAAGGATGTCTATGACTGACATATTATATTTAATGACATACCAGTTTTGTTCTAAATTCTTTCTCCATCAGGTTCTCCTCCAGCCTTCCTATCTCCTCTTCACTAGTTAGGGGCAGGGTTATGCATCGCTGTGGAACCCACAGACTCTTGAGTGTCCTTTTGAACGAGCAGCATGATCTGATTCTGTTTCTGAACTAGGTTCTCTAATACATCACTCTGCTTCTCTATCTTCATGAGAACACTTTTCAATAATGAATCTGAAATCAAAATATTATTGTTAGTCACTAAAGTAATGATAAATATACACTAGGCATCTAAGTCTATTGACAACATTTTTTTTAATTAACATAATATTTAGATCAATATAAGGATACGCATGTAGACCATTAAAAGCACGAACGTGTGCTTGTATAGCGTTCATCATGAAATCATATAGGGAGACAGAAAACAAACTTACTGGTAAAATTAAGAGATCCAGTGTTAAAGTCAGCTTGTTCTGCAATTAAAGATTGTTCTAATTAGTTATTTCTGTAAATCAAGTAAAATCAAACGAAAAACGGCATGCATGCAGCATTTTAAGAGAATAGAACATGAGTGATTGTGAGCAAATGATCCAGACTTCGACTATAAGTTCTTTACAAAGGTTAAAAAAAAGTTTCCATTTGATCATAGAAATAGATTTGTTCTAAAACCCTTCACTTTCATATAAAATCTAACCTATACATTTATCACATTTTCGAAGTTAATTTTTAGTTTTTCAAAGGAGAACTGTTTAATAAGTTCATTTCGTAGAGTACTCTCCCCTAGAAATATTTTTTTCTAACCCCCACCCCATTTCAAGCGTTTAAATTACAACAGCAATATGTGAATATTGCTTACAAGGATTAATTGGTATATGAATGATTGGGCAAACTACTGAAAAAAAATTCTCGTTGAAAAATTTTAATTATTAAAATAAAAGATACTATTGCGCGCTTTAACAACGGAATAAAAATTTTAATACAAGGAATATAGGCCTACTGTGAATTCCTGGACCACATGGAAGACAGCGTCATGCAAAAGCGAACGTATATGTTAAAAGCGGAGCTAGCTATCTATAGTGTACCGTACCTAATGAGCAAAATGACATGCAGTTATATAGACAGTTTAATTATTAGTACCGGGGTGGGTGGGTGGAATTGAGGGATCAGTAGCCAGCAACTATAAGGCTATATCACGACAATTAAAGCAGCCAGCCCTGTAAACAGATATGCCAAATGCAGAGAAAGAACAATTAAATTCCCGAGACGAGAGCTGAACCCACGTACGGTATAATTATAGTTGGTGACAGGCGCATACGTTTCGACCGCCCTACAATTCAGATCGACAGACCCGTTACAAAAAGTTAAATATTACACATAAGGAGACCAATATTTATAAACGATCATAAATTATTTATTGTTGACTATATATTCACTGTTATGCCAGTCGTTTATGGAATCTTTCACTCAGCTTTCGATCAGACGTACTCACGTACTTTAGATAGATCGCTGAACTTCCGCTTGAAGATAGAAAATCTGCTTGCTCCTCAAAGGTCAAAGCGAAGGGCCGGTGATAACAATTTTCGGCGGGAAAGGATCAGTGGGCAAGACTGTGTGCGACAAAACACGGCTGGCTGACGAAGTCAAGCGCGGAACAAAGAGCTAGCTGCCTCAGCGCGCGACGCAAGTGCCGTGGCCGTCATTATAGTATCGCATTTTAGGTCATCCCACATGTTTCCCATTCTTCCCTTGTGGGACCCTTGTGGGACCCTTTCTTTTCCCAGCTCTCATGCAGGCTGGGATGCGTGGCCGAGGGCTGGCTAAACGTCAACAAAGTCTGGGCAGAAGGGAGAAAGTTATCCTAAGGCGCGCACCTGGTTTTGCCGTCAGACCACGTAATAGGACAGGGGGGAGGGAGGTTTAGCCACCTGACCGCAACCACCTGTAGGCGTGGCCTGTGGTCAGAGAGAGATCTCCTCCTGTCGTTTGCTGACTCTAATTGTAGCTGATTGGATGATGAGTTACTGACCAATGGCATCCCTCGTTGTATGTATCTGTGAGAATGTGGAGAGATAAATAGAGAGACAAGAACACATTTCAAGGGCTTTTCGGCGAACGTGTGAGTGGGGGAGCAACGGGTCACCAGCCAAAGCGGCTTCAGCTTTCTAACGCCAGCTACACTTCTGCCTCGGACCAAGTCTTAGCCACGAGGGCAAGACTCGGGAGGAAAGAAGTCGGGTTAGAGAACCTTGAGAGAAGGAGGCAAGAAATTGGCGACGGACTGTCAAGACTGCCTGCTGTTGTCGTGGAGAGGAAAGGGCTGTGTGACTGTGGGCTCGCTCTACCTGTGTGAGAGGTAGAGGCTCAACGTTGAGGCCGCCAGAAGTCGTCGGGTCTCGAAGGACTGAGACCGTCTGTGGTGGTGTTTGCGTGGCGGCTGTACGAGGCATTGCAGTCGTCGAGGAACCCACGTGTGTACCTCGCGTGGTACAAGGCTCGAATCTGGGTCACCGAGAGAAGCAGTCGTCGCTCTCTGACGTGGTGACAGTTCGAGGGAGGAAGACGTCAGACCATCAGACATCACTTCGAAGGGAAATCGTCAGTGTGTCGTGGCAGTCAACTGAAGTATTGGACTCTCAACAAACCAGCTGTAACAGAGCTAAGTTGGTGCGCTTGCGAGTGTGTATGGTATTTGTAAAGAGAGGCAACAGCACTGTAACATCAGAAGTACGCTCTAGCACGGATAGTATTGGGACCCCCCCTAGACGAGTCCATTTGATTGTGTTTTGTTTGAAATGCTTTTGTAATTAATAAATCTTTTCTTTATTGTTACATTGAAATCACACGTCGTTGAGTATTGTGTTCGGGGAAGAGCAGGGGTGGGGGCTCGTGAGCCAAGTTGTGTAATTGAATGACCGACGTGTGATTATCGTGTGTTTTCCCCTGCAGTTAATGTTGACGTGGGCGGCTAGTGTTGAGTAACTAGTGCCCACGTGCCCATTCCCCGGGGCCAGTATTCACGTTCTGGTTGAAAGACCACGGATACTGTCACACTTGTTTTACGAATGAAGAAATGCAAATTGTGAACAATTACAATCAGAAACAAAATCAACCAGACCAAAATTCACTTAATGTTTTTTTTCCCTTACTAAGTTTTATACAGTAAAGAAATATCTATGCTTTCTGATAAATTAATTGTTTTGCTGTTGTTGTAATAATAATAATAATGAAAAAAATACCGAATGATTTGAATATTGGACTTTATTCACTGTAACTGATTTGAGTACTGTATTCACTTTAACTGATTTGAGTACTGGATTCGCTGTAACTGATTTGAGTACTGTTTTGACTCAGAATCCTGCCTAACGCTGAGCACAGTTGTGCTGGTCACGAGATAAGCCTCTTCTTTGACCTGCGGGCTTTCTATCTTTCTGTTGTGACGGTAAGGTGTACTGATTGATGCTTAGGAGTTTTTATCCGACACTTCGTCGGGAAATAATTTTAAATAGGAAACAAAAGCATGAAAGTGATAAAGGGACAAAGTTCGATCTTATGCAGAAAAAGTAATTTTATGGTAAATCCCATTTCTGAATAAGGACAGTCATTTTGTTGTTTGAGGAAAAATTGTACCGCTCAAATGCGACGAACGCCATAAATACAAATCTAGTCACGATATTCACAAAAATTCCATCAACGGTCTTCTTAAAACTTGTATTCTGTACACAAGTTTGTCATAAAGATAAAAAAGGCTGTCACTTTATCCAAGTTTAAAAAATATTACATATCTCAATGTTACGGCTGCTTTACACTTATTTTGTTCACCACTACTGCAGGAGGAGCCATTACCAAAGCTGAGCTGGATCAGACAAAGTGTAAGTATTATATGTGTTGTATTTTTGGTACTTCGCTGGCAGACAGTCAGGTTTCCCTCCTTTTTCTACTAGCTCCTAAAACGATGTAATATTTTTCACCCATGTCAAAAGATAGAGTTCAAAATTTAAATATTAGACATAACAAATGAAATAAATTCATTCTAAATGTGGTATCATTTACTAACTTTCCTTGTGACTGTCCATGATTACATAATGAAAAACAAAATTAAGCACAAAGCTGGAAAGTTAACAGAAAATATCGTTGCATATTAATTAGTTTGTTGGAAAAATTTTGAATTTGAAAAAAAATTTAAAGACAGCCATGCCTGCATGATTAACATTTCTCTAACTGACGAGGTCACTGAAGGCTGCAGCCAGTGGGACAACTTTAAGCATATATTAATGATGCGATGACGTCAGCAAACCTACTTGTGACAGGGAAATGCCCTCATATAACTTCTTTCCGGAACCTAGATGAGAACTGCGATGTTCAAAGGCGTGTACCTCATGAAAGGAACAGAGTTCTTAGCTCAGAGTTTTGGAATGTATCTTATTACGAATTCAACCGACTCTTTTGAAAATAATTTGTACTTGGGTTCGCCTTTAATATACGTAGATCATACATGCTTGGACCATAGGTGCTTAGAAAATGTGGTCGCTTCCAGAATGAATGAAAATATTACTTTCATATATAGTTTGATCCATTTCAATATAATGAATTCTTTGTTATCTTAGGAATTTACAGACATGTCTGCACGAACAGACCTTTTATGTAGATTAATAGTCACAAAATGTAGTTTGCATGCATTCATGTTCGTCTGCTCACAAACATTCATTCCCAAAGCATGTACTACTGATTCGTCATAATTTCAGACGTCAACTGGAGGCTTCATTCGTGTGGCTACAGACAGAACACCGAATACAATACGAACTTATTTTGCTAAGACACTGGACGGTTTAAGGTGGGTGTGCTTTGATAACATGATAATGTTTGCCGATACATGCATTTACCGAAAGTGGAAATGAATAGCTAGTGTATGAGGCTGTTATTGCTTAACAGTGATGTATGTCACAGATGACACAGTACCATTAAGTGTGAATAACACTAACACGTGTGAAATCTTTTCAAATATCAAAAGCTATAATCCGCTTTTGGCGGACGTATGCATCGTGTGTACAAGTGTGTGTTAGAGCTTTGGGGGCTGATATAGGTGGGTGAAAGATTAGCACTGACTTTGTGTGTTAGAGCTTTGGGGGCTGATATAGGTGGGTGAAAGATTAGCACGGACTTTGTGCTTTAATGCACATAAGAATATAAGATATACCAGCTTTCATTTCTGTTTATTTCCAAGAGTTACACTTCTACAACAACTCACTACTTTCCTTCTCAACATATTTAAAAATTACCAGTAACTGTTGACTTTGATGTAATGTCTGTGCGAAATTTATTTCCGCTTCTCCCGGGCGCTAAAACCCTTGGGACACCACTGTTTGCTATACAAAATTGTAGCTTTGAACATTCATTCGAGTAGAGACTTAAGTAGCAAAACAAAGATCACTTGCCACAGAAGCGAGCTTGTTCAGCGCCCACTGAACTCTACGGACTGTGCACTAGACAGTACTTAAAAGACAAAGACAGTAATTATGCTATGGATGATGTTGTGCTTTATGTGTTGGACAATACAAAGATTTTGTTGCGGGGGCTCTAAGCATGCGTCGTAGTGTGACACGTTTAAAAATGAAATAAATACTAGCTCCCAAGTGGCATCCGTAAATATATAAACTGCTCAAACTTTGGGCTGACCAAAGTAAAAGCGTGTATGTTCTTTGGGGTCCCAAATTTTCCGTGGTCTCAAGCTTTAGAAAAAGGAAAGATCCCAAATATAAAATATTAATATAAAACCTTCAATAAGGCCATACAATGTTTTCTCTGTTTAAAAAATAAAACCGTTAAAGTTTATTACAGTTGAAATCATACTGCGCATAAGATTAAAAAAAAACCACCCATCACTTTAAAGAAATCTCTTTATTAATTCATGTCAGGAGGGATTTCAGACTGTTGGTAGCAAGTGAAGATGATCCAACAAAGCCTACTCCACATCCTGTTGTGTGGCACTACACGCCTGTCAAATCTCTGGTAACTCTTCTTTTTCAACCCACTTCTTCCATATCAACAGGTCCAAAAATCGAACATTTGCGATTGCAGGAGTATCGTAAATTTAGAGTAGATTCTGTTAACATTTAAATGGCAGTTACATTCTTCAAGACACAAATGCACTGAATTTTAATTGAGTAGGTCTAGTTTTAGCAAAATTGATAAAAGAAATGACTTAACGTAAATATGGATGCAAACAGCCCTATTTGTATTATACATATATAGAAACTTATTTCGTTTCATCTTAACTCCAGGGAAACAATACTTACCTTGCTGAATTTGACAACCCAGAGGAGGGCTGGCTGGCATTCTTTATCCAGGTACCTGAGCAAATGCTATACCTACTTTACTTACAAGTGTAGTAGTAGTGAAAATACACTTAAATAATAAACGCTGGCACTATTTGCAATGATGAACAATTTCTATACATTTTCTGTGGTTTTGAGAAGGCAGTACCAATGGGAATCCTTATTGCCAAAAATAATTTGTACTGTACATCAACAACTATTCAATGATAGTGTTTCTGGAATGCAGCCATCACCACCTTCTCTCCAATTAGACAAAACAGAACTTCCAAAGCTAATTTCCTCAGATATGCAACATTCAGGATACTGCCAGATTTTTAAGCTGGTGTCATTGTACAGTCAGCAGCAACTGCGTTTCCTATCCTGAAACTGCATTGACTTTTCGCCAATCTAGACTTTCATTTTTGTTCAACTTTTATCGTACATGGTATCACCATATGGAGTAACAGCAGTCTGAAAATAATGTTACATATACTATACGTTTTCAGATGACATTCAAAGGTGTGGCAGATGCTGTACTGGAATTCACAACAGAGGCACAGATTATTCCAGATACCTTTCCTTTTCCTGACTGTGCTGGATCAGTGTGTTTTGGAACACTTGTTTGAACTCTTATTTCAACTATTTTGAATTGAAACTCTTTCTTATAAAGAGACTGCAAAATTATGAGTTATTTTATACAATCAATTATTACTTTTTTATAAATTAAACAAAAACTGTTCTTGAAGTAATGGCTTCTCAACTTCCATCACTCCTAGCATTGGACATCTAATCATAAGGGAATGCCTAATATATCCATAAAATATTTCATCTTTGTTCATTATTAGTAAATTATCTTTCAATCTCACTAAATACAGAGGAATATTTTTCTTATTAAGCATCACTAATTAAAAATTTACTGGTATATGCTGACATCTCTATTCCATAAATGAAAAGAAATATGGAGCCCTGCAGTGTTCAGATCAGATTGGTTTAACGGTACACACATTCTAACAGTTTTGACTGGAGTGGTGTTTCAACAATTCATGATGGGACACAAAGCCACCATAAAACCTATGGTCCAGCCACAAAGAAGAAAATGCTATTCCTTGTCCTCCCTCATACATAAACACTCGTCATCACTCCTTTAATAGTTATCAATTGGTCAAGGTCAGTAGCAATCGTCGGGGAGGGGGCTACATAATGAGATGCAGGTGAAGGCATACCAGCTGTGCCGATCCTGAGACCATCTTAGTAGGTCCCCCCACCCCCAGTCTGGGTGCCTTCCCATTCTTTGATGTTAGTCAGCCATGCCAAAGTTATTTTGAAGGTGACTCAGAATCGCCTCACACATGTGGCTAAGGAGCAGGCCACTTCAGAACAGGCACGACCACAGCTCAACAGATCTTCAAAAGTTGCACAAAAAAGTCATTAGTACACAAAAGGCAGGGGCAAAAACAAACCCACACTTTATTGAATTCCTTAACTAGACTATATACAGGCAAACTAGTCAGGAGTCTCATCTATACATTTTGATGCATGCAACAAGGGTTTTGCAATGTTTAAATCTGATGACAAATACTTTCTTCAAACACATCATTTATCCATTTACTCAAATGAGAAGATGTTTGAGACAATACACACTGAAATCTCTCTAAGGTATACACTTGCTGCAACACCTCAATGATACATCGCATAATCACATGCTTACCCATACGTGTATTTGAGAAAAAAACCATTACAAAAGTCCCATCTTTTCTTGTAGCTGTTTTGTATTTGAAAGAGGTAGCCACCACCCCCTCACCCAAAAAAGTGCATGGCTTACTGTAAATTTACTCTAATAAACCAAAAGGAAATAGTTCAAGATCAACGACCAAAGCACGTTCAACATCACTTGTTCTCGCTCCCAATTTCATACACCACCTAACACTTAAAAAAGTAAAGTGGAGTGTGTGAGGCAGTTTTAAAAGTTGACTACAATGGTCTTTCAAATCAACAGTCAGCACTGTACAAAAACACTGGCAGTATACATTTGAGACATGTTCACAACACTCAGATAATTAACATGCACAGACTTAGACCACACAGGTGATGTGAATAAGAAAACTACTGATCAGTCTGTGTTGCTATGCCAGCCAGCTAGCAAGAAACCTCGTACAGGCATACATGCATACTGTTTATGTCACAGTGTGAGCTAGCAATTGGTTGTTAGGAACATCTGAAAGCAAGAGTGATACAAACGAAGCGAGTTTTTAATTAACCTTTGTACATGTGTATGATAAAGCCAATCCTCAAGGGGAAAAAAAATTTACATTTTTAAAGTTCTATATTAGTGCATTTTCCATATTTGGAAAACAGCAAATTCACATGAACACACAAATGTATGCATCATTCATGGTTATGTACAAGTAAGTGTAAAAAGTGCAGAAACAGTTCTCATTTGCATCCAACCTTGTGTCCACACAAGTTTACAATAAAGTATACAAAGCAGGCTGCCAACAAGTATATGGACACACATGCATGCACATCCATGTAGAGTAACCATGCACATTATAAGCTGAAAAAAAATCGCACTTTTTGAAAAGCACAGAAGAGATAGCTGAATTTAATGCAAAAAGGAATTTTTGAAAATGCTGAAATACTGCTTTTTTAGCCAATGTACACACTTCTTGTTTCCAACCCATTCCTTATGATCAGATCTCTATCTTATGCGATTTTAACCTCACTACTGACAAATCCACTGACAGCATTTCACAGTATTCAGGTTTCCCTGCTAACAAAATGACAACGTTGCAATAATTGCATGGTATTTTCTATTTTCACCTACAAGGAATTTCTGAAATTCTGTAACCATTTTAAGTAGTTATCCCCTCCTCCTATAAATGGAATTAACCTTTACTTGCAGCAAGGCTTCTACACCTAAATGGGAGCTTCTGCATACACTTATCCTGATAATTTTAAAGGTACAAAGCTGTTTACACAGCCTCATAATATACTACTTTACAAACCTTTAGCGAACATACTTTGGAACAATATTTTACCAGATTGTCCAGTATCAAGTAATTTCCCCCCCTTCCCAGAAATTTTAAACTCTTTGCTTAATTTTAGAGAATGTCTTCAGACAAACTGCATACAGACAGACACAAGTGAGTCTAAACACAATTTCACTTTGTGTAAATACCAAAAGACAGTTATCGGCCATTTCGCTAGTAACCTATGACGTTTCAAAATGCTACAAAAGTCTTGAATGTCATGTACTTCAACATTCAGACAGTAACCAATATGTGTTCTGGATACTTTTCACTGTATATATGCGAAACAGAAATGATTACTGAAGTGTCATGACTGTTGCATCAGTGCTTAATCTTTCTTCTCTACAAAATGATGCAGTGACTGTTCTCCTTCAGCTGATATTCCCATTAACAGACAGGTATGTTAGTAGATGAGCTGTTATTGCTTTACTGGATGGTCACAACTATAAGCAGTTGAATCAGTTTTATGCTGTTGGAAGGTACTAAAAGAGATGAATGCATGCAGCATGGTCAAGCACCCATGGCACCAGCCAGAGTCAATACCCAAATTCAGAACTATTCCACTCAATCACCCACCCCTCTGATGAAGGCATAAATAATCTGCTTCCCATTTGTGCTTGTTTTATAATCTTTTGTCATCACTGAAAGCATACATAAGAGCATACCTTCAGTTTGATGACAACAAAGACGACAATTTAAAACATTTGGTAGATGAAAAAAAAGTAAAACAATGACTGATCTGGATATCCATTTCATTCTGATCATTCTGGTAAGAAGTACACCAAACTTCTTTTTTTCATAAATTTGTAGCTGGTGGATATGGATTTTTTCCCACTGTTTTCTATGGGCACCAACTTGCACTATGGCAAAATTCTGAATCTCCACCCATTCTGAAAGAAATGGTCTATCTTTTCATACTGTATTATACCAGCAGCAGTTTTTCTTGAACTTCCTTAGTAAACTTCATTGCCAGACATCATTTTAGAGATCACACAGAAGACTTGGCACTTGTGTTGTCATTTTCGTACATGTTTGGAGGACCCTGAACGAGCATTATCCTCCTTGGATGCACTACCTCGACGCATGCCAGAGTTCATTTGAGCCATCATTTGTCCCTGCTGCATGGGTGTGACTGACATACGTGTCATTTCTCGCTGCATTTCAGCACCAGTTGGGATACCTCTATGTAAACGAGTGCTTGTTCTTCGCTCCCTTTCTCTAGACATAGGACGAGGTGAAGTTGCTGCAAAGTAAATTTAAAAGAATCACTGAAGTTCATTTCTCATACAAACCATCAATACTAAGTGAAATGTGCAATAAATTTCTGTGAGAATAAAATTAAGCTGCTTTCTGCTCTATGGAATAAACAGTAACTATTTTTTTAAATGTGACCATAAGCAAGTAAAAGTACAGAGTTGCCTTGTTTGTGCAGTAGATGTCTAATTAGTGTGCACACAACCGTTTTCCCCACACATCATGACCTAGCATTACTTCACAAATTGTATATGTACATGTAAGTATACTATTTTTAGAAGTAATTTATTCCTTTTTCATTAGTAAGACAAGTGCTAATGAGATTCCATTGCAACTACAATTAAAATGTGAAATTATTATTAATACTTTTTATACATTATTACAATGTCTTTAACAACCTTGTTACGTGCTTGTTGTTTCTTCTACCTGGCAGCTGATGAACACCTTGCTGTGTGTAATAGCATCTAAATGGCAATGACAATATCCACAACGCTGTAAATATGCTTACTGTAACATTATGCTTGCAGCAAAATGTTCTTTCACAAGAAGCTGGTAGATATTAAAGATAATTCCCAAGAAAACTGCCTTTTTATTTTATGATGGTGAACTAAGCAAAAATGCAGTATTTTTAACACTCCACTGAATACTGGCATTATCTCTTTCACTTTCAAATGCACAACAAAGCAAGCCTGCATGAACGCCCGCACACACACACACACACATATATTCACACAGATTATGTCAAGCTATCATTTAAATTCTCAAACTTCAGCATCATTTTCTTCTTTTCTGAATACAAATTTTACTTTCCAAAATTTGATGTTTCAAAAGAAGTGAATTCTGATACACCTGACAAAGAAAATAATTATTGAACATCATTATTATTTCCATGCTTTTATTCTTCTTAAGATACAGATGAAAATGCTTTCTTTTCACCACAGGACCAAAAGAAAGCTTTCAGTACAAGAACAGCAAGATGCAGACTTTTACAAACACAAGAAAAACCAAGTATCAGAACCACCAGGTATATTTCTTAATTCATTTTTCCTTTGTTTCTTATGTCCACACAAAGTAAGCATGTGCATACATGCTATTTTCTTAAATCCTCCTTTCTTTCATGCATATGCGTACATGTGTATGCACACTCATGCACACACACACATGTGCACTCACACAGACACACACACAAACATATGCACACACACACACACAAACATTTTAACTTTTCTGACGGCTGAAATCAATATACAAGTTGAAAATATTGTCCCCTTCACTGACATGGTATGAAAAAGTCTCATTCACTGGCATTCTTACTTTCAATTTGTCTAATTTGGAAAGTTGCCTTTTTACACTTTTTGCCTGTATTGCCTCGGTCCCTCTTTTGTTTTTGTGAAGGACAGGTTCTCAAAACAGGAGAAATAAGTATTGTTAATATGTTAACCTGACAGTGAAGAGGTGAACATTGCCTAAGCAAGTAAAATTTTTACAGAAACATTTACACTCCGCATGACAAAACCACACTATTAACAGAAACAGCTTAAATTTCTATTGTACAATGTGAGCTATTTACTATATTAAAATATCACTTTCCTCCAACATAAAAAGAAACACGCAAACTGCAAACAGTTTGGAAAACTAAAATAACCCATTCCTGCTAAAATCCAACACTAAGAAATCAAAATAATCTTTAAAATAACACATTAAAATACATGTGGGTCATGCAAGACACAAATTTATAAGCTGAAACTATCTTTGGAAGTTATATAAGATGCCAAAACTCAGTTAAAGGTTTAAAGCAGGAGCAGACGTGATTTATGCTGTACAATGCACAAGCCTGTAATTCAAGTCAAGTTTATGTGCAAGCTGCTTACAGGACTGCCGTCTTTCTCAAGAAAAATAACACAATATACTGTGACTTTATATATATATATACACATGCAATCACCAACCTAGGCTCTCTGATTTCCCCTCTTTAAAACAAAAATGTTTTAAGAAAGTTCTAATATTTGTGCACTAGCTTCCTCTAACTGTTAAAACATTTTCACAAAATTTGAAATATCTAGAAAAATAAAAAATCCTATGGACTACAGGTAAAAATTAAGATAAAACGAGCACAAAAATTAACGGTTATCCTTGCTAAGTAAGGAAAACAAAAATTGTGATCAAATGGATCCTTCTCTAATTAAACATTGGTTTTCTGACTTGAAAATTTGGTTAATTTGAAGGACAAAATTTTCCTTTCATAACAGCACATAAACACAATTAAGATGGCCATAGAAGGGTTTTGCTTACAGATGACAAACCAAGAAAAGGTATTATTACAGTTTCAAAAATGTCATAAATGCTGATACACCAAAGGTTTATTAATGGTTAAGAAAGTAGCTATCCTAGTGTACTTTAGTTCCTACCTCAACTTCTAGAAGAATTTTAAAGTTTGGAATGCTATTTATAAACACTTATGAGTAAATGATCTTTGTCTCGGTAAAGTGAACTATGTTCTGTATGAATGACTGGCAGAATAATAAGCCAAACAAAATTATGGCATGTCACCATCTACAGCTGACATTTTTATAAAAGAATGTTGCACAAATGTAAAAAGCAATATTCAATGTCCCCCCACCCCGCTCTTCAGTAAATACAGTACTCATAATAACATACTCATATCTGTGTTTAAAGGGCCTTCTTAACCCTACAGTATAGTGTTGCTACAGCTTCAATAAGAATATTTTGAGAAATTTGTGTGGTGAGCTTACTCTTTTTGGCTACCAACAAAAGTTAATACTATAAATATTGCTTCAATTTTAAATAAACCATCCTTCATCCCAAGAATGAATTTTATCTCTACTTCCTTCCACAGCCTTATTCCTTGCTAATACACAATGGTATGCAGAATCTTACATTAAGCAGGGTTGTTTTTCTAAATTAGTTAAACTTAAATTCAAGTCTGTTGACTCCAACTGCTATCTAAGGCAACCACGTTACCTGCAGAAACAGCACAGGTTTTGAAAATCTCTGCACAACAGCCATACATTTTCTGTGTATGCCCATCACATAAACATGACCAAGAGAGACCCAACCTCAGCTAAGCTGTTGTTAGTTAAGAAGGCCCATAAAGGTGCTTCCACAATGGCCACTAATGAAAGCTTACAGTGACAGGTTTGTCATATCCTTCTCAAACGGTTTTGAAAAAAAACTAACAAGAACAGAGAAACTTAACAGCAGTAAAACCATTATGTACAAGACCCCCTTCCAACCCACCCACCCTCCACACACACTCATATTCAGTCACCTATACAGTAAATGGACTTTATAGGTTTTTACCAAAATGCAAAACAGGAGGAACAGGAAGTGAAGGGAAAGCAAGAAACGAGACTTTTAAAAGTAAACACTGCACTAACCCTCTCTGGCTAGGTATGTGTGTAAAGATGTCAACCTGATACTTGTCCTAAAAAAAAAAAAAATTTCCCTCCAAAACAGCATTTGCTACAAAATTCAATCTAAACAAAAAATCCCACTGTGATCATCAGCAAAGATTACTAATGATGACCTTATTCCTTTAACAGGAAAACAGACTATATATTGTATGCTGCAAAAATTCAACATCAACTGATCTTGCACCAAGACAAAAATATTTACCACTACTATACAATTAAACGAGACAGTTTTCTAACGATGGCATCTTCAGATACAGTGATACAGAAATTACCTTCCATTCCTATAAATTATCACTGCATCAGACATAATGGTCTCAGAAAATCAAAAAAATACATAGTTGCTACTCACTGAAAACCCATCTGAGTGTAAGTTGGTTTTACAAAGTTACTTTTTTGGTAGCAGGTAGTGATATCAAGCCAACTGCCTTAGCAGGGCCAAGACACAAGGGGGGAAAAGGGTGTTTTACACTGATCCAGCATTTAAGGCTATATTACAGAACTCTGCTGCAGGTCTGGTGGTTAGAGCTCAGTAAAGGGACCGTGTCACTTCTCTCCTTCATTTTCTGCACTGGCTACCCATCTGTTCTCGCATTCAGTACAAACTGTCTGTACTATGTTTTTAATTTCCTTGCAGACTCCTGCCATGACTATTCTTCTGAACCTCTCTTCCCCTACGCCTCAGCCAGACAACTATGCCCTTTTTCTGATGACCCTATCCCAATTATTCCTCTCACCAGAACATATGGTCACAGGATTTTTAATTACTGTGCAGCAAAACAATGGAACCTCTCTCCCTTTCCATATCCGCCACCTACCTACAATTGAATTCTTCAAATCTGATCTGAAAACGCACCTCTTCCCTGAGCATTAGTCCTAACACAGTCCACACAATGCTAGTCTTTTTTTACCCCCTTTTTTCACTTATTTCTACTTTCCTACTTGTCTTCCTTTGCAGAATCATGATTTTCACAGTCTTTGTTACTTGGTTCCTCTTTACACTGTCTATATTTTTCTTTTATTTTTCATCAATACTGTTTATTCTTCCGTCCTTTGTATGCTGTCCATATCTCATTCTTGATTTAAGCGCTAAGAGCATGCTCCTTACAAGTGTGAGTAAGCGCTATACAAATCTTTCATTTATTATGTCAAGGCAGACAGCCCTGTAAACTGATGCCACATGCAGAGAAAGAACAGCATGCCCGAGACAAGAGCTGAACCCAGGACAGCCAACCTTCACTGTATTGGTGACGGGCACTAACCATTGTGCTACTGGACACAGACGAGTGTTGTTTAAAATAATTTAAAAAGGAAAAACGCCAAGCTGCAAGATAACTGCTTTGTTAACAACTGACCAGAGGTCTTCAAACATTCATAGATTAAACTGGATAAATTACATAGAAGTATATATTAGGGGTTTAGAATGAAGAATTTCTTTATGGCTGACTTCAGTCTTAAGATGATATTACTGTGATCTTTAATGCTCCCCAGTAAAATAAAAGCTACCAGCCTTTGGACCTGGTATCCAGAAGAACCATAAAACGAAAAGGAGACCAATGATGATAGTTTTTCATTCTAGGGAGAAAAATCACAAAAAACAGGTCTGAAAGCAATTTTGAAGAATGTCCTGGGTATTAACCCTCAAGAGAATGGGAAGAAGACATAAAGACCCAGAAAGACTTGTACTCAACACCTAAAAACTATGGCACACATGAAAATCATAAAATCCCATTAGCCTTCTGTTCATGCTGAAGCAAAATATATGCTATAAATTCACAAAGATCAAGGATCACATGGTTTTACATTTAATCTAAAATTTTTGTCACAGTTCAGCTTAAAATAACTGTTGACATTAGGCAGGGTTGCTTAAAAGAGATGGATGTACTATCAAATCCTATACAACTGATGGGCACCTGAAAATAAGGTAACACACAGCTACTTTTTAAAATGCTAGCATTTAAAGATTCTCTATCTCTCTCACACATACATATTTACCACAAAGAGGGTGGCCTCTTACACAGCAACCACACCTGTATGATTTTAGCTTGACAGTTTTTGTTTTAAAAGAGAAAATCGCAACACAGCAGTGACTCCAGGCTCTCTGCAAATGTGTACACACATGCACATAAACACTCACATTTTCTCTCATCCCTACCTCTCACTAAAATGTCAACTATAAATTCAAAATGTACAATATGGTAGCAACCCTTCTTTCCACAAATGATAAAATTTATTATCAAAACGTTTCAATCAGTCCACAACCTGTTTAGAAAGAATTTCACTACGACATTGCATTAAACATAAAACTGAGAAGACAACTTCATTCAGGAAATGACAATACATTTACTTCATCAAATGTTCCTTCCAGTTTATGATTTTTTTGTTCGTTCACATCACAGAGTTTAAACTGCAGGCCTTTTTTTATAAAAAAGTTTTCTTACTAGTCCTTATAAATCAGAAATGATGCCAGCATAATAAAACTACTACACTTTTCTCCGAAGTTCAATGCATGACGCCATATTCTAATACCTTTTTGCCTCTGCCGATTGTGAGATATTTCCCCCTATTTAGTACTTCATAAACAAAACCCAAAAAACTTCATAAAAAAAACAACTGAAATGAAGAGCACATTTTTACAATAAAGAATAACAACAAATACCAAACATGCATACTTTCTATAACAAATTTTCTTTTTTTTTTTGGCATCATACTGGACTGGGTCACTTGCAAACTGCTGCTAATCATAACTGTTGTGGTAGATTAGCACCTGAAGATCAGCTCTTTCCAAGGAGAAAGAGTAGGTGTTTTTTTTTGAACACTACAAATGAACACAATGCTGCAATGATTGTGGAGTAGCCCAGTAATGGCCTTTTTATCAGGGCTTTTGCTTCTGGCTTCTGCTGTCTGCTGCAATACGTCGCACTTTCGAGTTGTCCATACTTCCTCCGACGAGGACTGGCAGACCTGAGCCCTTAAAACTGAGCCTGCCCCCTGTGGATGGGGTTGCCAAACGATCACTAGTGCGACTATCCATTACCCCTTCTTGCGACTCGGACCCCTTGGTGGCCAAAGACAGCCGCACTGGCAGCCTATCCTTGGGCTGACTCGACAGGCCTCTAACATCTGAAGAGGCAAGAAAAAATGGGGGAAGAAAAAAAGGAAAGAACAAAACAAGAAAGCGAACGACTCAGAAAAGCATAAAACAGTAGGTAAAGATCACAGTAACAAAGAAGAAAAACAGGAACAGAGGAAGTTTGATGAAAATATGAATTGAATAAAATGGACATAGAAATGAGTGACAATGACAAGAGAGTTGTTAAGGTTAAGCAAAATGCAATTTTTATGCATGAAAGATACAATGGGCACAAATACCAAGCCCCTGATGAAAATCCGAAGAAAACTGCATTCAATGATACTTCAAGCAGGGCATGCAAAGTACTATACAGCATTAAAGGCAAACTGCCCATCAGACCCAAAAAGCATGCAGCATATTGCAAGCCGCTCATCAGAAAGAAATTGGGAGACAGGCCACAAAGACTTGCAACACCGCTTTTCCTCAGCTTGAAAAACTGGAGCAGGGAGCAAGCAGGGTGCATTACTGAAATAAGATACTATAAGTATTTAGAGCTAATCACAGCAAATTGTGCTATTACAACATCAAAATACTGCACAGTCAACATTAATAAAAGCCCCATAGCACTTGAAAAACACAAAAACCTCTTTCTACCATAATGCGCCAAACTGCGTCAAGCAAGCAGACCAACTAGTGGGGCCTCGCTACGGGAAAATTTCGGGCTATTTATTCTTTGGGAATGCCTTCAAATATATTCAATGGCTGGTCATCAACCATCCCAAGCTTTCTGTAGCTTTAAGTCCAATGCGACTGCTTCAGAATCATGCCATGATACTTGCACTGCATCGACACTGTGCCATAAAGAACTATACATTTCACACGGAAGACATGCCAGAAGGAATCACCTTTAGTAAAGTTTGTCTTTTTATTTAAAATTAAATTTAATCTTCTTAAGCTGTTACAATTTACCAGTAAATATGAAAATTGGTGAATGTCTCCTTGCTTTTCACTATAAATTAAAGCTGTGGGACAGCTGTAACTATATTACAGAGTTACAAGAAATACATTTTCATGCTTAAAAGTTTTGTCTTGATAATTATGGTTTTAAATAAGATGTATGCTAATGTTTACTTTTAGTTTTGAGACACTAGACAATTGAGGCATGCTGCCAATGAAAGGACTTAATTTGAACCCATTCACACACATAAAAAAATGCTATAATATCCCCAAATCTAACCAAATTTTTTTTTTACTGTAAAATTATAAAAGGCTGTAGATTTATCAGTTACAGAAACAGCAAAGGCGCTATTCTGAAACTGCTCATTTTCTTCAAAAACAAAAAAATACCTAAATTCTAAATGTGGTGCATAGGTGATGGAAGATGGGTTGGCATGCTAAAAATACCATGTATCAAGCAAATTAGCTCTGACTATAGGTGAACAAATTCAGACCACCAGCTAATCATGAGAATGGAAAAATAAAGCACAGTTAACCTAACTGTTAATATGTAAAAATGCGCTTAAAACTGAGTTTAAGTTTTATCATAACTTTAGCAAAACTTTCACATACATTTTTTTTTGGTTGGAAATTAGTCAACCACAATTCTTTATGCTATTAACTATCCAGCAAAATTACAGCATCTATAATTTTTAAGCAGTTCTTTAGCTAGTATGACCGATTAAACTAGGTCATAATTTGTGGCTTGGAGAATGTTTTAGACACAATGGTACTCATTTGTTCCTTAGCCTAATCAATGTTTGCCCCCAGCTTTTTCAAAAAAAAATTTGTGCCATCCGGTGTCTCTGAGTTAAACACATTACTATTACTACCTCAATTTAGAGTCATGCCAGATAAACATCTCTGATGAGAATCTCAATCTTCTACAAATAATAGATGGGATTTAAAAACGTTCAGAAATTTCATGAGCCAATTAAAGACTGGAAAGAAATTGTGCACTCTGCAAAATAACAAAAAGCACTTTTTCTCTCTTCATTCAAATGTGAGTACAAAGACTCAGAGGTGAGAATTTTTGCTGATGTCTTTATTTTGTAATGGGCAGTTCCTCTTCTTTGCAGCAATACTTCAGTTATAATATTTCTTATACAATTTCTCAACCACACCACAATCTCTTTTAGCTAATTCCTTGGCTTTCTGAATCAGTTTCGTTTTTAGTACATCTTGCTCAGTATGACTGAAAGCCAGCAATAATATATTTCCGACTTCTGATTGACTTTTACAGCATAAAAAGTGTGGGACATGTTTAAAATAAAGTAATTTAAAAACTGCACGACTTTCACATAAGTGCAGTTCAGGATTCTTGCTACATGTGCAGTCTTGCATTTATAATGAGTAGTATGTCCATCTGCACTGGACAGATTACAAGAATGCCTAGGCAGTTAAATACTTCAAAATGGAAATGGGCATTGACAATAATTTAACAGCAAGCAAATCGCAGTAAAAAGTTTTTGATAAAACTTCAGAGATGCTAATTTACGTCACCACATCGCAAGGTTTAAACAGGAAGGAAAAAAACCAGACCATGATATTTCAAAAGAATGAAGCCTAAAAATGTTCAGCAGACTGGAGGGTGGGGGTACAATATTATTTTGTGATGTATTAATTGACCTCTTTACAACACAGTAAATGTACAAAGGATCTACATAAGCTAGACTTAATATGGCGTCTTCACATCATCCATTAGTTGTATGATTTAACAGTGCCATTTTTGTCGGATGTACAAACCAGATTTGTAAAAAAAAAAATGCCTGACCAAAAAAAACAAACAAAAAACAAAAAAGAAAAAGGCAAAGGGTAGAGACTGATGGGAGGCAAGGGCCAGATTAAAAAAAAAAAAAAAAAATCGGCATTGATGCCTCTTACACAAGCATTCAACTCCTTGCAAATAAAACACGCACTCAAGGTCAGCTTATTGCAAACATTACAGATTAAATTGGAATTTTACAGACACATACATTTGTGTGTGTGTGTGCATATACGGCATGCACGCACCCAATATACTCTACTCATCTGTATGATATAAAGTTATAATGTTAATCTGTTGGTGTTTTGTTTACATCCCACAATACATCTGCTGAACGAAATGTACACAGCTCAGAGCCTGAATGCACAACATACTTAATGTTACGTCAGTGTGATTGCACTGCTCAGAAAGAACTCATATGGTCTATTACTTTAGGATTTGTTCAGTGTTTTGCCAGCTTGAACAGTTTGTCAATCGTTGTATTTCCCTGAAATAAGAAAAGGGAGGTGAATCTTACACTAACACTGCTTTTCTTTTTATTTGTGTTTGCAAACATTACAATTCACACAAATGTGTGATAATACAAATACAAAATATTTTTGTTTCCTTCCACATGTATATGTAACTGACAAAACAATGAGACATTTTACAAAAATGGTATACACACATAATTAATGGAACAGAAGGCATCATGGAGTAAAAAAGAGGAAGCTATAACTACATGCCTGAATCTCCATGCAAGCAGTAAGATTAACTACAGGATGTCAAACATATTCAGCTTTCTCTAGAGCAAGGCAATCCACATCACTTTCACATATGAGTAATGTGGTGAAATTTGATATATCTTAGTTCATGATCATGGCTGTAAAAGAATGATGAAATGCTTAATATAGCTGAACATTTTAGGCAGCATTGGTGACTTTAAAAACAAGTAAAAACACTGGGAGGCTACAGCAAGATGTGTATGAAAATAAATTGAAAAAAAGAAAGCATGAAAACAAAATAATAATTTGAACAGCACGAATTTAAAAAAAGTGTCTTGAATACACTTTTTATAATACTGCATATTGAAAACTGTGTACTTATACCGGAGTTGTTTATTATGTGTGTCCAACGGATTTATAATGAAAACCAACTGCTGTATCCTTTTATCCTTTCTTCGGTGATGCAAAATTATACTAACTTTACCTTACTGTTTTATCCCAAGCAGGACTTGCAAGATGTGAAAACTTTTTTTGAAGATTAAATGCCAGCAATTTTGCATGTCTTCTTGTCATATTTTTACCCTTAACTACTAACCTACACTTCATTTATTAAGTGGAAAATGATTTTCATTTAAATGTCATCGAGAACTTTAATCAGGGCTGCAGCTATCATCTGAAACGCACAAGCAAGTGCTGGGTCAATGCTGTGTGACATTAAAATGTTATTTATGTTGTAAATCCCATTTCGTCCTCCAGCATTTAAATGTAGAGTTAGAGCATGCGAGACACCAGTACTTTCTACAATACAAATGTATATACTCAGCTATCATGTAGTCAGGACATGAAGAAAGAACCCTTTACAGCAAACAAATTTCTTTCTTCACTGGTTCCACAAACAAGTTGCTATGCCTACCCTTATCCCAGTTCCCAGGTCAGCATTTCCAAATTATATCTTGGCTGTGACGATGTATATGTCAATGACCTAAAAGGATTAAGAGTAGTAAAGTGTCCCAGAAGACTGTGGGATTTGACATTTAATATCAGGATGTATCAATGATGTAGCTTAGAAAGGATAGACAGTGAACTGTGGTTCTTAAGTCAAAGCCACAGGAATCTGACCAATAGATCTAACCTTCTGATGCCTTTTATCTACCTTGATTAATTAAGGACCCATAATTTGAATACTGAGTAGTAAACAGGGGGCTTTTCACAGGTTATCAAAATGCTTCAAAAACCACTAATCATGAAGGTATGACACCCCAACTGTCTATAAAACATATAAATCATACACAGAAATGCTTAATATGGTGATGATACCTTGAAATACACATTTCAACTGTGCTGCCTGTTGGAAATGGAATGTTATTTATATGCAAATTCTTAAGCTATAGAAATAAATATTACTTTCTTGAACTTTCGTCTTCACTGTGTTAATTACAAGTATTTTAAGTCAGAGCAGACTATTTTAGTGTAGAGATTAATATAACTACCATAATATGTGACACGTTCTTTACGCTTATCTTCAAATGTGTAAATATCTGCAGCTGCTGCTTATATACCGCATTGACAAAATTTGTAATCCTAACTCAAGCTTTATTCAAAGAACTCCCTTAACCCATACCAAAATCCACTGGTATAGAGATGACAATAAAGGTGGCCAAGCAAGAGATCATGTTTAGATTTGTTCAGTCTTTAAGTGTTCAAAGGATACTTAAGTGATTCTCACTTCATTCAATTTGATACTTTAGAGGCTAACAGCTACATCACATTCTGGTCCTAAGATGTCTCAAAATTCAGATTTTGTTCTTATATTCAACACACTGCATGATGCAAGTCATACAGAATCTGTCATCTTCAAAATGAAAACTTCTATTGCAGGAAAACTGCTAACAACATTTACATTTTAATAAAACTTAAACCAATCAATCAGTAGTACAAAAAACAAACAAACATAATGATTAAAGAAAACAAGTAAGCCTTTAAAAAGAGAGAGGTGAGCTATGAAGTCGAGATTTTTTTCCTCTTAAAGTGGCATATATTTGAATAGCCTAGTGTAACTGCATAAAATGTCTGAAATAAAATTCCTGCTTTTGCAAAACACTTTTATCAGTGTAAAATGAAGAGAAGCAAGGATCAATAGCAACTGCTGCCTATGAACAGGTATTTTGAAAAAGTTATCAAACAAAGAAAAAATAAAATTAAAGAAACCTGAAACGCAAACTGACAGTTCCACAATTTAGAAAGGAAAAGCAGCAAATCTATTTTGGGGAAATCATTAACTTTGAATATCTACTATACATTTCTTTTTTTTAGAAAATACATAATGATATAAAAAAAGCTGTGTCCCTTAAGTGGAAAAAGTGGCCCTAAAGCATAAAAAAGCCAGATAGTCAGTTAACGGCTGTTAAAAAGCTTTCTAAAATATTCAGTATTTTTCTAAACAGCAACATGAATGCATCTACTTGCCTTCCCAGAATTTAAAAAAAAATGATGGTGGTGATAATGAGGGATGATTATGACAACTGAAGTAACAATACAATAGGTTAAGTGCATGCTTATGTGTTTACAAGAAGAATAAATTAGGACAACTCTAAAGGAAGGCAGGCACTTGCACACAAGCACATGCATGCACTCTTTCAAACATACATGGGAAAGGACAAGAGAAAGAGAAAGGGGGAGGAGGGCAAGAGAGAGAGAGAGAGAGAAAAAAAAAACTATTTGTAAACATCAACAATTATCATGTCTAAATACAAAGATTTCTAATAAAGAAATTACATCATGCACAGATACACAGGCATTCAGACCATTCACACCCACACTATATTTGCAAATCTTTCTGACTAGTATCACAAGGGCTGTTATAGTTGATGTTTGCCCTGTCATATCAAACCCATTTCCCCTACTCCAACTTTCCACAAGTCTACATAAAATTAAAAACCCACAAGTTCAAAATTTATTATAGATAACAACACACAATTTTATGCTTGTTAAGCATGAGAAATTTTAGTCGTAAGGCAATATTCTAGCACTTCAAGGAAATTCTATTCCAAAAATCTTAGATGAGCAAAAGATTTTTTTACAAATTTTGACAAAACCATGGTAAATCTTTATTTGATCTATTTTATAATGTGTGCTTTCTTCTGTGAACACTAGCACTGCATAACAAAAAGTTCATGTTTTAAAATTGCTTATATTATTATTTTACTGTGGTGAAAACTATTCTGGAAGAAATGGAAAAAGACTTCCTGGGGATTACAAAGGAGGACAGTATATCAGTTGCTGATATAACCATGATATGACAAAATACTTCAGCCTGCAACCTTCTTTCCTCTGCCAAATCTCAAGATACACAATAGCTTATGATGTGGAAAGCAAAGGATGCCAAAATACTTTATTACTTTTTGTGGGTACACTCCTTTGCAAAGCAAATAACTTAAACTAGATCAGAACAGCGGTACTTACTTACTGACTCTCAGACAGGTAGTCTGTGTTTAGCAAAAAAGACAGATATTGGCAGCACTTCCAGAAGATTTATTATACGGAACAACTTTGTATACTGGCCTTTATAATAATGTCTTAGAACTAGCCTTAGTCCATATCTTTTTCTCTCCTAAGAATGAAGGAATACAAAAATACTTCCCATTTTACTTTTATACTGAATACATCATAAATTTTTTAATAAGAATCTCAGCATCTGCCAACATACATATTTTAAAAAGTAAATTTATAATTTTACGATAGCTAAAAAAACTGGCAAAAATGCACACTAAGATCACACCACAAAATTACTGGGACCAATGGAACAGAAGTTTCACTCTTCTCCACTCTTTCCTTTCAATCTTTGCTTAAAATTACTTACTGTTAAAGTCTGCTGGAGAAGGAACACCTTGAAGACCCATCTGATCTGGGCGTCCACGACTAGGCATGGCAGTTCCTTGCAAAGCTCGTGCAGTGGAACTGTGCAATTTGCGATCACGTTCCAATTCCTCTGTACCCCGTCCCCCCTGTGAGACAAACATGCACAGATACATCATGAAAGAATTCATCATAATTTTACAGAAAATAATATTCTAAACTCAAGATTTTAAATTAATACAAATACAAAAAATATGGTATACTCACAAATTTGAGCATGTTCCAGTCAAAGACATAGTCATATGTGAATCCCTGGCGGTGAAATAGGTTTCTGAAAAGTTGTCTCAGGTATGAGTAGTCAGGCTTGTCATCAAACCGTAACGAGCGGCAAAAGTTGAGGTAGGTGGCAAATTCAGCTGCCATAACAGAATTATAGGCATCACTTATACTTGCTTACTTCAATTTAAATAATGCAAAACATGTATAACTCAGGGATGATGTGACAAGTCTGCAAAATTTGTCCGAAAATTTGTATTCTTTTGATAAGGAGCAAAACAAAGGTAGTGAAATAAGGTAAAAGTACACTGTTTTTTTTTTAAATAGAACATCTGCCAACATTTTACTTATTAAACTGCACATTTTTTCATGAGTACTGAAACAGCAGGTTACAACTAAAGCTAGCTAATACATATAACGATAAGAATTTCTTCTTCTCACTCTTGGAACTCTAATACACTACATTGTTTCCAAGGACAGTGTACAGATCCAAAAAGAACAAAATAATAAATCTTATAAGCAATCATACACAGCTGCAATAATTATATCTACTACTGTTTATATCATGCTTGAGCAATTGTGTCTAAAATAAATCTTTTGATGATTCCAACCCTGCTCTCAAACTAAGCCTATTCCTTAAAGAGCTACTGACTGCTTCTCGTGCAAAACCTGCTTACATACATATAATTACACTTTAGGCAGCAAAACCAAGTTGAGTTGATATGTAGAAGGGCCCTCAATTCAAGAATGAAAACCACGTGACCTCCTTACCAGATATCCTTTGCATGACATCTGCACCAAGCTACCACCTTGGTGCTGTTTTAGCCATCGTAAATCAAAATTTTTGTGATATACATCATAAAGAGCACATTCTTACAACACCTTGTGCTCTGATTTCATACCAGTTTAACACTAAAGACATGATACAGCAAAATAGATGACAACGTTGCAGTACAGAGTAAGATAATCATTTGCCTTTCTATCAATGCTACATGTTCTTATGCAAAATGTTTTAAACCAAAAGTGTTAATGCACAAAAGTTTGAGTTTGTAATAAACTAGAATAAATCTATTGCCAGCATAGAGCACCACTCACATGGAAACCCTTTGCACAACTCTTCAATCGGTGTGGACATTTTCTTTTCACTAATTCTCTCATATTTCTGTCGTTTGGTTGCTGCCTTCAGGCCCTGCCAGGGCAAGCTTCCTCGAAGGAAGTACATGAACACATAGCCGAGTGATTCCATGTCATCTCGCCGACTTTGTTCTGTAATTATTTTCAGCATACATCATCAGAGTTCAACATTCATACTTTACAATTATCCAAAAATGTTCTCAACAAGCATAAAATATTGCGCATTATTTGAAAAAGACTCTGGAGTAGTTTTCTGTTGTTTAAGTTAAAACCAGAGGACAATGCCTACCAATGCCCAGGTGAGTGTTGATACTGGCGTAACGAGCAGTTCCTGTAAGATTTTTGTTTTCTCGATACGGTATGTGCTGATGTGTACGTGCATCTCGGTATTTTTTGGCAAGACCAAAGTCTATGAGATACACCAGATTTCCTTTCTTTCCCAGACCCATCAAGAAGTTGTCTGGTTTTACATCACGATGAATAAAATTCTTCGAGTGAATGTATTCAATTCTGCTTATCTGAAAAACATAAAGATTGCATTTCATGAAGTGTATTTAAACAATCTTTGGAAATGTATACAGATACCATTTAGCTATATCTACCTGCAGAAAAATAAGACACTACCATAATAATAAAATACAATACTGTCAAAACCCGAAGATAAAGAAAATATTTTTCATAATTACAGTAAGCAATAAAAACAGCAATAAAATGTTTTCATAATTTAGATTTACAGTTTTTGCTATAAACTGGCATGCAGTTCATAGGACAGCACTATTAGAAAATCATATTTGATTTTACAGCTTATTCTCTTTCAGACTGTAGATATGAAGCACAGGCAAAGATACGTCAGAGTTAGCTACGGATTGGATGCGCTGCAGGTTTCTATAAAGGGAAACAGGTGCAGATCTAGGATGTTGTTAAAAGGTCTCAGTCCACAGCAATAGCTAAAACTAGCTTCCTAGGCAGGTAGATAGGGAGTGTGGTTAAATCAAAATCTGAGGCGTGGATGTACCTCTGGTTCACAACTATGCCCCTGGCCCCCTACTTTTGTTTCAATTTCATAAAATAAATCAATTTTACATATCAAATATATAGAGATGATAGTCAAGATTCTCTAATGCAACTAGGTAAAAACCTGAAAGGGTAAACAAGGTGTGGAATTCTGCAGGAACAAAAGTGCAAAGATCAACATATATTTCTCCTGCACCACAGAGTGCCCATGCACATTTCATGAACAATGAGAATACCTGCCAACATACAAGAAAACAAAAGGATGAAAAGGCTCTTTACAGCTGAAATCTGAGATTTCTAACTGGTTTTTACCTTGAGTTTTAGATCACAACTTTTATTTACAGAAATTAAAGAAAGAAAGTGCATTACCAGCTGGTCTGCCAGCAGCAATACAGTCTTGAGACTAAACTTTCGTGAGCAGAAGTTGAAAAGGTCTTCCAGGCTTGGGCCAAGCAGTTCCATAACCATAACATTGTAATCGCCCTCTGCTCCACACCACTTGATTGTTGGAATACCCACTAAAGCCAAAAATGAGTTAAAAATACTCAAAACACCATTTATAATTTAATACTAAAAAGAAAACTGTATTTCAAATAACACAACAGTATCCTACACACCTAATGAAACTGCAGCGAATCTTGCATATGGGATCAGCACTTTTAAGACTTAGACAATAAGACTTTCTGCAATACCTGAATAGAAATTTATCCCTAAAGTTCCATTAGCTCTGAAACTTAATTTTCTGATTACATTCAAAATGTGTCAGTTAACTGGTCTTCTAAAATACAAAGATAGGAAATCATAAACCTATTTGCTTGCATGTATTTCTCAATTTTGGTCAATAAGATTTTTTACTTTTGCTAAAAACCCAAGTACACAGTGAGGAACACTAAGCAAAGTATCTATCTGCCATTGTTTGAGGTTTGTGTGCTATCTAGCACATACGGAGCTGTGATGACAATGCTAGAAACCACATTTATAGTCACTTTAAATTACAAGCAGGAAGGATAAATTCAGCCATGACTGACTGACACTGACCAAAGTCTGCAGCCTTCAGCCGTCTTGTAACAGTGGTAAAGCATGGGAAAAAAAATGACGATTATGATTCTGATTTTTGCAACTTTATAAACCTTTAATTAACTGGGGATGTCTACAAAACTGTTTAGCTGATTCTTAAATCTGTTACTATGTCTAATTTTCCAGATAAGTTATTTCTTTCCATAAATCAAAACATACCAGCATTTTTTATTTCTGCCATGAAAAAAACTGGGACAGATTATGGAAAGGGACAATAAAACTACATTTAAATCTTACCTCCACCCTGCATCATTCTATATATCTTGCTCTCAATATGGAGCTGTGGGTGTTTTGTTTTCACACATTCAAGTTTGATAGCAACCTCTTCTCCATTAGAGATGTCAGTTCCTGCACAAAACATCCAAATGATATGAATTTTATATTGTCAAAGAAAGTGGTTTTTTTTTTAGTATCATTTAGATATCAATATTAGTACTAATAAAACAGCTCTCCATCCCCCCCCCCCAATGCATGCATGCTTGCACATACAGGCATGCACACACATTTGAAAGCTTAAACTGTTGTTAAGGATGTTTGAAACGATTATGATGTAATTTAAAAGAGGAAATTGACAGATTACGTCAGCTAATTGACAGACAACAACATATGCAAACAAATTATTTTCCCCCTGAACTGATCACTGTCAACTCACACTTGACCTTTTTGTTTCAGTTTGTTTTAAGATACCTAGTGAGGTTCTCTGAGTAGAATACTATAACAGAAAAAAAGAATAAAGGAGAGAGACTGTTTGGAAGTATGAGAGAGAAAGAACAGTCCTGCTATTTTTAAGACTGCCTCTTGACAGTGGGCTGAACCATGCACGAACGGCCAAACTCATCAAATAAAATTTATATGTTATACTTAACACAGACTTGTAATTTAGGGTGAAAACTAACCTTGAAAACAATCTGTGTTTACTATAAATATTACTCACATTGTATCCTTGAAATGTTAGCACTACTGAGAATTGCTTCTGCTATGAAAAATTCTTATTTCATATTATTACTACTGCACTGTCCAAATTGGTAAAACATTAACCAGAAACAAATCATACCTATTCACTACACACTTGAATCCACACTAATTCTTAGGGGTCAAATTTCCAAGAAATTCACACAAATTATGACAGAGTGGGAGGGGCATAAAACTATCGACTTCTTTTTTTACTTACTGCCTGGTCACAAAAACTATGTACTAAGTAAATCAGCTCAATAACACTTTTAACACAATGATGAACACGAACTGTTAAAAATGCAAATGTGTCGATTACGCTGTGTTTCTAAAGAAGGCAAATATTGACAATACTTCACCAAATGACAGCAATAATAAAACTGCAAGTGTTGTGTTATGATTCTCTTCTAGTTTCTGTTTGTTTGAAAGAGATATGCAGTCGGTAAGTTGACAGCACAGCTGATTCCACATCTCCGTACACACAAAAAAAGGGGATTTTTTTTTTTAATGTCATCTAACCTTTCTCATTTTACATTTTGAAATGCTTACCAAGATATATATCTCCAAAGGAACCACTCCCTATCTTTCTTCCGAGACGGTACTTGTTTCCAACCCGTAGCTCCATAGCGCTAAAAACAAAGACAAACGTGTCCAAATTTAGCACAATGAACAGGCTTGTCGACCGACAAGTTCCTATGACTGAACATAAACAAAAATATAGGAAGGAGGGGGTCTGTTAAACACAATACCCAAAATCGTACCTTTGCTGATGTATCGTTAGAAGACAATTCTCATCAGTAAGATAAATGATTATATTGGGCAAAAGTGGCGTTCAGCCAATCTCACTTTACACTTGGACTGACCGATGCCGACGATAACGTTCGGGTTTAGCTTTTCCCTTTGGCAGCCATTATTTACTCAATGGTTGCTCGCCACAGACTGCGCAGGCGCTTAGTATTTACTTCCGGTAAAGAGGCCCGGATATAGAAGGTTAAAGGGTATCATGGTGATTTTCTTGCGGACAAATCAGATTATTACATGCAAGGATAACATTATATCGACAGCCTAATAAGCGTGCAGATAATTATCTCATATTCACATAGTAGTTACCAGATAAGCCTGACGAAATCAGCTAACATCTTCGCACATTCCTAAACAATGGTTTTCGATCGCGTCTGTAGTTACGGCGGTGAAAGATCTACCTAAGTACGCATGCAAAAAGCCTTGGTTGTTGGGCAAATGTGATGATTTCAGACTGGTAAATTATAAGTAGCTCATAGAGAATAGAATCGCTACTTTTAAAGTTATTGGTAATGTTACAAAAATGAAATGGAATTGGCGAGTGCAGGTGTACAAAAAATGCTTGATTATATATGTGGCCAGGCTCACACATTGCCAGGCCTTTAATATGGAATGCAGTTATAAGTAGTGGAAGGATGTAAAATAATATTACTTTCGCTTTCTCACTAAAAACACATGTGTGCGTGCACACACACACACATGGGACATGGCAATCAAGATGATGTAACTCAAATTGCAGCCAAAAGATATGAAGGGGATGGTATATGGATCCCCACACTGATGGAGGATAATCCAGAGATCAAAATGGTTGGGGGTATAAAAGTAGATCTTCCATCATGTTGTTTCATTTCAGTTTGCTGCTGGCCATCCGAAACTTCACAATTGTGATACAACACTCCAGCCTTTTGATAGTGCTCTCAGCATCAGAGTTACAGATTGAGGCATACAATTATTATCAGCAAATGACTGGTTGGAAACAACATAAAACAAAAGCAGAACCCTGTGGAACTCCAAATGAAAGAACAGATGGATCAGATGGAACATTATTCATTACAATCGACAGAATGTGACCAATCAGTTTCCAGACCAGTGTAGAATGGTTACAGAGGTAGTGTAGTGACATCTGAAAGAATCAAAAAGTACTCTGTGATTAACAGTGTCAAATGCTGCAGTGAGATCAAATAGAATACAGACAGATCTTAGTATGATGGATGGTTGATATTCAAGTATGTAAAGAGCTCTTTGAGGACAATTTTAGAGAGGAAGGAGATATTCAATTCCGGACAGTAATTTTTTAGACTGTTTGGGTATCGACCCATTTTTTTCCAAGGAGTGATCTTTCTACTGAAGAATTGAAGGGTAGTAAAAGTAAGCTAGATGATATACTGTTATTAATGATGGTGATAATAGGCAAAAGGGGGTCAGCCAGGTGGGGATGGGAACAGGATCCAGAAGCAAGTAGTTGGCTGGAATGAACTCGCTTAAATTTGAACAGGGAGGTGGCTCACTAGGGACTCCGAGATCAATTCCAGACTGACAACAGAACCACCTTGATCAGCAAGACTGCACTGAATCTCAGGTACTTTTATCAAGAAGAAAGATGAAAATAATAGGTTTACATGATAGCTGAAAGAGAAGACTTCTTTTCTCACCCAAGTGTTCGTATGATGTGTAGAATTGATGAGGGGTATTACAGTGGGAGAGCTGAGAATGGAAAAAAAGGTTTTAGCCTGACAAAGGATGGAAGTGACCCATCACATTGGAGTTATAAATCTGTTTCAAAACAGTGAATTACAACTTCACCCAGTCTTTCAGCTTAAAATTTCACCATTTTTTTGCCTCATGAAGGCCTCTTTTCTAATGACAGTATACCTTAGTTCGCACCTTAGTGGATTTGAAATGGTAATGATGAACTGCTGCATGTTTGTCAGTACTAATTAGAGACATGGAGGGTGTGTCTAGACTGCAACATAACTAAATCTTTGTATAGATTTTGAAACATGGTTACCAAATTTGATTTTGGTAAACATTACTTAAACAATAAAAAAGTCAATGGTCTAGCATGTATCTGATATTTTCTTTTCTTTTAAGGATTATAGTTTATGTACTTAAAGCACTTCTTAATTTTTGTTTTGTCCCATTTCTTACAGTCTCCACTTGTGCTGTTAACGTGAGGAGACATTATCATTTTGTAATTCAACATTTCCAAGTGTCAGTATATAGTTGCAGCACTTGGGGTGAGGAGGGGTAGGGAACCAGCTGTGATTGACTCTTTGTGGATTGCACACGCTTCATAGGAAGTCTGCTTATGGGTTGATTTAATTCAAGAGGTTGTTGACATTCTAGGTCAAAAAGTTTTGTTTCAATAGAAATTTCACAGCAGAAAATTCATGTGTGCACACAGTATCCAGATTAGATATAGGTGTTGCTTTCAGGAGGAAGCTGTGTGGGGGGAAGGATTGTTATTTTACGTGGTTATATCATGGCAAGACAGCCAGCCCTGTAAACAGTTACCATATGCTGATAAAGAACAAGATGGCCAAGACGAGAACTGAACCTAGGACAGCCAACCCTCACTGTACAGGCACTAACCACTGCCCCACCATACCCACCCCCTTTTTTTTAAGGAAATATGCAAAACATAAAAATACTAAATAACATTGCATCATCTTTTCATAAATGTCCTCAGCATAAAAGGAAGAGTAGAACAAGTTAAAAAAGAAATTGAACTCGCACATAAGCAAAACAAACCAGTTTTTCATTCTTTAATGTAATTCTCCATTGCAAGCATCAATGCTGCTTGAAATTTGAGATTAAAACAGACATCAAATTTATGCTCTCAGGCATAATTGGCCTCTGCACTATTTGGAGTCAGTGTCTCTCAGATGTTAAATAAATATTCAAAGTTTGGTGAGCAAATCAGTCGATGGCTTAAATGACCAAGAACAGTCATATGCTTGTCATTTTCTCCTGTTCGAACTGAAACCACATCCTAAAAAAAAGAATATGCCACTTGTTATCAGCATGCTTGCTGTAAATAACATGACACTGTCAACAGGAAACAAAGATAGATTTATGAAACAGTGTGAAAATAACTTGGAAAGAAAAAAGAAGTATTTAATGGATGAAATACTTGAAATGCAAATTAGTCAAGACAAAGTGCATTTAAGACTACTTGCTGCAAGAACTAAAGCTATTCAACACACTTGACCTGAACTGCAACTATACTACTCATACATTTGGTCACTCCATAATAATAGTGATCAGAATTACACTGTAAATACTCAAGGTCTAGTGAGTTAATTACAGCATTTCTTCTGTTGGATCTTCCAGAGTTTTGCAAAAGATTATTGTAACAAATAACATTTTCTTATTTTTCAGTGGGAAGACTTAGTTGAGAACAAAGCAAATGGGATAGCTCTTTCTAAATGCTTGCTTGTTCCTGCAAAGCAAGGCCTGACCTGTAAGAATCCACATGATGTGCCCATGGTAACATCCAAGACAATGTCACCAAGCACCAGCTCTGCCTTTCCTGATTTCCGTACTCGTAATTTTCCTATGTATCCCTCAGAAAAGTGATCTAATGAACATGCACCCATTTTCTTATCCAGCTAAAGCCAAAAAGAGAAATAAGCACATAGTAGCATTTTAAAAAACAGAAGCTGAAATAAATGATTGAAACATAAAGCCCTGAACATCACCAATTTGTTACTGGTAAAAAAATAATGTCAATAATGCTCTATATCAAATCACAAAAAACCTGTCTGGAATGCCATGTGTATTGCATTTTATAGATGTTCTGAAATGAATTTTTTTTTCTCACTAAAATAGGTAATCATCTTGACTCTAGTGACAATGAAATAATGATTATCACAATTTTGTTAGCAGCAGACAATGATGCTAAGGGCAAAGAAATATTCTTAAAGATAGCAAGAGACAGGAGGAATGAAACTTTAGATCTGGAGGTTGAGCATGAGAGAGAATCTTAATGTACCAATTCATTTTCTTTTTGAATCATTACTGATGCCTCTCAGATGCACCCATGCATGTGTGCATGCACATGCACACACACACAACCACTCTGTGTTATCTACATTAACATTTATTAAAGGGATATTTAATACAGATGTTTGAACAGACTTCATGACAGGGCTATCCTTAGCAAGATGTAACATGAATGCATCTAGACCGATTTTCAGGTTTTCAGACCAGTTTTTATGTTGCCTTCCCCTCTTCTTGCCATTCTCTTGAAGCTTTCCTAAATTTTAAAGAACTTATTAGTCCTATAAATGAATTTTAATGAAATAAAAACTCCATAAATCTCCTGAAAGATAAACTCACCCACCCACCCACTCACCCAACCAACCAACCCACTCACTCACCCACCAACCAACCAACCAACCAAACAAACAAAAGGAAAAACCAAACCTCATCATTCTCTTTGATTTCTTTGTTGGATGTGCCATTGCCCCCATCAGTAAACCCTAACTGAAGACCTTCTTTAGGTATTCCTGGCAAAACATCTGGCAACTGGAGAAAAATAAGCTCCTCTTTCTCTGTTATAAAAGAATTTAAAAAAAAAAACTTCCATAAGTTTCTGTTGAAAAAAAGTTGTAAAGGGCGTTTGAAAATCAATGTAGCAATTGAAAAAAACTAATTTTAAAGTGATGAAAAACATAACCAAAATGAAAATTAGAGTAAGTGCACACTATAACTGAACATTAAAAAAATTTTTTTTTGAAATTTTGGATGTGATCAAATTTGCTTAAAGCTGTATGAAGTATTTTTTTTATTACATTTAACCTTCCAAGCACAAGAAATAATTACATTAAATGGATTTACCTGACTTTGCAACTGAGTTAAGCAAATGTTTAACTGTCATTCTATCCTCTTTTTTATGATGTGTTGTTTCCTCCATAGCAGATGAAGAGGGTGTTTGTGTCGGCTGATATTTGCTTCTTTCATTGTCATAATCCACAGGCTCTTCTTTTAACAAGGAGAAAGGAAAAAAATACTGGAAAATTCGTCTTTACTAACACTTTAAGGTCATTTTTAAGAATATACAAATAAAAATGAAGCAACTTACTTGGCTGCAAACAAGTATAAATGAATAATGTCATTGCATTTCAGATCAATCTCAATGCCACGGTTAGATCCATTATTCTGTGTATCTTTTGCCAGAAAAACCAGGCAGTAGTTAATATCCTTTAAGCTTTTTACTAATCCACTTTCTAGCAATGTTTCTGTAATTTCTTTCACTGTACTGTAGCTTTCTCATCTAACAAAGAAATAATGTTTTAACAAAGAAGTCATGGACATTCAAGAAGACAGCTCAAAATCTAACATCTGTGCCCAAAATGCAAATACCATCCTTTATAGTGATACACACTATATAATACTGTGTAATGTGATGTGTAAACTCAGCTTGACTGGAGGTGTGTATTGTGAGTGCATGGAGACTTCTTGCACACCATATTTGTGAATAATGTTCGTGTCTATCAGCTCCTTTTCTGATCCCCTTGGGTTTTGCATTCCTTGGACCAGACATCAACATCTTACATCTGGTCTACATTTCTTTTCTGTCTCTAGTCCTGGAATTAACTGCTACTCCATATTTGCCAGAAATCTACTCGTTCTTCCTTCGAAATAAGTGACCTTTTTCTCGCCTCATAGTGTGTGTGTGTTTGTGTGAAGGCATGCTTGCACATGTTTAAGTTTCTTTTAAATGTTTGTGTCATGAATTACCATAGAAAGAATGAACTCTATAAATATTATTATTATATGTTGATAACACTTCTCACGTTTTATGTGTACTGTAGCATCTCCAGAAATGCCTCTTTGTTCTCTCTTGAGCTCTTCCTTAGCAATAGATGACATAGGGAGCATAACAGGAATCATATCTGGGTCATCTTCTGGTCCATCTGCAATAAACTTAAAGGCACAAAAAGCAACGTTTATCAAAGACATGTGGATTGAAGTCTGTTTAAGCTTAGTGTACAGCATTGATGAATTGAAGCTTAAATAAAAAAGAAATTGAATCTCAAGTTTGAAAAAAAAACTTAGCATTATTTTATGCATTGCTGAGTTGTAAATTATTTTGTACAGTTGGCTGATTGTAGACCAATATACATTTGCATCAGTGGCATGCGGTTGGATTTCCCACTGGGGACCAGCAAGGGGACTGGGGGGGTGGGGTCAGTAAGCTATGCGATTTCCAGCATTTCTCTTGATACCTCAATATGTATCTCGTACTACGTAAATAGTAATACAAGTAAGCGACGAACAAATAAGGTTTTATAATAATGTTGATTATAAGATCATGATTTATGTGAAAATACCAGATAATTTTGTAGATACCATATATAAGCGTTAAATGACGTTAGAAAGGGGAAATGGTCGAAAACAAGCGAGACGATGTAACCTGTTAAGTAGGTTAGATTACACGCTAGGTAAAATAAAAAAAAATCCCCTTTCAAATGCAATAACTGTTATTACTAAGCTAAAGCAATTTCTATCACCTAGGACTCTAAAATATCTATATTTTGATATCAAAAAACAAATACCACTTGGGATTCGAACGCAATAGCTTTCAGAGAAAAGGCGCTGCATGTAACCACCACACCATGCAGACATTGCTGTGCGTCGAGTGTAAACTAACCTATTTAAAAAGTTACATCGTCTCGGTTGTTTTAAACCATCATTTATTTCACCTTTACCTGTCATAAGTTTTAGGTATTGAGTTATTTTGCCTGTCACCATTAACTGTATGCAGCCCTTCATAATGTTTAAACGTTGTTGAGCTTAGCGCCATAGCAAGCTGGCAAAGACCGATTGAAAGCAAGGTTGCGCTGAGCCATTGTGGGCTCCTGATGACGTATTGGAGGGAACAGATTTCTCGACCGAGTCCCCCTCCGTTTACAAAAAGATTTTTGTTTTCAGTCAATCCTGAGTTAAGTACGCTCACTGGACACCAAAATGCATTTACAAACCAAACTTAGGTTGGAGATTGTGACTGTGCAACCACGGATTCCTGTCGATCTTTAGTAGAAACTTCGCACGTAACTAAGCACATGGGACAAGCTGGCGCTAACACAGGTGCTGAAGGCATGAGAGGAAGCGCAGCAATGGTCCTAGTCCTCAGACCACGTGATTTACTCTATTCAACAGCCGGCCAACGCGGTAGCAACTGCGAAGGTTAGTTCCCTGAGTGTAGCAGGTGCTTGGTGGCGCTACGGTTTGAAGAGAGGCAAGATGCATTTTTCACCGGCGCTTTTCAATAATTCTAAAACACTTAATGTTAAAATATCGTCAAATAAAAAAATGATTACTTGTGACTCTTAGGGCACTAGCCTAGTCCCCCGTGTCCACGGACAGCACGCCACTGATTTGCATTAAAGTTGTGTGAAATTAATCTTGAATAAATAGTTTACAGTGTTTGAACGGTAAGAACATTAGTTAATGGAAATCTCCAATTTCAGGGCTACAGTGAGGCCTACATCATCTCTAAGCCATAAACTTACATCATCTCTAAGCAAATGGTCAAGGGTCTGGCTTTGTATTTCTCCACCCCTCCTTGCATTTTCCTGCTTTACTCTCGTTGGTGCACCACCTCTTCCTCCAGAAAGGCCACCACCAACTCTTCCATCATAACTGCTGCTTCCGCCTGCAAAATGTTGCATTGTGGTTTTCTTCTTTGACATATAAACATCATACACAGAGGATTTACATTCAGGGAACATCCTATGTCTTTTTTCTGGTCACCGGACACTTAATCCCCTTGACATTTAATCCCTAGCCACTTAATCCCCAGACACTTAATCCTTAAAAATGCCCCCAAATCGCGACAAAACACTCAAAACTGCTATTTTGTGAACTTGAAATATTATAACCGTAAGAGAAATGTGTCGCGTGGTAACTCTAATGAGACGTAACAATCGCCCCAATTAGGGTCTAGGGTGGCTGACTGACAAGCCTGAGGCCCTTATGCAAGAAAGGGGGGCATATGTGCTAGCATAGAAGTGTTGTTTGGGGTGGAAGCACGGAGGTGTTGCACGAACAAACAACGCTGTGGAGGGTTGGTATCACGCCCTCCAATCTCTCTTCTCCTATCACCATCCAACGATGTGGACATTCCTTGATGGTCTACGTAAGGATTGTCAGCTACACGAGGCATCTGTTCTACAGTCATGCGCCCGGGAGAGAGAAACGTCCAAGGAGGAAGTATGCTGAATTGGCCATGAGAATTAGCAACATTGTACAGCGATATGAGGCAATGGATCGTCTTCTGTACCTCCGATCATTAGCTTATACCTGTTATATTGATTAACAACACTTTTCATATCATATTGTTGAAGAACATTGAATTTAATAGCTCACATGAACTTTAACTAATGTTATAGATGTTGAAGTTAAGTATTATTTTAATTGTCAAACTTATTTTGATGTATACATGAAAATAATTATTTGAATTTGAATTACATTTTTCACCCACTTCATAATTTTTTAGTTGAAATTTCATTTTGAGGATTAAGTGTCTGGGGATTAAAAGTCTAGGAGATTAAGTGTCTGGGATTCCTTTTTTCTCACTCTAGACAAATGATAGTTGACCAACAAATGCATTAGCAAGTATTTCATTTGGACCTCACTTTTGTAACAGTTGCTGATGAGAAAGAATATGGCAAATTCTTTTAACATTGTTCAGATTTTTATTGTTATCTACTGTGTTATTGTTCTGCAGTGGAAATAAAAAGAATTTTTCTAAAGAAAAAAAAAAGCTGTGAGCAAAACTGTGAAGTGTCTTCCTGTGTCTTTTTAAGCTATCATGTTTCAGAACTGTCTGCTTAAAAGTTTAATTCCATTCATACATACTTTTGTAGCCAGGTTCTACAGCAGGTCCCATTTCAAAAAGAGAGGGAGTCTGAATTAGGTTGCTTTGACCTCGACCTCTACCCCGACCACCGCCCCTCCCTCTACTGCGTCCAGAGTGCTCCTTAAATGGATTTTGGCCTTCTTTTGTATCATGCTGATCTGAAGCTCTGGAAAAAATAACCATCATCTGCCAATATAAATATGTGATAGATTGTGTGGGAGGGACAGAATCAGATGTTGTGTAAATCTCTACTTTGCACAATATAAACAGGTGAGAATAAAAGTAAGACCATCAATATTAACTTTTGTTGAAAGCCCACAGTTGGAAACTTCATTCAACCTTCTTTACAGTTTGCTATGGACTGAGCACATTTTGCAGTGTGTTCAATTTAAAATATGTTGCATTAGAACCTATACCTTGCATAATGCCTGTAACAGTCGTCAAATGAATTTGTTCATTACCCTTCTCTAGGTCTCTCTTTTCTGAGAGGGATAGTAGGTGCATAAATTTTCTTAGGTACTCCACCAAGAGTCAAATCTCGAGGACCTCTAAGAGATGGCAACCTGCAGTTTAAAAGCAAAGTGAAATAAAAGGCAACCACATTCGTTTTCCATGCACAGTGACTTTAAAACAAATTTGCAGTGCAACAATATACCACAATCAAACATACAAGGTGTGCTAAATAAATCTTTAGTGAAACATGCATTAATGTTATAATATTATAACATGATCATAATGAAATGAAATACGATTATATATCTTGATAAATTAGGCAGTGCCAATTGTACCTTGCTGCTTTTGCTGCGGGTGTGCCTCTTCTATCTATCAGACCGCGGGGAAGATCTTGCGCTTTACTGTCCCTGCTGCCATTGTTCATCTAAAAGAAAAAAACAAAACTCCTCTGATTTAGACTCACGAGTCACATGTGTCCTGATATATGTGTGTGTATATATATATATAAAAAGAGATAAATTACTTTTGATTTGTAGTAATTGGTGAGGAATAGAATGATGACTGATGGAATCCACCTATAATCTCAATACATTACTTTTCATAAAAATTGACTGGAGAAAGTGTCTTAGCACTTAAAAATCTCTTTCTCAGATGTTTATCTGTACGAGATAAAAGTCAACGTTTCTGCAGTTTCATATGTTTCGAGGCTTTCGAGTAAATACTTTGTGTCGTAAGAAACCTCACTGTAGGCTTGCGTAGCTCTTTAGTCTTAGGCAAAGAAAGTATGTATAGTCACCCTTCAACGTAAGGGACGCGACTCTTATAAAAAGATGGCTGCTTCCATTGGTATGAGGTTGTGTGGAATAAATAATAGGTTGCTATGCAAATATCACAGGTAACTAAAAGAGAAAAACGTTATTATCAATACAGTATATACGTTATCTTCTTATTTTCTTTAGCGTAATTGTATATTTCAGTCGTGAACAATAAAACTTTTATTTTTTTATTTTTATTTATTTATGCTCTCTATGAGTGTGAATATGCGCTATAAAAATCTTCACTATTATTATTATTATTATTATTTTTCACGTCTTAGATGGAGTCGGTCATGTCTGCAGAAAATGTGCAGGAAGAGTACGATGCCAAAAGACGTACTAAATCTTTACGACAGGGGAGTTTTCCAAAGTTTATACCCAGATGGAAGGTAACGTAAAAGCGACTTAAGGAGCTACTTATTAATACCAGTAATGAAAGTGCCTACTTTCACTTCTAAGTTCTAATTGTATTGGTGGTAGCTGGTCGATTCGAGCGTACGTCCATGATTCGACCACGACCCATAATCGATTCGACCACTGCCAGATCATCATCTGTTCCATAATTCGGAAAAGAAATAAGTGAATTTTGATAAACTCTTCTTTATCGTCCTTGACTGGCCTGCGCACGTTGATCTTTCTGTCTGTGTGTGTGTTTTGTATGTGTGTGTGTGTGCGCGCGCGCGTGCCAGAGAGAGAGAGAAAGTGGATCTAAGTCATTAAAAAAAAAAATCGAGTTTTCTACATATGTTTAAGCATCTTCACTATTTTAAAGCTTTACGGTTTTATTTCAAAAAGCGTGTCCATGAGCCCTAGGGGTGTGCCATGCTCATTGCTCTGCTATTGCATAAATTAAACTAAGCAAGGAATGTATTTTTTCTCTCTCATACATAGGTATCCATGCGTCACATTACTTCTAACAGAGTCTTTGTTTCATTTGATAATGACAGCAGCTGACCTACGTATCACATGACTGATTTGTAGAGAAAAAAGTCGTTTTGCTTACATACAATGACCAGTGAGTGTGTCATTACACGAATAGTAACTTCTGTACTCGGTGGTTGAATCGACTGATGCCAGTGGCTGAATTGACTTTAGGTTGTGAATGAATCAACTAAGGGTTGTCTACTAATCGGCCACCCCCCCAATAAGAAATAAGATGTTGAATCAGTATAATCAGTTGTGAATTCATATTGTAATACAAATATGCTCATTATAAATGGATGTCAGTTACCTTAAGTGTTACTTAAGTTCTGTGTAGTATACTGATTGTTTTCAATATTTATGATAGCTATAACTATATAATGTGTTTGATTAGACTGTCATATTTGGACAGTGTATTTCTAGCATGGTGTGTCATATTTGGACAGTGTATTTCTAGCATGGTGTGTAATAACAATAATGAAAAGGGGTTACATTTTTAGGAAATAATAAAAGAAGATCACACTAAAATTTAATTTTACATTTTCAGTGAACCAGATCTGGCGCATCATTTAACAAAACCACAGACAGTGTACTGTGGGTTTGATCCAACTTCCGACAGTCTCCATGTGGGAAATTTGTTGGCATTAATTGCACTACTGCATTTGCAGCATGCTGGGCATTCCACTATTGCTCTAGTGTGTATTTGATGCACTTTATTGGAATTTTAAGATTCTTTGTTTTAACCGAGCTAAAACTGCTAAATGTGTTTGTCATTTTTCAGCCATCGTTTTGATTAATGACTGGCAGGAATGTATGTAGCCATCCAACACAGCATGTAAACAACATACGTCATGCATGCAGTTATGACAAATCAGACTGAAACAGTATATTTTCTGCTCATTCTTGTGTTGTAATAATGTTTCATTATTGTTGTTTCATAAGAATAACTTGCTGCAAACAAAACAGTTATAGTTATTTAAAATAGTAGAGTATGCCATTTTTGGTATGTTAGGTTTTGATGGGCAAGTGTTTAATATAAAGAAAATATTTCTCAGTAAATATGTGATTATTGTTTTTTTTAAACTTTTTTCTTTCTTTTTTTTTCTTTTGGCTAGATTGGTGGAGCAACTGCACTTATTGGAGATCCAAGTGGTAAGACCAAAGAGAGAGAAGCTATGCCCTTGAAGGAAGTTGAGGAAAATGCTCAAAAGCTAAAGGAAAATGTGCATCGTGTTTTTTCCAACTACAGTTCGCATATACACTTACACCTCCACAAGAACAGCATACACCTCCACAAGAACAGCAACCTAATACCTGTTAGGTAAAGACATAACAATCAAAAGCAAAAGTTGTTTGCTTTGTCAGCTATATAGTGGCGGAGCTGTAAGTTGTGTGCCGTGCTTGCAACTGTGTTACTACCAGACTATAAATTTTTAGATACAAGTTTTTTTTTTTAATCTTTTAAAACTTGAGTTGCCTAACTTAGATCTTAACCATTGCAAATTAGACCAGTAAGCTTTATCTCATGTCTCATAAATGGCTTTTACTGGTTTCTGTTAATTCCAGTCCTGTATATTTTCTAACACTGTTTTTGGTTTAATTCTTAAACAGGTAAAATGTCAAAGCATCAAATCTTCAAAGTGCCCTAAAATCCCATTGTATTGGTGAATGTAATGACAAAGAATTTTGGATTTAGCTTGGCTTGTTGAACAAAATTAGTCAAAGTTTCAGTAATATTTTCCCTGTTGAGAAGGACCTTAAGGCAGCATTGCTATTCTTCTGAGATGCTGTCACTGTTGGAATATCAGACCATGTAGAGGAGAAAACTCAGTTCTTGAAACCATTCAGGTCTAGAAATAATTCTGGTTTTGTCTTTTTCTTCACCTTCCAGGGTTCTGAACAACATGGAATGGTATAAAGACAAGAATATTGTTGAATTTCTGTCAACAGTTGGGCGTAACTTTAGACTGGGTTCAATGCTATCAAAGCAAAGGTACGGATCTCTCTTTTCTTCTTATGTGTCAATATATGAGTATGTAGATGGAAAAGGATGGTGGAGGAGGTGAAGGAATATGTGCCTGCAGTTATGTGTAAAAGCAGTTTAACTTTTTTACCCTTTCCTGTTCTTAGCTACAGAATCTCCTGCAGAAGGCTGCTAAAGAATTTTGTAAAACATATTGTCCTTGATAACTATAATTAAATTTTTATCTATAGCTGTAGGTACATCTTTTTGCAGTATCCGTGTTGTGCATTTATAAGTATAGCCATGGTATTTGGCACTGAAAAGAATTGTAAATTTATAGTGTGCAGAGACGAATAAACAGCCCAGAGGGAATGAGTTTCACAGAATTCACATACCAGATCTTTCAGGCCTTTGACTGGCTTTACCTACTGCAGAAACATGACTGCTCATTACAGGTATGATTTTAAAGCACATAACTTTATATTTATATATACTTTTTTTAGGTAAAAGAACTATTTAAGAAATGATTAAATCAAAATGCAGCTATATTTTTATTTCATCTCAAATATATGGAGTGATTTTGGACGTAAATCTAAACAGTTCTCATGGCTATGGTAATGTGACAAAAGTTATAGTCATATTTGTAAGTCTAAATTTGTATATTTGTCTACCATCAAACAAACTTTGCAAATAAAACTATGTGAAGAAATATTTATGATGAAACTGCTAATGTTTGTGCTATCTTGCTTGGAATTAAAGCTGAGAGCTACAGAATTTTATTTAAGCTGGAATTCAAAAGAACCTCTGTGGTGATGTAAAACTGAAAAGCAATGTCAAGTGAAATAGCAATCTGAATTTAGATATTAGTGTTCTGAATTATCTCCACTCTAAATTCAGAATTTCAAAACAATCATTTACAATTGCATCTGAACACAGGTGTGGGATGGTACAAGGAAGCTGCATGTATTGTTGTGATGTCATTGTGATGTCCAGCACAAGAGTTTACTTTCAATCTCCTAAGTGTGGTCATGGAAACACTGACCTGTTAGATCTGGGGATTATGAAAGACAATTTTGAGACCGACTACAGTGAAGATGAGCTGAGGAAGGTGGAAAAGACTAGCATGACAAAAGAAACCCATTTTGTCAACAAGAAAAAGGGAATGGGTACCTCCTATGTTATGAAGTAGGGTCAGTTTTTCTTTCACAAAAGAGTGCAGAAACATGTTTGTCTCTGAGGACTGGAGTGCAGCTGTATTTTAGACATGACTGTATAGTTCATTTCAAACCTATTATTTTGAGTGGAAATGATTCAGAAATTCAGTATCTATTATTTAAGCTTAACTTTTTATTTCACTAAAGGAATGATCTGTCGTCAGAAGACAGCACATTTTATAACTTTAAAAAAGATAATAAACACACATTTAAACAATAACTCCTGCACTAACTGTCATTCTTATTTTATTGTTATTCATCTTATTTATTCTTACTTTATTATTATTCATCTTATTGTTGAATTACATCTAGGGCATAAACTGCTTTTGCTGTGGCAGGGAGAAAAGTGATAACAAAACAGTGTTTAGTAGTCCATCACCATTTACAAAAAAAAGAATATTGAAAATAAGGTTTAAAATGATTGTTGTTCTTCGCTTCAAATCTGTCGTTTTTTTTTCTTCTTACTATAGCCTAATAAGCATTTTAGTCTCAGCTGAGAACTAGAATTAAAACATGCTTCTTTATTTCCCCCGCCATTTTTGACATTCATTTCAAGCATTGGAGATCTGTAGAGAACAGATTCTGCATTTGAATGCAGCAGTTTTGTACCATGAATGATTGGTCTTATTCAAGTTGAAAAAGAATTGAAGATTCCTGTGAACACAGCCTCAAAATGCTAGCAAACATTGTTTGCCCTTCTGGAAGAAGCACTGAGGGCATAGTGATTGCTGTTGAAATGCTGTTGCACATTTATTTTAGATTGGGGGAAATGACCAGCTTGGAAATATTTCTGCAGGAGGGGAGTTGATTCAGAGGTATACCACGCAGCGAGTGTTTGGTGAGTGCAACACTGAGGCAGCAAAAAAATTAGATGAAAATAAGGAAGTGGACATTGACACACACAAGAATTTTTCCATTTATAGTGTGATTGTTGCTACTCTTTCATCATACTGTTTTGAGTATGGTGATATTATGAAAGAAATGAAAGCTTTTATAAAAGAAATGCCCTGTATAAAAAATCCACACTTTTCCTTTCTTCCCTGAAGACCCAACTATAATACGTCTTTTCTGTAGTTTTAAAAAGAATTTCCATTTTCATTATTACAATAATAATAGAGTACATTTATGTAGTATGATTTCTTATATATGTTCATCGCACTTTACAGTACTAAAGGGAGAAGTCATACAACAGTCTGCTATTCATGTGAGCTGTAATCTTTTCATATATGAACACACATCCATACAACACACACACACACACACACACACACACACACACACACACACACACACACACACACAAATACACATGTAAAAAGCAGATGGACAGGATTTGGTGAAACGATGATGGACGACGGCCACAAACTGTGGTACAGTGGGGAAGACGCCAGGCATAAATACGGCGTGGGCTTTCTTGTGCACAGGAAGGTGGCCGGAGCCATCATCAGCTGTACACCCGTATCCAGCGGCTGATCTCCATACGTGTCGCAGCTAAGCCCCACAGTGTCACCATTGTCCATGTATACGCTCCAACTTCCACGCAGGGAGACAATGAAGAGCTCTACCAACAACTGGACAAGGTTGTGAAGGCACTCCCCAAAAAGTTCCTCCTCGTTGTGCTTGGAGAGTGGAACGTCAAGGTCGGTCCAGACGCCTAGCAGCAGGAATGGTGGGGAAATTTGGCCTTGGTGAAACCAACAAAAGGGGCATCAGACTCCTAGAGTTTGCGCAGAGTCAGAGATTCACCTTAGCCAACACCTTACATCCCCACAAGAAATCAAGGACGGCCACATGCCACTCACCAGATGGATTGGTCCACAATCAGATCGACCATATCCTAGTGCCGAAATGCTTCAAATCTAGCATCAACAAGGCCAGGACAAGGACGTACCCAGGCACTGACATAGGTAGCGACCTTGACCTTGTTCTGACGAACGTGAAGCTGAAGCTGAAAGCGAAGCGACTCTCAAACACCCCCCGGATTCACTTTGATTTGGAGAAGCTGCGAGACCCAAACATTGCAGAAGTCTTCAAGGCCACAGTTGGAGGAAAATTTGCTGCACTAAACCTGATGGAATGTGATGTAGACACCCTCGTTGGAAATTTCAAAGAGGTGCTACTATCGACAGTCCAGGAGGTTCTAGGGCAACATATGAATAAGAAACAGCCATGGGTCACGAATGACATCCTAGACCTATGTGACCAAAAGAGGGCCTTGAAGAGAAAGAAAAAGCAAACCAGAAGCAGCCACCAAATATAAAGAAGGGAACTGTGAAGCATTGTATAATAGCTCAACGAGTTCAGTACTGCTAAACAACCAAATAGGAGCTTACTTTTGCACCACAATAGGGGTACTTCAAGGATGTTCTCTATCACTGGTGCTGTTTAATATCTTCTGGAGAACATCATGCTCGAAGCTTTTCACGACCATCATACTTCCATTTCAATTGATGGAAGACCAATCTGCAACCTACGCTTTGCAGATGACAGATCTGTTAGCAGGTACTAACAAAGAACTGCAAGACCTCACCAACAGATTGACAGACACTTCAAATGCAAATGGATTGGAGACTAGCACTGAAAAGAGCAAAGTTATGATCAATAGCAACGGCAAAGCAGAGATCTTTATGAACGGGGTACAGCTCGAAGAGGTAAGCAGCTTCAAATACTTGGGATCCACCCTCTCCAAGGACAGCAGCTCTGCACCAGATATCCACATCAGGATCACAACAGCAACAGCAGCAATGGCTAGGCTAGATAGGATCTGACATAGCTATAAGATTAGGTTCACTACCAAGTACAAGCTGTACAAATCTCTGGTTGTGCCAGTCCTGCTCTACGGATGCGACACGTGGACTCAGCTCGCTGAAAGGAGAATCCAAGCATTTGAGAACAAGTGCCTGAGGAGGATGCTCCGGATCTCATACAACGAACATAAAACCAACGACTTTGTATGAAACAAGATTGCCACACTCATAGGACACCGTGAACCTCTACTATCAACAGTCAAGCGACCTAAGCTGGTCTTCTTTGGCCATGTGACCAGGCATGACACCTTGTCAAAGACTATCCTTCAAGGCACACCATGGAGGATGGTCGACGCCACAGTGGTCAGAGGAAGAACTGGCTTACAAACGTCAAAGACTGGACTGGTCATCCTGTACAGGACCTGCTCACTATCCCCCACAATAGGCAAGAGTGGCAGGCCCTGTCAGCAGCCACGTCTGTCTATGTGCTTCCCCCATCGCCAGGTGCCAGGCAAGAGACGACTGACTGACCGACTAATGCAAAAAGCATGTGCAGACACACACACACACACACAGTTCACACAATTTCCTTACAAGGTCCATTTACGGTCTGACTTAGATAAATTATATTTTGTTACTAGACAGAATATGACAAATAACTTATTTTACAGGACTGACTGTACCTCTGATAACGTCCACATCGGGTGACAAGTTAGGAAAGACAGCAGGCAACGCTGTATGGCTCGACTCCAACAAGACATCACCTTTTGAGCTTTATCAGGTTTGTTCCATGTTGGTTTAATCATTTAAGAGGTTCATGCACCTTATGTGTTGCAGTAGGGGACTATATTTACATTTTTTTAATCTCTTTATCTGGGAGTATTTATGCTATGCACAAAGACTGAAATGCACTATTCTGAGCCTGTGTAAACAGGGTTGGAAGGGTTGGCATGAAGGAGAAGGCAAGGATTGAGAGAGGGAAAGAAGAGAGAATAGAGAATTGATCACCTGCACACACACACACAGACGTGCATGCATGGGCAAGCTCAGAGTATGACCTGTTTTTATTAGCCTTGAAAGATTTGTTAACACACAAAGTCAAATAAGTTCCATCCTCCAGCAAGGAATAATTGTACTTTTTTTTCAGTACTTCCTCAGTGTCACAGATTCTGATGTTGAGAGATATTTGAAACTGTTTACATTTCTTCCTCTTGAAGAAATTTCTGCACTTATGTTGAAGCATATGGTAAGCATATACTTTTGTAGTGTTTTTCCAGCTGTATATCTAATGTAAAGGGGTGGGAGAGATACAGTGTTCCCTCGCCACTTCGCGCTTCATGTTTCGCGGCTTCAATGCTTCGCGGGTTTTCAAAAAATTATATGTAAAATATTTATCGCGGTATTTTCGCTGTTTTGTGTGTTTTTACGGTACTCCGTCTAAAGTATTTTTGCACATACATAGTACGTATTGTACAGTAATGTTTCCCAGTCGCCGATTGGCTCAGTAACCGTCGCATCTTGTTTTCTTTCGCTGTGCGCAGCTACCCCCTCTCTCAGCTCTTCCATTTCCCGTTAGCATCCGACTGTCACGTGTGCGTAGTTTTCATCTGCGGTGTTGTGTACGTTATTTGTGAAACTTTCGTTAGAGACTGAATTTATTCAAGCCCTGCCATGCCACCCAATCGTTCATAACTCGCACGAAGAGATCTGTTACGCCTATGCCTTTAGAGGAAGTAGTAGAAGTTACGTCCGGTCGAAGATACCGCACCACCTGATGAAGTGGTGCCTTTAGAATAGCATTAATGCCCTTCTTGGCATTCATCTCATCTTCATCGCCATCGTCATCAGTACTGTTAAGCTAATTAATCATTATCATTCTAGCTGTATGGTGTATTTTCAATGGTGACTACCCATATTAATTTTTTTAAATTACGTATCTAGATTTAAGAGTTTAAAACATTTTTATGGGAAAAGTTATTAAGGGAATGAGAAAGGGTTATGTATAAGAGTGTTGGGAGGGTTTATAAAGACTTAAAATAATGTATAACTACTAAAAACAGTATAGCGTCCCTACTTCGCGGAAATTCACTTATCGCGGGTGGGCCTGGAACGGAACACCCGCGATAAGTGAGAGATTACTGTACAACATTATTTACTCCAGATGGCAATTAATAGTTCTTTTCATGTAGATCACGTTAACTGTCAGTGCAATCAAAAGAGCTGAATGGAATTATTTATGCAGTGAAATGAGTTTTAGAATATTTTTTTACAAAAAGCCCTAAAAGTGATTTAACCTGCCATGCAGATGTAGCATGATCTGTCTAGATGCATAATCTTAAATGAAAAGGCAAAAAGAAATGACTAATACAGCTGAAAAAGAAAAGCAAGCAATGTCTAAAACTGAACTCTCTTTTCATATAAATGCAATTCTTTAACATTTGCTGCGAGCTCGTTAAAAACATTTATTCTTTAGTAGCTGTTTTTTCTGTAAAATCTGTACTTGGTACTTTGAATTGTCTGTGTTTTTGGGGCATGCATGTGTGTGTGTATATATATATATATTACGTTTGTTTATAGGAGGCACCAGAAAAACGTCCTGCTCAGAAGAAATTAGCAGAGCAAGTGACACTTTTAGTACACGGAGGTAATGTGTACTGTTTTAGAGGTTAAATGTCAAATTCCTTGAAATGCAAATATTTTTCTGTTCAATCTTGTAATGATATCTGCTTTTGCCATATGGGATGCACAAACCTGAAATAAGAAATGGACACTGCTAGATGGTATAATAGCTAACAAAATAATGAAATTTTATGTCACATTCATCCATTTTACCCTTATTTTTATGCTATACATGGAATAACCCCTACTTTCTTTGTTGCAATACTTTTTGTGCCAAGTTTAAGAATGACTGCTCAGGTTCAGAATTAGTCCCATTGTTTTAAAGTATGTTTTTAGTCCCATTGTTTTAAAGTATGTTTATTATAAATAGGAATATGTTTTTATTATGGTTGTTGGGGATATGTGTCAGCATGAACAAAAAAGTAGAGAAGATTAGAAGGCATGCCACTATTTGCATAATTTGCTTATAACTTCATTAAGCATAAGTTAAAGATAATCTAGCAGCTTTTATTAAAAAAGCTGAAGCAAATTCATATTGTTCTTAACCACTCAAAATGATGATCCTGTAATGCAGCACCTTAAGATGTTAGTTGTGCAGGGCATGGCCTCAAGATAGCAATACGCTGTACAGAGGCTCTCTATGGTGGTTCAGCTGAGGCTGTTGCCGACATGGAAGTAGCAGAACTTCAACAGTTATTTAAACAAGCACCATTTCATCACATGTTCCTAGATCCAGGCATGACTGTGCTGGATGTCTGCATGAAAGCTGGGTGCTTTGGGAGAATAGGTAGTTTATATAGTGACATTGTCCATTTTGTATAAAAAAAATTTCCATAAAAAAATGCTTGGTGGTTGAACAGATCGAGCTACAGAAATCATTTGCTATAACACTCTTAGCTTTTGAAAGCATGATCATCTCTTGTGAAATGTATAAAGTATTGCTCTGTTGGTACAAATCAACTTTAACTTACAACTTTGAGTGAATGTAAGGTTTAGTCCCCTTTAGCAACTTAAAATATATGTTATTTCACATGTATATTTACTGAAAGTTTTTTTCACTTCTGTGCAAGTTGATGCTGAGCGAATCATCAAAGCTGGTGGAGTTTATTTTAACTACCAGAGGGTAACACAGCCAGACTTTGCTCTTATTCCAGGAGAACACATTTTACCAAACAATATAACCCTGATACGAATTGGTGAGCCAAACAACATAACCAGTAATTGTTGACTTATGGATCATATGTGGCTTTTTGTGATGAGTAGAATCACAGTTTCTGTAGGAAGACCAAAGACTTTTAATTTATAATAATATTATTTATGACGCACTTATACTGAGAGGAGGTTTATGGTGTTTAATAAAAACTAAAACCTTTATGCACCGTTGTGACAAAATACAGGGTGGGCAGCTTAAGAATTCATCTTTCACATTTTATGTTGTTTTCACTTTACAGGCAAGAAGAACTACTACATTGTGAACTGGGCACAGTGAAATTTTGTCGTTGCACGTAAGAAAATTCTACATTTGAAGATAGTGGCACTGACATCTTTGAAACCAACGTGAAAAAGGTTATTGTGTATACCTACTAAAGGAGATCATTGACAAAGATGTTTTAGGTTTTGCAGCTATGGCATATGGTTTTGCATGTTACTGCTAACCTTCCCAGTATGTTTCATTATGGAGAAACTGCAAATGTTGGCACACACATGTATAAAACATATAAGTGGGTGGAAGTTCACTGGTAGCCCTATGAACCTGAGGTGCTTGTTGCTGAAATTTTCTCGAGTAGGGTTAAAATTCATCTTAATGTCCATTGATATGAAAACCAGGGACATATCCCTAGTTTACTAGAAAAAAAACCTGCGTGAGTGTGCATGTATAGATATTTGCTTGAAGAGTAAACAGTTAATCATATTTTTTTTTGGTTTTGTTGTCTTTAATGCTTTTCTTGACCTTAAAATCCAGCCTTTGTCAACCATCAACCTAGCAATGTGGATGGTCCTATTACAAATAGTTTCCGGTCGTTTCGACTAGGTCGTTTCGTCTAACGGTCGTTTCGACTAAGTCGCTTTGTCTAACGGTAGAGTCAGATGTAGGACGCATGAAATGGAAAAAAAATTGAAGTGATTTGAATGTTAATAAACGATTTAAATCTCTCACATACACGCTCTCAACCACACAGACTCAACAAGCAACAAGAAACGACTGTTAGATGAAACGACTTAGTCGAACTGACCCTAGTCGAATCGACCTTAGTCGAAACGACCGGTTACCGTTGCAAATAGCATGGACAAGCATAAATGAAATGTATTTGGAGGTTTTTTTTTGTTTTTGTTCTCATGTACAGTAGTTAGGATAAGCTGCATATTTAATTCTTTGGCTCTTGTGCATTTTTCGCCATTGAAATAAATGAAGTCTGAAGAATGAACATATATAAACCTGCACACATTTTATCTTTGGCACATGCTGTTATACAGGGATAACCACATATTTTTTGGACTGATGAAAGACATTTTAATTCAAAGATCACTTTAAGATGTACACAAAAGCTCACTGCAGTTTTCAGTTGATAACAGTTTAGAAATAAGATTATTTCAAAATACACTAAACATCTTGGCAAATCACTGAAGGAAAAAATCTATAGATTCACGAATAACATCACGGAAGATTGAACATAAATGTTGTGATGTACATAATGACTTAAGGTTATATATGGCAAGGTGAACTAAGCCTTCTCAAGGCTTTGAAACTTATTTGTAAATCCTTAGTGCATCCAGGCTGTTTTCAATTCTTCCTTTTGTGCATTGTTCCTCAATGCTTCAGATGTGTGTTTTTGGCATTTCTTCAGCCTACATTAAAGTGTGAACTGTTTATTAATGTAAATTAGGCACTATGAAAGCTAAGCTCTGAGTACTGCAGGCATTTAAAAAAAAATCCCTCTCTGCAATTATTTTTTAGATAAAACAATGGGGTATCACAGGCATACATGGCAGACTCGATCATTGCTCAGATCATTACTTCTGCGCTTTCATTTTTTGTTAACATACAGCTTTTTCCTTCCAAATTTTTCACTAAATGTCAGTTTTCACACTGAATTGTATGCATATAACAATTAGCCACTTTTAATGATAATATAATAAAAATTTAAGATCTAAATAACAAACGTTAAGTAAGCAACTAGTGTTCCCCTTTGACTTTACCTCACGAGTGATCATAAGACTAGATCTTTACAAACACATTTCTGGTTAACTTTGTATACCATCACAAATAATATCCACTTAAATGTACATGCATGTAATTTAAAGCTTGTTTAACATAACAAGAGAAAGGACAAAAAGACAGAACATCCACAAAATGGTGATGCTAAAGCTCAACAGCAGATCATACAAATATTTCAATATCGATGACAAAATAAACCACCTGCAAGCCACAGAAGGACAAGAAATGGAGGAAATTAAACTATTTTCCTGCTGAAAACTTCAATTATTGCCCCATATGATGCAAAACCAAATATATACACCAGATAAAAACATCCAGGAACGTAGTTTATAAGAGTTGTCATAATCAGGTCCTTCAAAAACAAAGGAACATCAGGGTTGCTGACTATGCATCGATCATGTATCCCTAATGCACTCTGATGCACTGAGATGGCATAAGAGTTCAACCAAAACATCACATATACAAAAGAAGAACGTTCTTTATTATACCATGCTTTATTTTTTATACTTCTTGATGGTTTCTGGAAATCAGTTGGTCTTTTTGGACGCTTGGTCATAGGAAGGGGGCGGCTCATGGGCAGAGTTAGGTGGTCCTCCAAACCCTGCTGAAAGTGGTGGTGCAGAGGCATACATATTATGGGGGTAGGCTGGATTGAAATAGGCACTAGCAGCAGCCTCTTTTGCTTTTGCGTCTGCAAAAGAATAACAAATTTTAGCTTGAACTTTCTAAATTTAAAACAGCAACTAATCTCTCATTTATGGTGTCTATGCTTTAGCTGTTGACAATCTAACAGTTAACTACCAATGAGAAATACTAAAGTGTAAGAGCTTTTGAATGTGACTAGACATCACCCATTAACTCACAAACTGTTTCTAGGAGTAATGTGCAAACACCGTGCAAACACCAACACAGCTGCTAAGGTGGATTTCCATACTCTGAATTCTTGCTCTTAATTTAGTGTACCTTTGGAGGTTGCATGCACTGTTTAAATTAATACAAAATCAAGTTCCAAAAAGACATTTGAACTGTTAAAATTGAAACAGACATACTTAAAATAAATTAGAAGCCAAGATAAAAGTTCATATGATATTGAAATAACGCAAATCTAACATCAAGAGAGAGAGAGAGAGAAAAAAAACTCCAATAGTTCTAGCTTAGGTGCAAACTCTGATTTATGCAATTTGTTTCCTTGCCTCAAACTGGTACAGTCAGCATCATGTCTTAGATATATAAATAACATTAAAGGCTACTAGGAAGATTGATGTTTATTGTATAAATGAAAATATATCAGCCTAATCAACTGAAATAGGATGCTGTTTTTTAGTTGTAAACATATAAAGTACTGTGGAGGGGCAGAGTCTGAGCACAGGCATTACACTATAATATTAACTGTACCTGTACACAGTTAAAGACCGACTTTCTGTATTGCTTTCTGCAGTTCTCTTTATCACTATATTAAAACAGCTATTACTTGCTCTTGAGATTTTGATAATTTTAAGAGACTACATACATGAAAATGACAAGCTAACAAGAACATGTGATAGTACAGCAAGTGAAGCATTTAGAACGTTATATTATTTTCCTGCATACTTTTATTTACTAATAATTCCAGCTAAGTCTACCAACAGCTAAATTTGACTTGTGTCAAAAGGACCTTTCACTGTGTGCAACTCTACTTGAAGATTGTAGTTTCTCCACTTTTCTTTTTCTTCTTAGTGACAAACTGCATTACAGGAAAGCCAAGATAAGACTAGTTTTCAAAAGTTGTTTAATTTACAAATTGTATGTGTGAAGTTGACCAAAATTCATGTCTGCTACATAGAAGCTGCCCTTCACAAGAACAGCTTAGCAGAGCTAAACACATTCCTTAAAGCATGCAAGTGTCCTCAGCAAAGTCCTTTGTCTTTTGGGAGAGGTATCTGTGAAGATTTTGCTAGGTGTATAAACCATTTCTATAACTAGGGTTTGAAATCTTTGTTTCTTCTGCTATGAACTTTAACTGACAAAAAAGGCATCACATCAAAGATAGCAATATTTGGCTGAAAGATAGTATAAACCATCTTCATTCCATTATAACAATATCATAAGGAAAACATTAAGAATTTAAAAAACAAATGGATCATCAAACAGATCTTCAAATCAACTCACGGGGTAGCATTATGTCGTGAATCCTGTCTAAAACTATCTTTAAAAAAAGGGTTGGGGGTTGTGAAGAAAGACATTAAATCAACAATCAAACTTTGAAACTGCTGAGAAAAGTAAACTATTCAACATTTGTCTGATAAAATATCATGACTCCGACATACTAAGCAACAATAATTGCTTCTCATGTCTTGTTCTTTCTTGACAAGTTTTAAACTCAAATTTATGTTTTTAATACCTTTTTACTCTGCTGATACATACAACTTAATTTTATTTGCAGTGAAGTCACAAAACAGGTTATAGATTAACACAATAAATCCATGGGGTTTTACTGTGTAGTAGTAATTGTTTTAGTAGGCAAAGGTTACGTCAACAATAGTGTCTTAATTGTAGTTTTACCCATCACCAACATGTATGGTGAGCTGATTGTTTTCTTAAAAGACACACAGCTAAAATCTATTAATTTGTTAATGAGCTTACCATGTCCATTGGTGGTGGGTGGATATGGAGCCACATCTGGAACAATACCTGGGTATGGTGGAGGGGCCTCCATAACATACACCGAGTTCTCTGCATGTCATGAAAGAGCAAGTTTTACTTTTTTTTTTTAAAGACTTGAAGTCAAGCTTTAATCATGTAACAAATTTCTCTTATTAACATTCACGACACATAGACGCAGCACAATGAAATTTTCACCTACCTGGTGGAGCTGTTGGAAACGTCTGATATGGCACCCATGCATAATAAGGATCTGAAGGTGGAGCATATGCTGGAGGTGGTGCTGGGTAATAATTGCCATAGGCAGGTGGACCATAAGGTGGAGGCTGTTCTGGACGATTTCTTGAAGCTTTGAGGATGGTTAAAAAACTTTGGTTATAATAATAAAAATATCCATAACAACCTTATACTAAGCGTTGATATAAAAATGAAGTTTTTAGCATAAACTCACTTTCTTTAAGACTTACCAGATGACATGACCATAGGAGATAATGGACTACACTTTCTCTTAAACCATTGAAAGTTGACTTCCTGTCAGCTAGCTTGAACCTAGCTTGCAAGGTATTCCACCAGGCAGGTAAGCAATAGCCCTCAGTCAACTATAAAGGCAACAGTAAAATGAGTTTTTGTCTATATTTTTTAACCAACATTTAACCCAATCAAACAGCAGGCACCAATGTCATGCCATCTGATATGTCTTGAAGAGAATTTGCATTTCAGAAATTTCACTTTTTTTGATCTTAACAAATGATATGATCCTAGAAGAATAGAAATCAGGAGGAGGAAAATAAGCCCTCCTGTGTATGAAGTCATGGCCTGTTGCGCCACCAAGATCAGGACCAAAACTGCCGGAGAAGCATTATGCATGGAAAGATCTCTCAAACAGAATCTTCCACAGAAAGAGTTGGAACACCAGTTCACTGATAAAAATTCAGACAAGTTGTCTGAAAGACAGGGAAGCTGGAACCACTCCATGGGAGATCCCTGTGCTTTCCTGCTGGGGATTGGGAAGGATGTTCAAAGCATTCAGGGATGTAGTGAACTTTGAGCTAAACCTGACGATTCCTGCATCACAGCAAAATCTTCCAGATCCTTAAACTGAATGCCTTTCTCTGGACAGGCAGGACACTTCTGTGAAGTTGTCTGAAAGAAGCTAAACTCTCTGGCAGGTAAGCAGCAGGCTCCACTGTTAAAGTGCCTTTCAAACTTCCAAGATTACCTCTTTTGTCTTGCCAGCATTAGTGCAGAGGGAAAATGTTGCTGGCTTTTCCTGCAGTGGCACACCCACTGGCAAGCTGTGAGACAGGAACCTGACTGCATGAGGCACATCTGGAAAGGAGGCATCCCAAGCCAACTGAGGAGAGGATGGTACCAGTATTTATGTCCCAGAAAGTGCACCTGAGCTGATGTGGAGGGGGGGGGGAAGAGGTGGTTTCCATCTGAATCATCAATGCCCAAGCCAAGATGAAAATCCTGATAAAGCTGGAGATCGAGTTATAGGAGTTTATCTCCCAGCTGGTCTGGATGCATAGCAGGGATCCGTCATATGTGTGTGTGTGTGTGTGAGAGAGAAAGAGAGAGAGAATCCTGGAGCAGTAAGTGAAAGAGCATGTCATCAGAGTAGGCTGAACTGTAGACATTACGGAGTCCTTCACTTCAGTGAAAGACCACAGGGTGATGGACAGACCAAAGGGAAAGGCAACGAACAGAAACTTTCCCTACAGAGGCAAACAAGCATGGTTGGGGTGCTGAAAGAAAGTTCTCCAAGAAACTTCCATTTCCTGGTGGCACCGAAGATAACAATATTCCTGTCACCAGATGGAAAGGACCACCAGGAGATGACCCTTAGGTAAGCATTCGCATCTCTGTCTGGTGCCCTGACAGAGGAAGAAGAGGGAATGCAATGCCTGGTCATGTCTTTGCAAAACTCCCCTCCTCCACATTACAGATTCTTGCCTTGACTGGACTATGGGATGAGGGTGGATGGTTCTGAGATTCTTAGACTGCACCAGAATGACTCCTGAGCAGATGATATATAAAAGCATCATGTTCTTGAAAGACTCTATTCTCTGCCAAAGAGGCAGGCTCATGATAAAGGTATTTCACCTACTTCTGGGAGCGCCTGTAAGGGGTAGGTGTCATCGCACAGGCCAAACTTCGGCTCCTAGGACCGAAAGGGCACAGATATTAAACGACTGGTAAGATGTACAGGCACTGCATGCACTGAGGGTGCAAACAGTCCAATGAATACTCCACAGTTAGAACATTCATACTGCACCCTTGCAGAAACATGATGATGCAGAAGAATACCAAGCACTAGCAATGAGAAAAAGTTTCAGCTTGGTGTCCTTGCATGAAAAGTATGTTTTTCTTTAAAGAGACATGTAAACGGAAGACCACAAGCAACACTGAAGAAAAGTGGCAGCAGGTTGGTTGGACAAAAGCTGGCGAGGTAAAGAAAGCAGTAATTTGCTTTGTGCTAGCTGACTGTCAGTGGGGTCAACTTTCGATGGTTAAAGAACATATGTACCCTATTATCTCCTATGATCATGTCATCTGGTAAGGGCAAAGAAACCAACATTTAGCGCATAATGTTGTATCTATAGATACATAAATCTGTAAAGTTTACACAGGTATACTAACAGTAGAGTCTCATCTTATCTTAAAAGACCAGGCAAAAACTTACCAAGGGAAGCTGCCCTTAGCATTGCTTGTCCAAATTCAATAGCGCCCCCATGTGTAAAGTACATCTTAAACTTGGCTTCTCCTGTCCAGTTACCTACAATAAATATGTAAATAAATTTTTAATTTTTAATAGTTTACACTTTCCAAAAGACAATACTGCTATCATCTCAAGCTTTAACAATCAAAGAGGTTAACAAAGTTTAAATTACAGCTAGAAATGAGCACTTGCTGTTAAATAACTAAATCTTGGGTTATTATGCACTTAAAGCCCAAGGGTGCTCATCAAGTGCATAGTTTCCTCAGCATAATCATTCATTTCTGCCATCATCTCTGATGGATGAGATGGTGGCAATGAGTACAACCTGTGCCTGTTGGATGCTATGAAAATGAGCCACAATGCTTGAGGTTCCATTATATGCACTTAGCAACTAAAGTCAACTAGCTTCTCTTGCCATAATACCGTCTGGTTCCGCCACAACGCGGCCTTTGATATAGTTGGCTCCAAATATAGGCTGCTCTAATTCCACATCACGCACTGACAGAAATGGAAAGGAAAAAGACTGCATTGTATCCCTCATGTCTTTATTGTTGAAGATTACCTGAAAGGAAAATAAAAAAAACAAATAATGCACATCTTTGAAGATACTGATTATGCCTGAAACAACCAAAAATGCTTTTTCTTTAGAAATATTGATAATTTCTAAATAGCATGCTATGGTAAGTAATGATTCAACTCAAAATGACTTACACAAATAACAGACTACCTATGAAGACTAGTTTTTAAAAACCCATATTATTAAGACTGCTCATCATGCACAGAAAGAGGTCAACATCACAGATATCAGAATTGTACACAGAATCATTTTGTTATCAAAAGCTTCAGCTAATGGGACAGCTTGGACTGCATGTCACTAGGGATATCTGTGTGCAAACATGTCTACGATTTTAAACCTATTTTGTGCATATTGATGTTTGAGCCTATGTATTTCAAGACTGGAAAGAGAAGAGGAGGAGCTTTAACAAATCATTAGAGGGGAAAAAAATCTTGCAATCTACTAGCCTTTTAAGTTAACTATGATATTAGTTTAAGTTTAACTTCTAGTACTTACTCTATGAGTAGTCAAATACAAACGCCCCCTTTTCTTCCCTTTAAACAGAGGCACATCGGGAGGTCCCTCAAACTCTATTTCAACTCCATCATAATAAATGAGTATTCTGAAAAATGAAATAATAATTGTGATTTTTAAAATATTATAATCTTTTCAATAAATATTTGAAATATATTTAAAACAATATTGTCTTGCACAACTGTTAATAACAGTCTCTCAGTTGAGACAGAATCAAAAAGCCTGTTTAACATCAAAGTGTAAGATATCTACATAATTGCTTTCACCCAATAACGAGGTTATATTCTCCATTACTTCTACCAACTGCATCACACAAGACCTTTTATCAAAGAAGCCATGCTAGCATTTTGTTTAAATTCTATTTTAAACAAAATGTTTAACAAGAGTGTCTCTCACAGCAATTCCCATACCTTTACATATAATACACATGTTTAACTTATTGGCCTATAATTACCAGGATCAGACTTCAAACACTGAACAAAGCTATTATTACCTTTAATTGTCTGGTAAATCTCCTGATTTCAATGACTTGTTAAGGGATCAAAATGGAATGGATAACTCAACACTCAATCTTTTCAGAATCATTGGGGGTATCAAGTTGGGACGTAGATTTGTAAGGATTTTAATGCTTTAATTTTTCTTGAATGGCTAAAGGTGTTACTCATATGTCCATCAAGAATGTTCCCTTTGAATAAAAAGCTTTCTGTTGTAACATTTAACAGGTATACTATTCACATCTTCCTGTGTAAAAAAGCTAGAAAAGAAAACTTAATGAGCATCTCTTCGTTTTCATCTTCAATAACAGCCAAAAGCCACCCTTCTTCCTCAACGAACTGATACCCCTGCTCACCTTCATCCTCTCCTAAACACATTTCTAAACTTTTTAATGGGCGTATCTTACTATCCTCAGGTATTTGTTCTTCATAATCTTTTTCGAGTTTTCCTAATAAGCTTTGACCAACAATTTCTCACCTTTAAATACTAACCTAATCATGTCCAGAATGAAAATATCTTAGATATATCTGTAAATAATCGGGAAGGGTGAGACAGTGAGAGAGAGAGATCTAGATATCTCTGGGAGAGAGTGAGAGCGAAAGTGACTAGAATTTAGAGACGTGAGAACGAGAGATCACGGACGTGTAATATAAGTCCGTGGAGAGATCGAGAAAGACTGCTGTTTGATCCAACCCAAAAAGGCAGAATTCTCAGAAATCGTAATTAGAACCGTGAGTTGATAACAGCACAAACATTTACAAATATGGTCCAGAACTAGATCATTTCAGAATCGAAACTACGACACTAAGGTCTGAAGACTGCTGCCGTCGTTTCCGGAACGTTCGCATTTACTGACCATGTACTAGAGTGTCAGTGTCGACGTGTAGCAAAACAGGATTTCTTGATAATTCTAAGCAAAACCAATAATGAAAGCAGGAAAATAGTGTAATAAGTCACCGAACTATTACCTTTCTACTAGAAAAATCAAAACACCGTTGTTGGCGTGTGCAGTGTTTATAGACATCTTGATCCGTACGCCTTCGATGTTGACAAGCTCGCCAGCCAATAATCACGTGACGACAAATTGCGTAATCTCTAACCGTCTTCATTTTCTATTGTTATCGGCATAATATAATTAAAAACTTAATAAAAATAGTCAGCAGTTCGTAAAATTATAAAATATATTCTTTAGACATTGTATATCGAATGAAATAATGTCCGTGCTATTGTAAAAAAAAAACAAAAAACACCCCGCTGCTAGTGGATTACAGGTTATACTGTTTTGTTGATGCTGTGGAGGATAAAAGTGATGAGCATCGGAGTTTGGTTATTTAGTATGAATAATGCGTGTTGGAGGATGACAAATATTTTTGATGGTATATGTTTACTTGCTGTATGTATGATCTTATATAAAAAACAACATATAATTAAGTTACAAAAGTCAGATGTATGGGCATCAGTATATTAATTATTAACAGCGGTAACAAATCGTTCATCGATGTGAGCAAGACTAAACGAGAATGGTGCAGCATCAGTCGTTTTTCTTTCAGGACCGCGCGAAAGCCTTTGGAAGGTAATAAATATCATGAAAGGAAATATTCGCCATGATATTTTCTCTATATACATTTCTGTGATGGTTTGGATGTGGCTTAGGCTTTCGTCGCCGACGCTGTGTATGTGTGCGCTCATTCACTTGCATAGAAAGTATTCGTTTTTAATTTCACAGACACGAGTAAAAGAAACAGTAAACATATGTAAAGTCTGGAGGTAATGGAAGATAGCCTCTCATTCAACAGATCTTTCAGCCTTTATCTCGCTGGTAACTAACATATGATAAAGATCTAGTGTTATCACCAGTAGTTTAAAACCGATACATATATATTTGCTTGCCCAATGTGCAAGTTTATTTCACATTGGTTGACAAAAGGAGACGTTGTGAGAGTGGAGATTAGGAGAGATCGATGACATTTCTCATAATTTTTATCCATTTTGATTTTTTTTACAACTCCAGTGACAATCTAAATGACTTGGCAGATGTTTCTTACGGTACTTTCTGTGTTAGCACAGTCATACCCTCCAAGAGCAAGACGTCATCTTTTAAAATAATAAACCCTGGGTGACAAATAAACTCAAATGTGTAGAATAATAAGAAGTGTATATTATGTACCAGAACTCCACATGATAAAGAAGTAGCAAACAGAGAGGTGCGGGATGCCATTAGGGACGCAAAGAAAAGCTACAAGGACAAAGTTGATTGCAGTTAACCAATGGCGACCTGAGGGTAGCATGGCATGGTATTAAGAATATATGTCCTCTGTGAATCCCAAGGTAAACACTCTTTGAAAACCTGTAGAACTTGTGGGCGTTGATGAGTGTGATCTTTCCAACATGCTTAATTCTTTTCATGCCCACTTTGAGAAGCATGACTTCTCTCACAATATTTCCACACTAAAACAGTCTCAGGTGCCTGAGCATGGGTTGATGATTGCCCAGACCTGTCACAGATCTGTTGAGGCGAGTAATTGTTAACAGGGCTCCTGGTCCAGACGGGATCTGTGGATGCACCCTCCATTACTGCACTGAACAACTTAGAGGAGTTTTACAGCATGTATTCCAGCTCTCTATAGATTCTGGTTGTATAAAAATTTTCATTATTATTATTATTATTATTATTATTATTATTATTCCTGACATTTGGAAACTTTTGCACGTTGTGCTGTCCCCAAAATCACTAGGCCCAGTCAACCCAACGACTTTAGACCAGTCACTCTTATCATCAACATCATCAGTCCTTATTGTGCTGTCTGGCACGTGAGGCGACAGCAATCGACCTCCATCTGGTTCTGTCTGCTGCTGTTCTGGGGGCTGTCTCAAGTGATAGGCATCTGTTCTTGAGGTTCATTTCAATGGATCGCCTCCACGTCTCTTTGCGCCTCCCTCTGTTCCTCTTTCCATGTGGTGTCCATCACAGGGCTGTTTCTGGGGATTGAGTCTGGAGGCATGTGGTACACATGACCTAACCATCGCAAGCGCTGCAGTTGGATCGCTTCTGCCAAGGTGCACATCCCCACCCTCTCACGCAGTTCTTCATTTGAGATGGTGTTGGGCCAAAAGAGCTTTTGTATGCGCCGCAGACACTTGGTTTGAAACACTTCTAGCTTTCACTCTTATATCAGTTATCATGAAATCACTTGAGAAACTTGTAAGGAGAGAGGTTATGATTGATGCTGATGAAAATCTTGATCCGATGCAGTTTGTCCTGTAGAGTTGAAAGGGGTGTCAGTGATAATAAGCTGTTTACGCTAAATACTCTGTACAAAACATCTGTAGAAACCTAGAGCTCATGCTAGGCTACTCTTTGCTTTTTTATCTTTTGCTTTTAACACTCATTTGTATGCTAAGAGTCTAGTTTAAGATTTCCATCTATCTACCAACTAACTCTGGATCCTGGACGTTAACAAAAGGGCAGCAGAGAGTTTCTGTTAACTGTCTGTTCTCAGATCCTGTTGTCATCTGTACAGGTTCCCTTTAAGGCTGCTGCTTGTCTCCAACTACTGTTCATATTATATACTAACAGTTGTAGAAGCACTACAGATAGGAGCTTTCTTATAAAAGTTGCTAATGACATTGCCTTGCTGTCACTTTTGTATTATAATAATAAACATGTTATTAGTGTCACTCTTCCTAACTTTGTACACTGGTGTGACGAACACTTCTTGTCTTGAATGCCTTCATGACTAAGGAAATGATCTTCGACTTGCCGATGAACATGCTTGAGGCAGTCATCAGTACTGTCCATTATGATGCTATCAAGATAGTCAACGCTTATAAATATTTATTTCTATCTTTGATAACAAGCTTAAGGGGGATGCCGACACTAACTTGATTCTCCGTAAGAGCCAGCAATGCCTGTACCTCCTACAGAAACTCAGGTCTTTCTCTGTCAGCTCTTTCATTCTCACTCGGTTCTATCAGTCCTCCAATTGAAAGTCCCATAACTTTTTCTTTCGTCTCTTGGTTCCACAACCTCTCGCCAGGGAACACTATTCTTGGTCATGTATTTGAATGTGAGTTTTCACTCTTATGGTCTGGCTGCTGATATGAGATCCTGTATGCAGAACCAATCGTGACCACACCTCATTCACTTGATCAGTTCTACTGGCTGTGATCTTAAGTTAGCCTGAGGTGACCTTAGGTCAACAACTATCTTTTGCTGGCAGTATGTTTGTATATAGATATAGTGTGTGTGTGTGTGAGAGAGAGAGAGCAATTATTTCAACATGTTTATATATGTACTTATCTGTATATTGCTAGCATATGAACACTACCTGGAATTGCCCTTGTGGATTAATAAAGTATTGTTGTATTGTAGGCCATAACACTGACAAAACAAAACCGACAGACATTAGGAAGCACAGCCACACTGTTTTTCCAAAATAAAATACTATGCACCCTTCTAATATACTCAGAAAAGATCAGATGACTGTAGTGTTCAAGAAGAACGTGGATTTTAGAGATAGAGGAAATATGATGATCTAAAGATGGCAAAGTATTGTTACATTTTGAATCTTTTTGATTTTCTTTCAGGTCATCCACTGAAGACGGAGCAGGAAAAACTGAAATAAAGGCTTTACTATTTGCTGTTTTAACACAGTGCTTAATGTGACTTGAGTGTATGATTGTTAAAGAATCAGCATTTAGACTGTTTGGGTGACTTGAAGTTTACAAAACCACATTGATGTGTCATGGCACAAGAAATAACTGCAGAACCCTCACCAGTCACTCCTCGGTCTCACACTAGACCCTACAGAGACTATGTTGAGCAGCAGAGAGCCCTGATGGCTAAGCAGATGGCTGGAGAAGGGCCACAGCTCTGGCGTCAGATGATGATTGGTTTTTTGTGTGCTGCGTTGCTGGGACTGATCATGTTTGTTCTAGGGGCTGTCTTTATCTCAAAGGCACTTGAAAAGAAAGAAAGCATTACCATAATGCTATGCATCATGGGAATAGGTGAGACCTTACATTTGTACTTTTTAGCTATTAACAAACAGAATTTAGTGTAACTGTATTTTGTCTTCTAAGTAAGAGTTAATGTGATCATCAGAAAGCAAAGCAGTAGTACTGTAGAAGAAACGGTACAATCAATGGGCTATTGACAGATGTGGTTATTCACTGTTTATGGTGCTGTGTTTGTGAGCCTTGAAGTCGGAGACATGGTAAGCTTTTGTATATCCAAGAGTTAATCATTGGTGATCCTTGAAGTTGGAAACGGAAGCCTTCATGTATGGGGGGGTGGGGGGGATGGTGTTTTACGCGGAGCCAGCAACTAAGGATATATGGCAAGGCAGCCAGCCCTGTAAAGAGATGCCACATGTTCATACATAGAAGGATGTATCTTTTCAGCTTGTGGCTTAATAATCATTGCTGGAGTGGGAGTGCTAGGGAAGCTCTTCATTTCTAGAAAACATCAAAGCTGTCAAGGGAGACGATCACAGCAGCACCCACAAGCAGCCTGCTTCCATACATGCTCAGGTTTGTTAACACTCACATTCCAGGTATGAGATGTAAGGTTTCTGTCTTCTGTGGCCATAGCTGCAAGTGTTATGCAGTGATATAGGATCTGTTGGTTTTATGGTTTCACTTTTGGTGTAGAGAAGAGATAAGAAAGACTGCTCACAAAGAATTAAAAATGTCTTTAACCTTTTATATTATTTCTTATTGTTATATTTTTTCGATTTAATAAACAACATTCAAATGTACAGAAACATGAGATTTATAGAAGGTTCTTACAAGGCAAAGAAAAATTTCTTACATTTAAGTTGAAAAAAATGCAGAAGGTGTATTTTGAAGAAGAAGCAGTATTTTGCTTGGTTTTTATTTTAAAATATACATTTTATTTCAGTAATTTACACACCATCACAGGACCCGCTGCCATATGTTTGTGATCCTCCACCTGCATATGATACAGTTGTCTCCCTTGTACTGTATCCACGCGGCCAGCAGAGTGCAGGGGAAGGAAGCACAGCTGAAGATTCTGATGCAGAAAATGGCCAGTCTGTGATGGTTCTGCCTCCTAAATATGACGATGTCACAAAGCCTATCCCACCTTACCATGATGCAATTCTTTCATAGCTTCCATCATGGCTAGTTGAATGATCTCAGAGGATATTTATATCCGAAAATTTGATGTGTGGGGCACTTCAGGTAAGATGCTGTATTTATTTGCTTGTTGATGCTAATTGTTAACTAGATATTTATTTAGTATTCAGCTCAGATGATGCTGTCCATTCTTCCCATCATTATACTGTATCAAACAGTAAATGTATTAGTAAGTGGATATCATCTGAAGCCTCCGATTAACATATTACCAACAACCTCAGTCGTTTTAGTGTGCAGTCAACTGCATTTTAATGATTGTATTTTTGTAAATTTGGTCTTGAATGTTGAAGAATGTATAGATTTAAAAAAAAAAAAGATTAACGTATTGTTTGGTAGTAAAGGCTACGAACATCTGTAATGTTTAGTTGCCATGATTTTGTTTCATCTGCATTAATTTTTAGTGTTTTGTGCAGCTTGGTAGCATCTTTGATAACAATTTTGCTGATTTGTGTAGAAAGATGATTACTGGATAGATGATGTCAGTCTAAATTACTAATGGCACGGGGAAATGCATAAGGATATGAATCTTGGAACTTCTGAGGTTTGGTAAGCGTACAGCGTGACATATTTATATTGTCATAGGCACTGGCATTTTGAACCATTAAGCAAGTCTCTGTTGACATTCGTTGCTTCCTATGTTAACATGCGATGAACTAGTGCATATTCTTCTATGCTAAGGAGGTGGTGAGATGAACTTTGGATTCAGTTTCAAACTGAGACCCTAGGAGATGCTTCTTACATTAACAGAAAAAGCTAAAATAATTTTGCAAAACAGAATGGCATAAGGGAGGTCAGAAAGCTAGGCATGCTATTTATTGTCTCGCTATATATACCTGTTTGGTAGGACTTCAGAAGGAAAGTCTGAAGCTGCTAAGGAAAAAGAGAAAAAGTTATGTATGATTTCAGTTCTGTAAAAAATGCAAAACTACTTGCTTAATAATTCTCTTTACAGAAACTATAAACCTTTTGAACAGTAGTTGATGAATTGAGGCTGTATATAGTGTGGCGCTGGTGCAATGGTTTATCAGTGTTGAATATGTTTGGATAGGTGTGTACTTGTCTGATGAAAGTGTGAGAGAGGAGAGAAGTGATCGTAACCTGTAAAGGGATTTTGCCTAACCTTGTTAAGTTGGGCTGAATGTAATACAGAGAGAGAAGAACAGATTTATAGAAAATTATAACTTAGAATACAATAGATCTGTGCATTTGACTACCTTTACTCAATGTCTACTAGTGAAACAAATATATTGTTAACTGTCATTTGGAGATTGTGAAAACCAAAAATATTATCTTTTGATATAAGGAAGACATAACAAGGTATAATCTTACTGTCTCAGCAGTGATAAAAGGTGCTAACCATCAAAAATCCAACAACAACAAAAAACTAAAACCTAGTAGACACTGAAGGAATAATAAAGCATTTAATGAAAATTTTGAGATTTTTGCCAGAGTTGTTTAGGTCAAAAGTCATATGCATTTGTTTTTAATTTTGGTTATTATTTACAATGTAGTAGCCCAGTGCTGCATTTTCACTAAGAGATCTGTGTTTATCAAGGTTAAATATTTTATTATTGCTTATGAAGGATGAGCATTCAGAAGTGTTTGAAGGGTATTTTACTTTTTTAATTATAACAGAGTGTAATAAGAACATAAATGATTTTATAAAAAAAGTGATCAAGTTAAAGCATGATGGTTGAAGCAGTCACACCACCGGCTGGAGAAGTATTATTTGGGTTAATTCCAAGGAACATTGCAATTGTCATGGTCCTTGGTTCACACTGTCTTTCACCTTTTGTATGCTTTGTATGCTGATTTACTTTTATTTTTTGTGTTCTCACCATATAGTAGTCTTATGTGTCGTTGGTCTACTTGAGTTGTTATGTGTTCTTTTCAGTATAAAACCATCAATGTCCTTAAAAAAAGTCGGGGAGTGTGTCTCTGTTGAAGAAAGGGACTTTCTTTTGTACCAGATTTATGCTCATGTTGGATGTGTGTTGTAATGCTTTTGAACAAAGATGTCCTTAACTTTATTGTAATGTTGAAATAGATATTGGCATTATGAAAATGTATTGTTTGCTAAAATTTTTGTATTTTATATTTGAAAAGCTTATTTTATATTTAAAACACATGAAATTGCTGTATAGCATAAATTTATTATAGAGTTTTCAAGATTTCCGTTAGAGCAAAAGATATTTGATCTTCAGAGAGAAAAAAACCCCATTATAGTCTCAGCAGTTTTATTATAAATTGTTGTGAAAATAAAAAATTACTGTTGTGAAAATCAAAATATCCTTTTTGTCTCCTACCTCCTCAGATATAGCAAGTGTTAGCTGTCTTATGTATAGATTATCTGTGATTGCATATTTCTTGTACAGGGTTTAAGTTATAAACGCAGTTTACCTGAAAAAAGGGTAAGTACTAGGTTAACTAACAATTACGTAAAGCGTGTGTGTGTTTTTAAAAAAAAAAAATAGCTATGCTCAGCTTTACAGAGATCTAAATGCTTTTTATTTTTTATGAATGTTTTTCTGAACTTATACTTATGCATTTGTATTCTGCTCGTGTTAATATACCCAAGAACTATTGCTATATTGCAGGTTTCTTTTCACATGCACAAATAGTTATGGTCCAGTATTAAAGAGTTTTGCAAACAGTAATTCATTTCATGTGATCTTTTTTGTTATTCTGTTATAAAACTGACTTCACTCATGACCAAATTCTTCAATTAATTGTCCCACTGTACTGCACTTGTAAATCAATCACTTTTTATCAGATCCCCCCATAAGCTAATGAATCTCTGATCAATTGTCGAATGAAATCATTATTTGGCCTTTACCCTGCATTATGTTCTCACCTTGACACTAGCTCTCTGTTGTGCATTGGATTTTATGTGGTCTTTGTTTTGTGACTATTGCATCCTATGTTTTTCTTAAGTTTGTTTTCATCTCTCAAGCTCCTGCTTAAATAAAATTAATGAGTAAAAAGTAATAAGCAGATGAGAAGACTCAGTCAGACCATGAACGTTGATCTACGTTCATGGTCAGACTGCATGACGCTACGAACAAATGCATAGTGTAACTTTTCGTATCATAGCCGCAACCCACGCTGGATGAAGGCACCATTGCTTGGTGTTTGACCAGTTTGGAGCAGAAGGCCAGGGGTTCAAGGCCTACCTGGGCCTTTTACTGAAAAGAACTCAGCCATCCAGGGAAGATACAGAAAGCAACCAAGCAACACTTTAATTGTGTCTTCATTTTTTACTTTCCTGGTGTTTATCTATTTATTTACGTTTTTTTTTCTTATTTTCTTATTTATTTTGTTTTTGCTGCGCAATGAGCATTCTTCCGAATGGATTCCTGCGCATTACAAATGGACATCATCATCATCATCATCATCATCATCATCATCATCATCATCATCAAAGGGAGAGAACTGGTTTCTGCATTCCACACGACGAGCCTCTCAAGAGTTCACGGCACTAGGCTTTGGGAGTCTTTACAAATTGTTTTGTCTTCTGTACACGCAGAGCCGGCTATGCTACACCATTCCTCCGCGAGCTGCACCGGCTGCCAGTTCGGACCCGGCTGACATAAATACATAAAAATGTTCTGACAAATATCCTCTGAGGTCATTCTTGGTCTGGGGCCGGGACCTCCTGTCTGTGATGTTGACACCCTACCAGCTGTCAGTCCTGTTCTCACCCTCTTTCTTGTAGGAAACGAAAGGTCACTGGCTGCTACGATAACAACTTCGCTTTTTGCAAAAACATCTAAATCTTGGAAGGGGTCAAACGAGGTGTGCTTTGCTTCTGTCAAACATGGTAACCTGCAACTTGTTATGAGGAATCTGGTCATCAGTTTTCTACCTGGATTGACAAGCATGGTAACTCATCGGTGTGGGCTGGTTTTTACATGAACTTCTCAGATGGTATGAGAAGACTGGGTGATGGTGAAGGTAGAACGTGTTTATTAAGCTAAGAGCTGTGGAGAAACGCCTTTGAGCCGTGTTCCCATCATCAGTGAGAATGCGGGTGTTTTTTTTATAGGGATTTATTTTACAAATAACAGATTCCCCCCCCCCCCACAAAAAAGAAGAAGAAAAGAAAGAGTTCGCAGACACTCGAGCTGCGTGTTAGCAGCTAGAACAAATCCAAAAATATGTTTATGCTCATGCGAAATGAGGTTTTTAGGTTTGTTTTGTTTTTGCTTGAATGTTTTGCATGGTTGTTCATTACTGTCTTCCTTGTTGGAATACAGTAGTATCCAGCGTCGCTGTGTTTGACAAAAAAAAAAACAGAACAAAAAAACTTCATTTTCTCGACTGTGGGCGTGTACCTGGTTTAGCTCTGGAAGATTTAGGAAGAAAGGCGAGGAAAGCCATTCAGAAGAATCATTATTATTCCTTTCTTTTTCATTTCAGAGCAGTAACGCTCGTAACCACACGGATTCTTCTCGAACCTAGAATGCAAAACCCTAGTGAAAGGAAGGAAATAAGCCTCCGTCTGGCTCTCTGCTTAAAGGTCAACCCGACTGCTGAGCAAAAATCGCTGGAAACAGAGCACAAAGTATCACAAAGCATGTTCCGGTGGTCTTTTATAACAGAGGCATGAAAGATTTTATATTAATATTTTTCTCTTAAGCACACCTGGATTTGTCGAGAAAACAGGAAGTGACGAAACGAATGTATTTCTTAAAATAGCACCCTTTGCATTAGCATAAGTCGAAGAGAAAAGATGCAATCTTCGGTACTCATGAAGGAAATCCTAAAGATAATGGCAGCGAACGCCAGTGGATTAACTTTGCTCAAACGTGCCATGCAAAGTAATTGGTCCCCACACCGTACTCATGAATTTGCTCAAAACGTTTAAAAATCGATTGTTATCCAGTCACTTATACAGTACAAGCAAGTCTTGGACTTTCAGTAAACCGAAGAAATCTTATTCCTACAGCAGTGCTTACTATACAAAAGCACGAGATGTTAAAATGAACTACGACTACTGGTAGATCAAGCATCAGATATGCAACATCGACGGTTTCTACACCGATCTGGTCTACAAGTAACATCGTGTGACAGTCACAAACACATCATCATCAGTCGTATCTTTATCCAGCATAATGCTCAAAACAACTGACAGTGTGAGGGCACCATTGATGTGCGTGTTCGAAACAGCTAAAAAAGAAAAAGAAAAAAAAAGAATTGAGGGTGATAAACATATAAGGAGCTTAAACGGGAGCACGTGCGATCGAGTATCAGTAAGTAAATAGAAAATTTTGCATGCAGCTAAATGATGAAGAAATAAGTTTTTACATAAGCATATTTATATTATATTTTTAATTGTAAAAAATCCTTATCAGCAGTCAGTTGTAACTATTGTTGCCCATTAAATTTTGATCTGATTGACTTACCAGTCTGTTGAATGAATTCAGTTAAGCATTTAATTATTTTTTTAACTTCGTTCGAAGTTCCTAAAAAAAGTTCCAATCTGTAGGGCTGTATTCCAAATTCAGCTGTTTCATTTTTTGGGCGAACAAAATCGCTTCTTGAACACGACAACCTGAGTGATGTTTCTTCATTTCACTCAAAGACATCCACACTCGCTGTTACAAATACTTCGATCACGTGAGAGAACCTCCAGTACAGGAGAGTAATTTTTTCCCGCCTTCCTAGCTGCAGGTGAGAATGCCGATGTTTGAAGGCTTATATCTTTAAAATTAAGGATCATTATGTACTCATATTTTCGGAATTATTATTTAAAACGAGATTAACACGATCATAAAAAATAATGTTGCAATCGGGTTGATCTTTAAGCGTTTCTTTCTCGAGTAAATGATAAGAACTCATTGCAGTATAAATCTCCAAACTGGACGCCGGCTTCATGGATGTTCGCAGATTTAGTCAATCCTTTTAACTGCTAAGAAATTCATAGTCAGCATAGGAAGATAAATTGTCATAAATCGGTGGGAGTTTTAATCTTTTATGGGAACGGCTGGGTATTTCTGCCATGCTGCCCACGTATCACCCTCCCTCTCTTTTGTTTTGAGATCACAACTTTTCATCATACTGTTCTCCACTGGGCAAGTTCAGCCGGAAATTAAAAAAAAAAGACAATACTACAAATTAACTTCCTTTCCGATCCGCTGTGTGCTGCATATACAGTACTGCTCAATAGAACAAAAGAGTCGTCAAAAGCCTGCAGGGTCCAGATATTAAAGTTTCAAGATGGACGATTATCTGTTCTTACAGCGGCGCTGGTAAAATGAGACACTCAAAGTAAGGATACATAAAGTGCAAATACATTGGTCAAGTATGTAAGAAACTAATCATCCGCCGCTAGGCCGATGATCGAAAATATAGATCAGTCAGTACGTTACAGAAGCAATTACCCGGCTGGTGTCAAGGAGATATGCATGATAAGGTAGCCCCTATTTTGTAGAAGACAAATGGGCTAGCATTGACAAATTGGGAGCGTCTTTTTAAAAACGGGGCTGCTTTGACTGGCCTTGTTGTGATATTGTCGCACCGATGCGAGATGTAAGAGATCTTAACAATAAACACACATCTATTACCACCCTCCCCGTTCTTCGTGATGATGGTGGTGGTGGATGAGGTGATGATGATGATGATGATGATGATTTTTATAGCATCTTTCCTCAACATCAAGGCAGGCTCAAAGCGCCAGAGGCCAGTTGCACAACACATTTCTAATTTTAAACACTTTTAGGCATTACATCTTTTTAGATAATCAGTTTAAAGTGCACACCACAATTTTAGAATTTTTAAAACTAAAACTGCTTTAAGTAGCATAAAGTTTTTTAAGTCTGATTTTCCGTCGTGTCAGTACAATTTTTTGTATGTTCTTGTGTAATGCATCTAAATGGCAGAGTAGAGATTTTGCTTCTTTAGAACAGTTTTACGGTTTAGAAACATGTTGTGCAACTGGCCCCTAATAAATGCAGTTTAACCCTCTTGGTTCAAGATAAAAATGAACATTACAATGACTGACTTATAACTGAAGACTGCGAAGACGACAGTGGGTGAAGTTTGTTTTTTTATTATTGCTGCTCTGAGATAAACATTAGACCAAGAAACCTAGACATTTTTGGAAAAGAGAAAAGTTGAACTTTGCAATAAAAAGTAATGAAAATCGCCTTGCCCGTGCTACCCGGCAAAGCCAAGATCGTGGCCTTTCAAACCAAGAGAGTTAATGTTGTATGAATGTATTACGTAATAAGTTACAAATTAATTATTTTCTGTAAGCTACAAATCGCTGTTTAGTGAATGTTGTTATAAATATTAAAAAAAAAAATCCTAGGATTGATTGGGGAGGTAAGTGATTAACCCACATTAAAAGCAAGTTATCACAAATACACTTTGGTGTGTATCCCATTGCATTAAGGCCGTTCTTAACCTCAAAAAGTGCCGAAAGGTCAAATGTTTGAAGTGCGTTAAGTCTCACTGTATTGGCAAACAAGACTGAAATTAATTTAGCATGTTGACCAGCATTCCAACGTCCCTTGTCTTTGTCTAAAATCCATAAAGTTCCTGTAACCTTCAAACACAAAACTGCCAAACGTGGTCTAACGTTTGAAGACATTTACCTGTTTAAGACAGGCCTTTAGGGATAAAGTTTAGGTGCATGTTGATCCCCCTACAGACCCAGGGACTTTTCATTTTGTTTCCCAATAAAGTCGCAGCTGCGAAACACACATTTTGAGCAAATACGAGTTTAAGAACTGTACAGTAAGCAGTTATCTGACGGATTTTTCTTCCCCTTGGGATGTTTCAACAAAGAGGGAAATCAGTGTCGCTGCATTTAATACTTGCAAAGCTTTTTGTTAATCACTAACTTTTCAAGTAAATTACAATTAAAGTTTGATGTTACTAGACACCACGACATTTTATACCTCATCCTTGAACTTTTAGGCGTTCGATAAAACAGGAAATATATCATAAATTTGAAGCAATATTTCTGTTTTAAAAATACAAAAATACTGAACCTTTTTTTCATATAATTTTGACGCTACCACTATAAGAGACAGCGGTCGTCGGTTTCTGATAGTGGGGTCCGTATCGCACAAAGACACTTGGAACAAAGCCAGAACCAGCCATTGCTATATAACGGGAACTGAGGGATTTTGTACAACCTCTTGGGGGTGGGGTCCAACTTCTATGGTCAACACTGCGTACTACAAGGGAGTGATCAGGAACATTTAGCAAAGGCGCAGCATCAGAAAGGAGAGCCTCCTCTAGCGGCCACCTCCAGAAGGGAACGTCACAAACGATATGAGGCCAGAAGATGGTCAGCTTCTCAGTTCTTTGGAGGCTGGACAGTTCATGTAAGATGTAAGAATATGAGTTCAAGAGAGAGTAAGCACAACTAACCTTCAAGTAGTTCACACCCACCCCCCTCAACCATCACGACTTATCAGCCCCTTCAGGCCAAGGATCTGAGCGTGAGGTAACAGAGTGTGCAATCTTGAGAAGTACTGCTGCACTTGATTGCTGATGGGTGTTGGAAAATGCCAACCTGCATGCTTGTCAGCGATTGCAAAGGTACATCTAAGACAAAGAGAACCATGTTTTTCGATAACTGTATGTAGCATATACAATGTTCCGTTTGTTACTTCAGCTCGTAACTTAGGTCACATAATGTCTGCTGACATGTTTCTTGATAAGTATGTTTCTCACATCCGTCGTTCTGCATACTATAAACTCCGGAAGATCGCCATATTCCGTCCATTTCAAACACAAAAATTCTCATCTGCTCATTTGTTCTGTCTAAGCTAGACTACTGCAACTCTCTTCCTGCTGGCGGTTCAAGTCTCTCATTGATAAGCTTCAGAAAGTCCAGAACTCAGCTGCTCGTCTCATTTTCCAGACTCGTACATCTGAACATGTTACACCACTTCTTCACTCTCTTCATTGGATCCCAATTAAAGCTAGAATAGACTACAAACTCTCAACTCTATGCTATAAATTTTTTGAAGGCCCCTCTCCCCGCTACTTTACTGAAATCTTGTCTGTCCAGACCCCTGCCCGAACCTTCGCTCCTCATTACACTCCCGCATTCTTTCCCTCTCTCTCACAAAGACAGTCACATACGGACAACAGACATTTTCCCTCTGTGCTGCTAAGCAGTGGAAGTCTCTTCCACATCACATTCGCCACCCTGACTCGAAGGCTACCCTCAAACGCTCTCTGAAAACAAATCTTTTCACAATCCCTGAATTTCTATTCTTTACTCCCTTGTAATATTGTCTGTCATGCTAACCATCATATAATGACTCCATCTCACATTGTTTACAGTACCTATATCCCTTTATACCTTCATTCACTGCTTTACGTTCTACTTTTGTACCTCATCTTTATGTTGTTCAGTGTGTCTATACGTTCACTGCTCTTATCTTTAATTTATCATTATTGGTCTGCGCAGAGTGTGATCTATCTTGGTCGTGATGCTGCGAGTTATAAATTCACATTATTATTATATAGCTTGTAACATATAAACTCAGTCATTATCACCAACCCCTCAGGAGTTTCGGAAGAAAGTAGTACAATAAAATACGAAAGAATTCTCCCTGGCTGTGAGCTTATCAGATTTACAGTGTTTGTAAAGTGGGAGTTATTTTCGGAGGGAAAGAACGGAGATTTCCCGTAAAGCGCACATCATCATCATCATCATCATCGTCGTCGTCGTCGTCGTCGTTACTGTCGTGGTCTACCTAATAATAGTCATATCGTTGGGCAGGAAGGTCCAAGTCAGTGAGTAGACGACAAATGTATTAGGTGCGTCGTCGTCGTCATTATCATCATCGTCGTCTTACTTTTCATCATCATCGCCATCACCATAATCTAGAGAAGTAAGCAGCCAATCAGTCATCCACCACACGTCTCGCACCTTTTTCCCTTCTCTGCTCATTTATCTCGCGCAACTATTTTTTTCCCAACGGTGACAATTCTTTTCGATCCATCCTTATCGTCTTTAGCTCTTCTTTGATTCCTTTTTTCTTTGTATTCTTCCAGGCATTCTACACTCTTCTATCATTCCCTTTGCATTCACTTTATTTTCCCTCACATCTTTCCTTCGTCCACATCCATTAATCATTTCTTATCTATCCTTTGTTCCTCCCATGGTCAATTACATTTCACGATATCATTTCACATGTTCGCTCTCAATGCTTCTCTTGACTCCTACTTTTAAATGGATAACGTGTAAATATCGGGCATTATTTTCCTCTCAGTTTGACAAATGGATTTTAAAAAGTTATAAACGATTAAAAACCGGGCTTTATAGACTAACATTTGCGTGTAATTATTTCCCCCTTTCTTAAAAAACCAACTATAAGTTAAGCACGCTGTATATCATGACTGATGACGGCAGCCATCGCGTGATGCTCTCGATCAAAGAACATATCGCAATCGTTATCTGAGCTCTCGGCACACTGACGTTGATCAATAAGCATAGCTGTTTACTTACAAAACTCATCGGACTTCACCGTGGCTGCAGGCTACAGCGAAGATGTAGTTTTGGGGCAACTGCCTCTGACTGTAGGGACGGCTACTTAACCATTCTCACACCACAAACGCGCATTAACGCTTCCTTTAATCTGCTTCAGACGGTGCAACCTCTGCCCGGAGAGGAGCCTTTGAGTGCACACAGAGAAAAAAGAAAAGGCAAAAATAGTAACAGTGAATTGTTATTAACTCGCGTTTATGGGAATTCGGTATTAAGCCCTTGTACGACTATGTCAGATGAACAAATCATGTCTTTGGCTGTGGTGACGAATAAAATGAATCATATTCGATAGTTTTTTTTTAACCTTTTAACATTAAAAAAGCCAAAACGAACAGCGGTAGTAAACAGACGTGATGACAATATGCAGTAGGAAGAAGACGATAGTACACTGCACAAAACTGTCATGATGCTTAGGTGCTCAATATGTTATTATTTTGTATGTGGGACGGGGTGGGGTAGGGAGGTCTTCATGCCTGCGTGCTTGTACGCCAGTCAAGTGATTAGATGAGGGAAGGTAAAAAGCATGAGTAGGTTATTTTTCTTCGATACATGCAGGTTGTCGTATCCTGGTTGTTAATTTAATGGCCCCTTTCCTCGAGACACAGCAGGGTCATGTAAGTGTGCCTCCAGACGCCATGCTGAGAAGGACTGTCCTCAGGTGTTGTCATCTACGCAAACCTCGGTCTACCTGCTGAGCGCCTCTTTACCGTCACCAAGAGATGCGCGGGCAAGTATTGTCAGTACAGAAGTCATCTTTGTCTTTTTAGTAGCAAGAATGCTCGTGCGATCTTGGTTTTTGACACTGAATGAGATGCTATGGACATTGTAACAAATTTATTCATCTTTCATTCATCAAGTATTTAAAAATTAACGTTATCAGGAAGACTGTTGAGGAACAAGGAATAAGTAAAATAACATAAAATAAATATACCCCTTGAGGTACCACGAAAAGAGAACAGTTTTAAACAGTCATCTAAGCAGTCATAGCTTACAACATCTAGACAACATTCCACATCATGAACATTTTACGTTGAAAATTCAGGAACATCGTTCTGTACTGACCATTCTGTTATTAGCATACTATGTTGAATAATAATTTGAAATACAATTTTATGCCGAACATTTTCGAAAGAAAATTCGTCACTGAGCATTACAAACATCTTACGATGAGCATCATGTTAAGCGCACGCGCGCACACACATACACATATATATATATATATATAAGCATTAAGCATATATTGTTTACATAATTACAGCTATAAAAATACTTCGAAAACTCTGCGACTTTACAAAGGATTTCAATTGATATCATTCATTTTTTTTACAGAAGCTGGGAAAAATTGTGTCTGAGATGAAAATTCCGTAAAATAGAATTGAAAAAAATGAAAGCGAAATTACGCCGACGAAATTCCACATGTGAGAACGCAGACATATAATAGCAACACCCGTGAGAACGCAGACAAACAATAATGACACCTGTAAGAAATCAACATCTTTTAAAAAGAGATAGCTCAGCATTCCTTATACATATTCAGGATTTATTTCTTTTCCCGTCGAGAGCCTTTATCAAAGACAATATTGACTGTATCCACAGCTAGACCAATTTCTCATCCATCCCTTCCTCCTGGTTCAGTGCAAGATGTTGAGTAAACTCTGCAGCCACTACCGCTGTCTTGTTTGGCAAAAGTAAAAATAAACAAACTAAAAAACAAACCCGAAACAAACCACCTTTTACTTAATGACGCCATTGTTAATTGTGTTTTGATTCCCAGACCTTCCTTTGTTGAACATTGCTTCTCAGAAGAGTGCTTAACATTAAAAGTCTGGAGTTTACCATCAAAACTCAACAGTTCCAGCACTGGGTCAAAGAATAACAAGTGGAACTTAGGCATCAAATGACTGACTTCAGAGGTCATTTTCTTTGTGTTCTCCTGCCCATCTCCCCCTTGAAAAAAATTTATCACAATTTTTTATTTACGACGGATAAAAAGATCGACTTGTTCGATACGACTACATTTGTCAAACTGTGTGCACCATTGTCAAAGCTAATGGTCTGAGGCACCACATTAGCAGATGCCACCACAAACCAGTTTTGTGTCACTTGTAGTTATCTCAGTCAACGAAGAGTATGCAGCACTAGTTGAATGGCTAAGGCTACCGGTCAGCTGAAGGGATTAAGTGTTACCAGCCTTGTAGCACAGTGCTTCGCGTTAACCATCCAGCTAGCGGGCTGTGGCAGGTCACAATTTGTAGTTCGCAAATCTAGAATGTTTGAAAGCTGCATGACAAGAGTGTTAATTTCTGTTCTCGAACCATATGCACAATCGGTGGCAAAGATATTAGACGCTATTTTATATTTTAAACAATTTCCAGGAAGTGTGCCCACCTCTCTCATACAGCGTCTGAAGTCTTACTGCTTGCAGAAAAATAAATAGTATTGTCTTTTGTAAATCTCGTAGTCATATGCGTGAGTGATTTTCATGATATTTTTGAAAGTAACGTGTTATCCACCCCTCCCCCTATGATCAGTTTACAGGGGAAACAGATGTGCGAGCGGTGAGAAAACTGATGTCTGAGCAAGAACCGCGCAGGTTCGACACCCGTGTGGAGCAGTGAACTTCCCCACACTCATGAGGCTAATAGCAAACAATACACATGGAAGGATGAAAGATGGAACAGTCTGCGATACCGACGTGCATAGGTGAATAACTGACTCTCCCCGCTTCTCACTCTCTCAATCTTACATTGCTTGATGTCCAAAAATAGGTCAAGTGATGAGGGCGAGGCAGAAGCCTCTAGATAGCCAAGTTCCTTTTTCGTTCACTAAAAGCATTTTTAGAAGTCATAAGTGGGTTAAGACGGAAGTAGGAGCATTTGTGGTCCTCCCACGCGCAGTTGGAAATTTCTCTCACGTTGATCAAATTCTAGAGGCAAAGACACGCTTATTTTTCAAACAAAAACGTTATACGGAACAACTTAAAATTGTATAAATTTATGAAATATGTGAATATGCCAATACGAATAGATAAACGAAAAAGGATGAACCTTTCAACTTTGTGCAGACGTGACGTCACGAGACGGAGTCTGCTGTTGAGCTTGCACGAGAGAGAAAAGAGAGACCCCTGCAGAGATGGCGGAAGACACACTGTCGAGTGCATCCAGAGAGTCTCAGAAATTGTTTGGCTAGCATTTTGCAAATTTGTTGAGGAAACATTACCAATATCTCTGCCAGGCAAATCTGAAGGCCACAAGCTGACTCACAGTAGGGACCGGAGCCTTCTGTGTCGCAAGAAAGCATTAAAACGCTAAATAAACAGGCTACTTCTATGCTAATAATACAGAACTCTTGAAGAAGAATAAAGAGTAGGCACAAGTGCAAATCTTTGATATTGTAAATAAAACAGACTTGTGCTCCTCTATTTTAGTGAATTATTAAGACAGAAAAAATAAGTATAAGACTGTGCCTATCCGTCAAAATGCTTATCGTGGCTTCACAAAAACTCTCTTACTTGTCTAAACGGTCTGTAATTTAAGGTTTTACCTGAGCATCGGGTGCATTACGTAGCAAGCAGAAGTGCTTGGGCAAAGACTGACATTGAAGTCATGCCATACAGTGGGCGCTGGCATTAAACCGAGATTTGTGAAGATGGGCTTATCATGCTCATATCTTTCGCCTGTCATGTGGAGGCGTCTGCTTAGTCTCTAAGCTTTAAAACGTTTTTATTAAAACGAAGCTGCAAACAGGTTTACTTTGTGGAGCTGTCATGTTCCATTAGGAAACGTGGCCATGCAAACCTTCCCTGGTAGATCCACTGGTGTGTATGAATTAACAAACTTTGCGGTGCTGGAGGAACACGGTCTTTGACGAAAGGGGTGTATCAATGAGCAAAGGAGGAGCTTCATAGCGTCCTTTAAAGGTGAGTCTTGGCTCAAGCTGTGTGAAATTATATAGAAAATTATTATAGGGGAAGAAGACGATTGTTATAACGAGGTGAAAGAAGAAGAAGAAGAAGAAAGACACCCGGTCCGACCCTGCATCACTGTTCTATATACTTAAAACTTTTTCCGCCAAGACGTTGCCTCTAGAAGAAAAAAAAGAATGAGCAAAGAAGGAGGGGGAAGAGTCATGGTAGAAGAAAAGAAGATGAAGAAAGAGGAGAGGAATAAAGAGAAAGAGAAGAAAAAAGAGGAATAGAAGGAGGAAGGGGACATGAAGAGAAACGAGGAGAAGAGGACGTAATAGGAGTACAGGATGAGAAAAAAGAGGAAAGAAATGTAGAAGAAGTAGACAAAGAAGGGAAGGAGGAGGAGAGGAAGGGTGAGAAAAGGCAAGAAGAGGAGCAAAAGAAAGGAGGAGTGAAAAGCGATGAGAAGGATTAGATGAAGTAGGAGGAGTAGAAGAAGAAGAAGAAGAAGGAAAAGAAGTAGTAGTAGTAGAAGAAGTTTGTGAGCCGAACATTTAATAACCGTCAAAAGCCACATCCGTCAGAAGAGTACCCGGCATCCGATCTAAACGGAACACGGTGCCAACAGCTCCCAGATGCCTCCAATGTGACTGTAACTAGTGCTGACAGGTCTTCGGCTCGTGGCGGAACCCACATGATGTCTTTCCCCCATCAAGAAAAACCAGAGCTTCCGGAGCACGTGTTTTATTACTTACTATATCCGGCGTATCTAGCTGTAAGGCGAGTATACTTAAACATCCACCGAAACTGAAAAAAGCTTCATTTCCGGTCGAGTTTGCTTTTTTTTCATTTTTTTTTTTTACGTCTACGTCTGTGTCTTTATTGCTGTTGTTGCTTTTCCATTATTTTTCTGTTCACGCGCAGCTCTGTTTTATCGCTGACTGTTATCTTTCTCTTCTTAGGTGGAGATTGTCTTTCGTTGTTGCCAGTTGTGGTTAATTGCACGTGCAGTTTCTTGTCATTACCTCGTCCAGTCCATCCTCTGGGACTGTAAGACACAGAAAGTGGAGTCAGCGCTAAATGGGTCTTGCCAAAGGAACATAATGCATTAGATGAGCCTCGCTCTTTATTTGTCTGGGACACAAACGAAGCTGAGGTCTGAAAGCGTACAGCATAAGAGGTTTATTTTTTACATTTTAGTAGGGACAGTTACAACAAATTTGAAGCAAAACTGCTTGACTGATTGAAGTTAGAGAAATTACAAGATAATTAAAATATGTAAATATAGGTATGTATGAATAATAAGTACGCATTTTATATTTCTGTGTGAACGACAAGGAAAGAGAGAGAGAGTGTGTGTGTGTGTGTGTGTGTGTGTGTGTGTGTGTGTGTGTGTGTGTGTGTGATGGTTTCTCTGTACTTTGTTTGAGTCGATGTGTTTCCATTTGACATACATCTTTGCTTTGAAGAACGGTACTAGTTTTAAATCCTCGCGTACCGTCTGACCCAGTCCATTTATTTCTACAATTCTCCAAGTCTCTTTCCAAGGAAATCATCCCTACCGTATAGAAACTTGATTCTCTTTCTGCAACAGTGATCGCTTTAGCTGATTATCCATAAACTCCTCAGATCCAGGGCAGTACAGACGTTGCAGTAATTACGAAACTACGGTCGGTGTCGCTGATAGAAATATGAGGAGCGTCTTGCCAGTCTGATGAAGAGCTCTGGAAATAGAAGTCGAGCGTCGTCTGGAAATCAGAACAGAAACAGCAATAAAAAGGATGCTTTGCGCGTCTAAGAGAATAATATGAATGTGAAGAAGTAAAAGAAAACAGAGGAACCGGTGGGACAAACTGGATAAAAAGAACGAAAAGTACTTGTATAAAATATTTTCCGACTGATGTCTTTAGTATAAGGATCAAGCAAAAGGCAGAATGAGGTTCGACCCACAACCCCGCTTTGATAGAGAGCTAGCTTTGGTCTTATCCGTCTTGGCTGCTATCTTTCTTAATTACTGCATCCCTCACTCCCCGGTTCCGTTTGATTCCCCGATTCCATGCAACAGTCTTTGGTTTCTTCTGTCGGAGGTCACACTCTACTATTGTTTTGTCCCTCGTTTCAGATGACAATAGTATCAAAGCTGTAATCCTATCTCCTGAACGGATCTAGCCTTGTGAAGACCCTCTATGGACTCGGTATGGAATTACCATTTACGGCTCATCTGCGACAGAATAATAACAGTAATTCATTTTAGGTGCCAAAAGGGTTGTGGTACTTGCATCAATGTTTTGTTTCGGCTAGAATAATACAATTTGTGCCTCTTGAGAAGTTAAAATGTAACTACTACTAGAGTATTTCCATTTAATAAATGAAATACGCAATTTGTAGTAAAGTATAAACAGCTTTTAGAGTGGGTTTCTGTTTGGGGATAATGATGTTGACGATGTATATAAGATATATATGTATATAATATGAATATATAAAAAAAACTAGAATAAAATTACAGTTGGCATTGATTTCTTACAAAACACACTCTCTCACTCACCCTTCCCCTTTGGGTAAGAGTCTTTCCTTGATCACAACAAGAAAAGGAAGAAAATAAAAACATCCCGAATGTTGTTACAGAGATTCAACAAAAATACTTATGTAAGTTTCCCACTGTTTACTATTCCATATCACTAAGATGTGCATACCATATCATTCAACCTTCATTTCTATGTATAATTCTTGTAGTAATACATACAAACCTGGAGTACTTTACTAAAAACTAGGTCTATTATATATGTAGACGTTTGCCATTTTTATTATACATTTCATTACTTTGTCATTAAAAGTATTCATTGTAGTAGTGGTAAATTTGTGAAGAATTACATTTTAACATTTATTATTAATTGTGTTTTCTAATGCTCTCCAAACATTAATACATTTTAAAACAGATTTTTAAGTTTTTTGTTGATTACAAAAAGTACACAGATTATTTGATATAATATTTGTCACCAATACCTTATGCATAAGTCCAACTTGTTACCGTTTATATTTAATTTCTTAGACTTTACTTATATTAAGAGACTGATGTTAAAATTTTAATTTAATGCAGTTTTTTAATTCCATTTTTGATAACTTTGTTCATATTCGTTAGCATTTAATATATTTCTTTGGGAGAACATAAGCGTAAAGGAATATTGCAATTTAATCTTTGTATTGATGTCATAACTACATTCTTTTGTGATCAGGGGCCACTTGCACAACAAATTTCTAATTTTAAACACTGTTAGGCCTTAACTCTATTTAGATAATTAGTTTAAAGTGCACACCACAATTTTAGAATTTTTAAAACTAAAACTGCTTTAGGTAAGATAAAGTTCTTTAAGTCTGACTTTCCGTCCTGTCAGTACAATTTTTTGTATGTTTTTCTGCAATACATCATAATGGCTAAGAAGAGATTTTGTTTCTTTAGAACAGTTTTAGGGCTTAAAAACGTGTTGTGCAACTGGCCCCTGAACGTTTTCACTGGTTCTGAATAACTCTTTTTATTTAGCTGTTAGAGTTGTTTAAAATAATCGTATTATAGTCTCTAATACTAAGTACATTTCTGCCAGACCATATTTATAAATAATAGTCTTTTCGCCACTTCTAATATTTGAATTATATTTAGGTGTTCTGCCAAGAGCTTTTCTGCTGTATCTTTTGTGACTTTCTTTTCAAAAATTCTATGTGCATGGAAGACTTCCTTCCAAAACGAATTGACTCATATATGCATGCATAATGTACACCATACCATGGAATAAGGTCTTCGGGATTCCCGACTAAAAGAGGTTGTAGGATTAAATATGAAACTGCGTTGAAAAACAACTTTCAAATGTAATTGAAATGTAAGTGAAATGTTCGATCTGCTTCGGATATCTTGTTAAAGATCGACAGCCTGCCAGGATGAGACTTTAATAATGTCTTCTCCATTTCGTTCTTATCCGCTACACCTCCATTTTCATGCTTCCACAGTCTCCAGCGTCTGATGCAGATGGTAGACGCCGGATCGTGAATTATGCCCTGGTTTCGCTGACCATGAATTCTTGGATGATATCCCTCCCTCTCACTAGCTCAGTGCACTGACCAGTCTCGAAAAAGCGTATTCTGGGGTCACGTCCACTGGCCTGTGCCAGGCCAACCACGTGACCACTCGTTTAGTGGCCACTGAATCCATTTTGGCTGCTGGCTGAATGATGGCACCGTACAGTTCCCCGTTTGAGTCCCAAACTCTAGATGCAGCAAAACGCTACGCATTGCCTTTATGCCAGACGGTGTCTGGTTCCTACTTCGACACAGAAGCCCACAGAAACAGAAGCCACAGAAAGGATAGACTATGGCTCTTAGTGGTCATTTCTGAATTGCAGCATGGGTCAAGATACAAATCAGGGTTGTATATGTCGAGTGGGCATTGAAGGCAGTCCTGAGTCAGGCACGCAAGTTACAGTGAGTTCACTTGCACCGAAACAAAGATTGGAGCGGAGTGTCAGAGGACAGGACCATCAAACTGTTGCGACTAGTTTCAGCTGTTGTTGGATGTAACCATATTGAAGTCTTTTTCGCGATAGCCTCAGGTGTCAGCACGTGTCATGACTTTGTCTTCGAAGATGAATCGGACTAGATGCTTAACCAAGCTAATGAGGTTTATTTCCTCTTTCCGGGAACTTGATAAACACCTTTCTTTCCTTATCTATGGGGGAATATATATAGCAAAGTAACACAAAACGAATAAATACTAATGGCTTACACATAGTATAATCTAATATCTTGCAATATAATCTAGACATGTGACTAAATTTCGCAAATTTGTAGCTGTTACAATACCCGATAGCTACGAAAACAACCGGTACCAGATTAAGAAACATGATCTGAAGAATCTTGTGAAGATGCTATAACTGGCAACAAATCTTTCAAAATGTGAGCAGTAGGCGAAGAACTGTCTGCCAACACTTAGAAGATTTACATCTTTCCGTCTTCGTAGGTGCTCGTTCACTCATACAGCGGCGGACGACGTGTTTGAACTCTCACGATGTCTTCCTCCCAGTCATCAAAGAAACTGCCACCACGGATACATATCCAGCATGTTCATTGTTTTGAAATCCAGTCGTATCAGTCATGATGGTTATTTAAGTTTCTCAGATAAAGAGCATAGAATATCTAATAAAGAATACATAAAACCAAGCCTGGAACATTATGCGGGTGACCGTTTTGGGACCTTAAGCCTAGTGTTTGTCAGTTTTCCTTATCAGAGACATGGAGGAAGGAGCTGGAAGGGGATCTGAATGCATCCCTTGATGGCTCCAATGGTTAGTTTGCCGATGACCAGAAGACGTAGCTGTAACATTACAAACAATTAAAGCGACGATACTTATCTATCTGCTGTAACATTACTAGAAAATAATAATAATAAATCGCGATAAACATTTTATACAAGAATGCAAGCACGATCACATTTCGCACGTGCGCGCGCGCACACACACATGATGGCTGCAAGAAGATATGCTGTCTTTGTGGATCAACGCACAGTAGTCACCATAGCAACCACTGTCACGCAAGATCACCACTGTCAAGTAATGGAGAGATATTTCACGAATAAAATCTGTCACCAGAAACAGAGAAACACCCACGGTATCCAGAACACCCGCAATCGCCATTAGAGGAGGTAAGCACGTGCAACGAAGTCGATATTAATGAATGTCACAATAAGAGGTGACAACAACTCAAACAAGAATCAAACCACAGGCTGAAGATCCAAAAGAATAACATTCAGTATTCACAAATGTCGATTGAAGAAGCAGAAATAGGGAAAACACAACAAGATAAAACAGATGTAGGAACAGATTTACAGCAAGATTTGTAAGCCTGTTCAGAGATCACGCCCATAAAAAAGGCAAATTCAAACAACCAGTTGCAAAATGCAGTGCACTCTGTGTTATGCATCGTCTATATATAATATTATTTATTTATACAGCACCTTTCTCAAAGTGTTTCACATATACACACGAACATACACAAAGGCAGAAAAACACACACTATAGATAAAATAGGCGTTGCAAAATAATCTACACAAACTAGTATGCATGAAAACACACACCCCACGCGCATGCGCGATTATCTGGAGAAAACTACCAAAGATCAGGGTATAGCTATAATAACATTTAAATGCACATGCTAAACTAGAAAGCTCACTGCCACTACGTTAGTCTTTATCTGTACCCTGTTGTGAAATCGCCAAATACTTTATGCTAAGCAACGGCCCTCTAATGCAGGCGTCAGCAGCAGGAGGAACAGACAACTGTAGATCGATATCGAAGAGAAATTGAATTTGGAGCGGAGAATCTGCGGGCGTCTAGCGATGCCCATATATGCCACGACTCGCGACCGGCCCTGTTTTGATGCATGACCCGGTCTCAGGCCCTGGACGATCACTCGTGGCCCAGGGCCGGGGCATGTAGGGCTGTTTGCTTTGCGGCATTCAGAGCTACCCTGGGAGGGTCGTACACCAGGAGTGGGAGACATTGTAAACAAAGCGCCTACGAGTCGACAGCAAAGCCCAATTGCTCCTCACAATAAATAAATACACGGTCGGACGGCAGGTTGGGTCATCGTTGTGAAAATCCAAAGATTGCCTGAGACATATCTTCTTGTGATCGGCTTTCAGTGTCCAGGATGGTGGCGCCCTCTAGAGGTGTGATTAAGCGCGCATTTCTGAATTAGCTTGAAATGCTTAGATAATAACAATAACAAAAAGACAAAACAGTAAAAAATAAATATTTATCACTAGGTGCGTATGTCAGCGTGCATATGCATATGCATGCTTTTACTTTGCATACACAAGCGCTTGCGTGTACAAACGCATGACACACCCGTATGAAAAATAACACGATTTACGCAGAAGAACGCATGGAAGAAATGTGCTCCCTCTCTCTCTCACTCACTCACACACACACACACACACACACACACACACACACACACACACACACACACATGCGAGCACAAATCCTTCAACGAGACTGTAGCATCTACCAAAAAGTTTTGTAGAACAAAATTAACATCGATGAACCAGCAAGAAAGACTTGTGACGGGTAGAGCGAAGCGGCGCCAAGCAACGAGACGGAAAGAAAATTCCAGAAGCTTCCAAGTATACCCAAGGGCCATAATTAATCACACGCATCCATCGACTGTGTTAAGTCTTGGGGAAAAATGTCGAAGTCGTCTGGAACTGGGAAGCGTAAGAAGAGAAGCTTCTTTAAGTGTTTGGCCTATTTCTTTCAATTTTAGTTTTTGGTGTTGCTGTTTTTACAGCTGAATTCAGAATTTTGTTTCCAAACATTAAGAGCTAGGTTTGAATAACACAGATCATGAATAGATTCAGGATGTATATTTCTGAACTGAAAAAAACGAAGGAAGGAAGGAAGAAAAAGTAAGATACAAAGATAGAAACACAACACACCGACAGAAGAGGAAACATTTAAACTGTTTTTAAGTAACATACAGCACAGTGTTTGTTGGCATCATGCCAGCCCGCCTTCAGAAACTTGACGGTCACCAATGTTAAACGTGTGCTCAATGATAAATATACTTCGAAGACTATGGGACCAGTTCCCTATGGCTTAGAAGTTTCTTATGGTTTGGCAATTTATTATTACAACCATGACTTTTATCCAGTGTCTTGGGTTGTTACAAATCAAAGTGATCCTGATGCTTTTCCTGAATCCAGTTTCTGCAACATCTGTCTGTCTGTCTGTCTGACTGCACACAAGAAATGGACGTTATTATAATTAAAATAGGTCTTGAGATGTAGAGGATGAGAAAACATTGTGTCGTCGAACTAAGGAGGGCTTACGTGTTCACCAGCTGCTTCTGTCGACTACGCTGCCCATAGAGTCTGAACTCCAACAGCCTGGGGTGAGACTTAATAGTAGATCACACACTCTCTCTCTTTCTCTTTTTTTTAATCAGGCTGCTATTTATTTCCCTAACGCTGAAAGGGTTATTAATCGAATGTTATTTTCAAAACCGCGTGAGACTAATTGGCAGCGTAGCCATGATATACTATCCACAATACACTTGATCACCCAGCTAGATGATGTCAGGCAGCCAGAAGAAATGATAGACAGCCTCCTGGGCTGACAGATCGACAGATAGGTGGGCAGAAGAGAGAGAGAGAGAGAGAGGAATGTAGAAACAGAGGAATGGGGGTAAGAGGAGCGTGAGAGAGAAGAAGAATCAGGAGGGTAAAGCTGTCAAGGCATCACCGGTAAAATATTTTAAACGAGGTAGATGCAAATAAGTATGAAAAACAATAAATTCAAGTTAATCACAGCCATAGGTCACTTTTTCCAATGAGCACTTGGAATTCCAGCAAATGGCATGTTCTTTGCTGTTTTATGACAGTGCTAGACATAGCAGAATACGCACTTCTCTTTAAATGCAATATTATTCATTGTTCAAAGCTCTTTCGCTTGGATCAGCGCCAGAAAAATTTTCCTAAGAGTACCAAATGGCATTATACTCCGAGCTGAGGTCAATTGACATTGTTACTACGAGTTAGATCAGCCACTCTGGTGATTTATTCTTTTCCTCAGTGTTTTGTTACCTGTCTTCAATTGCTCTTTATTTATTGAGCTTTACCGTTCACATTAATATCTTCTCCAGCTAGGCGGCGGTAAGTGTAGTTAATCACCGCTCACCTGCGCTGTCTTGCTTGTCTGCAAGGCTCTTTACATGCCTTCATAAAACTCTACTCAGGGGGGCGATCGCAAGATTTACGATGCCAATTCCCGATTTGGGAAAGAAACGCAAACGAACTCTAGCACAGATCACCTCTAGTAATCTCCTCCTGAGCAAAACATCTTTATATTTTGTCCTAAAAAGCTACCGCCTGGTAAGTGCTCAAAACATCTGCATCTACAATTAGAAGGGAAACATTTACATCAAGTTTATCATCAGACATAGCAGATCGTGTGTTTACTGAGCACAAACGTCCTTTTTAAAGTCAAACTGAACTTTTGCTCAGGTTAAAAAAAAAAACGATTTTAATTTTAAAGAAATTAATTTTTGAGCGGAAGCTATTCACATCGTTCTGACTTGCCTTTTACAAGCTTGATAAATGCTTAAGTAACTTGGGAGGTATAGAAGACGGTGTCTAGACGGCGGTATGAGCTCATAATCTTCTCAACCCCCAGTGCTCAGCTTTAGTCAGTACCACGAACAGAGTAGACAGCACCACATGTACGTAGTTTAGGAAAGGATGTACCGTAGCTCAGCCGAAAAAGAGCAAGTGAGGGGAGGCACCTGACATGATCCCCGAAAGCAACGAACGTGTGCTTTGTCTAACGGCACTCCCCGAGGGCCGTCGTCCTGGCTTTTCAGCAGCACTTACGGGTACTAATGGATTGTTTACTGGTGTATGGCGCGCAAGACTGTCGTTGAAAGCTCCCTGCGGCCTCTTGTAGAAATTCTCAGCACTCTTACCCCTGGTCTAATGGCAAGCTTGTAAAGCGAGGACGGTGTAGGTTATATGTCTTCGATAGTCAAATTTGTTTATTCAATTTTTGTGCGTTTGTCTGCATTTGTAGTTCGGGTTTCAAGGCAGACGTGACTTTATTTATGGCGATGTTTGTGAGTTGACTCGGGTTTTAAGGACCTCTGACGAGTGGCAGCTGGAAAGAGTCGTCTTGTGAGAGTTAATTCAAACAACTTTTAAAGGTTTTATTTTTACATCAGACGATTATACAGATTATTGTACGATAGTATTGTATAATAATGATGGTGAAGAATACTAAGATGCATGTGAATCCTGCATAATAACAATTCCAGCTCAACAACTTGAAACGAGATTTCTTTACCTGCTTTAATGTTAAGCCTTCGGCGTACTAAATTCGACAGAGTGTGTGGGAATAATACGGATTAATAAGTATTAAAAAATAAAGTCAACGAAATACAGACGATAAAGCCTGCGAAAGATACAAATTAATAAAGTAAAAAGTCATAAACAGAACAGCACAGTTATCATACAGTCTTGTGTCCGTGTTGGTCTATACGAGTCAAGATTCTTTATTCCTTCACACCCTCAGGGGTATAGAGATATTCTATATACATATATATATATATTCACAAAATACTATTTTTATATGCAATCTCTCACTCAATCAAACACACACACACACACACACACACACACACACACACACACACACACACAAATACAGTCACTAATCAGTCTGTAACAGCTAATACATTAGAAACGAATTTTTTCCCTCACTCACTTGTTTTTTCCGTTTTCTAGACCTTTAAGCACATCACTTGTCACTGTGAATGTAATCAAATAAATCAAAGTATAAAATCACATGTCGCCAGGACCAAATAAGGGATAAACCTTTTAGGGAGAGTTTCTATAGAGAAGATAGTAACGGTTCTCTTTTGATAACAAAAGAGGGAAAGAGAATAAAAGGAGGGCTTGGGGGGGACAGTTGGGGTAGGGTTGAAGCACAAAGAGAAGTTTTGAGCGAGTCAGTGCGAGCAAGGGTAAACAGCGGAGTGTATCTAGTAGGGAAGAGGAAGGGGGTTGGGGTACGGGTTAATTGAGGGCTGAAAGTAGCAGAAGTAAACAGGATCAAGAGATGCTACCAGTATGTGGATATGCGAAACGAAGATGAGGTCAAGAGGATTGGAATGAGGAGTAGACCAGGCAGGAGAATAAATAACAGAAATAGAAGTTAGGCAAGAAGCAAATCGATTAGAGGTCTTGGAAATAGAGGCTGACACAGCTGCAACATTAGCAGATAACCATGTAACCAAGTCACAGTGCCATGGCAACCATGGCTCGAGTAGTTGTGTCTGAGGCCTGACACTAATCAAAATCGAATTAGCCTGACTGAGAAGAGAGAGAGAGAGAGAGAAGAGGAGAGACGGAAAGTGCGAGCAAGAAGGCGAGGGGGACTTTTTAAAACTAAAAACTAAGAAAAGCCATAGCAGCAGGGCTCAGCTTACATCGATACTATTTTTAACGCTGATGTCCTTGAAAAACTCTTACGGCTTCGGAAAAAAAGTTTGATCCGTTGCTGCTGTAGACAAAGTCGGAAAACCATCTTTCAGGAATCCTTTAACGGGCAATAGCCTAGTCATATATATGTATATATATTGTTTAAAAACTCAGGATAATAAAACTAACTGAGCACTAGAGTTGAAAAATATGCCTAAACATTCGTTGTGCTTGGTTTATCACGACAACCTTCGTCATACCAGATGCGCTTGTCGCAGAAAACTTGGTTAAGCGAGGTAAAAGCTTTGGTCAGTTAAGAAGGCTCTTGACAGACTCTGGAACCTCCAGAAATGTCGGCAGCAGTAAGAATGTCTAGCTGCAACACGCACATCACGACAGTCAAAGCCCTGCTTTCTCATCCGCGGAATATCCCCCCCCCCCTGACTGTCACGTGACTGAACAGAAAGACGATGAGTGCCAGCGATCTTAATTGACGCGTGTCAGATTTCCAGGACAGGCACCGCCTTCTTCGACACCCAAGCACCGCTAACGCGTTCGATATCACCACCAAGTTTGTCCAACATTCTCTTATCGTTTTGATAGACGACTCTAAAAGCGAGATCAATGTCGTCATCTTATGCGATAATGACACAGCCGCGTGTTTATCGAGAACATCAAGGCTGCATCATTCCTTGCGTGAAATCTGACCGCGAGGACGATGCAGCTCCAACTGCGTTGTCTCTCAGAGAGTATCAGTGAGTGTTGCCAGGGCGAGTGTTGCCTGCTCCGGCAGAGCATTCAGTCAGTTGTTGGAAGACCTTTGTGAGAGCAACTCTGTAAAGTACAAACAGAGAAGGTCTGTTGAGTGAGGGCTGCAGCAAGAGACAATCTGGCAGCCCTTCTAACAGCCTGTGCCCCACCGTCTGTACCGTGTGAAGACATTAAATTAAGTAATTTCTCCACTCGTCCTCGCGACAACACTTCACTCTGCAAACTTCTTAAGAAGGATCTTCTTTAAGGGCTTTAATACTCGAAAAGCCAGAGGATCGAATCGAAAAGCACATGACAGCTCCTTGTACTCGACCTGACCCACTTTCCAGAAAACCTTGCCATGCCTCTTAATCCTTGATAGTTTGAGAACATTCCGGCTGGATAAGTACACTATTAGGTGGGTTTTTTTATAAAGAGATTAAAGCTAGGCGCTTGCAGGGTGAAACGAAGGATGGTTTGCATGAAAACATTCTGGATGCTAGCTTGGAGTGCTCTTCTCCTGACGGCAATCCACGGTCATCCTCAGTGCCTTGACTTCCGCCCGCCCTTCGAGACCAGAGAGCCGCTATCCTTCTGCAGCAACTACACGGACTTCGGGTGCTGCACGGCAAGCGACGACTCCAGTCTGCGGCAGGAGTACCTGGCGGCGCAGCATCGGACAGCGTCCAGCAGCGAGTGGGCGCGATGCCAGGGCTACGTCCAGGAACTGCTGTGTCAGCAGTGCTCGCCTTATGCTGCGCACATCTTTGACGCGGAACGCACGATGCGCGCGAGGACGTTTCCTGGCCTGTGCGCGGGCTACTGCCGCGATTTCTTCCACGCCTGTAGCAGCCTCATTCCTGTCCTCGACCCTAGCTTGGCCGGAAGTCGCCTTTTGCTGCACGGCGAGACGTTCTGCCTGCACGTCACCCTGACGGACGTGGACTACTGCTACCCGGAGCTGCTGCACAGCCCGCAGCTCAACACAGAGCTGGAGCAGCGGCGGGAGCAGGAAACCAGCGAGGGGTGCCTGTGCCTGGAGCCCGTGGGGAATAAGTTGTCGGCCCCTTTGCTGGCAAAGCACGCGGGGGACGGCACGGGCCGCCTCTTCGTGGGCGAGCAGCCGGGCGTCGTGCGCATCCTTTACCCCAAAGAGAAGGTGATGCTTCCGGTTCCGTTTTTAAACATCACGGCCCGCGTCGAGACGTCCAACTGGTTTGGCGACGAGAGGGGCTTCCTCGGCCTAGCCTTTCATCGAGGCTTTGCCGAGAATGGACGGTTTTTCGTGTACTACTCGACTCACCTGCAGGAAGGTGATGGCCTTACCGAACTGGAGGAAGCGATGGGGATTGACAGCCTTGACCACAAGATCCGTATCAGCGAGATGCGGGTGAGGCAGGAAAACGCCAACGTGGCGGACGTAAACTACGAGAAGATCCTTTTGGAGATCAATCAGCCTTATGCCAACCACAATGGGGGCGAGGTAAGTCACTCGTCCATATACCGGCAGGCACAGAACAGCAGCGGCTCCCCCCAAAAAATATAAAACCATCAACCAGCTTAAAAAAATCTTTTCTCTAAGCTCCCCCAACCCCTAAAAAAAGTGAGAAACATACCTGCTGACACAAAAACAGCAGCGCACCAGAAGATATAAAACTAGCATCAAGGGTGTTTCTGCCAAGTAAAATAGAAAAAGATTTTCCGCTAAACCCTCTTTTCCCCTACAAAAATGAATAATGAAGCATCTTGAATAGTGCTGGCGCAGCTCTTAAGCTATTAGAAACCAGTAACTTTAAAAGTGTCGATGACGTCACAGAGATAGAAAACAATTGTCCTCGGGTTTTTTTATATCAGTATTTGCCTTCGCATACCTCTGTGTGTGTGTGTGCGTGCCTGCGTGTCTTCTTTGTCTGCAGCTGTTGTTCCTGGAAGATGGCTACCTCTACATATTCGTGGGTGATGGAGGGGCCAGTGGAGATCCTCACAACGTATCTCAAAACAGGTGCTAGCTAGTTAGATAAATTTGCAGCACATCACGAGGGCCCTTCTTAACCCAACACTTACTGTTAATGTGGGACTACAGTGAATAGGTACATTGAGGTTACATGAAAGCACAGCCACATATTCTAAACTGTGTCTGGTTGAGAAAGCCCATTACCTGTGACTCGGAAGTGTAACAGCGTTAAATGCCACTTGTTAATTAAGACACAACCTTTAAACTCAGCTCTTAAACATATTTCGAAGATATTTCTACGCTCGAACTTAAAATTAAGCTATTATTTAGATTAATTACCTAATTATTAAACCATTTAATGTATCTTTACTGTTATCAGCTAGACTATTCTTTAGTTAACAACTCTATAAAACACCACTGCATGTATCCTTAAAATTTTTCTACATACCATCGCGCACACAGGCAAAGGCAAAGGTCGTCCCTTAACCTTTTTCTTTAAAGTCGTTTGCGGTGTCACGTGTTAGCGAACCCCCCCCCCAACTTCCCTTTCCTCAGGGCCAGCTTTTTCTGAGGGTGGTGCCCATCTCCTACCCCTCTACGCTGCTTCACTTTTCCCCTGTGGACAGCGAGATGTGAAATATGACAGACTGTTCATTGACACCTGCGTTTCTGGAATCGTGTGATCAACGCTTGTACCTCCTGACACAAAAGAGTGCCAAGGTGTGAAATGAATAGCTGCTCTTCATCGTTTGGGATTTTTCTATCTTGTCTAAAGAAATTGACAAATCACCACCAATCCGCTAATTTTTCTTCACAAAACAAAGTAAGCCACTGAAAAAGTACGTAAATTATTATCAGGACCCTAATGAAATTAAAGTCAGCTTGTATTAAATGAAGCCACGCTGTCATGCGAAGTCAGAGTCTAATTTCCATTGTGTTATCCACGTCCCTGATCTCACCTCCTTCCTTCCTCCTATGCAGTTTGGAATTTTATCTCCCTGATTGCACAACATCCTATTTTCAGACAAATTGATTTGAGTGGTTTTGTAACCATTGATCGTATCCTTGTATTACTGCTGATGGAAGAAGCAGATTACATCATGTCCGCTTCATGGTGGTGAAACTCACTAACTGACGCATGTATCAAAAGAGAGTAGATCTCTCTTAACATTTCAAACCTTTAATGTCATTGACTTGGTCCTAATGGAGGGAAGACTCAAGCTTAATATTAATAAAGTAAATCAATATATATATATATACCATCTTAAAGAGTGGACGGTTATGTTCTTATTGAATCTAGCAATACCTCTACGACCTGAAGGCACAAACAATTTGTGGAAGGTCATCATGCATTTTATACTGCAGGTGCATGATTTCGTCTCTCAAGAATTCAAGCATAGTTAATCCGGTATAAAGAGAGAGGGAGATATAGACATAGAGAAGTTGAAAAGAAAGAGATGTGTATGTGAGAACGGTTGACTGCGCGGGCACACGTGTGTGTGTGTGTGTGTGTGTGTGTGTGTGTGTGTGTGAGAGAGAGAGAGAGGAACAGAGAAGGAGAAGAAGAAAAAAGATAAAGAAAGAGAAAAAAGAGAAATGGAAAGAGTAGAGGAAGGAGGTATGAAACAGCAAGACCCGTTTGCAAGAGTTGGTGTTAACTATAATCTCTGAACGCTTCTTGTGTCACGACACCCAGCACGTGCCAGCTTTGTGCCTCTTGATTCGCTGGCCCGCAAAAGCAGCAGCAGCAGCCTCAGTCTTTCGTTCAGGCCGTGTTGTGATGCATAAACATTTAATGACTGCGGTGAGTGCGCCAGTGTGAGGGGCAGTAATTGTCTTTAAAGCTCACACGTCACTACGGCTGGGTGCCCTGCACAACGCTGCTGGCGCCCTCTTGCTTTGATGGACTGACCATTATTTACTTCCTAGGAATCATTCCCTTAGAATATTGCTGTACGGTTTTTTTGATCTTCCGAGGGCTTAAACCTCTTTTCTTTCTTTATATCCAGTCACTATCCATGCCAGTTTTATTGTCTGCTTTAGTTAAAGTTACAAGATGATGGCTGGGGAAAGAGACCGGTAGGAACGCCTCATTCGCATCATGGATTGGAACAATAGAATACTGTGTGTACCATCAGACTTACATAAAAAAGGCAAACATTAGAAAACGTCCACTTTCGTGCTCCTAGCTATGTGCTGGAGGTACGAAAATACCTCTGAGATATTTACTCTGCATGGTTCCATCCAGAATAAAGGAGCTCTCTGAACCACATACTGGACACCAAGCAGGGGATCTTCAGCTGTTGATATCCGATCTCTTCATGTTTGCGCCAAGAGGTCCTTGATTTATCTCAGTTCCGATGTATTTAGACCTCAGGGGCCTGAGTTATGGTGAGGGAAAGCCGCTGCCCCAGGAGAAAAGGGGAAATCCAGGACAAGCGTCTTGGTCTTTAACTATATTTCTCCGGTTTTTCTTCGTTCGCTGGAGGACTTGGGAGCCAGAACTGTATCCTCTCGCTACAGAGGAAAAGAGATGATCATAGAGACATGAAATCCTCTTACATGTTGAGCTATGTGCTGGAGGTACGAAAATACCTCTGAGATATTTACTCTGCATGGTTCCATCCAGAATAAAGGAGCTCTCTGAACCACATACTGGACACCAAGCAGGGGATCTTCAGCTGTTGATATCCGATCTCTTCATGTTTGCGCCAAGAGGTCCTTGATTTATCTCAGTTCCGATGTATTTAGACCTCAGGGGCCTGAGTTATGGTGAGGGAAAGCCGCTGCCCCAGGAGAAAAGGGGAAATCCAGGACAAGCGTCTTGGTCTTTAACTATATTTCTCCGGTTTTTCTTCGTTCGCTGGAGGACTTGGGAGCCAGAACTGTATCCTCTCGCTACAGAGGAAAAGAGATGATCATAGAGACATGAAATCCTCTTACATGTTGAGGATGAAGAATGATCCTTTCTTAGCTTTATCTATTCTGGTTATTGAGTTCCACAATGTCGTGTTAGATGTGCTAAGCGTATTTGTGCATTTGATAAAGAAACAACAGCAATCTTAGTTTAGCTATAGTTTGCAGTCTGCAAATCAAAATTCCATGTAACATGTACTTAAACATCTGCCGTTTGATTCAGGCATTGAACCTCTTTAAAATCTTGCGACATGGTCAGTTTGTAGTGCCAACCCATCCATTTTTCTTGGCTGAGTTTCCCATTAGAAGACTTGATGAATAAATCACTAACTTTTCTCGTTTTTTTCCTATCTCTAGAAACAAACCAATTGCAAATGTTTTATGTCATTTAATACTGCGTAACATTAGGGAATCTCTCCTTGGAAAAGTGCTTCGCCTCGATGTTGATTCACACCCCGATCTGCCCTACTCAATACCACTTGACAACCCTTTCGTGGGCATCAACGGCACTCGTCCAGAGATCTTTGCCTTGGGCGTCAGAAACATATGGCGGTGCGGAGTGGACAGTGGAGACAGAAGGACAGGTAAAGAGTATCTGACTCTGGCAAGGTTCTCTTTGGACTGATTTTCAGCAGATTTTAAATCAGGATCGTAGTATTCAATGCCTTTATTTGTCTCATTGAGTTTTCTTTACAACCAGCTACCTTCAAAGAGCCAGACATTTAGTTTGAATCCTGGGACTAACATTCCTTGAACCAAAATCTATTCCATTTCACGCGATCAACTATTCCATTAAGAGTGCTTCAGTGAAAGGAGGGGTGGCTTCTGTCTGTGCGAGGAGTATGTGGTGGAGACAGCAATACAGTGGAAGACTGAACAGGACATATTTGTCGCCACTCACTCACTCACTCACTCACTCACTCACTCACTCACTGTTCATGCAGAGATAGAGAAGTAGAAGGCATGGGGGGTAAGTGTTGAAAAGGTAAGGGTGAAAGGGGCTGAATCGTCTAGGTTCAACGAACCCGTAGGAAGTGATTATTTCCCCTCCCCCCACCCACACATACTTCACCCACGAACACGTATATAAAAATGCTTTGGTGATACTGAAATATTACAGATGACAAGATAGCACAGGGAAGCGCCAGATGTTATCGACTTCAATTGGTCGATTTTGACCCACTTTCGCTCCTTTTCCACTCACCTCCTACAGATTGATTCGGCTTTAGTCGCTTAAACACTTAAAATTGCTTAAGCCTTTGATCACTTTAAGGGCACCTGCACTACAGGCGAGGTGATGGGGGGGGGGAGGGGCCCAGATTTACGGGGCTGAATTTTCCAGGCGATAGATGCAGTTTTTGTCAGGCCTCAGAGCAGAGGCTGGTTATTATCTGAATACGTAAAATGATCCTGATTTCCAAAGAACTGATGTATAAAATCTGACTGTTTCTTTAACTTTGCACTAGCCTCCTTTTTGCAGAACAGAACGACCTCCATGCTGGACCTGCTTGCCACAGAGACCCTTTAAGTCTCTCTCCCTTTCGCTCTTTCTCCTCACAACAGGTCAAGGAACAGAACTGAAATTTGTTTTGCAATTGGCTTCCACTGCTTTCTGTGTGACTGTTTTGTCCCGTCTATATTTGCTTCTCTGTTTCACGCACATTCTTTATTTTTCTCTGTCACCATCCTAATGTGACTCACGGGAAGTCTAATTCAATTCAACATGACTGTCTTTTTAGGGGAGCGCAAGGGACTAGTACTGTGTGGAGATGTAGGGCAAAATGCGTACGAAGAATTGGATATTTTAAAGAAAGGTGCCAACTATGGCTGGCGAGGCAGGGAAGGGCTTGAGTGCTACGACGTAGAGATGTGCGGAAGTATTGGTGAGTAGAAGTGAAACACTGGTGAAAAAAACAGTAACAAATGTCATAGAGAAATGTGGTGGGTCGAACCGCAACAAAAGTGACAAAATATTGCTGAGAAAAACCACAGCGATAGTGATTTTTTTTTAGCAGAGCTGCGACAAATGCTAGAGACGCTTGGTCAGTTGAACCACAAGAATTGCTAGGGGGAAGTAGTAGTGAATAGGGTTTAGAAGAATTCCAACCTATCTGAAGAAAGAATAGTGAATAGTAGAACCACAAATGACAGTAAACATTGGCGACTACAAGGACCTAAGATACTTGACGATATTCGTGAGCAGGTATAAATGTTTGCAAAGCTGTTGCATATGATCGACAATATTGAGCGAAAAAAATAACGAATGGATCTTTTGCTTGAAACATGCTTTTTATTGTTTCACCGCACAGGGGAGGAGGAACTGCCTATACATACATATCCCCACTCCAAAGGGAAGTCGGTTACAGGAGGACAGTTCTACCGCGGGTGCGAAAGCCCGGCGCTAGACGGGTTGTACATCTATGGTGACTATATGAACGGGTGCGTCTGTAGATACGGGTTATGTAAGATCTCAAAAGGGCAGGCGAGAAAGATTTGCAAGAAGAGAGGAAAAGAGAGGAGGAAGAGAGAAAGTTCTGTCGTTTCTTTCGACTGTCTGTCCATCCGCCCATCCATTTACCGGTGAATCGATTGCACGCAAAATGAAGAAAATTGATTTCGCTTGATTACACGACGCTCCTTGTTTCTACAATCCTTTTTACGATCCTTTTGACATGCAACAAGGCTTTCGTAAGGAAATGCTGTTCACCGTCTAAAACGTAAAAATTGGAAATCTCTAGTTTTCCAGGAAACATGTATTTGGCAATCACTCACATGTCTCTTTCTTTTGTCTCACTTATCGAACGGCATCATTAACGCACCTCTACGTCTGTCAGCCGTTTGTTCTCTCTCAAGGAGAACGGCACTGGCCAGTGGAGAAACTCGGACTTGTTGCTGTGTGGCACTGACGTCTGCTTCAACGGTCTTACGAACGACTATGACAAGTACATTTTGTCGTTTGGAGAGGACCAGGATGGTACGGTTAAGCAGTTATACAATTCGTTTAAAAAAATTCCCCAAGAATTCACATATGACGATTATTTGCGATACGAAGAAGCCAGTGTTTCAAAGAGATAAAAGCAGATGTATTTCGAATAGCGCATCTAAACAGTAATATATGCGAACAAAGAAAATAGAGAAGGCTCCAAGGAAATTTATTCTTGATCTTCTCCTGTCTTCTTTTCGGATCTCATGTCTGTCTACACACTTGCCAGAAACCTTCCAACCTTATGTGACTCGCATTCTGTCCATTCCACCAACAAAGACTATTCACTAAGGACAACCCGTTCTATGTATGAGCTGATAAATAATGGAACTATTCCATACATCATTAGCCATTTGGACTCAAAGGCAGCATTCTAAAGCTTTTTATTACATGTTTTAGTGGCTGTAATTGTTCATTTTAGCGTGCCATTGTTAGCTAGTATTTTTTAAAATTTCATTTTCCTATTGTTGAGGACCGGCGCAGGGTCAAACCCGTTTTGGCTGTGATGCTGCCCGAAATGAAAGTTCAATTCAATTCAATTAAAACACATGAGAGTTGGGGTGGAAGGGTGGGATGGAACAGAAAAGAAATTAAAGAAACAATGAGTCTTCCAACGATCAAAACAAGAAGAGAGGCTGTAACCTACCTTTACCTACCATAAAAGCCCCCAAAACGTACATAGAACAGTAATGTTAGTTTTTAAGCAGACCTGTTGTAGAAGTTTTGGCCATGTCATGTACGTGCATATCTGTTACCTGTATGTGCAGGTGAGATATACATGCTGACAAGCCGCAGCAGCCGACCTCGAAGGAGAGATGGTCAAATATTCAAAATTGTTGACCCGCAGAGGTGCGCCAAAATTCGTGCAATTTTGTTTTGCACATTTTTTCGTCATTGCGACTGTTGGTGTTTGTAGAAATACGACACTTGTTTGTTATTATTCCTGTATTTGATGTCGCGATAATGGCTGGTATTGATAGCACCAACGCCTACACCACCGCCACTTACAGTGACAAAGCGTAATAAGTCCTCTGTGCACTTACTCCCCACATGCATACGAGGAATTCAGTCAGTCAGTCAGTCAGTCGTCCCTTGCCTGGCACCTGGCGTTGGGGGGAGCACATGGATAGACGCGGCAGCTGATAGGGCCCGCCACTCTTGCCTATTTTGGGCAATAGTCAGCAGGTCCTGTACAGGACGACCAGTCCAGTCTTTGACGTTCATAAGCCAGTTCTTTCTCTGACCACCGCGGCGTCGGCCACCCTCCAAGGTGCCTTGAAGGATAGTCTTCGACAAGGTGAAGTGCCGGGTTACATGGCCAAAGAAGACCAGCTTACGTCGCTTGACTGTTGATAGTAGAGGTTCCTGGTGTCCTACCAGTGTGGCAATCTTGTTTCTTACAAAGTCGTTGGTTTTGTGTTCTTTGTATGAGATCCGGAGCAGCCTCCTCAGACACTTGTGCTCGAATGCCTGGATTCTCCTTTCTGTTTCGGCGAGTAGAGTCCACGTGTCGCATCCGTAGAGCAGGATCGGCACTACCAGGGATTTGTATAGCCTGTACTTGGTAGTGAACCTTATCTTGTGGCTATGCCAGATCCTATCTAGCCTAGCCATTGCTGCTGTTGCTGTTGCGATCCTGATGCGGATATCTTGCGTGGAGCTGCCGTCCTTGGAGAGAGTGACTCCCAAGTACTTGAAGCTGCTTACCTCTTCGAGCTGTACCCCGTTCATATAGATCTCTGCTTTGCCGTTGCCATTGATCATAACTTTGCTCTTTTCTGTGCTGGTCTCCATTCCATATGCGTTTGAGCTGTCTGTCAGTCTGTTGGTGAGGTCTTGCAGTTCCTTGTTTGTACCTGCTAACAGATCTATATCATCTGCAAAGCGTAGGTTGCAGATTGGTCTTCCACCGATTGAAATGGAGGTATGGTGGTCATGAAGAGCTTCAAGCATGATGTTCTCCAAGAATATATTAAACAACACGGGTGATAGGGGACATCCTTGACGTACCCCTACTGTGGTACGAAAGTAAGCTCCTATTTGGTTGTTAAGCAAAACTGTACTCGTTGAGCTGTTATACAACGCTTCAACGACTTGGAATTACAAACACCCAAAAATTTGACGAGCCCCCGCAGACGAAGGTAAAGGAAAGTGGAGGCTGATGATCTTCAGTTGTAGCTAAGATGAATTATGGAGACGTTTAAGCTGTAGTCACAGAGATGGAGAGTGAAACAGTTGATGTTGGACACCGGTCAGAAGATGGAAGTCCAGAGAAAGCACAGCGTTTAAGGATCTGCACGAAGACGTCAACAGCACAACTCATCCATCGGATGGTAGAACCAGAAAGTTATTCTTTCGTTATTCATAGACAGTTTTCAACTGGTCTTCGTTTTGGAGCTTCACGCAGACATGTTCAACTGCCTCTCCATATTTTTCTCGAAAACCACATTCCCCCAAATACACTCAAGGACGTGCGACGCAGGACACCACTCATACACGAAACAATATGAGACCTACTACAACTCATTGCACAAAAATCACTCATATTTTCTCATGAAACCTCTGCAGTCATTGCTGACTACTATTGCGATAGTACTCCCTTTGTTTATAAGGATTCTTATGATTATAAGCCATGTGCATTGCCCATATATATATATATATAAAACAACAACAAAAAACAAACTCCAAAGAATTTTACGGGTAGAAATCGTGTTCCTCTTTCAGTTCTTGCCCACCACGCCCGCCCCAAGGTTCCCTGATCCAAAATTTAAAATGCATTCATTTATACGTTCTTATCACGAAAGATGAATGCAAAATTTCCTTCAGCGCTGACATTTGAAGGGGTAGAATAAAAAGAAAACTGACATCTTGAAAGAAAAAAACCAAGGGTCACCCCATTTCATAATTTAAATGTCACATTCAGGGATACACTATCCCCACTTGATTTGAGAAAGTTCGTTAGGTCTTATTGTAAAGAATACAATTTCGCGCCGAAGCTGAAGAAAACCCCACCACCAAGATTCGTGGTGAAATGTTCCGAAGAACTTCATTCTAAAAAGCTGCAATTGAATTACCTCCTGACTGCACCACCAAAGGCACGTGCTGAAACTGTGGCTGTGTTATAGCACCTCACACGAATCAGATCACGGAGATGAGAAGTAGGATGGATGTGCAGAAGGCATTAAATCACATTTTGTGGGTTTTTCCTCGTTGAATCACGGGATACATAAAAAATATATATTTGATCGGCTAGGCAACTTGCGCTTCGCTCAATATCCAGCCATGGCGCGTCAGAACTCGTGTCTGTGGAGGTTTTAATGACCTTTCTCTAAAACATCGCAGAGCTTTATGGAAGCACGTAATGCACGGTGGTACAGCATGAGGTGTTAGAAACACCATCGTGGGATTTTCCCGCTAGGACTTAAGGCAGTCCCTTGCTCCGAAGCAAGAAGCTTATTCAGTTGCATACTAACCGAACAAAATAGGGGCCAGCAACAGAACGACTCAGAGACATGAAATGTTGAAAAATAAGCTCAGCGGCTTACAGCAGGAATAGTCATAATGACTTTAGCTAACTGTATGGTGCCTGCAGGAAGCGGCAGACAATCTGCACACCAGCCTTCTAAGAATGCCGTTGAGTAGTAGTTGTCCCTTTGAAGTAGGGTAAACGAGGTACGCGCAATACCACCTGTTTAAATTCCGAGCTTGCGTTACACACTGATCCCAGAGTTAAGTTTGTCGGATGTTCTCTTATTGATCCTGCAGGAGGGGAAATCCAGCTGAATGTCTCCCAGCAAGAAAAGAAGGTCGACTTCCTTTGGTGCAGGCACAGGCACAGGCACGGAACAACGGAACTTCAGGTAATTCTCAAACAAAGGGAGGGTGTTTTTTTTCGTATTTTACTTTTAAATTACTACAATAGGGATCTAATGGACAAGGAGAAAGACCGGCTTGAGGTCATTCTGAAACAAGTGAGCAAGCAAGCAAGCAAAGAAACCCCCAAAATCACAAAAAAGAATTATCTCATTTCTATCGAATGTCGAAACCTCGTAATAGCATCAGTTTATTGGAAGTTATGAAATTTTCCTGACAAAACAGTTTTAGGCCTCCTTGACGCTCAACAATGTACTTTAGTTGTAAATGTAAAGTTTCTTTGTGAGGAGGAGATTGTTGTTGTAAATTTGTTACAACAACAGGAGACAAATTTAAAGTATTTAGAGTAGTATGAGTGTCAAATCCGTAATTCTTATCCGGGTCTTCAATCATCAGAGAAAAGAAATAAACTATAATTTAAACATACTCTTAGATCTTAGATGAGTTTCGAAATGGTTATATATTTGTCCCGCTAGCATGTGAATTAAAGATGTCAAGTTAACTGTCTTGTTCTTTGAAACTTCACCCTTCTCTTGATGGCTGGGCTCTGAAGACGATCAATGTGACTAAAAGGACAACAACATGTGTTGCGCAGGGATCGGCACGGTACCGTCCATTCGAGGGATCAACTTGCGCCGATGTGGAGCCGCACCATCTACCTCCTGCCTGGGCAGGCGAGGTAGTCGCAGACGAAATAGAAACAGAGGAGCCTCCTGAACTACCCTGTCTAGAAGTCATAATCTGTGTGTGTGTGTGTGTGTGTGTGTGTGTGTGCGCGCGCGCGCACGCGCGAAGGTATGGTACAGATTTACACAACTAAAAAAAAACTGAACTTGAATCAAGAAAAGATCCTTCTGAGTTTATATTGTTTGGAGAATTTTTTTTCTTTTTGATGCAAACTTTTCTTTATCTCTATATTAAAGGTTTTAACATTTTGTCATAGAATGTTCCGGATATGTCTTACTGCTTTATTATTTTGATAGGTGGGCCGCAAATTGTATTGTTTATCTATAAACGCTACCCTTCTTCGGCTTGGAGTACACAGTCCACCGAACGAGTAAATGACATTATTGCCTGTATGGAGTGCAGATTTAAACCGTAAATCGTGGATTGTGAAGAAGCAACACATGGCTGAATATATATAACTGAGAGTGCAATACTTTTTCAAAGGATGATCGCATCCACATTCCTCAATTTTATATCTCAGTGATGTACTCTTTTTGCAAAACGCATTGAGCTCGCTGCCAAGTCCGGAGATACCCTAGATAAGTGCTGTTTAAGAACAGTTATGCAGCATATATCATGTACACATTCCCAAGTATATCGAGTGTGCTGAGTTAAAAGTTCATGTAAATAGAAATAAACTCAGTTACTAGAAGGAACAATGATGTACTTATGAATTCTGTGAGGGAATAGAAAAATCGAGACAAAGACGGACTGCAGGACTGAGAATGAGAATGGCAGTGGAAATGACAGTGACAAGGTCAACAACAACAAAAACAACGGTCATGACCAGTGCCAAGAGCACCAAAAACCATGCTTTTTAAAACTATTGCTGTTTTTTACCTGTGTTTCTTCTGCGTACCCCACCCGGTGTTTTCTGTTGGCCTAGTGAATCTTAGGTTGTCGGTCGTACTTTTTAAAGCCAGTCCTCCTTCGCCTTCTTGTTTCGGGTATTCTCGCTCCGGTCCAATCATGTTGGACAAGCATACGAGCGTAGGAGCAGGGACAGTTTGCTATGGAGATCCGAGGCTCCTGCTTCTGAAACCACATTACTAAGAACTCGTCACTTTAGCTTCTTCCTACCTCCCCTCAAGAAGAGCACGGGAAGCGAGAGTTTGGTCGTCCTCGAGACTCGCGTTCGTGCCACGCTCTTTCGTCTTAGTCGACCAGGTGCCTCGCTTGCCGAACGAGCACTCAGTTGCCGATGTCCTGCAGAAGGAACAGGAGAATTCGAGCAGCTTCGTTTCGCCACAAACTATATCACAAGTGAAAATATTTTAACATGAGCGTTCAGGAGATAAGAAATAATGTGTGCTAACACTTCGTCATGCAAGCAACCTTCCCTTGTCTTTCCGTACCTTCCTTACCGAACCGACACAGCCGTAGCTCCTGCTGCTGTCAGTGCTGCTTTAACTGCTGCCGTTACAGTCAAGCCCTTTGGAGATGGGAGAGAAATGGTGCCAGCTTCTTACAAAATTTAATGATAGGTACGAAGAGCGGGGAGCAGGGACGTTTCCACACTGCTGAACAGTGTGGAAATAAAGATGAACTGTAGAACTTGTCGGGGGAGATGAGACGAAAAAATAAGATCAAAACAAAACAAAAAACCAACCTTATTTAAGCACTTATCTCTAACCTTACTGACACGGCATGTTGCTGCAGACCGCTCCATCATTTCACAAATCGACATGTCGTCATTTTTCAGTTGCAAACAAAAAGTGTTTTTTTTAAAAATTTATTTCATAACCCTAGAACTTGCAGTTTCTTGATGACCATGAGGTAAATACAAGATTTATTTTTAAAACTTCCCGTTGAACTGTAACTGATAGTATTTACAAGGGTCGATTGGGTACTTTTATATATGGAAACATTTGAGAGAGAGAAATTAAGCTGGGTAGTGATACAATCAAAGGGCTTGGGGCACCGCAGCTAGTTCTGCTCCCCCCAACAAATAAAGCTTACAAAAGACTCCTATTCAACAACAACCTTGAACCTCCCGTCCATCCGTTTAGCCTACGGCCCGCACTCCAAGTCGTCCGACTCTTTAAATAACCTTTCTAATCTGGAACCATAGTTTCTAGGTCAGGCAGAGAGGGAGTGGAGAACGGGCGCGCGCTGGTGCACACACACACACACACACACACACACACACACACACACACACACACACACACACACACACACGCACTTGCACGCGCACAGATATATGAGACGGCCTTTTGGAACCTTGGACTCGACCACCCAGTGAACTTATCTATTACGGTTACTGTTCCGTGTCAAGGTGACTGGATGCGGCCTCGTGACGATAGAGGAAGTTGGGTGAGAGGAGCTGGAAGATTTGATGGGGGTGAGGGTGTTGGATATAAAAAGTTATGGTTGCAGGGGTGCATGCGCTCTTTTTGAGATTCTTTAATGTTCGAACGGACAGTGATAGTTTAATCACCGAGTGTATATTTTTTACTCTGGGCTTTTTGTGCCTCGGATTACGTTTCCTGTATTTTTGTGTGAATTTGTTTCATTCTTCATTCTCCGGAGCAACAAATAAAACCATCATCTTAGCTTAGGGACACATTTCTATCTGGTGACTGGTGTTGTAATTTCTTGCGCAGCTGGCCCACTCCTGTTTAACTACGGAAAGGAGACGTCCTGTGGGTTAAAGACAATCTTTTTATTAGTTTATAAGTACGATTAACGCAATGAGCATGGGGTTAACCTATGAGGCCTGTAAAGTTGACGTCATCACCTGCGAGTGACTTCCCTTACTTGGGGTAAACAAAGCCGCCCACGAAGCCGCCAGCTTCGTGAGATTCGAAAACTATAAGACCAAGACATTATTGAGCTAGTGTTAAAAATTCTGAATGCGCCATATGCTAAATATGGAAATAAATTAGTAAGTCGATCGCATTTTTTTCATTGTTAAAAGTCCATGTGTGCTAGTTCTGTTACTTATCCAAGTACACAACTGTCAATTATGTTTACAACAGGTGACAGATGAGTCGCCTATACTGAAATCACTTGATCAATTCTTTAACAACGCCTTTGCACCATGGGTCCTCCTTAAGATCATATTCATATTAGTCTAACTCTGTGGTATATAAAGATGATAATATTTTGTACTATGATATAAATATCTTATTTAAAAGATTATATTATCCATCCTGTTTTGTGGAAAATATGTGGTAAAAATCGGATGAACTGAATTTTAGATGTAAGGTAAGGTCTATAACTTTGTGTGTTCTTGTTTTGTATTTTTAACAAACATTGATAATCAATATAAATTTAATATAGCATTATTAATAGTTCATCACAGTTTAGATTGTCATATATAAGCATACAAATCAAGATATATATATATACAGGGAGACACTAAGATAGAACCCTGACATTTAACCTACTGTAATTAAAACTGACCCATGGATTACAGAAGTTTTTAAGGGTGGATGAACATTCAATTAGAATATTCTACTCTTAACATTAATTGTAAAAAATGTTATGATATAAGACAAATTTTCTCTAAAAATAACTGATGATTTTAATAGTCCTCCTAAAGCTTAACTTTAAAGAAGAAAAATTCATAAGCCTTAATCAAAACCAAAACCAAAATGGTTAGTTGATCCTAACTGCAGGATTTAAACAGATGGGAACTAGTTCCAGGCTTCTTTCCAAACATCTGTTAACATTTCCTAGACAGGTACTTTTACAATAGAACATAAAAACAGTACATTGATGATAAATGATTTGAACAAGAGATCTGTAGCTCATGAGATGCTGCTCTTTCTGTCAAACAATACAAGTGACAATTGAAAAAAAAACTGACAAACATCTATATGAGTAAATGAATATATTGATGAAGATCTATGTGTTTCTATCAACCAGTGTGTGTGTGTGTGTGTGTGTGCGTTGCGCTGAGTGTTGTGTGTGTGTTTGCATATGCAAAAGTAAGAGACAAATAAGCAACATAAAAGTGCAAAGTAAAAAACAAGCTAAAATATCTTTTCAGAAGTAATCATAAATTTTAATTTGCAGATAGTTTGCAGATAAGCATTGAACCCGTGCACTGCAAACTGTCCAACTTTATGACCTTTTTAGACTTAACAAAACTCTCCTTGAATCTTGTGTTGTCATTTTCAAAAGTCACCAAAGTGTTTTATTTAACAATAGTGATTTAACATTCGTAAAATAATTGACTATCACACGATTCGTACCCAAACAGACAAAAAGAAACTAAGCTTATGACTTGAAGGATAAATGTAGGTTTTTGTAACTTTAGAGAAGTAGTGTGAATGAAAGGACCACATATCAAAATTAATTAAACTGATATGTTAGTATTTTATATTACCAGTTTTTACTAGATCTTGCAGTCAGAAAAATGACTAAATTTGGGGTACTGCATGATGCAGTCTGCAATTAATTCTTTTTTTCTATTTTGTTTTTCTATTTCCTTTCTATGAAATATTTTATGCTTGTTTTGAACAAACCGTACAAAATGAAGAGCCTTTCCATGAAATAAAATATTCATAGAATAAGATAAGTATTTTTTCGACTGTTATTGCTATTAAATAACAGGCACATACAGCTGGTGTGGCCAATATTTTGACTAACCTACATAAAAGTCTTGAAGGCAATGAGACGGTATTCTTTGAGTTGGCGCCACTTACTATCAGTAACTATGTAAGTGAACTACAACTGTGACAGTATAGGGACTTTTAGTAAGTTGTGTTGATTTATTAGCCAGCTTAAAAAAAAAACAAAAAACAAATGAATGTAGATTATTCCACATAATATGACCGTGTATTTTTCACAGGAAAAAATCGTGTGAAAACAGCTTTTAAATGCTTAAAAATGCGATGCTGTCTCACTGACAGCACACAGCCGCTTAGTCTTGATCGTGTTTGTTTACCTCAAGTAAGGGCAAGTTACTCTCGCTCACATCAAACCTTACAGGCCTAATAAAGTGCATGCATCTGCATACAAATAATAAAATTCATGCAATCTGCAGCATGAAGGGCCATTGTAATTGAGATTTTATAGCGCCTTCATTGTGCTAAAACCACAGTAGAATGCCGGAACTTACAAAGGATGTTTAGCGGTTGCTGTGCAGAAGACATGGTTATGCACAATGGATGCATCCAGCAGTCGTGTTGTTATGCAGTAGATCAGCAACACAAGGAAGCAGGGAGGCTGTGATGTTACAGAATTACTGCTCCCGGCCACCCGCGCTGTCACGTGTCTGCGACTGGAGTGCATTAAATGCAAAAAGAAGCTGCGATTCTGGCGTCGGATTCCTTCCCTGCCTGCAATAAACAGCGCCCGTATAAGCTTCAAGATATGCAATGGGCACTGGCTTCATTTTGTCTTCTTGAGATTGTTGGGATTATGGGGGTGACGGCGCCATCGGTTCAGATAAAGAACGAGAAACGAAGCTCTTTATTTTTGGTCTTCACTGGACCGGAATGTGGCTTACCGTTCTTCCAGTGAGACCTCATTTGCTTTCCCCCTATACACCCATTATACCCACGAGTCTTCTTGGTACAGTCAGAACTTTCTGTTTTCATACTTAACATCTAGTCGCCACCACATCCCTTTTACTTGATGCACAATTTTTTGTTACCAGTCGTGTAGTGTGGTTAGTTATAAGCTTCAGCCACTTTCATTTGCTGCGTTTGCATAGCTCTTATCAACATCGTTAGCACCACCAGTAAAATGTTAAATTGTTTGCTGTGGGAAAGACAGTAAGTAGCTAACATTAAAGAGCGAGATATGTGACTAGATTTTTTTTTCAAAAATCGTGTGCTTTGTGCTGGCTCATCCTAGAGAAATGCGTCGATGAGAAATATCGAACATTGTCGAGCTGAAATCGGAATTTTCAAAGCTACGTCACGTTCAGAAATATTGTCAAATGAGTAAAAACACTGGGGTCATGAAAGACGAGTGCGTTAGCATCGCAATTTTCACCTGTCATTTCTAGTGACATCACAAAAGTAGTCTCGCTGATTTGGCAACGTCTAATTAGCATAAGCATATGCGGTGATTACTGATGTCAGTAGTTAGAAGTCAGATCAATCTATGTGTTTTCTAAAAACAAACAAACAAACAAAAAACAAGCAAAAAACAAACAAAAACAAACAAACAAACAAACAAACCACCACCACCAAATACGTATTTTTGTAACAAATTAATTACAGTCAGCTCTCTACCACCTTTGATTTTCACATTTGACTCTCATTAGAGGTCTGCTGCCACTAGAAGGGAGTCTGAAGCAAATGATTTTTCGCTCACCCCTACCACGCACGCTCTCTTTCTCTCTGTGACTGCACAGCAAAACATCATCCAACTAACCTGCAGCTACCGTGTTTCCCTGAAAATAAGACCTGGTCTGATATTAATTTCTACTCCAAAAGATGTATTAGGGCTTATTTTTAGGGGATGTCTTATTTTTTCATGTACAAAATTCTACTTTTATTCAAGTACAAAAACTACATTTATTCTAATATATTTATATCATCTTCTTCTGAAACATCATCATAACTCTTCAACGCTAAATTCATTTATACATAGGCATATACCTCTCATCCAAAGGTGCCCACTTGGGCATATACAGATACTTAATTATCATATATATTATCATTTATTTTAAGCATAAAGGATGCTATTTATTTAGATATTAGTATCGTTACTTTATAATTCAATATAGGTCAGTCGTGTGTTTCAACGGGACAAATGAAATCTGTTCGTCCTGCTGATGATCTTAACTAGGCTTATATTTGTTATAGGGATATATCATAACCATCCTTAAGAAAAACTCATACTATTGGTTATTTTAAGGTTATCATATTTTCGGTATTTAGCGTAATTTTTATACCAGGATCGTCATCATAATCTGGGGCACAGGACTTGAATTTGAGATGTCAAGTTACTGGTGCTGTACTCTCGGAGAATAAATAAATAAATAAATTAATTAATATGTGTTACTGTCCGTTTTTAACTCATCTGTTTTTAAGCAAGAAGAGCAAGTTAGTTCGTTGCTGAACATGACTTTAGCCGGGTTCTCTTACATAAGTGTGGAAGGTTGGCAGTGTTCATGACATCTGCGTTATATAGTATGTTTCTCCACCGGCGATATCAGCATTTGTCACCCTGCTTTATCCCAAGCACACCCTTTCAAGAGAACTACGAGTAAAATACAAAAACCCTAAGGACACAAACACGACGATAATGATGAAAACGATGACGGAAATAATGACGACGACGAAGATATTGATGACGACGATGATGATAGATTAAAACAGCATTAAAACGATAAACACAGAACGGCAGCGAGAGGACAACCACGATTACTGCTGCGATTGTTTCCGCCATTTCTCACGTTTCTACTTTTTCTTCTTCTTTTCGCTTTATTCACTGTCTTAATTCTTACGATGCTGTCAATAATATTAGCAATAACCAACAAACGCAAGTGAAATAACGCTTATTTAAGAAATATCTACGACCTCCTATCTTGCAGTCAGCCCTGATTTATCTCGGTAGTCAACTAAATAATCTCTACATCTAACAGATAGCAGTCTTTAATATAACGTGACTGGAGATCGTTTGATAGAAAAATTGGGCTGCTTAAGCACAGGGCTGTCCTCTTGTTGGAGAGAGCGATGTGAAATACATAAAAGTAAAAGAGAGTAAAGATGTTTAAAAACATAACAATTGAAAAAGCAGTGAAACGAGCAAGATTAAATAATAAAGGCCTATACCTTGAACAAAAATTAAAGCACATATATTCCTTGGCCTCCCATAGCATAAAGCTGTGAAAACTGAAAGAGATAAACGAGAAGAACCCAAAGTCGATAAAAGAAACATCTAGGAACGATTTTATCTTTACAGAAAATGAGCCCTCTAGAAGACCGGCGTGAAGAAGATATCATTCGTGTTGAACGGGACAAGCAGAATGGGATAAAGTCTCATCTACCACTCCCCCCCCCCCCAGCAGACGATTCTCCGAGATCCCCTCCTGCACTGTCCTTGTGGTGCTGTTTTTAGACACGTGCTGGCGCGTGGGTGCCCGAGCCACTGGCAAGACAGCGTGGATAACGGATGGATCTCTTGGCGGTCGAAGGCAGAAACCCAGAACGGCGAGCGCGAAAGTAGTGCACGCGGACAAATATCTTTTATGCTTGTGGAAGTGTCAAGAGCTCAGCTGGCTCCGGGTTGAAATGTATCTGGCACTGAGAAACAACCAGCTCCCCGCCTCCCGTAACTACACTCAGCCACATAATTTGCGGAAGTGTTAAGGGCCTTAATTAATTTAGAAGAAAGAAACCACAAAACAAAAAAGCGATAAGGACCACACCAATTAACAAGGTTTACATGCCACAGCAGTTATTAGGCCTTTTGAACGCTGGGGTAAAGGTCTCTCGTAGTTAGACGTAAAGTAATCACAGACATCAAGTAGACAGACGTAAGTGATGTTACAGAAATCTCGTGGACAGACGTAAATGATGTTACAGAAATCTCGTAGTTAGACGTAACGAGGTTACAGATATAAAAACATTAGGCGTGAGAAGGAATGGTGTGAGGGAGACACAGACGGAACAAGAACGCTCTAGAAAAGAATGATCATCATAACAGTAATCAGGTATATTTATTACCCTCAAACCTCTTCCTGATTGTGGAACTAATGGCGTTTTAAAAGGGTCTACACATATAAGACACCCGCAAAAACAAATTACTAAATTACAAACGCCAGAAACTTTTGTCAAACGGATTAAACGCAAACAGCAACAGGAAGAAAAGTGGTACAGTCGGGGCTGGTACACTTATTGGTTAAAAAGGGGAAATTGTTCCAGGCAAGCTAAAGAAAGAGAGCTTTCTCTGAGGTCTATGTTGGAGGAGAGGAATCCTGAAAGTCCCAGAAGCAAACAAACAACACTGAAATGTAGCATCGGGACTTCAGTTGACATGGTTGATGCGCACAGATCCAATATCTAATCAGCGGAAAATGAAGCGGCAAAGAACAAGGTCCTTACTCAGAAAAAAATGAAGTGCTTCGTAGTAAAGAGTAAAATTTTAAGTTTGCAATGAAATGCAGACAAAGCGAAACACTTCAGACAAGATGGCCAATACAAAGAATAGGTTATGGAGACCTAGTGACGAAGTAGTCTGAAGATGAAATCAGCTTGGAGCAAGAATAGAGGATCCAGAACAGAGCTAAACAGTGTAAGAAAAAGCACAAATCAACAGACCTTAATGACATACGCGCATTAACTTAGCTCTGTTCTTACAGCTTTTCTTGTATTTGTGAGTCCACGCTGGTGGTTAGGTAGATATTAGTAGTCCAATCGACAGTCAAGAGACCCGATGACTTTCCCTCGAAGTGTTCATCCGACTGTCCGTTGAACAAACCACCCTGATGCGAAGTTCTCCGGTTCTTTGGAGTACGGATGAACTCAGCAGACGTTCTCCTCCACGGAATTATATAGATGTAATGTAACTCCGTGTTCTCCTTTTTTGAGAACAACGACTTCTGACGCCCCTCGCGTCGAACGTCTACCTCTTACAGGTAGTGCAAGTCCTGGTCGAACAGCCCTTTGATTTCCACGGCGACAGCAGGCAGTCTTAAAAGTCCTTCGTCACTGACTCGCCCCCTTGCGACAAGGTTCTCTAGCCCAGGGTCCTTCCTCCCGATTCTTACCCTCTTAGCTTAAGACTCAGTCTCCAGGTAAGTTGAAGCTGGCGTTAGAAGCTGAATTTCCTGCAACTGCTGATCGGTTGTTCCGTTCACGGTGACGTTTTGCCGAGAAGTGTCTTGCAAGATTTTCGTTTCCCTATTTCACTTTGCACATTCGCATAGACACATTCAACGAATGATGCCATTGGTCACTCACTCATCATCCAATCATCAAGTAGCCAGGACCGACGAGAGAGATAACACTCCTCTTGACCCCCCTACAAGTGGTACGGTGGGCAGGTGACTAACTCCCCCCTCTACGTCAACCGGGCAGACAGGTGTGCGAGCCCCTGAGGTGTCACTATCTCCCTAGTCGTCATTAGCCTCTGGCTTACTGTAACCATTTAGGGTTGTCTATCCCCGTACAACACCGTACGCTAGCACATACGCCCCCCTTTCTTGCATAAGGGGTCTCAGTCTTGTCAACAAGCCACCCTAGACCCTACTTGGGGCGATTGTTACTTCCCATCAAAGTCGCCACGTGACAGAAATTAATACTGTATTTTAAAACAATTGAGGCTTTTTAAGTAAGCTCCAGAGATAGTGCCAAAGGGAAGTAAAGCACACTGAACTGAATAGAGAAATGTACTGTACGTTTCACTAGTTTGAAACGTTTCAACGTCCTGTAGAGAGTGACAGAACGAACACAAAGAGGGTCCACAGGGTGATGAACCAGCAGATTGTGAAGATGTCTGTGCAAATTTAGTGAAAAAAGGGGTGGACAAAATAGACAACAGGTATTCTAGGGCAGAAATGTACTTCCTGACATTAGGAGGCCTAGCTCGAGACATGCAACAAGGAGCTAGGAAACGTTAAGCCCAGATGATGCGGTCGGACGCAGCCATTAAATGAATCACTGTCTTGGGCAAGAGCTGCTGATTCCTGCCTATAACCTGTACTTTGATTGACATTTTAACCGTTTTCTTCCCTCTGAATTATGGGCTCTTTTAGCTGTACAAGAAATCTCCTTCTGCACAGTTTGAAAGCCTAAACGGGAGAGAGCTCAATCGATGCTATCAAAAGAATATCTCGTTTTCTTCATTCTGGATTGGTCAAAGATGAAGAACGTTCTACGCAGAAACTTCTAAAGCTTATCGCGCTTGATAGAATCTTCTCGATGAAAACCTTCTCCCCTTATGCCTCTCAGATATCCATATTCAGTTTCGCCTTCCAAACTTAATGACCGAGGATTGGACTTGCTTCCTCTTCTGAAAAAAACATTAGTGTAATCTGAGTAACATTTTTCTTCTGCCGTGTATTTTTCTCGATTGCCTTTTATTGTACTGGTGACAATACATAGTTTGAGGTATGGCACTTTGTCCAGGCTCTGGAAATGTGATTTCACTGTCCAGTTTTTGTCCTTTGGGAATCTTTTGCCAAATCGTCCTCTTGTTCCAATGATCCTTCCGTCTCCCCTTAGGATGATTTTAAATAATGTTTAACTTCTTTCTGGAGTTTTTCCTCTGCGCACTGGAAATATTATTTTCCGGTCGATCTGTCAAGTTTTGACAAAGAATTGCATTACAATAAGTCTAAAGAATAACAGCAGTTACTGTCATGAGAGGATTTTTTTTACATAATGCAACAGCCGACAAATTCATCGTAAATGAAAGAATCGGCGCAAAAATAAAATATCCATTTTGAATACTGTTAATTCGCTTGACATCCAGTTTTATCTCCAAGATACTGTCCCATGACGGATTCGTCCAGAATAAGGTCTGTGCAATCTGAGGATGTATACACATCGGCTTATCTAATTTTCGCCAATAACATATAATGGGAAAACACCTATACAACATGCATTCCTTCGCACGCATGCATACACAGATCGTTTTATCTATCTAGTGTTTCGCCTTTTTTTTCCTTCTTTACATTTCAGCGGTGTCCCTTCTCGTCCCTACTTTTCATTCTTTATTTCTTTCATCTTCTTTGCGTACGACAAGTGGAAAGTGAGGTGAGGGTGATGGAGGAAGGGGAACCGAAATAAAATAAATGGGAACAGGGATGAGTGAGGTAAAATAAAACAAGAAGTAATAGAGGTGGTGTGTGTGGGTGGGGGGGAGGTACCAGGAATCGAGAAAGAGAGAGCAAAGTAATATGCCAGAAGGACACAAGTGATCAAAGTCATCAATGTCTCTCGACCATAAACTGTTTGATTGCGCACCCAGTGGAGAGCAAAGAAACGTTTGCTGAACCTTTCGAATGGAGCCTGAGTCTGCGGGCATAAGCAAGAGTGGATTCAAACAGAAATGGATTCTTTAAGTCAGACTCGTAGGAACAGTGGTCCTCACAGAACCAGCGCGTAATTCTGTAGACCTGACGAGCGCAGTTCAAAGAAAAGCACCAGTCGCGTTTAATTCCCAGGAGCACGTGGTACCTACTACAAACGGAGTAGTTTACGACAGCGTCTCACTGGTAACGATTCCAAGTGCTTTGGGCCAGACAAAGGACAGGGAACAAGGGCTAGTGATCGTCGCCGCGACCGAAAAAGATCAAAGTGCATGTCGCTTTCTCGGCAGCATGTAACATCAAACAATTAAAAGCCTATCAGTAGTTTACATTTTCGACAAACTGTCTCCGATTTTAATATTCAATCCCTTCCTCAAACAAACACATTATATTTTATAAATATTATATTTATACATTTAATATAAAACAAAATACCCATAGACCTTATCTTAATTGTTTGAAACCCTCCCCCAAAGAAAGAAAGTTTATTTTATAAATACTAACATTGCAGGAAAAGGATCAACCAACAAATTATGTTTACTTGTAGTACAAATGCCTATTGTAGAACTGTTCAGCCTGAGACCGAGGCACGACGTCGTTTGGCTGGCATACGTCATGACTAGAGACTGTTCTACTTTCTCAAAGTCCTTAGTAACCAATGACCACTGTTAGTCTTATCCACAGTCTACAGCATGCTCAAACGGAACGGAACGGAACATGTTAACTTGCCAACTTTATATTTATCCCGCTCGAACACATTTAGTACAACAATAAACAATTTAGTGCTGGCAGTAAACAGAAAGTGTTACTTTATTTTTGATTTTTGTTAAGTAAAGCAGATGAAAATGGACATCTTAACTGAAAAGAATATCTATCGTTGACTGGCTTGCTTTATCCAATGAAAATGGAAATGGCCGACAACAAAAAAGATCCATTTATCTCTAATGCAGCTGTTAAAATTATCTAGCTTATGGTCTCATAAAACTCCTCTTGACACTCTTTGTGGAGAGAGTTCGAAGTGACACCGCAAGTGACTGGGTGCAGACTATACGGTTTCACACTCGCGGGCAAGACTGGCTGTGAGGTTTTGAGGATAGTGGCTTTTTTTCCCTTTACTTCAACATTCCTTGCTCTTACACGCAAGACTGGCTGCAAATTTTCGAAAAGCACGAATTTTCCCTGTCGCGCAGCAGAACTCTGCAACGCGCGAACTAGCCTAGCAGTGTTTACACTATGCTGAAAATCAAACCTGTTCTTTATTTCTCTCTTCCTATCTCTCTCTCTCTCTGTTGTTCTTCTCACTGGTTGTTAGTCTATCTGAAAGCCAAAATGCCAGTTGAAGCAATTTAAGGATGCATTGAAACTTCTTTTATATATTTAGACAGAACAGAGTATGAATTGCGAATGTGTTAGTCAGAGCCCATTTAAAGGTTCTCTCGCTTTGTAGTTTTGACGATTTCTCTGATTGTTTGTCTGTATGATTTCTCTGTAAAAGGAAGATGTAACGGCAAATTAGAAAAAAATAACCCGCGTGTTTTATTTAGTGCATAATCACACTTGTAAGAAGCGTGCTCTTAGCGCTTGAGACAAGAACGAGAAATGGACAACATACGAAGCACAGAAGAATAAACAACAGTACTGATGACTAATAAAAAAACAAATATGGAGAACGCAAAGAGGAATCGGGTAACAAGAACACAGGGTACGTGACTCTCCAGAGGAAGACGAGTACGGAAGTAGCCAATAGACAAAAAAGGGAAAGGAAAGGTTCAAACGGACTAGCATTTCGTAGACTGTTGTTGTGAGTAATGCTCAAAGAAGACGGGTGTGTTTGAGTGCACATTAAAAGGATTCAATGGTGGTGTTAAAGAGCAGAAAGATAAGATAGAGAAGGAATTTCATAGAAAGAAAGTCCAACCAAGCATTGTTATATCCCAAACTGTTCAATGCAATCATATTTAAGCGTTGTGGCGCCTATTACAGACTACTTCGTACTAGAATCTTCATTACAGAACATTGTAACCTCGAATCTTCATTACGAATCATTGACCCTAAAATCTTCATATCAGACAATTGTACCCAGAAAATTTCATTACAGATCAGTCCTTTGTATCCTAAAAATATTTTCGCTTCTTATTTACAGCGTTTTTCATTCAAGACGTCTATGCAGGCTGATGGAAAAAAACGGTGCAGAAGTCTTTAAGGTCACAGTTGGAGGAAAATTTGCCGCGCTGAACCAAGTGGAATGTGATGTAGACAACCTCGCTGGAAACTTCAAAGAGGTGCTACTGTCAACAGCCCAAGAATTTCTAGAGCGACATAAGAATACAAAACACCCATGGGTCAAGAATGACATCCTAGAGCTCTGTAACCAAAGGAAGGCCTTGGGAGAAAAGAAAAGCAAAACCGAAACAGCTCACAAAAATAAAGAAGTGAACTGTGCCATCAAGAAAGGGATGAAGGCAGCTAAAGAGAACTGGATAGAGGGCCATTGCCGAGACACAGAGGATGAAATGGCACGAGGTGACAGCAAAAAGGCCTACCAACTACTAAACACCCTCATTAAGAAAGATCAGCGCAATACCTCAGTCATAGAAGAAAGCAATGGCCACCTTCTCACAGAAAGCAAAGGACTAAGTACTGCAAAACCTGTACAACTTCCAGCTAAAGACCGACGCCAACATCCTCCAAAACAACCAGGCTAGAAACGGTGAACATGCAGACCTACCAGTCCTCCGGGAAGAGGTCGAAAGACCTGTACACAGTCTGAAGGGACGCGTTAATAATGTGCCAGCCGAGCTGCTCAAGCAGGGTGGGGAAAAAAACTACAAAGGCCCTCACTGTCCTGTGACAAAGAGTCTGGGAACGCAAGGAATGGCCCAAAGAATGGACGTAGCTACTAATCATACCCCTCCCAAGAAGGAAACAGTAAACAGTGCCAGAACTACAGAACGATAAGCCTTATAAGCCACCCAAGCAAATTCATGCTGAAGGTCATACAGAACCGTATTAGCACCGCTGCGGAAGAACAGGCTGGATTCAGACCACAGAGAAGCACAGTTGAGCAGATCTTCAACTGTCGCCTCCGTATAGAAAAGCATCTTTAGCATCTACGGACCTCTACCATAACTTGATTGACTTTAAAAAGGTATTTGACAGAGTCTGGCACGAGGGGCTATGGCATGTAATGAGAAAATTCAACATCAAAGAAACCCTCGTTCAAGTCATCGAAGCGCTGTAAAATAGCTCCACGAGTACAGTACTACTGAACAACCAAATAGGAGCTTACTATCGTACCACAGTAAGGGTACGCCAAGGATGTTCCCTGTCTGGCTGGCTGGCTGGCTGGCAACTTCCTTTCATATTTAACAATTCTCTTCTTATTGTGATCTTCAGGATTTTTTCTTGCAACACACACAACCAATACTTCTGCGGAACTAACACTAACATTGCAACTAACTAACGTTAAACAAACACTAATGTGACAAATAAATAAAGAAAAATACACTAACGTGGAACAGACATTAATGCGGTAAATAATACAAATACGGCAACTAACTATAACGTGGACCTAGTACTAATGTAACAACGAACACTAATATGGCAACCAACACTTCCATGAAAACCGCGATCGACATAGAAAAAAGCGACGAAATAAATGTTCCAGTCTCCTTACTCCGACACTCATATCACAAATTAACATCATAAGCGTGCTACTGAATGATGCTTACACTGTTTATTTTTATTAAGCAAATGGATATTTTAATATTTGATGTATTGCAATGTGTGAAATATGCACGCTTGCGTGTTTCACTCGGTGTTAGAGATAATACATTTCGGGAGACACCAAAACGCACTTCAAAGAGCACACAGGAATAGAAATAAACACATTCAAAAATACATCTCAATAAACTAATTTTATTGAATTATACGCACAAATGTATAGTACAGGCAAGCTTATCATGGGAAAAGTTTATTTCCTACGATATTGGTGCCATCGTAAAGTCCGGCAACTCTTAAAACAGAAATAATGTCCCCTTAAAGCTATTCTTAAGCAGACGAACATAGACGAATGTTTGACCAAGTGGGGCAAAGTTTTAACGTGATGATAAAGTTTATGTGAGGATTATTTAAACAAGCTTGTCCAAACTTGATCAAATGGGATCTATATTTGCTTCATTGAGAACGGGTTTTCATATAATTTGAATTATTTACAAAAAAACTTCATTATAAGGAACTAACAGGTAACAAATGTAAAAGTTATTTTAAAAAATGACGGGTGCTGGACAAGTGAGACTGCAGAGATTCTGAAAAAAATACCATTTCTTTGGTTCCTTTAGGCATGAAGAATAAGACTGTAGTTTGTAGTATTGCCTTTTCGCTTATATTTACTTTATGTGTTGTATTTGAAGTGCGTTTTCATTGTAAACCATTACAGTAAGACTTTCTGTTTCCTAAAAGGAAAATGGACAGGTGAGCACAGGTATGAGAACCAAACTGCATTACGTCTTACTGACTGTCAGTCTGTGCGATCGTCCTTTCCTGTGTCTGTGAGATGGCCTGTCTGTCAATGGCCTGATTGCCTGCCTTCAGCGTGTCTGTCGGTTAGGTTTAGTGTCCCTCAGTACACTTGATTAAGTGTGTAGGATATAGCCACTGTCGTTACGCCTAGCTGGAGGAATTTCTTTTCGTGTAATAGCAACTTTTACTCCAGGCGCATTCTCTGCTCATATAATTCACACTCCTTGCCCTATCATAACGTTCACTGTTGTTAAAGCAGCGGAAAGATTATGAACTAAAGGGGGTCCAAGACACAATTCTCCATCGATGACAGCAATTTTGCGGTAAAACTCATTCTGAGAGCTCGATAGAGGGAGGGGTGAGAGAGGGAGGGGTGAGAGAGAAAGAGAGGAGAAAAAATCCACATACAGAAATAAATCTTTACAAACTACGGCGAAGCTATGTAAAGAATTTAAAAAAGAAGGGGGAGATAAAATCATTACTACTCACGCTTTACTGACTGAGAAACGAGGTTGTGCTTCGCTCGCATCCTCTTCAATGTTCTCAGGGCACCGTCACATCATCATGTCCCATGCAATGAAACTCAAGTCTTCATCGGCCATGCAAGTCGCATGTTTCCCATAAAGAATGCTTCAGCCTCTGATTTGTAGGTTTTAAGGTGTGAATCACGTTCTCTGCCATTTCATTGTTGTTTCTCTTTCGCTGCCATATCACATTAGGCTGCTTAGATTTCTTGTGACCCATTAGGAAGAGATAGGAAAAAACAAAATTGACAGAAGATGAATGATGTAACTTTTTGAATGGCATAAATGTTTAAAAATGGTTTTATGGACAGAATTAAGCGCCATTCTTAATTACAATCATTTCTGTAATAGTCTTTACAGCTAAACAATAATTTAAGGAGCTTTTCGCTTTTTCTTTCCCTCCTTTCTTTCTTGTGCTCCTTCCTTTTTATTTTCCCTTTTTCGTCTTTCTATCTGTCTTTTCTTTCTTTCTTTCTTTCCTTCTTTCTTTCTTTCTTTCTTGTCTGCGGCTGGTTTACGGGGCAGACTTAAGAAAAGCGCGATTGTACTATCTCTCATCATCTCAGCGCATCGTCGCATGCTCTTAAATGGACCCTTGACGTTCACTCGTTTGTTTTTGTTTTAGCCTGACAAATCACTAGGATTTCTCGCTTCGTTTTCTGGTTACATTTCTTTGTATTCATTGCATTTAAACCTTTCTCGACCTGAATTTAGGGCTACAGATTTTGTTTGTCTCTTTCGGTTCTCTAATCTGTAGTTGTGCAAGCTTCTATTTTTAACAAATAGTTTCAGTCGCTTGTCCCTTGACATTTGGGGAGGGGGTGGGAGCACATGGAGAGACGTGGCAGCTGACAGGGCCCGCCAGTCCTGCCAATTTTGGGCGATAGTCAGCAGGTCCTGCACAGGACGACCAGTCCAGTCTTTGACGTTTGTGAGCCTGTTCTTTCTCTGACCAGTGGCCACCTCGGCGTCGATCACCCTCCAAGTTACATTAAAGGACAGTTTTCGACAAGGTGTCGTGCCGGGCCACATGGCCAAGCCAGACCAGCTTAGGTCGCTTACAAATAGTTTACTACTGTATTTGAAAGCGACAATACCAGAGGAAGTAAGCAGGTAGCTGAAATAGCTAGAAATTTCAGTCAGCTAAAATGATTGCGCCTATACGTACCTCACAGTCCACTGTGTGTTATCTTTAATTTATCATTATTGGTCTGCACAGAGAGTGCGATCTGTGTTGGTCGTGATGCTGCGCGTTATAAATACACATCATCATCATCATCATCATCATCATCATCTAAAATATTACTTTAACTGACTGCTAGGCTATATAGGTAGTGGTTAGCGGCGTACTTTGTCGGCCTCTGAAGGTTATGATGATACGCAAGTCGCGACGATAAACTGACTGTAATTATATATATATATATATAGAAAGAGAGATCGCATTTTTGATATTTTAGGTTAGTTTTATAAAAGATACTTTATAATAAAACTTCATATAGCTGAGATCCCTAAAAAAAATGTCAAGGATTAGAACTGCAACGCAACCCGCGGGCTCTGTTTCACACGCACCAGATCTGTTCACACTTTCAGCGAAATTAAAGCAAGGCCGGTATGACACCAGCACGCGCTCGAGATGACGCGAGAGCGTGCTCCACGCCACCTACCCTTACCGGAAAAGAAGACAGCTCGAGGAAAGTTCTCCATCCCAGCACACATTTTTGGACTTAGAGCTTTAAGCAGCCACCTGCTTTAAAAGTTGTGTTGGAGGGGTCTTCATTGCACGGTCTGATCTCTTTCGTGTCTTCCAGCAGAAAAGAGCGCTTCTGTAGATGGAGTTACTCTTCCGTGTGAGGTCTTTCTCCCGACAACCTGCACTGATGGAGGGCATTGATTTGAGCGTACACGCGTCTGCTTCTCAGGTTGGGGTTTTAAAAAATAAATCCGTATCAGGTACGTGACTTGATTATTTCTACTCATTGCTCTTGGTTCTTTATAATGGGATGTCATTCAATGATTTTAGCAGTAGAATAGGAGATGGCTACATATTTCACGTTCACAGAGTTTTTCTGTTTCATTTACACATATTTTGACTTTTATTCTGAGCTACAACTACTTGACTGAAAAAGTAATTAAGAAAAAAATGGACGGCAGGACGAAATGAGAGGTTCCATAAGCTTGGTGGTTACTGAACAAAAATTAGCCAGTTCCATTTGCCCGGCCCTGTGATTGAAAACACCTCCTACCACTTTTGGGACCCAGCGGCAAAGGTAAGATGATTAATCAGGAGAAGTAAAAAGCGGAGAGAATTGAACATCACGCTTGCTCTAGAAACGGTGAATCACTCACAATCCATTGTCCTTTCGTCTACTGGTTACAGTACAATACAAATTTATTAATCCGCAAGAGCAATTATAGGCGTTCATGCGCTAGAAATATACAGAGGAGTATTTAAATAAACATGTTGACTACAGTGAATAAAGTTCTTACTCTCTCTCTGACCCCCCCCACTCACTCACACACACACACACACACACACACACACACACACACACACACACACACACACACAGAGCAACAGTAGATACAGTTGGTGTACTGCAATATATCACCTAAGGCTAACATTACGGCGAATAGTGTTATCGCAGTTTGGAAGTCTGGAGAGTTAAATTATTTATTTGTCGTAAGTATGCCTGAAGATTGCCGTTAATAACAAATACGCCATTAATTACAAATAATTAAAACTGAATAGTAATGCCCGTACAAAAAACCTTAGAAAAGACGAAGATATGCCTGATAACAGAACTGCGAAGAAGGGCGTAGCATGCTAATTAATAAAGCAGGAATGCGATGATTTAAGATGGAAGAAGAAGGCTGCTTAACCATGAAGAAATGTGACGCCTTTTTATAAAAAAAGACCAGCTACTTGATTCACCATTATTTTTAGCCAAAGAAATTACAGTTTACATCACGATTGTCTGGATCCTAAAGTTATTCATTGTTGCAGAAAAAGGTCAGACCTCATTCTTCTTGTAAAACAATCACAAACAAGCCTGTAGATTTCACTTAAAACACTTAATAGAATTTTCCCATAATAAGAATGTCTCCAAGGATGTACTCATTTTTTCATCAGCACGATCTTTTTTTTCTTCATTTGAAGTACGAATTATATCCTCTCAGACAGCTGATACATTTTCTAGATTTTTGCCATCCATTCCAAAAAGTGTACTCTCAATTATTGACAAACTTCTGTCTGCGTCTGCGCGGATTTTAACTTTGGGGGTAGGGACTGACCGTCTAATTTGTGTTTGCCTTTCGCACGAAATGCACAGACATGAACAAGTCGATAAAGTCTAGTGCTTACGTGTAGCTATATGGGATAAAAAAAAATCAATTTCCTATCGCTATAACTGCCAGAAGTTAATCTCACTTTAACCACGATGATAAACTCGAAATACGGTCCTAGTGGAAACGGGAAATTTAGGAAGCCCCACGGTCTTGATGTGCTACATCCGCAGAAACAGAATTCCCTGAGTCGGGATCAAGCGTAAGGGTAGCAAAAGTATTCTTTATACAAATGAAGTGTGTCACTTGTATAGGTAACGAACAAGTGCTTTACTAAGTTTATAAAATCCGCCACTGGTGTTCAACGATGAACAAGTATTAAAGACCACCATTTATTCCCTTAAACCCTGGTGTAATGCACATTGACTGTTATTGAAGGCTGAACAAGTTATCTGGACATAACATTCAGCCACGTGCAACTCAGGGTGAGGTCCAGCAAGCTGTAAGTGATTAGCTTGCGTTGAATAATAACATTAAACAACACTGGATTTAAAACAAAAAAAATAACTTGTTGTAATCCTGGACCAGTATCAGCCAAAAAGCCTTCCCACCTCCACAAACGAATAACATAAAAATGCACATGTATCAAAACAAAAACAAATTGGCGTGAGCTGATTTTCCCTCCTTTTTTAAAACAAAAAGCAGAAGAATGTACATGCCACTTAGCAACAAGAACAGTAGAGGAAATAAGAATAATCTGTTACTGGAAGATTCGTTACCTAGGCAACCCCCATGAGAGTGTAAGTTTGTCTCACAACGAATGATAACGAGTATGATTGACGTAGCCTAGATCGCGAAATGGTGTCGGCTCACTCACATGTATTTGTGCAATGAGACGGGCGAGGTGTAAAAGAAGGTATCGTAAGCCTCCTTATTTCCTCCATTGGAAGCTTGCCCATCGCCGTTTATTGGCTGCTCGTGTTTTCCATTTTCTCACTCGGTTTTCGGTTTACGTAATATTGCTTTCCACCGAAACGACGTTAACCGCTTCGGCCTTCCTCGGTCTGCATCAAATAGCCGTCTGCCTCTCATGGACTTCACACCGCAATGGAGTATTGATCCTACAAGAGGTTCTGTGGAAAGGTTATAGCTTACCACCCCGAAAGATTCAACTTCCCCAGTGTGTGCTACTCTAATGCAACCTATAAATGGTCACGATAAAGGGGGAATTTGATTTAGGCCTAGAATTAAAAAATCTAATAAGTTATGAGCCGCTGCAGCCATGATTCAGCGACTGGGTAGAGCCACGGGTAGGCACACTAGCAACTTGTGACACGCGAAGGGGAACAAACTCTGAACAGGCATCGTCGGAGTCGTCTCGCTCTCAGAGTCTCGCGAGACTTTGTCACGGGGCTTTGTGAGTCCAGAGAAGCACTACATGCATGGTCTTGAAGAATTGTTGGACGAAGGGGTAAGTGGCAGAGAGTGGGTATGGCGGGCTTCTGGAAGATAATGCTCCCTCTGAGAGGGTGAAAAGGGAGTTTCTAGCATGCTGGTCTCTCACATGTTGCTGTTGCTAAATAGATTTTGACAGGTCACCCCACACGCTGTGCCAGGTTAATTTGCCCGAAAGTATTCAGAAAAAGAAACCTTCAAATATCTATGTCCACCGAGGCTGAGGATGTTGTACGGGCTAAAAAAAAGAAAAAAAGAGAATATTTCTCTCGAGTTTGTGGTAAATTAAATAGTGGGATATTTCTGGACATGTACAGTCGGAATTGTCTGTGCCTGGTTGCATTCTTGCTTGCGCATCCGCTGTTGGGTCTGCCTCTATTCGGAATAAGACCAACAAGTAGACCTCAAGCGCGCATCCTTCCTGAAAAAGATATGCTTTACGAGCAGAAAATAACCAGTGGAGGGAGTTGGTAGAGTTTGTTGTTTCAAAAAGAGAGAGTTAAAAAAGCCCTGTAAAAGTTATCTTGCCTCCACCAGTACAGGAGATAACTTATCTTCTTACGTTTATATCTCAAATCTTATGTTTTGACAGTCGAGTCGATTGAACACGATAAACAGGATAAAACATGTAAGTGCTGACTTTGAAAGATGTTGACAGTTGTTTCGAAAAGAGAGAAGAGTGTAGACGATTGTGTGCCTCCACGCGCACGCACGTGCACCCAAAAAAACACATTTCAATGAAGAGAGACTGATACTGACATTTACAAAAATACACATTTGAAATATTAATTTAGCTGCAAGTATTTTTGTGAGTAACGGGTTGCAGAACATCCTGTAAACACTAGAAGCTCTCATCCATGTTTACATGCGCGTTCCATTGCTACCATCTTCAATCAGTACAAGTGTATGTTTGTGCGTGCCTGCCTGCTTGCGTGCGTGTGTTGACTACGGCCACCAGTAGATGTCTTAACCTCATTGTAACATGTCTGTAAAGTTTTCCAGCTGATGAAGCTGAACGTCAGCAATTTCAAGGCCAATTTCAATTTTAAGACCGTCAGCTTATCAGCTTACAACTGTATACTTATAAGTCGGGCAAAATATACTCCCTGTGGATTTCTTCAGCGTACCTTTATCTTTTATTTCTCTCTCTTTGTGCATACTAGCCCGCAATAATGCAAGCATGCAGTAAGCTCGGAGAAAGTATTTCAGACCGTTGTTTATTAACAAAGAAACTGCAAGGTAAACTAAAAATAATACTACAATAACCTTGCACACTTTTATAGAAAACAAATGCTTATTCTAGTTGCACCGGACATCTTAGTGTAGAAGGGTCAGATTTCGTCCTGTTCATAAGTTCAAGGGGCCATGTTTGTGAATGACGTAGGACTGTGGCCGATGGCAGTTTGAAAGGAACATCAATTAAGTCTACTACTTCACGCTTGGTTACATCTGAGCTGGCGGCTAATGAGAAGCGCGGCAGGCAGTCCCGTGTGGTTAATGCTGCGAGTCGAATATACGCAGTCTGCTGCTGACTGCAGAAAGACGGAACGATACACGAGTATTTTAACTACACAGCAATGGATATTTCAAACATTTTAGTTTATTATGTAGAACGTAGTCTGTAGAGAGTGAACAAATAAATTTACTGAAACTCGGAAGCAAAATCATTACAAATCATTACAAATTACAAACTCAGAAAATCATAGTATAAAATAATTACAAACTATGAAATATTTCAACTAGATAATTGTAACACAACAGCACAAAAATCTCCCACCCAGAATACGAGAACAGAACACCACAAGTGGAAGTAAAACTGATAATGTATATGGAGACAAGGAAGCAGGTGTTGTTTGCCTGAAGAGTCTGGTGGACGACAGATGTACTCAGGCACGCATGGTTACCATGGTGTCGTCATCCGACAATTTATCAACAACAAAGGTTCATGACTAGCAGCAAGGAATACTAGATCGGGTTTTTTGTGTGAGCTCTGAATATTCACAAAGCATAGACAAAACCTAAAAGCATTCTATGGAACGGAAGCAACAGAAAGTAGCGCTCAAAAATCGCAAGCAAAATGTTTTAACCTCTCAAAACCTGTCTAATAATTTCCGAACCTAAAACTTTTATTTAAAACATTTACGATAGAAAGTATCTCGGCTTTACAGGATTGCGCGCCAGCATATACACGAGAACGGAAATAACTTCTATCGCAGTCCTTGTATATTTGTATTGTTTACTTCCTGTTTACGCTCAGACTTATGGAGTCGCCCACAAAAATATTTCGTTATGCTCACGTGACAGCTGGATTTGTTAAGATTTTTCTTCACATGAAAAATGTAACAACTTCACAATTTTAAAAGTGAATGTAGAGATAATAGCATGAGAATTTTGGCAAAGATCACCTGTTTCACAGTCAGGGGCTTAATAAGAAGAGAGGGAGAGAGAAATGAAGGAAGGGAACGTTTTGACTGTCAAACGTAGAAGTTCTTTTCTTATTTTTTTTAATCCTTTGCTATTACAAGTCTTTCTTAATTAAAGTTCTTCTTAAGCCGACATATGTTGTCGATCTGGGAACTTTTGTCAAAACTTTTCGTCACGGCCATATACAAATTTGTGAAATATATTCGATAATATTTTTCGCAATATAAAGGCCCTATATAAAGAAGATAGTGTATCAAGATTCTAAATAATTATTTATTATTTGTTCGGATGGTCATAAAATTTCTTTTTTAGCTGGCTTTTGCAAATACATTTTTTAAAGCTGTCATTAAGTTTAAAGGTCTAGTGGGGTGCACGACTTTTCATAATGACTAACTAAAGTTCAGTGCAAGATGAAATGTTGATGAAAACACCCCGTCCGTTGTCGAGACACACTCCTTCAAAGATCACCATGCACAGAAAGTGATATGTTGAAGTTGTCAATGCCTCAGCCAATGGGACAGATTGAATCTATGTTAATTAGTTACTTATTAGTTAATTAATTAGGTGTGTCTGTGTACTAGAATGATGCGACGAGTTCGACCTCGGTCAGTCTATGGTGATGTTTGTAGGCGTGTGTCTTACTATCGGAAGGTGGCTATACGTTTAGTTATTAGGAAATAGTAGTTTTCACTTAAAGGTTTAAGCGATATTGAGGAACTGTAGTCAAGAGGAAAGTCTCCGCTGTTGCTGGACTTTTAGACGACTGCCTAATAGTGGGCCATGGCAGTGTAGACTTCACGGCTTTCCAGCAAAAAGGGTCAAGAGCTTTATGAGTTTGCTAGAGGTGGACTGAGTACGTCATCCTGCATTATTCAAGGACAGAGCGCATGGTTTGCACTCGTGCAGAATGGAAATTAGAAAAGTCCAGCATTCTTGTGCTCTTATTTTGGCACAAGACATAATGGCGCGGTCGCGAAAAGCAAAGAGAAAATCAGACCATATGTGTGGGTTGTTATCGCCTGGTTAAACGGTTAATGTGAATGATGGCGGAAACACGAGCGGGCCACATTCCAGGTCGTGTGTGGTTTTGCCAAGAAGAAATCATTGAGTCACTGACGCTTGAAAAAAGTAAGCTCATGCAGGCTTCTTTGCACGCACAGTTTTTGTCTGGCTGGAACAGTTCTAGAGGTGTGTGTGTGCATTTTTCCTGATTACTCGGTAAAGCTAAATGCAAGAAACTTAAAAATATGGGTGAGTACCCTACTTCCGTTCTCGAGAGACGAGTCTACAAGCATCACTAATAAAAATGGTAAACTCCTGATGTCAGTTTTGTACATAGATAAGTCTTATTACCACATAGTTCAGGCTCCTCTATAGGCTGAATCGTGTCAACGTCGACGTATCAATGCATGATCCTGATGTCCGTATTGTTGACCTCTTTTTGTGCATATTAGTATGTGTATAATCACCTATACTAGCAGAAGTTTATCCACCCAGGTTTTACCAAATAGTATCTTGCACGATGCTTTGTCCTGTCGTTAAAAAACCGCACTAGACTTTTAACGTGAATAGCGGTTGAGGAGGATGTGCGGTAGGCAGGAACAGACCAACGAACTCGAACTGAAATCGGTCGTGTGAGCGAGACTCGAAAGCTAACCATGTATTTCTTCCCAAGCTTTGCCTCAATATTATAAGCTTAGCTCAGCATTCATTACTGTCATGATTAAGGTTAAACTACTTTAAGTAGTCTGAATCAATTTCTGTATCAATGTCACTGTTAAAGCTAATACTTTAAATGACGCAAGAATCGCCATTGGGTTAAAACATGCATTATTCTGTTTGCTAAAAATCAGATATGAATAAGAGTCTCTACACTTAGCGGCTCAGCTGTTTTTAAACCCTGCAGGGTGTGTGAGAAGACAAACACTATCTCGGAAATTCCAGAAATTAATAAAAAAAAATGTATCTCATTTTCTCCAAACAATTTTTAAATAGTGGCTGAAATTAACACTTTTAGCTTCTCGCGCTTGCTGAAGCACTTCCTTAAGTGTCTTCTGTCATCGGTGTTTGCAGCAGAAGCGCTGCGATATTTGCTGCAGGGGCCAGCTTTTAAGGGAAAACGCGTGGAGAGGGGAAGACGTGGAGAAGAGCTGGAGGGTTCTAGAAGGACTCCAGAGTGGCTGTAACGGAGGCTGACAGCACTTCTATGCCCCCTCCCGTCCGCCATTGTGCTGCAGAGGCTGTCCTGTGAAGAATAGGGAAGGGTCTGATTTGCATTTCGGATTTCTAAACACATGGCCCAACATTACATTCGTTCTCTTGAATTGCAAGGTGCGTTCAGGCCATGACCGCTTTGGTCGTTTACTCTGCAGGAAGTGTTAAAGTCAGTATCTTCTTCCAGCTTGGCTAAGGCAGTCTGAAGAAGCAAGCAAGCTTTGACATAAAATCTTTCACTGTATCCGCTTACTGATAAGATGATCCTTAAATTGACAGGTAACAAGGCGCACTGTAACATGTTGGACATTTTCTGTAACTCTTTAACTCTTTTACAACCACGCATGTGTTAATAATCTATAGATAAAAAATCACATATTGTCTGGCACAGCATTTGATTTGCAGCCATTATAGGAACGGATTCTTGTTATTCGTGAATGAAGCAGTAGATACTACATCATTATTAACCAAGCACCTGTCGCTTCATTTATACAATACAATACCACTTTATTTATCCACAAGGGGCATTCCAAATAGTGCTCGTACTAGCAGGTATACATAATGATATAAAAGGAAATAATATATATATATATGTTGAAATAATTTCTCTGTCTCACACGCACACACACACATTCCCAGCAACAGTAGATATGTTTATTGACCTTAGGTCACCTCATTCTAGTACAAGTTTATGGCCAGTAGAATTGATCAGGTAAATGGCTCGTGGAATGAATAAATTGTGGTGACTATTGGTTTTACATACAGGCATACTTAAAAAACATACAAAAGATAATTATGTGCCATAACTCTTCCCTAGTCAATACGTGTAACTTAAGACCGACATTCGTAATTTTGAAAATTGCGAACGTCCAGAGTCGAAGTGGTTTACATACTAATGAAAAAGTTCTGTATAGAGGGATAAATATATGAGCAGAACTGAATCACAGGGGTGCTCACACTCCAGGTGCCCCTTTCAGGAACCGAGGTCGAGGCGTTGAGAGGGTCTTACATCCTTTCAGTTCATTAGACATGTTATACCTTGCAAACGTGGGGCGCGACAAAAACCCATTTAAAAGGCTTTAAGACCATCGATTTCGTGGAAAACGATTTTATCAAGTCTCAGAGATGAAAGAACCACAAATAGAAATATAATTCTTATTCATCGTAGCAATGACAGAAGTGCACAGGAGGTGTCTTAAAAATTGAGTTAAACTAAACTCAGCATAGGTCGTGAATAGTGTATACTGCTCAATCGCTAGAATGAGCTCTGTAGTTAGATACGTATCTTAGTCTTCTTCTTTTGGTCTTTTTATATATTTATTTTAATGAAATTAGAAAATTCAGGACATTGGAGAAGTCTTTGACCCATTTATTGGTAACCGTTTTCCTTCGTCATTTCAAAGTTTTCATAAAAACTCTCTGCGTTTGAGTTTGTAATCTCATGCCAAGATTATTATTCCTGACCATGACCTGGTGAGTGAGTTCTAACGCTTGTGATACGGCTGCAGACACATGATGTCAGTATGAAAAACGATATTTATTTATTTCCCTTCTCATCCTTGGCCTGCTCCATTGATCATGATAAGCTCAATGTAGTTTACGAACTCTTATCATACTCACTGTTCACGACTGTACTTTTTCTAATGTGCGTTAAGCTGTACATTTGTTAGCGATTTGATAGTCCTAAAGGATGAATAAGTTTTGTGTTGGAGTGTTCTTTCTGTAGCCGAGAAATGTCTCAAGCTGGGTTGGGGTGGGGTTTGTTAACATTCTGTAATCAAATTGATGCAAGTCACTTCACCTATAAACGATTAACTAGAGATAAAATTTACTGCCAGCAGTTGAAAAATTCTGGGCGAGCAGATGACAATAATTAACGACCTTAATTACAACAGAATTGAATGGGATGAGGGAGTTTTTGTTCAGATGCTTAATCAAGCAAAACACTAGCAAGAGGAGCACGAAGGGTCTGGCACGCAAAACGATATGAGAAATGGCTCTACAATGAGGCGAGACGCAAGCGAGAAATTGAAGCGTGTAAGGATTGCGCAGTAAGTTTATAATTTCCTGACAGAGTCGTAAAAAAAGTAAAATTTTGGCTGAACTTAATGTCAGCCTTTTGTCAAGACGCATAAACCCTCTGTTGTTAGTATGGCCTCTAGAGCCTTGTAATCGATGGCTGTTTCTTTACGCGATAAGCTGGCATCCATCCGCAAAACTTATCAGAACTTCGGAAATGGTAAATCTAGCTGCACTTTAGACTTCTACAAAAGAAAGGAATTCAAGAGATATTTGACAACGAAGATAAGTAAAGTTTTCTTTTATTAAACCAGCCATTTAGTAACTTTCTGCTGCGGTGTTTTGTTTAACTAAAAAGAAGATGACAACACTCATTCATGTAATATTATTTTGTTACCCTAAGAAAATAGCCTGTGATGTACAAAAGGGCAATGCTCATACAACTTACTCTCTAATGGTCATACAAGCTTCATTAAGCTGTACAATAAGTTTACTATCAGCAGCAGCAACAATAACACTCATTATCATTAGCAGCGGCGATAACAGCAATCGTTTTACTGCGATACTAGTATTTCTCACACTTCGCCGACTTTTTGCAGCTTACTGGGATGCCCGAGAGTGACACCCAGATTAAAATGTATTGCAAATATACATATATTTTTTAGATCATTGTTTTCAGTTTTTATTCTTTAATGCAAAAACACAAAGCACAAATACTACAATATTGAAACAACTTGCGTATATACAACAGCAAAAACATAATTTACACATAAGATAGTACAGTCGTTTAACAGCAAAACAAGCCATTCCCACATACTATCTTTCGTCAGCCTGTCGTCACTTCCTGCCCTGCGCAGTAAAGAAGCAGCTATCCAAGCTCTAGATATCTGCCCTGCCTAGCTTTGTAACTTACTACACACATAAAATTAGGTTTTAACATATGGTAATACTTTCAAAAAAGATGCTCTTAATTGTTATCAAATTTTTACTCTTATACATAAGTTTACTGCTCGAATCACAAAGTGTTTTGAACGATTTCCTCCATACGTGTTAAATTATCATCACAAACTTGACTAAAATGTCGAATTCGACAAAAACTTATTCTTCACTCTCACACTTTTCACCTTCAAGTTTGCCTTTGATATTCAGCCCCCCTTCATCTGCCAGTCCACGCAGTTCAGAATCTGCACAGTCATCCCCTGAGGTAGTCTCTTTTTTGTATGTGATAACGTGCTGATTGTGAGGCGGGACCCGTCTGCTGCCCTGAAGAGCAAAAACCAGGATCCTGGAGCTATTTCAGTATGTGGTTCGTGTTCGTAGTGCAGGAAGGATCACTGATCTCGCATCGTAAAGGCCGTTCAGATTTGCTGCGGCTGCACCAAGACTAATTATTGAAGGGGAGACGTCCAAATTTGTAGACTGCAAACGTGCAAGGCGTCGTATTCATTAAGTGAGAAAAGGTCGTTGCCCGGAGCTAAAATGGGGAAATCAAGGAAAACTTTGTTGTTTTTTGTAATCACATCGCTCTGTGCTGCCCTGTGCATATTGCTTGATGTTTTTTTTCCACGGGAAACTTTTGGTACTGCTTTATAACAGGGGTACATCAACATTCACAGACGCCACTTAATATCTACGTAGACAAGACTTTTGCCGTTGATTTCCCGTTTTGTCCCATGAATACAACTTACTCTCGCTTCATGAATACGCCCCCAGGTAGTCAGGGCTTCGTCTCGCTGGCAGTCGCTCGTTCGCAGGTTAGTCTGTGGCTGCTCATTTCGTGGTGGATGCTATTTGCAGGTCACCCTGGTTGATACTGGTTATACAGAACATGCAGCAGATGCAGTCTCCCTTCGATAATCATTGACGAAGAAGTCTAGAAGAGAAGGACAAAATGAGGAAGACTAAAAAAAAGTAAAAAGAAACATCAGCAGTAGAAGGAAGTAGATAAAACAAGGAATAGCAATATAAGTAGAAGGAAGTGGCGGTGAAATGTTAAAAGGTTTAGCAGTTTTAGAAGGTAAAGGACAAAATAATAACAGTATTCGTAGAAAAAGTGGAGGTAATTATGAATAGCATTAGTAGTGGAAGAAGCTGTATTAGCAGTAGTAGAAGAAGAAAGAAAAAAGTAGAAGTAGTAAAAGATGAAGAAATAAAGAAGTAGAAGAAGTAAAGGAAGTAGATAGTTCACCTTTTGATCAAATATTCGTTCTCGATAACTACAGAGCTGGTTAAGGCAAGTATAGCGGCATCGCAGTTGAGATCACCTGTCTGAACGGAAGGCGTTGATGCTGCGATCTTATCACCTGCTTTGAAAGAGGATTAAGTCTCATGGAGAACGAAAAGCGATCCAAGACGTTCTAACCTAGACGAGTGAAGTCTAGGCATCCATTGTCAGAGGAGTTTTGGGCGCAGTAGGGGTAAGCGGGGATAGAATGCAGCGTTCGCCGAGCCTGAAAAGCTGGTAACAGAGCACGGGGGACAAGGCAGCAATAAATCAGCTAAAATATTCGACTGCGGTATTTCTAGAACATATTTCAAAATTCTTGCGCAAAAAGAGTTGCTTGTGTTTTCGCTGTAAACACCTTTACATGCATCAATCCCCTGACCAGATGTTCCCCTCCCACCATTAGACGTGCACGTCAGAAAACCGACATCCCAAACTCTTGCAACAAGCTTAGTGTTAGAGTTTTAGAAATCCACGCGAGTGTATGTTATGCGAAATTTTTCGAGTTTTGAAAAAATAATGTATAGTTTCAATGCAAAGGAACATGACTTAATCTGATAAAAACTTGTGTGAACCTTCTTCTAGGACTTCGCAATTCCAACGCATGTCTAGGGCTTCTGAAATTGTCAAGTTTTCCCATGGCGGAACACGGACGCTTCAACAGCCATGCATCTCTGGATGTGTGGTGGAGAACACAGTCCTGAGATTTGAAACACAGAAACCAGGGTTTTTAATGAATTTAGCGATAACACAACTGAGAATAGAGAAAAAATAAACATCTCAGACATCTAGAGGATTAAAAAAAAACTTGTGTTCAAGCTTGTTTGATATGTTGGTGTGACTGAGTTCACCAGTATCTGTCTCACTCACGTGCCTGACTGCGAAAATAATGATGAAAGAATTTTCCCACAATTTCTCTCATATACAGAAATAACTTTAAACAAGTAAATGGTTACTTCTGGCAGATTTCTTTGTTTAAGGCAAACGTGATTTCTATTCTGAAAATAGCTAAAACTGTGGCTATGGAGGGAAATAACGGCCTGGGGCCAATTGCACAACACGTTTCTAAGCCTTAAAACTGTTCTAAAGAAGCAAAATCTCTTCTTAGCCATTTTGTTGCATGGCAGAAAGACATACAAAAAATTGTACTGACAGGACGGAAAGTCAGACTTAAACAACTTTATCTTACTTTAAGCAGTTTTAGTTTTAAAAATTCTAAAATTGTGGTGTGCACTTTACACTAATTATCTAAATAGAGGTAAGGCCTAAAAGTGTTTAAAATTAAAAATGTGTTGTGCAACTGGCCCCTGGCAGATAAACTTGAAAAGTAAAGCGTTCGGAGATGATTGTGCGATAAGTGTTTGCAATACTAAGTAATATAATTTAAGCAATGAAATACTCCACCCAACAAAAAAAGTAAAAAAGATCAAATCACTTCTTCCGCAGACCCGGTTCAACATGCACTTCATTCAAAACGCGAAGCTTCTCCAGTAGTTCAATTATCTTAAAAAGATTGCACCTTGTTTTCCACCGCCTTATCGGCTCCATCCTAATGGCATTGGCACCGGGGACAGCACTCTTCAGATTTTAAAGTGAGCAGTCTGAGTTAGATGCAGTCGACGATACATTCTTTACCAGAACTTAAAAAAGATTAGGATAGCAGCCTGTCTCTTTCAGTTTGCTACTTCAGCCTCCTCATCTAGTCACAGAACATTCTGAAGAGATATGCAGCCGTGCATTGACAGTTACACTTCACGAGCTGGCAGTGTGATAGACAACCTTTATTTAAAAGTCAAGAGAGACGACACGACTTTTGTCTTATTCTGAATTTGTAGCTTCGAGACTGGTTCTTGTCATTGTCATCTTAATAATAAGGTGCCGACATTAAAAAAAAACAAAACAAACATCGAGTCCACAACCTACAAGTCAGAGAGACTCCCGATGGATCAGAAAAAGTTGCAGAAATTCAAGCCAAATTTATCCAGCATGTCGTGGAAGTTTTACTTTTATTGTAATGGAGCAGGCTGTTTTTTGGTGCCAGATCGTGTTTTAACAAGTTATGTGTTTACTTATTCGGATCTCACCACTTCCCTTTCTCTGACTGTGTCTGTATTTCTGTCCTTTGTCTGTCCTCGCATGCGTTTGTGTGTGCGCTGTGACCTAGAGCCTCAGATCGTTCCGCGAAGGGATGCCCGCGCATCCTGCCCTGCTACAGGTTTACAGCCTCACTGCACTTTGTCCGGATAATTAACTTTGCGAAGCGCAGGCTTCCACCCTCGTTCCAGATCTTGACAACATCCCGAGATAAAAGATTGTTAGGGAAGCCTGCTGCACGGCATTTCATGTCGCACCACACCCCATGCACCAGAAAGAGACCACCACAGCAGATTCTTTTTTTTTTTCGCTCTCAGTTCGTTTTTCTCTTTTCGTCGTTGACACAGCAATCATTTCAAACAAAAAAGACCAAACAGCAGTTTCAAAAACAATTTTAAGGTAACGTTGATGAGAATAAAAGCCAGGAAGATCGTTTCTTTTTCTGGTTTTCTTTGATGTCGAGTACATTTATTCCTCAGGCATTGTTATAAATTCTGTTGTGGTTTGATGTGAGAGGCGTGCCATTTTCTTTCCTTCATATTTTTTTTTGACTGTGATTGTAATATTTTTTCTAGTATGCTTGTTCCAAAGTTTTCTCTACAGCTACTCTGTGATATACAAGAAATTACTCAGTCGATCATTCTTGATTTGAGTGAGTAGTGTACAGATCCCTCAGTCACCCCGTGATATGAGGAATGTTTTAGCCGATTATTCTTGAGTTACGAGTCTACACTTCCACTTGATTTTTAAATGATGCCGTGTTTCTAAAGTATTTTTAGATTCAGCCATGGATTCTCTCAGAAAAAAACATTTGGGTCCAAAAGTTAAATCAAGTCTTTCTTGGGCGAAGGTTGTTGCACTTCTCAACAGTGTTCTGTCAAACTTAACACAGAGTAGAAGCAGGCAAGTTTCTGGCGGATCTGAGGAAAAACCGGCAGCATTTGAGAAATCTGATACATGTTTCGAAAATACTGCAAAAGCTTTGATATTTGTTGTTATACAGAACGACAGAAAACGACTGTCAAATACTGCACTTCTTTTTCTAAAATCTCCTTAACAGATAATTTTAAAACTTCAGGACAGCTTAAGGACTAGACAGGCTATTTTTTGATGGGTTCACCCCGGCCAGACCATATTTGTAGAAGGTTATGCACTGGAAAAATACTCTGAAATGCAGCGCGAAACTACAAAATAGGAGTTTCTAACGTCAACTGACTCGTGAAGTTGGCAACCGAAGAAGCAAACTATTAGAAAATAAACATTTTTCTTATCCGAGGAAAAGAGATTATTTTTGTGAAGCGTGTATTTTATGATATACCATATCGCTGTCTGAGTGCGTTTGGGTCGCAGAAGATGCTTTTCAATTTTTTGCATACCGATGTGACATTCCAAGCTCAAGTACCTGTTCATGTTCTTGAAAGGATAGTTTATGATTTTTAGCATATGAATTTACAGGGTGCGCGTGTTTATTGTTAAGTGATCCCTGTCTGCTGTCGAGGAGTTGATGTGCGTGTCTCAATAAACGACTGGATGTTAGTTTACTGAGTGAGCAAAATGTCAAGTTAGTGCAGCTCTGTGGCCGTGAAAGGTACGAGGAAGGGAGAAGGGTTGACGACATGTTCAGAAACAAACTATCTACGTGCAGAAGGCGAGTAAACAAACGAATCAATAAACAAATGAGAATGAATAAACAAATAAATGAATGAATAAACAAATAAATGAATGAATATGTATTTAAATAATGCAGTAAATGTAAAAGAAATTCTATGGAAAATATACTTTTTCCGATTATTCAATAACAAATAGACCCACAGACACGCATTGATGTCATGTACTCAACCTAAACAGAAACCTGGGCACACTTGAATAGATTAGACAGACGTTGGCAGACTACACAGGCAAGAAATGATGGAAAAGAGAACGAAAACGTAAACAATTCTCGAGATTTCATTATTTAGCAAAAAGTTGTCTTCTAGTGAGTTTCTTCCAATATCATACAAGCAGTCTTCTGATTTCTTCCAATGTCAGGCAAGCAGCCAGAATGGGAGATAAGTGAAAAGGAAAGGCATGTCATCATTCAACTTGCTTTTATTATCACTTTCCTACTTAAAAAAACTAAGTGTGGAACTAAAACAACTCGTGCGAAAGAGCCAATGACCTAAAAGGCCTGGATATATCTTGCGCCCTCGCAGAACTTGGTGGAGCTTTACAACGTTTACAAGCGTACCTAAAAATGCACACACGTGCATGGATGGGCGCACGCATACACACAGAGAGAAGAAAAACAGCAAACCTTATGCAGAACCACTAGACATTTGAAACAGTGGATGAAATATCAATTGTGTGTGTGTGTGTGTGTGTGTGTGTGTGTTTGATGTCGAATGCGTGCTTTAAGATTGATTTTAGATGTAAACTTGCATTTTTTTGTCTGGCTTGTGTTATTCTATGATGATGTACAGCAAACCTCGGTTTTTGTCGGTAATCCTTTCAAAGACAATCGGCGAAATCCGAAACCGACGAGAACCTAGACAATTATTTCCACATGAACCAATGTAAATCCAATTAATTCGTTAAGACACTCCAAAATTCATACCAAAAGCACATTATATAGAGAAGAAATAAAGTATTTAATACTAAAAACATTAAGCTTTTGTAACGGCGAGGAGGAAAGAGAGAGGTGCAGATATTATTATTTGGAAGGGGAATACCCCTCCCGAAGGACCTTAGGTATCACGGTGCTATCTGGGGTCACTTTCCCTCTTGGTCTTTTGGCAATAGGACCGAGAAACACTTAACAGGGACAATGAGGTTTGAGCACATGTGATTTTATCTTACGTGAGTTACGTGCATTTGGAAACTGAAAATAAACACATGACACCGAATACTGTGTACGCAATATTCACTTACATGTAATTGTATTATTACCACTCGCAATCAATACAAAAAACACAAAACACTGGAAAGCAATGGAATTGTTTAGCTAGACGCGCGGGGTGATGGTCACACAACGAGAAACAACGCCACACGGAGCAAGAGAACACGTGGTTCACCCTTTTTTCTGCCTACTTAGCAGCGAGGTCACGTGAGTACGCCGATGAAATCTGAGGCAACCGAAGAAAACCGAGACAAAGTTTTCGCGGGAAAAACCTATGAAATCGGAATCCGACGATGACCGAAGACAACAAAAACCAAGGTTTGACTGTACTTGTCTTACTCTGTAACTAGCACTTCCCTTTGTTTCGTTTTTGTTTTGTAGATATGTTTGGTTTTGTTTTGTAACCAAGAACACCTTCCCAAGTAATAATTTTAGATTGGAATTAAAAGCAAGGGTCCTTTTTTATTTCAGAAGCTAGCGGATTCGAATGTGTGCGCTCGAATGCATGTGAACACACCCATAACACACACACACACACACACACACACACACACACACACACACACACACACACACACACACACACACACACACATAAAAATAGAAAGAGACAAACACAGATGAGGAGAAAGATTCCGGAAGTGCAATGACCTTTGTGCCTTTCATGAATGATAATGACAAACGCACCAAAAAGCTTGATGTGTAAGCCCCAGGAGCTAATAACGTCCCCATGAAAAACACGTGAGCTGAAGTGAACTATCCTTTCTCGCTCACTTTCATTTCTTCTTCACGCAGTAATCAGAATACAAAGGATGTCTGCAGAGGATGTGTGCAGAGTAGCCCTTGAGGCACAAGAGCTCATTCTGAAGCCTTGCGGCGAAAGGAATGCGTTTTCTGGCGAACAGGAAGAATGGCATCCTTGCTCCAAAGCTGAGTACAGGTACTTGCAGCTGAACCCGCATGGACCAGAGAACCTCATTGGAAGTTTAAAAGCGGAGAGTGTCAGGCTAGTTGCATTCTTTACTCGCAGTGGTAGGAAAGCACAGTAAAGAAGGGACCGAGAAGAGTGTTCTTAATCAAAAGGAAAAACGAAAACAAAAAAGAAACCCAAGAAACCGGTGATGAATATCTCTGGAAAGTAACCGGTGTTGTTACAATTCACTCCCATAAATCTGAGAAGTCTACAGAGACATGTTTGGAATGTGTCATGTGGTAACTTCGGGTGGGACATGAGGATATTCAACAGTTCAAGTCTAGAGCGAAGCTGATGACACGTCCAGATCCAAACCCCCTCCCAAAAACCATTGAGTATATAAGAAGTCTTTTGGATACAAGCTGCATTATTTCAGGACGCATCCAGAACGCAGTCGAGCAAGGGACGGCCCGGTGACGCAACGGTTAGAGCTTGTTACCAATACAGGGAAGATCGACTGTCCTGGGTTCAGATCTCGTCTCGGGCATGTTGTTCTTTCTCATGCTGCCTCTGTTTACAGGGTTGGCTGCTTTGCTGTGATATAGCCTTAGTTGCCGGATCGGCGTAAAACAACGATTCTTCCCCCACCCCTACCTTTCCACAGTCTAACGAGAAGAGAGGCGTTCGATGAAGCCGCCAGTGTGGCGCTCTACCGCCTGATGACAGGTGTGAACCTCGGCTAGAACAGAGTGTCCCCGAGGGGTATTTGTCCACGACTGCTAACTTTTTGCTAGTAAGATGAACACTCTTCTGTCTCCGCACAAGGCTTTGTTGTCTGGTGAAGGTCAGCAGCTCGTTTGAAAGTGCGGGCGTCTTTGACAGGTGTCAGGGTAAGTAAAGACTCCCTTTCAGCCAAGTCTTCGGTAGGGCTGGGTGTGGCTGCTAGCTATGGGTTGTCTGCCGCTTTGCAAACACGTGTGTAGTAGCTGCGCACGATCGGGACCTGGCTAGACAAGACTAATTCTGTAAATGGAATTCAAACACCCTTCGAGGTCCGGGTAACGTGTGACTACCTGACTGCACTGGTTACAGGAAGGAACTGACTCGTACTAGGATTCATCTTGTTCCGTTCGACTTATTTTGGATCAGAGAATAAATAAATAAATCGCCAACACCAAAGGTGATTCAGGACACTTTGCGTGCGTGCACACACAAACGGACGGACAAGCACGAATACACAGCTTTACTAATGCATCAACTGCACTTTTTCATATACACATACACTCTACCCCACCCCCAACACACACGCACGCACAAACCAAAGACCGGAAGCACACACACACACACACACACACACACGCACGCACGCACGCACGCACGCGCGCGCGCGCGCGCGCGGCGTAGAATGGAGGAAACATGAGTACCCAGGGACAACCACCAAAGGGTAGGCTTGCTAACAGGTGTCACATCCACAGACAGGTGTGCCGAAATCGAGATCCGCCTTAGCCACTGCGTCACCAACCTCGATACACAGTAATTGACTTGAACACTACTGTGAACACTGAGCGGACAAATTACAGGTAGGCACGAAGACAACTCCCTGTCATATCATTGAAGACCTTACTGACGCCATTGAACACGCTGAGAGGCCCTTTCACGAAAGTAGCTCTGTGTTATAAGCATGCTCTCAAAAATAATTTCCACGGTGAGCGAGGGAATCTGCTTATGTGATCATGGGAGGAAACTCTCGTAAAGCCAAAGAAATTAAGTCTAAGACTTTGGATTCTATACCAGCACTCGAAGTAAATCCAAGACATGATTTGAGGATCAAACGAATACAAATGAACACCGAACTGCATGCAAAATGTATTTACGTCTAAGATGACGCCACTAGCACAAGTACTCAACTAGCTTCCATGTCTAGGTGTCTGTTTTACATAAGCCTACTTAACACTTCAGGGAAGATCGCACCATTTCACAGCTATTTCTCTTAACACTACGGGAAAGATCGCACCATCTCAGAACTACTTCTGGCGTCCTGAAGGACCTCGAAGTGAAGACGTCAACACCCTTCCTCCACCCCCTAGGCTTAGCCAAAAGCTATTGCATTTATTCAAAGCATGCGTTGCTTCACTGAGGAGGATGCTAGCTATTCAAAGGATGCAAGCAGATGTCCAGGGAGTCACGCCCCGGCTGATTGGTGTACATCCGTTTATCGATGTTTATTCTTGCTTGGCATCCATTTTTGCCCCCAAGCTTCACTGCACCCCAGACGGTCGTATGATCACAAAGATTTTTACGCAGAAAACTTATACGTCCCGAGTCACTGGCAACGGTTGCTTGTAGCTTAGGTGGCCCAACAGGCCAAAACACTAATACGCCTTTTTGGCGATACTAAATTTCTGAACTTGACATTGCCATCATTGGTGAATGAGAATGTGTTTCAGGCAAGGTACTAAAAATTTGCAAGCAAAGCCAGACAGAAGGAAAACACAAGGAGCCTGGCGAAGAAGGTGGAGCAAGAGCCAGACCTCAGGCCCTCCTCACGGATTTGGCATAAATATCAGCAGAACGATGCTAGCGGACGATGGCCTGGTAAGAAACAAAGATAACAAGATCAGTTGGGCGCTCGCTCGATTCTCAATCACGCCCGTAGAGACGGGCGGCGAAAAATCAAAGAGAACCAGCATCGTCCAGTGAACAGCGGGAAACTAACGATCATCAGCTGCTGTTTCTCACTCGCCCAAGGGCACATCACTCTGACATAAACACTCACGCCCATTATCCTTTCCCAAGATGCGCGCGCTCTCTCAGAACCTACCAGTCAGTCCTACTTTCGATAAAGCCTGTTTTCAAGGTCTTTTCCTCAATGGAAATTTGAAGGCACGCCGGCAGAGCTGATTCCAATAACTCGCGAAGGTACATATCAGTGTCAATCATCCGGAAACTTGCTAACGTGCATTTAATCTGTAGCTGGATGTTGCTAGAACCAATAGAATGCCTTAAGAACCATATCCAAATTGCAAAGTTGTTAGGAGGAAAATATAAATTTCACGTTAATGTCAAATTAAACATGAAAGAGATGGTGGGTGCTAGAAACTATGACTTCATGTTATTTGTTTTTAGTTAAGAGATTCCCCGACTTCGTTACTGCGTGGCTGATGAATTTCCATGCAAGTCCACTTTGTTCCCGCTGAAACATTAACCACTGTTGTCAAGTATAATAGCTTTGCTGGTCCAACCGAAGAAAGAAAGAAATTTTCACAAAAAGAGGAGAAATAAAATACTAAAAGCAAAAAAACGAGAAAAAGAACAGAAAGAACAAGACTAAATGATGCGTAAAATGTTCCACATCTGATTACCGACAGATATACCTCGCAAAAACTTTTCGAGATGTGTTTTGCGTTTGTACCTCAAACTGCCGTGTAAATCTGGTGCTGTAAAATTTCTCTTCTTTCTCTATCGGCAGCAATGCAATGCATTTATATTCTATTGTCTCTAAAAGCGAAAACTTGGCGATGTGAGCAATATTTGAACGTATCCACTGTTTCCATGAACATTTTGCACTTTTGCTACTGTGCCAAGTGCATGCAATTTTTTTTTATAACAAAGCACTTGCCTTCTGGCAGCAAAGTTAAAGATGTACCTGATCTTTGCCGAAGCTCCAAAAGTACACTTGAATGCTATCTGGTTTTCAAATCGTTTTCGTGGACATTCACTACCGGCGATGTTCAAAACATTCTGGGCTTCTCTGACACTAGCCAGATGTGCAGATCGAGTCCTCGAATCCGTAAGAACCAAGATTTGTAAAAAATGAATAAAATAACATTGTTGACTATAAAAAGGCAGTTATCGTTGACAGATCTTGTAGACACATTCTGAGTTTACATGAACTGTCGACTTTGTGTACAGATCTTTGCCAAGAAGGAAAATTAATAGGATAAGGGAAGCTGGAAACCCATCGCCATCTTTTGCTCTACTAAAATAAAAACACAAAAAAACCAAGCGTGCAACCGTCTGTTTCAGTGATCTGCTACCGACACAGACACGCATCCTTTAATGTAGCAATATTTGACAAGAAGCATAAGCTATTTCTATTTGAAAAAAGTTTCTACCTTCTGCTTCACGACAACCACAACAAAATACCATTAACACGTTCTTGGAAAACTTCTGTCGGCTTGTCCATCAATAGAATCCATTATACACCTCTCCCGGACCAAAAATGTCATTGGCACATTCATTGCCTTCAGACATTTTTCTCAAGGGGTCTTCAGTTTATGACCACCATTCGCTTGGTGTTCCAAGTCTTAATTTGTTGCGTAACAGATATTTGCGGCAATAAATATTTGGCTAACTTACCCCCGACGTGAAATAAAAATAAATTTGTTTTTTTTTAAATATATGAAATCTAAAAAAATATGAAATATATTGACTTTTGCACAAAGATATTTTGGCTTCATAGTCTTTTGATATTCGCACTGGTCAAGATGCGGAAAACGGCAGAAAAACAACAAAGACAAGGCATAAATAGCTTACACTGCATGCAGTGACTTGAGGGCCACAGGATTTGCATATGTGGAGCGGCCAAAGATAGCTGACTGAAAAAGCCAAGGAAAAGGAGAGTGGAAAGCCATCTTCAAATTACCAGTGTTGGGAGGTTGGAAGCCTGCGTGATTTCAGCGGGAACCAACACAATACGGAAGAAAACATTTTGTAAGGGCATCTCACAGCCACGCCTGTCTCCAGGGTACAATGGGAGCGAGAAAGAAGAGAGAGAGAGAGACCCACACGGACAGACATAGATGGGAGGGGTGAGGGAGTAAAAGGAGTAGGAATAAGGAGAGGAACACGATACGCTACATTCACCTACAGAAAATTACTTGCGCACGTATGCGAACTCACTTTCCACAGATTAGAGAATGAGAAGGGAGAGAGAGAGAAACAAAGACAATATTTTTCCTTTCAAAATTACTTGTGCTAAGCACTAACGAAGACAGACAGACAGACAGACAGACAGACAGACAGACAGACAGACAGACAGACAGACAGACAGACAGACAGATCCAGAAATTGTTAGGACACATCCTGGTGGTTATTGGGGGGTGGGGGAGAGACATGACTGAAGACATGGGGGTCTGTGGAAATCATTGGTAGCACTACCGCTGCAAGATATAAAAATGAACACAAATCGTCACACAAGGCCTAATTTATCAAACTCGGTTACACCACCTATTCTCTTAGCATCATTTTTTAGCCACCCATAAATTCTGTCGACGTAGACAGGCACTAGATGAGCTGTACTTCACCCCGTTCCTATCCTTCTCAAACGTTGCTCCGAGCAAACAGCAATCGTCGACCTTTGGTTCAGCGCACGCCTCTAGTCCCGGTTCATTGCCATCGTACCACCACATTAACCCCGTGATCAAAGATAATCGATAATTTTGTCCATCTGATGTACACTCCTTGTTCCTAGCAGCACCACTGCCCCGGATATGATGCTGACTTTCCTGGTAGGGGTTGGAAGGGATGCGCTATGTAAGATTTTAATTTACATTTCATCGGTGAGACACGATCAGTGAGATATGAACCAACACACCACTCAGCTCTGCTATGTTGTATGACTCATAGAGCTGAGGATACGAGAGGGAGGTAACTTATTTTTGTGCACCATCTTTAGTATTCGTAAAACACTGAAACGCTGATCTGTTTTGGATGCAACGGTTTGTAGCAAGAAAGCCGAGTTCTCCCCTTGTGTTTATTGAGTCGGTTTGCGGTCGACAAGCTCCTCTCTCTCTCCCAGTGTTTGTGTTTCTTTGTTTTTTTCTTCTATGTGCGCATGTGCACGAGAGAGAGAGAGAGAGAGAGAGAGAGAGAGAGAGAACGTGCGCAATTCTTTTTTTAAACTGATCTGCTATCGATCGACAAATAAGCATTTTCTAAGGCATCAATCTTTGGCAATAAGCACAAGTTACTACATAACAAGTTTCAGTCCACTCGTTTCATGATAAATAAGACAAAATCTCATTAACAAGGCCTTAAGAAACTTGTGTACGCTTGTTCATCGACAAAATGCATTATACAGTAATAGACACCTCTCCTCGCCCCCCACCAAAAAAAAAAAATTCTATAGGCACATTCATCGTCTTCAGCCATTTTTCTCAGGGGAGGGATGCCTCTTCTGTTTATGGTCGCGATGTGCTTGCTTGGAGCTCTGTCTTAATTTGTTGTGTAACACAGACTTAAAGCCCACACATATAACAGCTCCCGTGTGGGCCACAACAGAGCGGTAGAAAGTTGGGGCTTAGACAACGAACAAACCACTTCTGTTCAGACCATTGAAAGCCAGTTTCCTCTAAAAAGAACAGTGAACTTATAGAATAATGCAATATAGAAGTTTATAAATTAGATATATATTATAATATATATATAGCCATATAGTTAGCTATGTAGGCCACTTTACCAACGATTGGAGGACATTACTTGTGTATGACTTATTAACTTGCAAGTTAGGGTCTGTCTCCTTAGATTAAAATTTGCTAACTTGTGTGAGAGTATGAGAAATTCAGTTTAAAAATGTGTGCGTATTATATATAAAGAACCTGTACGAGAGGGTGACAAATTCAGTCAAAAGACTTGTGTATTGATTTATAAAGAAATCTCTTTTTCAGTATTTTTTGTAATTTTTGTAATGTGTAATTGACAAGATAAGTGAAAGTTGATGATTAAAGGCCTCTGACTGTATGCATGTATGTTTCCAGAAGGATGAAAGGATAAAAGAGTTTTCGATATGGTCCAAACAAAACACCGTGTGAAATGAACGCTTCCGATTGTTTTTCCATGTAAATTGAAAAATTAAATAATAAACCGGAGCTGACTGTCACAGAAGAGTTTATTCATTCAACTGTTCAAGAAAGTATCACTCAGGGTGAAGTGTTCATTTATTTGTATTTGTCTGCCTATTACGATATGTTCTTTGTTTTTGTTTTCTTCTTTATGGTCAGATACAGAATTAGAAAATATGCTCAATGTGTTCTGCGTAGTTTAGTTTTTTTTCCAAGATTTTGCTTTTTTTTTTGCTTGGGTGAAGCCTTATACCTTGAAAGAGGTTTGTATGTCAACATATGTATCAGGGGAAAAATCTTTAAAAGAAGTTGTCGAACGAAAAATGTAAAGCATATGCCATAAACACCTTTCCCACAGGTAATATTTCAACAGCGGTGCGAAAACTTCACGTCCTTAAAAACAAATAGGAGTTAGCCAAATCTACTGAGAAAAATGCATGCACGTAAGAGGCTTACAATATAAAACAAAAAAGTGTTTTCAAAAAGTGTTTGCTTGAATACGAACTGCAGTAACATAAAACCGAGTGTTTTTCACACGAAGACGTCTATATACATCGTACATGTGTGGCAAAATGCCAAAGGATGAGGCATTACTGGTGATTTTTTCACAGTATTCAAAAAAGTATTCTTAATTAATTCACGCTCTGAACTTTTTGTGGTCGTGGAGTGGTTTAAGAAACACGGGACACCTTCAGTAACTTGCGGGGAATGCTGTGTTCAAACTGTATAATGGCAGCGTTTGTCTTTTCTACTGATTGCTGTAATACAGGAGCTAACCCGCGGACAGCGAATCCTTTCTGCACTGGTGTGTACAGTGACAAGAACTTATCTCGTTGTCCCTCTGATGACAAGAGTAAAGATGTCTGTTGACTACAGGAGATGAAGGAGACATCTGGGCTTAACGAGCTTGGCGACCCGGTACATGAGTCCCGCCGTAACTGCTGTCATCATCCAGACACCATCAGGCGTAGGAGCGTTACGAGAGTGTTTGTGAAGACCACGCTGCTGTATCTCAAAAAGAAAGCAGCTCAGCTGCGAAACGATCCATAGCGAATCTTATCGCTTGGGTACACCTTCGTGAAGAAACCCTCTTCCAGACCAGCTTTACACAGGTCGAGAAAGGCCATTAACAAATACGCGCTGGCTCGTCTTGCCAATCATCTCCTGGTAAATCTAGGGAACGAACACACTATCTTAGCCCGAGACATCGGAGCTGACCTCCCGGGGATGCTCTAGTCGGAGGCTGTTAAAGCTTAGTTAAAGAAAGAAAATACTAGCAACTACTGTCGGTGAGAACTTATTTGAAGAACTAAGTGTGGTCAGTGTGGATCTTGTAACTACACCAACCTGAAAAACTTTGAAGTAATCGTACTGCCGCGAAATGGTTTCATGGCCTATAAGGCTAAATCCACGACCAGCGCTCACACCACCCTCCGCACTATTCCCCACCTTCATCTTCTTGAAAATCTTTTTTTTTCAAATTCAGAAAAATTCTTGTAAAAGTTGAAAAAGTCGTTGCAGTCACATTTTCTTTTCACGCAGTAACCTAGCTTTTTTATAAAAATTTTGCGAGTTTGTTTTTCGCTTCGAAAACGCGTAAATCACACAAGACGTCTGACTAGTCTCCTTAGCTGCAAATATTTTTAGAGATTTAGCTGTCTTCACTGCAGTAGCTGAAAGATCAGAAGCAAACAAGGTTCATCCCGCAACCTTCAGCGCCATTGAAAGTCACATTGTACTTCCTCTGGTCCAAGTGTTCCTTATTTAAAACTCCTTCCCCTCCTCCCTTTTCTCTCCCCATCAGTGAGTAGTACAAGCTGACCCGCTTTAAACAAGGGATGAAGGAAAAGTACAAAAAAGTTAGAGCTGAGTAACTAATTTCTGAAGTTGTTACTGTCTGGTCACTTACTAAAGGCGCTGTAGTATTTTTATCCTAAGAGAAACACGTTACATTTTGAAAAACATTATGGAGTACATTAACTTCCTCTGTTTCAAGTTTTCTAAATTTTCACTGATAGGAATTCATGCTATTTTGTTGCACGGAAGGTTCTCTGCATCTGATTTAAAATTTCATGAAAATTACATGTAGTAGTTATATTCGTACCTTAAAATATATTTCACTCCATGTTTTATGACTCGATCTTTAACACCAACACTAGTGCCTACCTCAACGGTAGCACTAATCATACGACACCAACTGACTGTGTTTGTTTTTACTTTCCAGGAAAGAAGATTATGTTTTACTCATTAAATCAGAATCTGGGGACTTTTGTGTGCACAGACGGGATGTGTTGCAGTTTCGACCCTGAGCGTAGAAAACAGAGACGATAAGGCGCGTAGCACTTCCAGAGGCATTTGTTGAGCTTGTTATGGCGAAACTTAGATTAGCAAAAAAAGAGAAAAAATTCGATTTCGTCAAAAACTATACACTGGGACAGAAATGGAATCCAATCAGCGAAGCAAGGGGGTTCGGAGAAGGAATAGTTTAAGGATCGATATGTGTGAATTGTCGGCGCACTGCGTCTTTTATCGATCTGAAAGCCAGACCCAAATTATTATTGATTCGATCGCGGAAGAAACTGCTGTATCTCCTGTCTCTATCGATGCTGCTAGTGACGGGGTACACGCAGATGATACTTTGTCCAGATAGAACCCATGATTGAAGCAGTTAGGAATTTGTCAGAATCGATGTCTTTTGCGATATGTGTTTTTGCTGGCGTTTGTAACAAATCTTTTCTTTCAGTTGGAAGCTTCTACACCCAGCTCTGGATTTTTCTGATGATGACGTTTGCTCAGCATTATGGAATGCCGACGAAGGAAAAGAAATGTTATCGCAAAACTTTTAAGGTTGATTTATGGTTTTAATTTCGTCTTCGTGGTTTTTCTTTTAGTGAAATCTCCGTCTTGTTCTTTTAGGAAAATATGTGCATGTGTGTGGTTAGAAAACTATTCGTAAAATATTACAATTTGTCTTCTCGACAAAGCACGTCCTTTATGTTAAAGGATGTGATGTGAGGGTCATAAATCATGATCAACGTTTTCTCAAAACTCAGTGTCACAATTTTACAATTTTCATGAATATTGGACGATGACTGTAATAAAACATTCCAACATCTGACGCAAAATTCTGCTCGAATAAGCACGTATTGAAAAAGTATCCAGGCAAGAAAGAAAAGAGGTGGCTTAATGAGTACAAATACTAATATTGCTGTTTTAAGTTTTATCTCTTAAATTAACATTTAGAGTAAGAAACTTTGCTAATTAATGAGGCAACAATGAGAACAACTAGCTGTCACGTGCTTTTGGCAACACGTCATCACATTACCTGTAGACACTGAATTTATGTAATTTAAAAAGTTCTTGAGTAAAAAAAACCCCCATTTCTTTTCAAAGTATTGTAATCTGACAAATCTAGTTTCTATTTTCTCGACTATTCTTACACATGATAAAAAGTGGAATGTAAAATTACATATTGCGGTTCCGTGAATAGGTTTGCATGGGTATTTATTTCATGCATTGTCGCTAACACACACACACACACACACACACACACACACACACACACACAAACCACGATCCCATAATCTCTTTACCACACAATCACACATACACGCGCGCACGCACACGTGAACACACTTAGCGACAGAGCGGCAAAGAAATGAGACGACTACATGCACTATGCTTTTTGATAGAATTATTTAAACCCACCAGAGGTTAACAGTCATTTATGTGATTAAGACAATAACGAATAGTTCAAGGTAAACACACGTTCGCGCACCCACGAACGCGCTTGCAGATAGACAAAGAAACGAGTCAGCGATCGTCGTCGTTCACCCCTGGCCTTTCCAGCGTCAAGATGACCGCCATTCCCCTTGATCCGACCAGTTCAGCAGGTGCATAAATTTTAACACAACCTACAAGTGGACCACCCACTGGTCTGGCAAGGAAGACATATTAACCTTTAAGATGATTGGGGGGCGTGGAAAGAAAAAAACCCCCATTAAACTGAAAATGCGGAACGAAATAGAACTAGTGGCCAATTTGCCTGCACAGACATGCAAGAGAATTTAGACAGATGTACCCGGGGACTAATGAAATGTTCGTGGTCAGAATGCTCGCCAAAGGAACAGCCGTTGAGACTTAGATAATGGGTATACAAAAGTGATAACCTAGACATCTCTTTATGTGTATTTCAAGAATAAAACAACTCAGAACCACAGATGGAGATTGAGTTATAGAGCTAGTGACCAAAAAGAGCAATTATAGTTTTTAACGAAGAGCGGTTATGAAAAAGGTCTTGGGTGTATTTCTTTGCCGTGATCTGGATCGAAGCTTTCTAAACTCGAGAACAGAAGAGAAAAGAGTACCGAATCACCTCACAACTTGTGTAGATCATAATGTTCATAATGCGCCAAATAAAGTCAAATTTACAGGTTAAATTAATCACCATAATCCCTCTATCTCCAGTGGGTTTTTCATAGGCTTAGCTAATCATAATAATGATCAATACTCCGTCTATGACTCCCACAGACAGGGTTCTGTTGGCAAATTGCTTCGTCAAACCGCAAGGGTTCAGCACTTTCGAGAAGTTTTCATCAGACCACTCGGAGCACCCAGCGAACCCTGACGTCGGTAGTCGCTTGGCCAGTCAGAAGAAGGGGTGAGGGGGAGATCGCTCGAGACCAAAGTGTCGGGAGGTCTCCCTCCTTGCTGCACTTGAGCGGACGCGTGGACCGCCGAGACCGTGTTGTGTGCCACATCAACAGCAGCAGATGAGGCCGACTGCAGCGGGACTTACAGTTCAAGGACATTGTAGAATGCTGCTTCTTGATATTACAAAGGTTTATTATGCTTTGAGTTGTACACAGAATGAATGAATGGTGTTAACACGGCGATACAAAACAAAAGCAAAACAAGAAAACGTAGTAAAACAAATCAACAACCAACAAAAATATAAGAACCCCCTAAAATGACGACAAACAGAACAAATCAAACTAAACCAGTAGAATACCCCCCCAAAAAAAAAAACAAAACAAAAAAAAAAACAACCAGGTGAATAAAACTATGCAGAAAACAATTGCAAAGAAAGAAAGAGAAAGAATGAAAAACAGAGAGAAATACAGGAACTCTTTTTCGTCAGGTACAACGATCATCCTAGAACTGCAATGCTTTCTGTATTTTGCCTTTCTTGGCACATAGCGATAAACAAATGATCCCTTGGATGATTTTGGCAGAAAGAACAAGGCTCCGTAATTACGGCAGATGACTTAATGGAAAGCATCAGATAATGTTGCCATGGGTGGGTGCGTGTTCTTGGCAGACATGTCTACACCAGTCTGAGTCTGCTGTCTCTGAACAAGGTCATCTGGCAAAATCCCAGGGAATGCTTAACTGGTCGTCGCTGGCAATAATCAAGAAGATAGAAGAACTAGATAACTGAAATAACCAGGTACACGTCGTAATCTAACAGCTGTAAACTCTTATTACACTTGTAAAAGAAATTTGGAGACTGGAAAGGGATTTTACCTTCTTCCTGTTACGTTCATGAGGTCATCAACGTCAGCACGACGTCCAAAAGCCACTAATTTCAAGAAACAAGTGATACATCGACACGCCAAGCATGGCGCACCATCGTTACAAATGTATACAACTGAGTGATAAATACTGATATTGATGCCACGATACATCTTAAAAACTCAGTTGCTGATCAAAGGCAGGCTAAATCTTGATTGGTTTGCAGGGAAACATTCATGGGCCGTCAAGCAAACTGGATTCCTGATAGAAAAAAAATCTCAGCAGTTACAGCCTTGCCGATATTGTGTACAAGAGGCTGCAATCCTAAAACCATCCGTCAGCTATCGTGCCAGTCACTCGTGGCAAATATTAGCCGCTTAATCTTCAGTGAAGCGTTAAAATTATTGGGCGGTTAATCCTCAGGCCACGGACGACTCTTGGTCACTGTCATGACCAGCTGTGATCTGTCACTTCGCGTCAGCCAACCTCGGCGAAACACCCTCCATCTGTAGACAGCCGGGAATAGCGGCTTTTCAACTCCCAGTAGTGTGCGTATCAATGACCTACAAAACGAGGCATGAATGTGTGTGTGTGTGTGTGTGTGTGTGTGTGTGTGTGTGTGTGTGTGTTGGGGGTGGGGAGGGTACATAGCCAAGTGGTTAGAACACTGCCAGCCCAACCCGGAAACTGCGCCGGCTAGATACCCGGGTAGTGCAGCAAACTTCCTTCCCTCCAACCACCCCATTCCAGTTGACCCAGCTGTCGGGAGCGGGTATCTGACTCCACAGAGGGCTGGGTAAGGTAAATCAACGAGAGGAAGAGATGGACGCCACCCTCACAAAAATGGATGGCCCGCAGAAAAGAGTGACCTCTAAAGCCTCACCCTCTAAACGACATTAAAAATGGTTAGAAAAATATTTATCTTCAGAGCTGTGTGCATATGTTTGTGGAGGTGCCTTACTTTTTGAATGTCGGAGAGAAAAGTTAAAAAAAATTCTCGTCTGTATACAAAAATCACATGCACGAGAAAAAAGAAAGTCTTACTGATATGAACGCGCATCCATTTTAAGATATTATTTTTGAGGTAATGATTACAGAAATCCTTAATCACTCGTACTCAAAATAAATTCTTTCTGAAGATTGCCGACACACTTACTAACGTTGATAAGAAAAAAGTGATATAGCAAAGTGTAGTCTTCAAGAAGTCTGGCTAAAACCATACTAAAGGTCGTTAACTGGTGATCTCCCGTAAAGCTCGGCAGTATGCGGAGCGGAATTAGAAGCGCTTCATTTCATCTTTCCTTCCGTGGTGATTTATTTTCGAGCTGCAACAGGTGTCAGGTGTGTAGGGCGTTTCACAAGGTACCTTGCTGACTTCTTTGTAGTGGCTTTTGACGAATTCACAAATACTCTCCATATTTATGAGGGCTGCGCTTAGGAGGCAAGGCCCCGTGAAACGCAGGCAACACTTTTATTTGTTTTAGTGCCATGTGGTGAGCCCCTTGTTGCAGTTACTTATCACTTTTAATGGCTACAACTGTTTCTAAGACCCACGTCAACGGCAGCCAGTGTTACTATTCTAAGTCCTGTTAATCTTGTGCTGAGACGATTTTGTGTAAATAAATGCCGCTACGTATGTTCTCTGCATTATAAATTTACATGGCTCCGGGTCGAGGTATGGTGATCTGGTAAATCCAAATTACACACTTTTTTGATCTAAGAACATCGAATCCTGATGAACGCCACAGGTGAAGCTAGAGAGAGAGAGAGATGCCTTGTCCTATCCTAGATTGTTTCCCCTGAGCACTAGTACGCACAGGTTTCTATGGCATTGGGGTTGTATTTTATTTGTTGACATACCGACGTTCTCAGGACGTTTTGTTGAGACCTTAACTGTGTCAAACACCCAAGACGCTAGCGTAAACAACTCGAGGTGTTGGGCACCTGCTGCACTGCTGCCGTGCAGCAGACGTACATCTTCCTGACACTAGTGTCTGCACATCGTCAGGCTTCTCCTGGAAGACTCCACTCTCAATCATGCCCACGCCAACGCCTCATTACGATGGTCGCAAACGATAATAGTTTTCTTAAGCAAACGTTTGAGTACATTTTTTCAGTCAAATACTTTTTTTAAAATAAACTCAAAAATGCATAGTTAGGTGAAAGAGAAAGAGAAAAAGTATGTGTGTGAGTGTGTGTGAGAGTGAGTGAATATAATTGTGTGTGTGTGGGTGGGTGGGTAGGTGGGTAGTTAAAAATAAATAGAACTAGTGTACAACTAGTGAGGTTTCAACATTAATTGAGAGCCCAAAAATTTAAAAAACCACTAATTTTCATGCCTGCATCCAGAATTCCGAGAGGAAATGTCAAAGGGTTCGTGGACCAAGCCCTTTGGGTACATCTTTAGCTGGTATGGCAACTAGTTGTCTGCCTCTGACCAAAAACAACACAAAGCACAAATCAAAGAGATAAACAATAACAAATGCCCGAATAAGCTGAGACCCATTTTCGATCTACGTCTGAACTAAAAACTATAAAAATTCAAATTCTTATCAATTAAGGAGAGAAACTAGCTGCTGCACTTGAGAGAAACTAGCTGCTGCACGTTGGGTGGTCAGGATAAAGCTGGCAAACACTGAAGAATGGTGGCTTCAGCTTCTCGCACAAAATCGCCAGTCTCTGAGTCTGCCTGTGCACGCGCACGTGGCTGCAAATAAGACAGAACACAGAGCAGCTGATACTGTGATAGACGTGTACTGATGCTTTGGAAAGACATATAAACACGTGAGCATCAGTGTTGACAGACAGACAGACAAACAGACAGACAGACAGATAATGTCATGCAAGTGTGGACGGACATAAAAAGATAAACAAAAATGGATCAATGATGCGTGCCTCTCCGTGTTTATTTACTCTTTAGGGCAATTTCAGGCACCACTTTCTGGACGCCTGTGATCTGATGGTGCTTTTAGCATGATTATCGATTATTTTTTCAGTCCATTGCCTGGGGATATGCATAGAGGTTGTGTATTATTTTATTTTTAAAAAAACGGTCAAGTTTCCTATACAGTTACCAGGCTCGGCAATTCCCTTGTCTTCCCTTATTGCGATCGCTGTTGCTCCCTCTTTTGAATAAATTAGTGTTATTAGTTTATCTTTCAACCACCAGTGGCTATTTCTGGGTCAAATTTGTCACCCGACATGTATATTTTTGCCCCGAGGACACAAAATATAAGAAATATTGGGGAAAAAATTGAAGGTTTCTCGATTTAGAGCGGGAAAATATTAGGTCTGCATGTCTGACTTAGTTTCACTTCTGACCAAGTAGGGCTGCATTGCTGCTATGCAAAACTAAATCATGCCCACCAGGTCCAACTATTTTTTATTATAAAGGCAGCGCAAGAAAGTTTCCCTAGAGTTCTAAAAATGTTAATGCCAAGGTCTCAAGAGTTTGTTGAAATATATTTCTCTCACAAATTTCAGATTGTGTAATAGCAGCAGTAGCAAATATTTCCCTGTGTGAGCCCAGTCAGTGAGCAATGAACTCTCACCTAGACTGGAGCAAGACAAGTTTTTCTTCGATCGTGTTCGATAACTCCAAAAACCAAGGAAATCAGCATTTGCAAACACAGGCATCGGCAGCGAGTCACGTGGGATGCAAAGATTGATTTGCGTGGGAATCCGTAGACAGTTAGTTTGCTTTATGACCGAAGTTTTTACTGTTTGTTTCTCAGAGCAATGTCCACAAGCAATCTTGTAATGTGTTGAGCGAAACATGACTGACGACGCTCCAGGCACGTTATTACTAAAACAAGCAGGGACGTGTGTGTGTTTGCGCGCGCGCTCATCTCTATATCTGAACATGTGTAGTCACGTGTTTCTGTGTACTTTGATCAACAGATATAAGAAGAGATCTTGAATCATGCTGCGTCTTAAAATGGACCCATATTCATCATTCAAGCAAAACGTGAACGGTTTTAATTTGTTTGAACGTGAACTATTCGATATATGAGTAAATACAACAGAGGGCATTTTTCACAGGCAAGAGAATATATCCAAATCGATGTTTACTTCCGAAGCTTTGAACCTAGAGCCCCGAAGGTGATCGCTTTGTTGTCTTTGTCGCACTGTTAATCGGCTGGTGGGGCTATTTTTAGAAGCAATAGTGGCAGCCATGGTCAGACGTAAAACATAAAGCAACTGAATAATAAAGGAGGGAGTTCACTTGACAAGTAGACAAAAAGACCGATCCAAAAACTGCTTTGATCCTACGCCATTCGGGTCGAATTCCCAAACCTTCATCATACACCATCCTTTTCTTCCTCACCCAACCGTTTCTGACAGCCCGAAATCAACATATTGTGAAAGTATTACTCTTCTGCACTCTCATCATCCCACGCATTTCAAGTTACATTTAGTCTTGTTTTTATATGAGTGATAATTTTGTAGGATGAGAAGAGATCAGATGAAACACCCTTTATGTATATACGTGCTTTTGCTTACATGATCTGGCGGCGTGAAGGTTAATTTGTAAAATAATAGAATTGTAAGTCGTGGGTTCACATCTCGACTCCAACACATGTCATTGATCTCATGTGGCACCTGTTAATAGACCTAGTCTAGCTCGTCGTCATGTTGACTCGGCATCACGCACTAATAAGAGCCAACAGCTTTCCTGTGTCTAAAGATCCTTCTGAATGCTGACCCTGAAATAGACTGTTAAAAGTATGACAATGGTAAACTTATACTTAACGTCTTGCGACATTTTCCAAACATGGTAACATATTGAACTCTAAGCTGAGAAGATCCTTCGGGAAAAGTGACTGTTGGCGTCCCATCAGGCGATTTGAATAACTAGATCGAAGGTCGTTCCCATTTGAAACTTAAAGGCCAACCCGAGTCAAACATGGAATAAAGTTGCTGTCATAAAAAAAGCTTCAAAATTTTTAATCAAACAAAGAAAAAAAGGAAAATCTCGTCAATTCTAACTTCTGACTTCGCTGAAGACCGCAGTGAATGCGACGTCTTCAGGAACATGCTAACGAAAGAATTGCATTTAGAACGAGCCTAGCTTTGTGATATTAACGCGGAAAAACCCGCACAGGTGACAAACTGCGATTTTTAAAGGATTGTCGAGATCGTAACGGATCTGTCTGCTCAGATTATCAGAAATGAAATCTTTTAATGAGCTAAGTACTTTAAAGCTTAACTTTTAATTTTAACTGCAGTCGGGTTAACCTTTAAGTGCATGGAAGCTTCCGGCGCGGGCCAGCCAGCACTCCGTCTTGGATGCACTCGCCAGGCGGTACCGCGGCGTGGCTGGCAACGCAGTGCACCAGACGGTGCTGCACGGCTATTCGCAAGTTTCCCTGGTGTGCTCTATACACCAAATCACTCGTTTTTCGCCCCAATGTGCTGTGTACTCGAGAGCTCAGCTGATACGACACCATCGATCCTTGTACCATGTATTACACACAGGATAACGTGAAACAGAACCCGCTTCTTGTCATGGGATGCGGTGCTGTGAAAGTGTTCGAGGTATGAATTGTCATTATTGAGAGTTTGCCGAGTGGGTGAGTACGGAGTTACTTATTATCAATATTTGTGGGGACAATATTTGATACTAGGTCCAACTATTCAATATACAAAAATATCAATGGTAGAAATTCGGTGTAAACGCTTATAACCTGAATGTTTGCTTAGCGAAGATAAAAGAGAAACATATAAAAAAATACTAAGTGCGTCAAGTGTTTATGAACAATTTATTTTGTCCGTGTAAATTATGTTAATTTTTTTACAGTATTTTATTTTGTACGTACATGTGTTCTTTTTGCCTAAACTTTGAGATATCATTCATTATCTTATTTGTATTTGTGATAAGAAGCTCAGTGGAAATGATAAGCTGGCAGAAAAATATTGGCGTGTTGAAGGGCGTTGAAAATACAACCAAATCATTTCTTAAGATGTAACAAGAACTGTTCTTAAAACAACAGACAGCATTCGGGGTAAAAAAGAAAACAAAAAAATAATAATCGAAAGGTTAGATAGACGTTTATCAAGCATTTATCAAGTTCGGGAATAGAAACAAGAAACAATACTGTTACGAACGATTATTTGGCTTCATCAACACTTGGCTGTATATAGCATAAGGCAGGTTTTGAAAGAAGATAGAATGGCTGTGTAGGCCGTGTAAGGGTATCGGAGGTTTTAAAAAAATTTACTATCTTTCAAGTGATTAAAGAAGGAAACAAAACGCAAAGCAAGACAATATGTAACAAAACAAAAAACAAAAACAAAATCCAAGATGAGATTGACAGCAACGACAGCAACAAAGCAGGATGTCCACTGATGTCAGATCGCAAAATAAACAGCAGTTCTGTGGGAAATCATATTCAAGGTCGCTTTTCATATGTCAGAACTCAGTTTGAGACGTGCAGACACGCTTCTGTTTCATTTTTGAGAAGGCGCCAGCATGCTAGTTAAATAAAATATCAAGCTCCATCAGCTCTCTGCCATTTCTGCATTCCTTGAAGATAGATTAAATTTAGCAGCAGAACGGAATACAGGAAGACAACAGGTGATAAAATATACTCATTACATAGTACGAAAAGGAGGTAAAATGCACTAAAAGAAAGAAAAAAATAAAAATTAGAAAGATAATGAACGCAAAAATACTCTACTTTCGTAAAATAGGATTAGAAGAAGGTGAGGAGAAAGAAAGAGAGAAAGAGCAAGAAGAAACTTCTGTAGACACTGACATTTTCGACGCAAGGGGAATTTTATAACATTAACGTCAGATAAAATACCTTGTAGGAAGAAACAAAACAGAAAAAATATAAAGTGTAAGAAAACGAAAAAAGAAATAAAAGAAGCAAGGATGAGAAGAAGAAAAACTGCGTCAGTGACAGCCGAGTGGTCGAAACGACGTCTGGCAATTTTACATCGTGACTAATGTCAGAGTAATAAAGTAACTGCCGTGGTGGGCGTCGGCGATTTCATTACACAAAATTAATTGTCCTGCTGAAGTTGAGAAGTAAAGAAGACAAGAGCAACACAAAACTAAAATAAGAAACGCAATACGAAAAAAGAAAAAAAAGAAAGAGAAAAAAGAAATAAACTTCAGTTTAACAAAACATTGTGTCAAGTTGTAAATTCTTATAGGAAACTGCTTCTTCATTGCGAGTTACATACAAATACAAGTACACATCTCTTAATACCTAATAAGGGGAAGAAGAGAGAGAATGAAATAAACACAAACGGAGGACATCCACAGGACCCCAAGTTTGCTAGCTAAAAGAGGAAAAAGCTGTTATGAATAATAATAATAATAGTCCTCCTCCTCCTCCTCCTTCTCCTCATCATCATCACTGAATTAAGACAGTATATCAAGGAATCATAAGACCGCCTCTAGAATACGGATCCAGCTCTTGGTTGACAGAAGGCAGGTCCCATCAACAGACCATGTAGTTTAAGGCTAAGCACTAAGAATAATCCCTGGCGCCATGAGAACAGCACCCATAGGGAAGAAGGAACAAATAACAGTTATCGCCTCACTGAGTAAGAGAAAAGAATGTAAAGCACTCATAAAAGCATAGAAATATAAGACCTCTGAAGACCTACTCATGAGTAACAGACAGAGACAATTCTCCATGAGAAGGCACACAAGATCCAGTTTTGCAAAATAGATGCACCAACTACAGGAAAAACACGAAACGAAACTACCATGAAATATCATTTATGCCAGGACAAAATGTCTTTTCTAATCTACTCCCATGGAAAGAAATAATAAAAGTAATCTCTATATGTGCACCAGTTCCCCAGCTGACGAAGAAAGAAAAATCCAACGACATAAGAAAGAAATCAGTTACCCTGGAGGACAGATACCCTAAAGACCTTGGATACTGGCCTACACAGATGAGGCACAATGACAAGTGGTAGAGTTGGAGCAGGTCTATACATTTGAATATTCAGATGGTCAGAGACAAAAAGCAACACTGCCAACAGGCTTCCACTGCTCCAACTACAAAGTCGAAGTTAAAACCATTAAACAAAATCCGAAACAAAGTTGATGAAAATATCCAAGTTGTCTTTACAACAGATGCGCAGGGCCCCTTTCTGTCAGACAAGTAGCCAAAAAGTACAAGCTGCCAACGATTAAAAACACTGTCAAACCTCAGCTGCGAATCACAATTCAGTACTCGTACTGTGAAATAGCAACGAGGAAGCAGATGGGCTAGGGAAGCAAGGATTAAGAACACCGCAAGAAGTCAGTGGAATCTGTAATACCATAATAAACGACATCTACAGAGTTCTTCACCAACATGACGGTTACCAGCAGCTGTCCAGACAGGAGCAGGTATATGGATTCAAAACTGGGTCCAACAGACTGAACCATCACACAAACAGAACAACCCGTCTTGTGCCGTCCTCCTTATTCCATTGAGGAGAAGCGAAGCAGACTACAAAAACCGTAGTTATGAAGCGAGAATAAGTAGTTTCCCAGGGCAAAATGGGGAACTCAAAGAAAAAGTGTCTTGAAAGCGATGTCCTGACCCCGTGGAATCTCCTGCGGGCTTCGTTACCCCCAGGGCACCTTTGCCTGCCCTTAATTACTACAGCTCCAGGAGTAAACATCATCTGCGGGGTCTGGATACCGCTTTATAACTATGGAAACAAGACACTTGACCTTGAATTTTCCATGTGACAGGACAACGACTTATCCTCGCTTCATCACTACAGCTTCAGAACACATCCTTCAGGACAGCAAAAGCTTCCAAACTTTACGGAAAGAGATATGAGCTAATCAGTCCTTTTTCAGCCTGAACTTTATGGGCCGGTAGCGATTCTATAGGAGACTACTGACGTTTTAAGAAGATCAGACCTCAAAATGTAAATAATATATGAACATACGAAAATAAAAACAGAATTTGTAGAGCAAATTACATTTCCACGTGTGGAGATGAGCTCAATGTGTTGTGCATGAAAGACTAAAAACAAACGGACTGTAAATAACACAACAAACACAAACGGCAGCAAACGGATGACACCGTAGCAGACGTGAATAAAGTGAATAGATGAAGATGATGAACTGAAAAGTGAGCAGAAGAATTAGATTGATTATGAAAGATATTTCTTAAAAAAGATGCGTTTTGAGGTGGGACTTGAAAGCTTCTAACGCAGACACAATTCGAAGAGAAAGTGGCAGAGAGAGAGAGGGGGGGGTGTGGAATTGGTGTTTTACATCGAGCCAGCAGCTAAGGTTATATCACAAAGGCAGCCAACCCTGTAAACAGGTGTCACGTGCAGAGAAAGAACAGTGTGCCCGAGACGAGAGCCGAGCCCAAGACAGCCAAGCTTCACTGTATTGGTGACAGCAAAGAGGCAGAGAAATAGTGACTGACAGGAAAGGTCGCATGTGACTGATCCTGCGAAGCTCAAGGAAGATGAACGTGCAGACTGCACTGATGTGAGATTCACGAGATAATGATGCGTCAGTTATAACAAGATTCCTGACAGTCTGGGAAATACAGATTTTCAACCCTAGAGAAAGCAAAAGTAGTAGTGGATGGCACACATTTCAGTTTATTTGCAGAGGCTATCGAAATGGCCTCAGATTTTTCAAGATTCATTTTCAGTTTGTCAGAGGACATCCAGGCTTCCACAAAATCAACTGTTTATTGTGTTGTGGTGCAGGCCTTTGGAACTGATAAACAAGGCCTGCAGCTGTGTATCATTAGCATACATGTAATACGACAGATACATGTGGTAGACGGTAGAACCAAGTGGTTAGATGTGCACAGTGAACCAAGTGGTCAGATGTGCACAGTGGAAGAAAGAGGCGCAAGGCACTCGTAGTAACAGACGCCGATGTGGTACCTACAGCTGCTACAAAAAAGGTGTGGCAGCCAAATTAGGCCAAGACCAACTTAAAACAATTCCAGAGAGACCGGAGATAATAACAAGGTGATGGAGAAGGACGCCGGGGTCGAATGTATCAAACGCAGCCGACAGCTCCAATAATAATATGTGAGCCTTGTCGCAAGCAGATACAGTAATAAGTCATTCCCCCTTAGAGCAACGCCGTCACGGTTTAATGATTCTCATGATAGTCTGAATTAAACGGGAGACTGTGACATGAGACATGGTTCAGGAGCTGGAGCAATAGTTTAGATAGAAACAGAGACTGGAAACAGGCTGATAGAATTTGAAGTTGCTGGTGTCGAGAATGGGTTTCGGTAGAAGTGGGGTAAAGATAATTTGCTTTGAACACTGTTTCTTACAAACTTTATACATAAGTCAGAGAATTATCTGCCAGTTAGAGAAAACTGTCCCTGCAGGATTCTTACACGCGACCAGAGAAAATATCTTTAAATGTCCCGCCTTGAACGTGACTAGAGAAATACGTCTGGGGTGAGAGGGAAGGACCTCGAAATGGACCATAGCAACACAACTGCACCAGGGTTTGATTCGCTTCTGGCACTGCACTTCTTGCGATGTTTACTATTGAAAACCATGACAACAAGGGTAACAAAGAGACGAACTCCTAAAATTTATACGATGTCACGTGTTAGCGAAAATGATCTGACAGAGGACATAGTTGCGCACTCTGCGCACTCACTGGATCTCACTGACGGCGAATGGAAAGAGTCGTAGAGTTCGGAGTCTGTGGAAAGCGCTGTAGAGTTCTGTTGAGCCCAACAGTACTTTTAACAGCATTTTGAGCTGGGTATTTTAAAAAATTAAATCCTGCCATCGTTTCGTCCACCTCTCCGACATTTTATATTCGTTTTCTCCTTTTATTTTTCTTTCCTTCTTTGTTTGTGTTTTCTTTCTTTCTTTCTTTCTTTCTTTCTTTCTTTCTTTCTTTCTTTCTTTCTTTCTTAAAGGAAGAGAGCAGTAGGGGTAAATAGAAAAGAACGAGCTGAGCTCGATGGCAATTTTGTCTTCACCGAAGACAGAAAGAGCAGCTATAGAGATCTGGGAAAGACTAGAATAATGAAGCGGAAAGATAGGTCTTCAGAAAGTCCGCGAGTAGAACTGAAGTATGTAGTCTTGTAGGAACGAGGGTTGTTTTCGATGATGATGCTAGGATCATTTGATGATGATGATGATGATGATGATGAGGAGGAGGAGGAGGAGGAGGAAGAGTAGTAGTAGGAGGAGGATAATGATCCTTATATTGCACCAGGTTCGAGCTGGAAGCTACTCACCGTGCATGACACACACACACACACACACACACACACACACACACACACACACACACACACACACATATATATATATATTAGACCGTCAGTCTAAGTATTGTTGGAAAAGATGCGCCTTAAAGTATTTTCATCCGTCTTTGTATGCTGTAAGTGCACTGGTAGGGAATTCTAAATTGTAGGTCCAAATCACAATAATAATACCGCAAAAGATCGCTTACTAAAGATGGTGAGCTGTCTGCCTGACTCGCTGGCCGAGCAATGATGGTGACATTGACGGAAGACTGAAATACGAAACACATTTCGCTAAATGCGCAGCGCTCTGCTTGAAAGGCACAATGACCCTTCGTTGACAAAGCTTTTGTGAATATCATTCTCATCCTTACGCGACAGCTTAGTACTCGAGAAAACAAACACCCATGGAGATAAAATATATTCAATACAGCTCCCACGTGTAATTTTCTTTCATCTAGAAAGTAACAATCTTTCTCGTTTATACTTTGCTTCCCTGACATAATATACAAAAAACCCAAGAGGGTAATTTTGCAAACTAACTTCTTGTCTTTTGCATGCAGTTTGAAGAAGATCATCGATCAACAGGCAAGGAAACAGACAAACAACAGGTCCTCCTGGGTTTAGAGGTTGTCTTTAAAGAATGATCTGATTTGACCACTGGTCAATACTTTACACAGCTGTACTAAAGAAACTGTCTAAGCCGGGATCATTTTATGTTTAGTCTACTCAAGATGGTTTTCTGCCATTTTGGAAAACAAAACCACTTTTACAGGTTAATTTTAGACGGAGGTTTGAAAGTGTAAGGAGGACAGGGTGACAAGGCATTTTTTTTACCATGCCGTTCATGCGTTGAGGGTGTGTCAGCATTGACAGATAGCTGTAGAAGACTTTAAAAGAAAGCATACTTGTTGTTGGCGAGTTTGTGGATACACAGTCAATAAATCTGTCAGTCTTCACTTGGAACATTCCCGGATTCTCAGACAGCTTGAACGTCTGACTTCGACCGCTAAAAGGGAGTTCGGCACCTTCACAACTCACTGCGCCATCGGGCTCAGGGTTGGCTTTTTTGAAGTGACGTGTAATTTACTGGGAGTGAGGGAGGGGTGGGTAGCCCAGACCTAGATGTTGCACGTAGACAGCGTCGTTGGACTTCAAGCAGATGGCGACACCTGTTCTTAAACAACAGTGGCTATCTGTGTTCACGCTACACCTCATTCAACTTGTTGCCGGCGACACCTTGTAGAGGAATGTCATTCGATCTACTCCAAATACAGCTTTTTTATGACGGCGACAGCTTATCAAAATGAATGGCTTTTCAGACCTGCAACAGAGATATGTACAATAAAACAGCAATAAAACAGTTAATTCAGACCGCTATCAAAGCTGTTATTTGTCACAGCTTGCTCATTCTCTCTCTCTCTCATATGTGTTTTTCTCTTTGTCTTCAGTCTCTCTCTCTCTCTCTCTCTCTCCCATTTTTCTCTATTATGTCTCTTTGTTTCCCTTTCTCTGCCTCTATTTGTTTTTTACTTGCTTGCGTTTTTGTTTCAACTTTTTAAAAATAAACGAATGGATCTACATAAGCGTAATGCCATGCGACTTTTCAGGGATTACTACATTATTGATTTTCTGTTTATTTTACGAGTGAGACATTGATCAAGTGGTTGCCTGGTGCTTTGAATCTGTCTGCTGCTGAACTTCTCCTTCCAGCCTGCGCTTAACTCCTCCAACCGAGAAAAGTCAATGTATCGCCACTCTCCTTTCATTTCTTTGGATGGCGGTCCGAATAAACTTTTCCTACGAATTTTTTTCCCCATCCAACTTTCCAAGTATGTTGTAATTGCTTACGCACGAAAGTCTCTTCTTATGCAGACATTAGATTACATATGAATTGCTCTTGGAGCCATAGGCACTCCGGAAGGTCACATATGTTGATTGGGCCTCAACCCCTTGGGATGGTTCTTATGACACGCAAGTCCGAAGATTGAGATCACTCATCAGTCTTGTGGCTAAGCTGTTCCCGATTTTTCCTGACAGCTGACTTCAGGGAGACCTGTTACTTTGTACTGGGCTGACCAAATGTACCGTGACGTGGAAATTGTACATTATGGTCAGTGCAGAAAAGCTACGATGTTGTCCTACTTCTGGGGTAGTGTTCGATGTGCTCGGCCTTCATATTGATATACGGGAATAATTAAAAAGTTAACGAGAAGAAGGCCCGTGTCTTAAGTTATATTTACATACAATCTCTCAGCATGTCTTTCTGCCATATAGCAACAATGGTTTTGTCTGGAATTTAGCTCCAGCTGTTAAACTTTTATCGTAGAGAAAACTATATTTAAGTGATTGAGTAAATGTCAGTGCAAGATACTGTTTCGCCGTATCTGGAGGAATAACCAGTTTCCCCTTCCCCGTTTCTTTTGAAAGACAGATAAACATACATCATAATACACATAAAAAATGCTGACAACACAAAGGTCGTAAATGTACATAGTTCTGTTTACGTCGTGAAGTCCTCAGCCACTGAGATAGCTGGGACTATATATATAAATATTTTTTTAATATGAACGTGATGTCACGGCTTTGTGCATAGCGTGTTTGTAAGTGTGCATCCCGAGACCATAAGTAGGGTATTCACCCGGATCTTGACAAATAGTAACTTGCATTGAGCTGTATCCAGTCATTAGAAAATGTTGTCCCACTAGACCTTTAAGCAAAACTTATTTGTCTAGATCTTGAAGTATATCCGCTTTATTATTGCTTTGCTCTCCTCTTCTTTTTCTTTTCATCTCTCTCTTTCCCTCATCCTTCTCTCGCACAAAAGATCCCCAACCCCATCCCAAAACTACCCCAAAACTTCGTTAGTGTGGCAAGAAAGTCTAACTGGCCGTTTGTGTAGGCCGGACGTTTCTGCTTGAACAGTTGAAAATTGCAGCAGATCGCCTGTCAAAATTGTTCGCCCAGACAGCGAGGGGAAGGCCTCCTTCGAGATGCCCGCTCCGCCACCATCGATCGTGCTCGCCAGCGCCGGGGCAGCCGCCTCTCAAGGGAGGCAACGCAAGGAGATTCACGATTAGACCAGTTGAGGATCTGTCCCCGTGTTTGGTGGAAGGTGCGATTATCTCTCCTTTTAGCCTATTTGGCCAGCTGCGGCTGGAACGCTATGCATTCTTTGATGTGGTTCAAACTATCTAATCTGATGTCAATATTCATTGGCAGCCTGTGTCTCTTAACCCCTCTTTGACGTCATTGCCTTGTGCCCCCTTGGTCCTGGCACTGTCGGACCGTCTCCAAAAAGCGAGGAATGTACGCTTGGCACGGAAGGCTGAAGTGCCAGTCAGAAGCCACTGGTATTAAGCACATAAGGACCTCAAGATTTTTTTTTCTGGAGAATTTATCAACGACTGGTAATTACAGTTGCTATGCGACACTTGGCTGTCCCCTAAATCTTCGGATGCAACAGTTCAGTCGACAACAGAAAATCAAAACATTTTCTGAAAACTATGCTATATCCAGTTCATTTGTTTAGAAGGCTGTATGCGAATACAAAACAGCTATACTTGAATTTTAAAGAGTAAATTTGTCAAGAATACAGTCGTTATGAAACATCATAAGAGTTTCTTCTGGTTCTTTTCTCGATTTGCTTGTTGGCCGAAAGAAACCCATAAACAAACTGCGACTTGTAGGCACCGAAGCAACGCCTTTCCGCTGTTTATACTGCAATGATATGCTTATAAACAGGAAATACTTACACCGGCAGAACACCGATGTAGAGCCGTCAAAGATAGAAGCAAATGTATCCACTGTTTTCAAGCAAAACCCATGCTGATTTTTTCTGATTGCATGATTCCATTCGTGTACTGACATTCAAAATATGCTTGATAAACAAACAAACAAACAAACAAACAAACAAAAGTGCAGTGTGTTTATAAAGATTGTGAGAGAGCATACACACAGACACTGGGTGAAAATGAACGTCACATGTTTATTTTATTTAGTTAATTCCAGCACATGATATACATCCTATCTGGACGAGAACAATGTAATCAAAGTTGATTGAAAAAATTATATGTATATATAGTTCCAGAAAACTCTTCAGCGAATTGGACTTTATTTACAGAAAAGCAAACAAGAGAGAGAGAAAGAACAAGACCGGATGAGAAAGATTTCTCGTACGTGGAAATATCAATGTCGTCCACGTGCAAATAACATTTTATTTCTGGGGAAAATAAACCTACATCACAATGATTTCCGCTCATCAACCACCTGCGCTATAGAAAAGAAACTGGTATTTTATTTCGTGCTTAAGACTAGCTTGGAAACAGATGTAGCTTTTGAAATGGTGTCTGCACTTGAACTGTTGGATCTTGTGATTATGAGAAAAGATAGTCGAGTAGCGCTGACAGGTCTCTCGTCTGCTGAGAAAGTTTTGAAAGGTGCACGTGCAGCTTCCGCTTTCTGGGTTGTGCTATATTGAAGCATGAAACTTCTTCATATCGAAGAAATGCTTTTTTCAATTATGCTTTGATACATCTATTTATTTCATCAGAGAGGAATCAGAAACAAGTTTCAGAAACGTTTCCTATACTAACATTAAGAGTGTTATCCTACAATATTTTACAGCATGTTACACAAATTCCTCAGCATGTACTGAATTTGTTGTAACATTTTGAAAGCACCAATGTTGCATCTATAGGAAAGAGCATCTTAAGGATATTTCAGCGTAATTTTTTTCTCATTTAGTGTTACTGACGTTCTTATTAAACAGACTGATACTCTTCAGCATTTTATTACTCTTTATTTGAACTTTTATATTTAATTGTTGGCTTAGTACTTTAATGTTTCTTGTAATTTTTCTTTTACAAATCGAAGTGTATTTTCACTGAAAGTGACCCGCGGCGTATTACTGTTCTCCACAGTGGCATGAGGGAAGAAAAGAAAAAAGACTATTTTTGTTATTTTTTGCCGCTCGTGATCTAGTGAAAATTATAGGCGCTACGATATTGTACTAAATATTTTATAAACAAAGGTGCTCTAATAGAGTTAATGACTGGAAAAGAATGCATGAAAGTTAATGGTATTCATCCCAAAGTTATCCAGATTCGTTCGGGAACAATTTAATCGGTGGCAGCCTTTGTGTGTAAAAATGATAAGATTTTGTTTCCTACTACAAAACAACAAAACAACAACCACCGTAGCTCTAGAACATTGCGTAAAGAAAAAAAAAACGGAAAATACGAGTGCGTAGCTTAATCCAGCGCATGCGCATCGTAAGTTATCTCTTTCCGCGCATGAGATGGCACTCGTTGTCTTTCTCGTCTCTGGATCCCCGGATGTTCACGGAGAATGAAAGTCTGTGGCTGGATACGTCCCAGCTATCTTTATTGCTTGCGATACTGTTGCTTTCAGTATACATAGCCTGCGGGACTTCTTTCGGTCTTATCTTGCCGTGGTCACGAGCGACGCGGAGATAACTGAGCCGTGTGCCGTAGTTATCCTTCCTAACATAGACACCGTGGAATTTCTGGGCTTCCAAGGCGCTCGCGCTTTACCTCAAACGTAGATTACGTCGATATCCCGTTGTCGTTAACAGACACGAGGTCTCCGGGTTTCATTAAAAGAAAGGTGTCTTATTGGCATAGTATATTTTTAGACAATTTTTTTTTTAGTCGTAGGTCCATATCCTTCCGATTCATCTAGTCATCCTGCAGAATGCTAGAAATGGCTTTGTTACCAAACATCCGCACTTTTTGTATATTCAGACGATTCACAGTCTTTTACTTAGTATTTTCATTTACAAGTCTAAAATAGTTTGCCTTGTATGTATATGGTCAATCAATTTACTTGTAAGTGTGAAACGAGAAATTCTCGTACTTTTGCTTTAAATTGCATTTCCTTTATTAAAAAAGTCTGAGAAAAATTTGATCCGTTAGGTCCAGTTCATCTCCTATGATTAAATGCTGCAGATTTTGTATTCTTCGGAAGGGCTATATCTCAGTATCTGAGGTTTCGCGCATAAAGCGCGCATGGTTCTCGTTTCTAAAAGAAAGCAGGGCAGACATTTGTGTCTGACATGGTCAGCTGTAGATGCATTCAGACCTGGGGTCTGGCCGCAATCTTCCCCATATGACTCACCCCAGAGGTGTACGTGATCTGTTCAATTATCGACGTAAACCGGATGCGAGGTGTTGTAAAACACACTTATCTGGCTCAGCTGTACTCTCAGTTTTGGGTCCTGCCATGCTGCATTACGAGGTTTGGCGGTGAATGAAGGTTTCTGAATAAGCTTTCGAGGTAAATTATGGTGCCGCCTAGAAAGAATACCTTTCTAAACAGTTTTCTCGGTTTTGTCCTGAGAGTGTTTCCGACATTTCTGTGCTGGTGTGTGGAAAGTGCTGAATCAGCAGTGGCTCGACATTAGCGAAGGATGTCTGGGGATATATATTGCCTAGCTCCATACAAGGATTAAATGTCATCTGTCTAAGTTTCGCCGAATTTATTTGCGCGTCTTCTTTTGTGGTTTTGTGACGCCATGGTTGTCACCAATTCAGCGAGGATAGGGTGTCCTGGGCTTAAATCTCGTCTGGGATGACATGTTCTTTCTCTATGGGAGTGAGCCAGCTTCCAAAGTTGCTGGCTTGAGATAGGACATCAGCCCTATACCCCTTACCCAACTTTTTTTTAGTTTTCAACGCAACACAATTATCTTTGTGTCTACTACAATTTAAAACAAAAATGTCTCTGACATTAACTCTGTCTAATCGTGGTTAAAGGTGTCGATTAAAGTGACCAAAAATGTATGTGCCTAACTTGTCTAATATGACGTATACAATGTGGGTTGTCATCTTTATTGTTTAGTATAGTAAGCAACTCATGGATTCTTGAATGTAAATCTTGGGGTTTTCAGTCTATCCCCACTCTCTCTCTCTCTCTCTCACACACACACACACACACACGCGCGCGGATGAGCTTAGTTTGCGTATGACGAACACCATAATGAACATCAAATACCACAATCAGTCGCAGCAACAGCTGTGCAGCCCTGCAACCTCGCCTCTGCCTGGTCCGCACACCATCAGGTGGCGATGCAAGCTCCACTGTAAATGGATTATGAAACTAATCACGTTCCAGAAGGCCGGCAGCCAGCACAGTGAGCAGGAAAGCGCCCAAGGAAATTAGCCATTACATTTCTTGTAGTTGAGTTACCTGTGCCAGAGAGTGCTGCTAGACCCACGAGCCTGCCGAGGTTAAACCAGCATGAGCAAAGTAGGAAACGACGCGAATTAATTATAATCAGCGCTGGCTGCTTGAACGGGGGAGAGAACCTGGGTAACTGGATGACGTGAAGGCCGCTGCTTAAAATTTATTACCTGAGGAAACGCCGCCATGACGCTTAGAACGGAACCGGATTTACGGCACTGATTCTACCGCTGTCAGAACATTTTTTCAAGTGAGTTTAATTGTTTTTAAAGTGAACTCAGTCTCTTGTTTGGGGGACAGGTGTTGTTCTGTCTGAGCTTCGGTTCCCAATTTCTCGAATTCCCTCCTTGGTTTGTTAACGTACTTTCATTGATTTCAGAGTTAGCAAAGGAAAAGATTTTTATTCTTTGTGACGTACAGCTTTCAAAAAGAAATTTTGTTTTACGGCTGGGTGGCGCGGAATCATCAGTTTTGGCGCAAGCTAGTCTAACCAGTTTAGAGAGAGAGTTTGAAAGAGTAGAGAGTTTAAGGAGGTCGGGAGGACTTCCCTTGTGAGTTAAATGTTACGTGAGAGGGAAATACTTTCTTAAACGGTTCTCACTATCCGGCCATCCCCGTAGACATTTAATAAATGTAAACATTTAGTTAATCTGATTTTGTTTTTATTTTCATTTTTGGGAGGGGAGGGTAGACATGTCTGCGCGTAGTCTTTGGCATAGCATAACGGACTTGCCCAGATCTGCCAGGAATGGATTTATCAAGAAAAATGTGATGAGGATGAAGAGGTCTGTGATGATGACGTGAAAGATGAGTAAAATAATAAAACTGATGTTGACATAGATGTGACAGGTTGACCTAGGAAACTCTGTACATACCGCTTACGATACCAGACACGACTCGCAACAACGGCAGAGGGCGAGACTCCAAGGGATTGCATCTCGTTTGTTTGTCAGTGGATCATCATTAAAGAGTACTCCTTCCCATGCATCCAGTGTAGAAAATTGCGAGGCACTGATCTAGATTTCTAAAGGAGTAAGGCAAACATTAACATTAAAAACGTCAGCAACAACAACGACGACGACAGCGATGATGATGAATTAATGTTTAATGATCGATACTGACGTTCTAGATTTCACTAGCAGTTTTTAAGTTGCAAGAGTAGTTTACTTGCACTAGGCTCAGCAACTACAGTGAGGTCGCCCTGTGCCCATACTCCTTTACAGATAAAAACAAAATAACACTGAAAGGTGGGGCTAGATGTTCAGTTTGATAAAAGAGCGCGCGCAGATGCCACAAAATATTGAAGGAGAAACTACAACCGACCATTGACAAGAATGTCACAACATTCTAGAATAGTTGTGTGATAACTCATTTTAAGGTTGTAAGCGAATTACAAAACATATAGTAATCTCCACGGAGTTTGACTGCAGTATATTTAGTCATACCTTTGATAAACTACAGGCTTTGACCCTATCTTTATGCTGCTTTCAGTACCTAGGGGTTCAGTACAATGATGCTGAAGGAAGGATGTGCATGCTGTTTCGCCAAGAAGTGTGCCATGTAGCCAAAGCATTTAAACTGTCTGTCGGTGATAGTTCCAGTCTCGTAATCACTCCAGACAATGTGTTCCATTTCTCAAGCCCCCCTTTCATCTGTGTATTCTGACTATAAACTCGTTTGGGGCACAGTCATGAGCTCCATGCTGGCAGCGCGCGGCATTTCTGTAGCTAGCGGGAGGAGGTTGCATGTCTACTACAGCGCATCACGGTGGGCGGTGTTACCTGACATTTGCGAGCATCATGTACCTCCTGGGAGTTGTGTTTTGACGCGATCACGAGTAAACGATGTTTCTCAATCCCGAGACTGTGCGCAGAAATAATTAAGAATGCGTTTTGTCTAGCCTTGCCCTTTAACAACAACATTTTATGTTTGAATGAGTTAATAGGAATCTTAGATTTTCACTGAACTGAAAGTGTTTCAAATTTCAAAGTCTTATTGGTAGACAGGTAGCGGCTCATACTGCTATTGTGATTTAAAGTTAGTAAAAAACAGTGATCACTGAAGATGATTTAATAATATTCATAAGAATATCTGTCGATAACCTTAGGACATTTAGCAATTGTCAGTTGATATCGCAGTTCTACCTAATTTCATAATTATGTTTGTTGGCGAGCGAGAAAAAGCAGGAGAGAGGAAGAGAAGGAAAGAGAGTGAGAGAAGGAGAGAGAGAGGGGTGAACGCTTGTCCTTTCTGTTCCCTTTGATGAACAAACTTTCTAGGATAAGGGCTAAGTTTGATTCCATAGGTTTGATGTGTGGTCTGCTAAAAGAATTGCCCAAAGTGAACTGCACCATCTCGGGCATTACCCGCAACCTTTTATCCGCCATCAGTTCAGTGCTCCATAAACAAAGCTCTTTGCATGGCCAACGCTAAACTGCGCATGTCTGACAGGAACAGGAAGAGTAGTGCGCTCAGAATGGGCTGATGTAATATTTATGACAATCTTTCACGAAAGCAGCTCTTGGTGCCTCTTTCAGGCACAGCATACTACCCGCCAGCTGAGGTCCCATTATATTTACATTATTTACTCTTTCGAGCGATGTTGACAAAGCGTTCTCACTGCCTTCGCCAGCGGTAGACTCGCAATTGTCCATGGTTCCTTCTCTGCAAATGTCTATCCAAGCTTTTAAAGGTCTACCAGGGAGCAATTTTTTCCCTGATAACTGGTTAAGCGCAAGACACTATTTCCTACCATATGGGCGATAACCTCGCCCTCTTTGTTACATGCGTACAAACATCACCATGCAATCAGATACGCCTCATTAACTCAAGGTCTCAGCTTTCCTATTGGCTGAAGCCATCACAACGTACTCAAAGTGCAATGAACGCGTCTGTGCATGGTGATTTTGTAGGCGTGTATCTCTAGAACAGAAGGGGGAGTGGGAATCACCCAGATTATGGAAGAGAGTATCTTGAACTGAGCTCATCCATTCATTAGAAACAAATGGACTCCACTAGAGCTGTAAAGCCTAAGATGTTTTCTTTTTCGCTTCTCGCACACGACCAGGCAGTCAGCCGAGAAGTCTTATCTTCACACTTATCTTCGAGGCAACAGCTACATGGAGGAAATGATGAAGACGAAGTGTCTGATGTCCAAACGACACTGCCGTTTGGAATGTTTACTAGTCGCTCGCACTCGGCTGCTGATAAGGTCTGCGTATGAGGCTAAGGATGTATTCATTTTTTTTTAGTGTTTTACGACCTGGCTATTCAGGCAACGTGTTTTACTGGGAATTGTTATGTCTTTCCCAAGAGATATCTTTGACACTGCCTGCATTTTCACCTGCCACTAGAGACCCAACAAAGAATAAAAGTATCAGTATATGTACTTTTCTCTTTTCCAAAATAGAGCCTTTGCTCTGCTAAGTTTAGTCCGTTTCTTTCTTGTCTTCCATAGGTTCTTTCTTTTCGTCAAGTTTTTTTCTGTCAGCTGTTTCTCTTTTTGAAATCTCTTAAATCAATTTGGCTAAGAATGAACGTCCCTTTCTCACAGTTTTTTGTGTATTTCTAAAAGCTCATGCAACTACTGTTTCAGGAAAAACTAGATCGGAGAAACAGGCAAATGTCGCATAAATCATCTTCAAACAGACCAGGGAAAAATGTTTGCCACTAACAAAACCTAGAATCTCTAACATCTGTTTCTTTTTCATTTTTTAAAGATCAACGACGTCTGTACTAAACATGTGTCTCGCAAACCTGCCAATAAAATACATCCGTCATCCGTTAACTACGCTTTTATTGAAAGCTTCTAATCGCTCAGAAAAGTCTTCCATCGGAGTGAAAATAAATTACAGAAAAATCTGTAACTGAAACACCCGAAGTGGCAGGTGGTGAAGCTCGAGATAGATAACTAGCTGATGAAAAGGTTGAGGAGAGGTCGTGCAGCGTGTATCTGACGCTTCTCTGATGATCCGACGGTCTTGTTGAAAAACAACATCGGGGTTGAAAACTCTGAAATTCTGTATGCCTCATCTAAAATGTACTTTCGTGCAGTGTAGAACTCTTAGTTGATGTTTTTGCTTGAACATTGCTTACAGTGTTGTAGATGTCGAAATAAACACACACACACACACACACACACACACACACACACACACACACACACACACACACACACACACACTATCACTATCACCCTCTTCCAAATCATAAATTCCATTTAACCAAGTTCTGTAAATGCATCATAAATTTCTTGCAGAGAGAGCACATTTTTAGAGGGAGGAAACAGTATGACACTCTCACGTTTTTTTGACCGGAAAATCTTAATCGGAAAATCAGACACTGGAGTGTTGGGAATCAAAGGTGTTTTAGAGTCTCTGCACCTGTCTCTGTTACTACTTCTCCACTATCAAATCGTCGACAAAGCTGAACGAGAACTTTTTTTTTTATTGCTTGTCGAGAACAATTTGTCTTCTGGTTTTTTTTCACTAACTTTGATGTGTTTGCATATGTGGATGCGATTAGTGCGTGCGTGCAAGTGTTTGTGTGTGTGTGTGTGTGTGTGTGTGTGTGTGTGTGTGTGTGTTGGGCAAACATTTCTGCTTTCATTATTTTCTACATTTGGTCGAGAAAGATAGGATGTCTGAAAAATGGAAGAATAAATGAAAGAAAGAAAAAAGAGAACGGATAAAAAAGAAGTGAATAAATGAAAGAAAAGAGAATGAAGGAAAAAAGAGAAAGGAAAAGCGAAAAAGGAAGGGAAAAGAAAATAAATACAAGTGAGAAAAGAAAAGCGAAAAAGAGAGAATGAATGATGGAAGGGAAATAGAAACTAAGGCGAGAAATAAGAATGAAAAAAATGAATGGATGAAAGAAATCAAATAGAAGCGAAAGAACGAAAGAAAGAAGAAAGGACAGAGATTAAAGATAACAAAAGAAAGGAAAAATGATAGAAAGAAAGCTAGGATTAAGGAAAAGATAAAAAAGACAGCCGAAGGGACAAGAAAGATTAAGAACGACATTGGCATAGAAGCATTCTCGCAAGCAGATGCTGAAGGCGACACCTGACACTGATGGACCCTCCTGTAACAAGTATCAAGAACTTGTGTTAATGCAATGCACCAAAACAGGTCGAGAACACAAAGGGAGCGCCTTAGATAAACAGTAATTATTCTGACAATAATTACAAAACACCGTCGCCGATGATCTGTCAGTGTTGTTTATCATGTCCCAGCTGACATCGCTTATGAGGTCCACCTCTCTGCCAAACCCCACAAAGAACTAGACACTGACTCTGCAACAAGTTAAGAGTATTCGCATAATTACAAAACAGTGAGTTTTTTTCTGTAAAGGTTGTTTGTAGAAGTCGCATTTTTTGTTGCTTTCAGTTAGTCTTAGTTTTCTTTTTCCTTCTTAAATCAACATTCTATAGTATTCTACACGAAGTGAACTCTTCAGTGCCGCATTTGTCATCCACAGTGAAATACCCTTTCACTTTGTGACCGGTGTCAAGTTTGTTTACCAAACGTAATGGGTAAATTCGTATATTTGACAGTGTAGTTTGCACTAGTCTTTCAACTATTCAGGAAGTGGCGTGAAACTGGATACAGGAATCCACGGGTGCCTTGCCAGAGTAGGCCTATCTCTTTCCTACACATACAAAGCGTCTGTGAAATTCACAGGAAGAACGGGCTCTAAGGCCAATTCTATAAAGATGACAGTACTGCTCTTGCAACTCTTGTAGCCAGAACGATCTGTGCTCAAGATCCTCGTTAAGAGATTGAGGCTCGTGTACAAAACCTGAAGGAATGACTTGCTGCCGTCAAAAACATTAAAAACAGACAAAACAAAGCATAAAAACCCAATAAAACTTTAGTTTTGATATGTGAAGTCTTTTCAAGATCTACACAAGGGTTCGTAATTGAAACAACAAATACTGTGTTTTAACTTCCCGCGTTCTAATTCAAAACACCCCTTTTTTACAGGTCACCGTCCTCTCCCCCATAAAATACTGTTCTTTTCCATTAGAAAAAAAATATGTTCTTAAACATTAGTTGACGAATCCCTTTAAATAATTACTAACGATTTTTGTTCTGAGCGAAAAAAGGACGCAGGGCATGTTTTCTTTGCTTTTTTATTATGCTCATTATGTTCATGGTTGTTTTGATTATTATGCCTTTGACATCGATGAATAATGCTTTGACTGAAGAAATTACGTCTCAGACTATCGTGTAAAAACTGACTGGGTAGTAGCTAAACTACATCGCGAAATGTGGATGTTTGGCGATATGTTGTGCGGGCAACTCATTAATTTTCTGTAGTGGTGAAACATGGTGGCCTAGAGTTATCTGATATTTGCACGGTGTCTCATAAATTTGTTCCACTTCAATGTAGACATGAAATATGATGCAGATGGATTCACTTTTCATTTAACCAGTGCCTCTTGGGTCATGCCTCTGCATGGTCAATCACTGCATGCGCTCAGTGTTAATGAGAAGGAGATAAAAAAGGATGGAGGAAGAGGATGAAAAGAAGATAAAATGCTAGAAATATGTATTTCTGACTCATCAAGTCGAGTCATCTTTTTGTGTCAATCAGCAAACCCCTCCTGAAAATATTATATCCGATAAACTACGAATTTTACAGAGTGTATTAAAAAAATACACTCCTCAAGAAAGACTGCGAATGTGTAATATTATTCTTTTTCTCAATGTGATAGACATCCCGCAAACTTAGATTAAAAAGAAGCATGATAGAAAAAGGAGTGTGGATTGATGAGTCAGAGAAGAAAAATGACAGAGGAAAGCCAAGGTCAGAAAGAAGTCAAGAAATAGAGTTCCTTAGCTGAAAAGAGCTAGATAGTTTGAATATTCAGCCGTGTGATTTATGTGAGGTAATACAGTCATGATGAAGGGAGCAGCGGGAAAGCTATCAGTATTCCCAAGTATTCTTAGGAATATATGGGTGTGTTATTGCAGAATAGTTAAAATAGATAACAATTTCCTCTTTCCATGTTGTGCAGAAAACTGACTGAGGAGAGAGAGAGAGAGTAGTCATACACTGGGACTGGGCTCTTGGGATGGAGGATGGAAGCGCAGCCCCAGTGGAGCTGATCCTGGTGCAAAGCAGGGGCCTGGGTTTCTACCAAAAGCGTTTGTTCATCTGTACGTGTTTCCTCCAAGCTCTGACCGTGTCGGCCCTCGTCTACGCCTCGCAATGCAATCTGGACTTTGCTCCTCCCGCGCCATCTCTGGCCACTAATGGTGAGTCGTCTGCGCGATCGAGATGCAATGAGAAGGAGACGTTAACGAAGGAGCCTCCTCGTCCTTCAAAAGCATTCGACAAAGCTTCTTTTCCAGAGGACCACGTTTCCGATCGTGTGCTGATTGTGTCGTCACCCAACACCTTTACCTTGAGCGTTAGTGATGTTTCGACGGAAACATTCGAGGATGTAACCAGCTCCTTTGGCAGAAGGATCAGGTCTATCCGCACAGAAGGAGGAGAAACATATTCTACAGGCACTTTTTTGACACAGACCAGTGTCGCTGCCAGGTCACGTAGCAACACCAAAGATATCGAACCGTCTTCTGCTGGTCGGGACTCAACGGAATCATCTGTTCAATCATATAGAGTCTTTCCTTCGGAAAAGTGGAATGTCGAGTCATGGACGACAACTCGCTTTCAGAACGTCAATGAGGACGATGTGATTGGTGAGAATTTACGTGAAGGATTACTTGCTTCTTCCACGACGCCATCGCGGAGTTCTGTCGACGCCAGTACCGAAACTCTCGTGTCTGCTGGTGCCGCCCAGGCCGTCCCTCTTGCTGATGTTGTATCAACGGAACGTGCGAGAACGAACACGTCTCCCCGTGATTTACCGGAAGCAGTCTCCGACACCGGCGGGGGCAGAAAGAACACAGTCTCGCGAGAGCCCATGACAACATGCGCCGCCGACGTTGAGGAAAAAAGCCCGATGTATTTTACTTTGACTTATCTTCCAGTCGACGAGGTAAGATTCTAATCGATATCTCAGTCATTTTATCCCAATTCTACGATAGAGCATTTTTTCTCTCTCTCTCAACAACAACAATTATGATCAAGCAGGTACTGAACTAATCAATAATAATAAAAGATTTATTTAGTCCCTACTTGAGTCCTTGTGCTTTACAATAACAATGCAAAGCCACAAATAAGGAAGGATAAACACGAAATGCAAACAGCGTGCATGCCGACAGAGACGAAAACATAACAGCAAATAAAAGACATATCGACCGCCATAAATAACACACACACACACACACACACACACACACACACACACACACACACACACACACACACTGCCACAGATTTATTTATATGGTTTGTAAGAACAACCTCTGGGAAGAAGAGTGTACAGCAGGCGCGAAAGAAGTTCCGCAGAATGCTCGTAAACACTCATAATATACAACGACTGATATTAATGATTAAGAGGAACTGTCGAAAGGGAAGACCCGTAAATATAGTATTAAATATTTTATATTTTGTTCATATTTTGTTATATTATGCAAAATCTGTTGAGCTGTCGTCCAAAGAATCAGCAGGTATTTGAGATTAATTTACAGCTTGGCTACGAAGCGGCAGAAGTTCACAATCTCACGTGACTTTTCCCCCTTCAGATATATACACGTCAACCCGCCCCTCAATACCTCATTAATTTCTCGCTGTTAATGGCGGACCTGCGCCCTTCCCCGAATGTCTTCGGCAGTAAACAACAGTCTTTATGCCAGAACGAACACCAGGACGAGACCCACTTACAACTGTCGAAACAAAAGTTAACGCAGGGTTGTCTACCATGCATTCTGCAGGGCTGCTGATCGCTGCTCTCGTGAGGATGTTTCGTCAGTTATTTAGCGCATGCGCAGTGCACACTCGTCGGTGGTTAAAACGGAAGCGGGGGTCAGCTTGTCAGACACTCAGTTGTATTTATTCGGACAAACGAGCGTAAAGAGATGGGTGGAGAAGATCACTGCTGAATTATAAGCTGTCACAAGGGTAAATAAACTAAAAGACAAGAGAAAAGCTATTATTTGCTCTCTCGATGGTTAATGCCTGAGGACTCGGAAGACGAAAATTGTAGTTGCAAACGATTTAAACAGAGAACTCCATGCCGATAACAAATTCAACAGCATGTAGTCGATATGTCGTGTCAGGATTTCAGATAAATAATCCGTGTTCAATCAGCTAGATCCCAGTAGTGGGTACAAAAGTCAGTGAAAACATACAAAAGCCACCACACTGAGTAAAACAAATTCTAACAGTGTAACCTCGAACATCTTTGCCAGGATTGGAGAAAAGTAGCGTGAAATATGCGTGTTGCAGCATCAGGCTTTGATTGTGAAATACCCTGAAAACAGTCTTATGTGTGATAATTAGCACTGTTGCAAGATATAAAAGATACATATCCACAAAGTTGTCACACAGTAAACACTTTTTATGACAGGAACAAACTCTTGTAGAAACAGAGAAATGTGCAAAGTGATGTTTTGCATACAGCCTTTAAGTTTCTCCGTGATATGATTGACAAATATATAGATATATCAAACAACAAATAAGCAATAATAGTTTTACTATATTTTTTACAATCAGTTCTCCCCAACCCCCGCACAAGAAAGAGGGGAAACATTGAGGACACACTCCGTATATCAGTGAAGTACATAAAATATACTGTGCAAACGCAAAGAAATTAATCAGCTAATTATGTTTTTTTTTAAAAAACTTTTCGATAGCTATTTATTAAAGCCCTTATAATTATTAAGTTGGGCTTATCTTGTTCTGATTAACCATAGACTGTTCATGTGTAAGTTACTGTACATCGAGTTAATATTCAAATGAATGAAAATAGCTTTAGTCTCTCAAACTCAACTCTCCACTCCTGTCTAGTTCCTCGCACTCGGTAAGAATGATGTTGACGATAGGCTTACGCTCAAAGCAATGTAAAATTTTATTGTCGAACAGACTAACTTTCGAAAGCTTCTGCACCTTTAGAATATTCTCTGCACCAGCACACGGTCAAAGGTGGAGAAGACAGACACAGGCAGACGGTGCAGGACTCAGGCGATAAGCCGGACTAAGACGCGCTTCACTTTCATCTCGTTGCTTTGTTTCTGTATAAAATTACTACTTCGACAAGAACAGGCAACTATGAAAGCGACTTTGCGAGACTCAGAACTTCTCTTAAATTGAAATTGCTTTGTATCCATGTCAATGAAGCTGAAATCGTGTAGCTTGTAGAAGACACTTACAGGGACTGAACTGAACTGAAATATTTATTTGATGGGTCTACGACCCGTTCAAAGCAGGGCGAGATATAATTTTATCATCGACCAAAAGGAACATTCATATATATAAAACATGAATTACATCAAGTACAAAGATACGTTCGTGTCCTTTCAGCCTCTCTAATTACTTAACACCTACCCTCATACCAACCATTCTTCAATTGTCCTCTCTTACTCCTTCTTCCCTAAAATAGCTCGCCCTCATACAATCCTGAATAACACACACACACACACACACACACACACACACACACACACACACACACACACACACACACACACTTATAATTTTTTTAGGCCATCGGCCCCAACCTGCTTTTGCATTTTGGTCAGTCCTGCAAGTCCAACCATATGGGGTCACATTGTCAAGTATTTCCAACAATCTCGTTGCGCCTCTTTAGAGCATAGAAGATGTACATCGCTACATTTGTTATCTCGTTTGTTTCCCCTCGAGACAGCAACACAGCGAACGTCGTCTGCTGGTACCCGTCATTTATCAGGGGTCCAAGGTACTTGACCCTGATGTCAACATAGGCATGGCACTCTAGCAGGAAATGTTCTTCGTCTTCCGTTCTATCTTGGCGAAAAGGGCAGTTTTTGATGAAGGTGTTAGAATATCTGTTATTAATATTTATTTCGCTAATTCCTAGTCTAAATCGAATAAGAGTATTTCTGAACTTTTTTATGGTTATTACTGAGAGATACCTTTCTGGATTCAATTCTTTTTTTAAACTCTCTGTAGGCTAAGTACACTTACAGGGAAAGAACGATATAAGCTAAGACACACACATACACTCGGGACCCACCCTCACCCCCGCGACAATTATAGGTCCCAATAAAAATCAAACATGGCCTGGTGGTAGACCTGTGGCCGTGGTGCATAGTCACTTCAGCAGTCGGCTCAAATACTTATAAAATATTGGATAAGAGACTCAGGTTCATGTCCGGTGTAAGTCTCGGCTTTCCTTTAGACATGCCTTGTACGTGTTTCCGGTTCTTTGTTTGCATACCTTAAATAAATTCTTAAAGTCAATGTTTTGCTTTCTTAACAGAGCAATCCATTTAATTGTTTCCAAAAGTTCAAAAACAATGTTTTTTTAATTGTTAATGGTAAAACAAGTCAATAGCATCTGTTGTGACGATGTTTTTATATTATAAAATTGTCGTAAAATCTAAATGCGTCTTCTATAAAAATACAGAATACATTTTACAGAAAATACTGTTTATTTTGCAATCAATCTTCTTTAACAAGGTTCTGATGACAGAAAAGCTTAATTACTCACTTTTAAACTTTCTTCTACGTTAGGAAGATCCACCATTTTGACAGAAAACGGAAGCGAAGCCCCTTCGTTGTTAGGGTTTGTTACGATTGGTCACTCCTATGATAGAGCAAATAGGCAACGAATGAGAGACACGTACTTATGCAGTGAATGCAGGTCCGTGCTAGGCCGTTAGCACCCACCAGGCTTGACAGTGCTCTCGGCCCCAGATCGTGATAAACAAAATTCTCCTGGCAGTTAAGAGAAAGCTAGTTAGATGATTTGGGGCCAGATGCACAACAGATTGGTAGGCGCTAGCTGTACGGACTTAAGATAAAAATAAGCGTAAAATATAACTATTTTCATCGACCGCTTTGTGTTAACCATAAAGTTAGCGCCTACAAAATGCGTTTGGTCTACAAGTGCTTCGTGTCTAGTATAAAAAACAAAAACAACAAAAACCCAAAACAACAACAACAACAACAACAACAACAACAACAACAACAACAAAAGTGTTACGGGTATCAGAAGTTCGCACACACCAACTTCAGCAAGATATTTCTCTAGAACATGAAAGTTTCTTTTCACAGCGCAGCTTAGACTAAATTATTCAAGGCATGTCTAACGCCGTTGGAAGGAAGAGAAAATTAATGTGTATCAGTGGAAATGTTGCTGCTGATGTTGATGGCATATCTGACTGAGCAGATGGCAGAAGAACAGAGACTTTTACAAGTGAGTGGCAGCTAGACTGGTTAGAACAAATAGCCCATTAATCCAAACGTCTCGGCTGTGGCGGAGGCAGCCTCGCCGTCGACAAAATGTCATTGAAAAATGTTCCTGCTCTAAGATGGAGCCACGTACTCGTACTTCCGCTGTGCAGAAACTTGTCTCTGTGAATAAGGCGGTCCAAACAGAAAAATCTCTGTACACGAAAACTCCCTTCAAAGGAAAACAGTCGTTAAAGCTTTAAACACTTTCTTGCAGGGACAAATATGGAGGAAAGTTTGACCGATATCACCTTCTTGTGAAAACTTTGCCAAACTGGATCAAACGTTCGTCCATGCTTGTCCCATCCGTTACATTACACTTATGTAGTTCACTTAGTTCTCTTGCTATGCTGCAGTGGCTTAGGGACATTGATCGCCAAAAGCTGGCGCAGTACAGTACCTACTGCCAGACGTTCGGAGCCATGCTGGGTGCGGCGCTGGGAGCCATGGGAGCGGATATAGCGGGAAGGAGGAGACCACTATACGTTTATTTCCCTTTGATGCTTATAGCACAGGCTTTGTCGGGCTTCGCCATCTCTTGGACCATGTTGGCAGCATCGCGTTTTCTGGTTGGCTTGTTTGCAGGTAAGACTGTCAGCACGCCCTCGTTAGATAATCTTAGACGATTTTTTCCATAAGCATATATCATTTAATATATCCTGTATCATGTATCATATTTTTAAGGTAGCAAAATAAGTTTCCTTGGATTGTAAAATTTGAGTCTTTAAACCAGTCCTTTGTTTATGAGCTGAAATTAAAGAAACACTGCTGAAGTGAAAAACAATAAAAAAAACCTCTTTAATTTAAAAAAAAACACAAAATTTGAAGAGAATTCTTTGTTTAGATAATATATCGTTCTCGTCCTGCAAGTCAGGCTCTTGTCGTGAAGAGAATGAAATGAATAACTTCCAACATTAACTTGCGTCTTAAGATTGTCATACTGTAACGCCTATTGAATAATAATATTATAACAAAAAAACAACAACAAAAAACTTTTCGTAGTACAATTATATGTTTAAACACTGCTAGATGAGTTTATGTGGAAACATCAAGACTGCACCATGTTCTGCAAGTCTAATTACTTCTGGTATATAAACTATTTTATTATTAAAAACTCCGGGTAGTGCACGTAAATGAAAAATCCATCCCCTCTAATCTTTAAAAGGGTTGTAATAAACTGGTTTAATATGCAATAAATGTGTTCATATGTTTTTTTCTGGCAATGCAAATTTGTAACGATACCCACTACGAGCATTTTATACAAATATTATAAAAAATAGATCAAATGAGGTGGAACAATCTACCAAACTATTTCGAGAGATAATTTTTTTCCGATCGAAGAAGCACCAGCTTCCCTTAACAATGTGGGTAAGAGTGCGTGCGTGGGAGCGTGTGTCAGTGTTGGTATGTGTGTGACTGTGCGCGCACGTTTAATTAAAAGTGTTAATCTTTGCCAGAGGCGTAAATTAGTGCTTTGTAACCTTAATTTATTTGGGGTTTTATTTTTTGATTGATTTTGGGTAGCACTAGTGGTGATTTAAACTTCCTTTTAGTGCTGAATTTTATACTTTGTTTTTTCAGGAGCATGTGCAGTAGTAAGCGTGGTGTTTCCGCTGGAGTTTGTCAGCCCCGAAGGGCGAGATGTCTGTATTTGTTCAGGGCTCTGGGTCGCCGGTGTTGTGTTTATCTCCCTGGAACTTCTCATTACACGACACTGGCGTTACCTAGCCTTTATTTCCGGCGGCGTTGGCATTCCCTTACTTGGTACATATTTGTGAGTATGCTCCTTCTGAAGAAAGAATAGAGAGCAAAGGAAGAGTTTTACGGATCCTATGTAGCCTATTCTGAAGTTGATAGACTGTTTAATATAGAAGCTAACAGCGAAAACATGTCGTACCTTGACATGCCGCAGATGGTCCTCTTTTGCTAGATGCGCTATCGAGACTTTCAGTTGTACATATCGTGAAGCATGCGTTTTTTATCCTTGGCTCATAAAGGGACATAGCCTGGTGATGTTATAAATCTCATCCTGCCAAGAACAAAGCCAGATTGCTTCATCTCTTTAGCTTTCTCGATTTACTCGGGGTCAATCGCTCGCCATTTATCACTTCTATACGTATCAGTGTGTTGTGTGCTATTGTTGGTGCCCTGTAACCTGATGCATCGTAATTGACGACACTAACCCCTTTCTGAAGTAAAAGGATTTTTTTGTTCGTTTGTTTTTTGTTTAGTATTGCGTCCGAGAGCGCCCGTTGGCTGATGTGCCATCAGAGATTCACAGAAGCCGAGATGACTCTGAAGGAAATCATTTCTTGTAATGCGTCCACCGTGCCGGACTTTCTGTCGCTGTTCGACAAGTCACGTGCCTGCGTGGTGACCAACATGCATAACAAGCGGTACACGTTTCTTGACCTGTTTTACTCCCTGGAGACGACAAAATGGACACTGGCGCTTACATACGCATGGTGGGTATCTCTTCACCACACCGATGGATTAAAAAAAAAACCCCGAGGCACTGGGAATTATGACAGCCTCAATCACGCTCGCTTGCTTTTACTTCACCCTCATTACAGACCATTAAATACGTCGCAAGCTGGAAAATCTTTCTTTATGATGAAACCTGACATGTCTAATTTCTGCATTGTATGAAAATATGTCACCGACATGCACCCACCTCCCACTCGTTTTTTTTTTCTCTCTCTCTCTCTCTTCGCGTCACCAACTACAGTCACCTTTGTGGTTGTCAAGACTTTAACACTCACTACAGACCGGGTTTCTCTCTGCAGTTTAGTGGCATCGTCCGTCTACTTTTGTCTTCTTGCCAAGGTCAAGGACATGACTGGCAACATCTACGTCGACGTCTCATTGCCGTTTGTCATCGATTTGCCATTAGGCTGGTCCGCCGTCGTTGTGAACAGATGGTAAGGCTCATTACTCTTGCAGCGTGTGTTTCGAGGTCTTAGTTATGGCTTAACCTTCCCGTCCTCATTTACAAGTCAAATTGCCTCCATTCAGACTCGCAAATGCTAGCGACACGGCAACGGAAACATTATCTACATTATCGTCCACCTGTCAACAGCTCGCTGGATCTCCGTTGTAAAGTATCGAAAAGTTCTAGCTTTAAGTTTTGAGTTTGCATCATTTGAAAATAAATAAATAAATAAAATTAAGATGAGTAAAACAATTTTTGCGCTTGAAGGGCTCTTTTGAACAGAATTTACTGCCATGGGGAGATTGCGGGAGTAGGGAGTAAACGGCATGTTTCTGTCAGTAATATTATTAAATTTTTTGTATGACTAGGAGAAGCCATTAATGTCATTGTCATTAATCTGATATGGTACACCTATTCCCAGGAGCAACAACTGAATGTTGTCACTCAGCCTTCAAAAGAAATCTCACTCTCAATTTCTGTTTGTGTGCCTGCCTGTCTGTCTATGTCTGTCTGCTTCTTTCTTTTCCTCTCTCTTTCTCTCTCTCTCTCTCTCTCTCTCACACACACACACACACACACACACACACACACACACACACACACACACACACACACACACTTTCTCTCTCTCTCTGGAATATAAATAAGGCTGAAGATAAAGGTGACCATGATTTAGTACTAGTCCTGCCATGTATTAGCCAGCACATACCAGTGACTCCCATCAGGTCGTTGTGTGCTCAAGTTGTCAACTGACACTCTATAGTTTTTTCTATAATTCTGCTGAACATGTCATCGTCATTGCTCCTTTGACCGGCACCGGTCGTTGGGGTGGGGGAGAGAGTACATGGATAGATGCGGCAACTGACAAGGCCCGCTACTTACGACAATCATTGGCGATAACGAGCAGGTGACCAGTCCACTCGCTCTCGTTCCTATAGCCAGTTCTTACTCTGGCCACTGCAGCGCCGACTGCTCTCCAAGATACCTTGAATGACATAATGTCGGGCAGGGTCACATGACCAAAACAGACCACCGTACACCGCTTGACTATCACGTAGGGGTTCCTGGTGTCTTACAAGTGTGGTAATCATATTTTGTACAAAGTTATTGGTTTTATGTTTCCTGTACGAGATCCGAAGCAGCCTCCTCAGACCCTTCCTTCCGAACTCCTGGATTCTCCTCTCCTTGTCGGCGAGCCGAGTCGTCTTATCCGCAATATCGGTATCGGGGTATGCAGTATGCAGTATCGGTACTACGAGGGACTTGTACAGACTGTACTTTGCAGTAAACCTGAAGTTATGGCTGTGCCAGACCCTATTCAGCCTAGCCGTTGTCACGATGTTGATGTGGATATCTGTCGTGGAGCTGCCGTCTTTGAAAAGGGTGGCTCCCAAGCACATAAAGCCGTTTAGATCTTCGAGCCGAACATAGTTCAACAAGATTTCTGCTTTGTCATTGCCAGTAACTATGACTTTTGGTCTATTGGTCTCCATTTCAGATAAATTTCAACTTTCTGTCACTCTGTTAGGTCTTGCAGTTACATGTTAATGCCTGCTATCAGAACGATGTCGTATGAAACGCGGAGGCTGCAAATCGGCCTGTAATAGTCGTGGAGGATTTCATGAATGGCTTCCAAGTAGATGAACAGCACAGTTCATAAGGTGCGCCCTTGATTGACACCTACTGTCGTGTAAAAGAAAACTCTAATTTGATTATCTAGTACTACTTTCGTTTAGCTCTATAGATCCTCGATGACTTGGACGAGACCCTGTTAGATGCTGAGTTTTTGCATCACATGCCGTAGTCCTTCGTGCCAGACTCTATCAAAAGCCTTTTTAAAATCTATAAGGTTTTGATATAGGTAACAAGACTTGTTAAGCAAAGGACATACATTAAATTCTTTAAATGGACAATGAAGTGGTATTGTATATAGATTATAGTGTGGGCATTAACCTTAGTTCGTAAAGATTTTCATCTCCACGACCATTCCATAAAGATGAAAAATGAATTTTACCTCCCCATCAGCGTCTATGTTAGGAATAGTATTTTATCTATCTATCTATCAATCAGAGGTTTTCAAATTTTTATAGACGAGTACCACTTTCGACAATTCGAATTGACCAAGTACCAACTCCCAACCCTACCCCCTGCGAATATATATATATATACTAGTCTAAGGACTTAGTCTTAGGTTCGCCGGTATTTAGTATTATGATTTAGTCAGTAGTTAGTTAATTGTTAATATTTCATAATATAAATATTTTTCATTAAACATGTATATTATCCATCTTTTTATGTGTATAAATATGTAGACTTGTCTCCGCGTCTGACAACTTTTAACTGTTGGTGACCCGGTGGTCACAACTCCCACAGACCCCACGTAACTACCCGCGGCTAAACGGAGTAAATATGCAGAGTACTGTCAGTCAGGATTCCAAGGGTCTGGTTCCCAATATTCTTGACGCCCTCTTAATGGCTTAATATCCTGACGCTAAAGCATTCCTGGCTTTGCTCCACCCGCAGCAATGACAGGGAACATACAGCCCCTGTACAATTATAGATACGCGTTCTTTTATTTTGGCGCATGGTGCTCACGTACCACCCGTCGTACCTTCGCGTACCAGTAGTGGTACGCGTACCGCAGTTTGAAAACCTCTGATCTATCTATCTATCTGACAATGTGCAGTCGTGCGATTCGGGTTCATTTGTATAGCTACTGACACCGAACCGTAACACTTCTCGGTTCTATCACAGAATCTTAAAGTAACCCTTGATTTCTATCTGTTACTCAAGTTTCCTATTGTCTGGCACCACGCTTCCTTTAAAGTCCAGCAATAAGAGTCTTGGTACCATTGTGGACTCCAACTTTTCCATGCACCCCTACGTTTCTCTGGTGAAGACTTTATTTTACAATCTCCGACACCTCTCCACTACCTGTCAACTTGAAGCTAGTGTCTCTTCTGTCTCTTCTCACGCCTGCATTACCGCAACTCTCTTTTTGCTGGCCTCACATTACTTCACATCCTTCAGCGCATTCAGAACGCTTCTGCCTGTCCGGTGCTCTTTTCCTGATCATATCCTCTGCCCCACCCCCTTCCACTTCGCTTACTTCATTGGCTGCCTGTCACCGACCGTATCACATCTGGACTGTCTTTGGTATAAATGTCTCCATCACTATGCTTCTGATTGCCTTTCTTCCAACTCACCTTCCAGACCCCATCCCGCCCACTTCGTTCAGAGGCTGAGGCACTCTGACGCCACATTCCCCGCACCATACTCTGAGAACCTTTGCCTACGCCGTCCTTGAGCTTGGAACACTCTCCGCCACACTGCCCCTGCAGTTTCAAGCGGTTACTTAAGACTCACCTCTTTCAACTGATTTTTAAACACTCCCCCAGCGTGCTGAACTATTTTCGGAGGATCAGTGCACTTTACATATTTCATAAACTTAATTTAGAATACATGTCAAATAAGTATTTGCACTGGATTGTCTGACGTGCTTTCAGCCTCGGCCGGCGGTGGTGTCTGTTTCTCTACGCCGTGGCGTCGGGGCTGGCGTTGATGTCCGTGGTGGTGCTGCACTTTACAGGTAACCTGGCCCAGATGCCCAGCATGCTCACTGGCATGGCCGTCTTCGGCAAGATAGGCGTCACCGCCTCGCTCTGCCTCGTCTTCGTCATTGCCGTGGAGATGTACCCTACAGTCGTCAGGTAGATTAGACAGTTTCGGGAGAAGATGAGAAGTGGGAAGAGGGAGGGAGAAGGGGCAGACCTTCGTCTTGGTGTTGGGTTGGGGGAAGTCGGGAGGTATGTTGCAAAACGTGCATCTTCCCTCACGCGTTGTTTTTAATCAGTGCATTTGTAGTCATCATCCATGTCCAATCAGAAGAGAGGAAGACAATGGTGTAATAATAAGAGGAAATGAAAAAGGATAACGATGAGGACGACGACGATGATGAAATGACATAGTCACACAATATGAGAAAGAAAACTGCCCACAATCCCAGCGATCTGGGGGCCTGATGCACAACACATCACTGTAGGCTCCAGCTGGAGGCTTAACAATCAGTCTGTATACTTATATTTTATGAAGCAGGTGGTGTTTTAATTTGCAGGAGATGCACTTTATAAATCATATATTATTAGTAGTTAAGGCCCGACACGTTCCGCCAGTTCGAAGAAAATTTTAATGTTGAGCATTTTGAGATTATGAGCCATTGTGAATGCTCGATATGTCTTCCATCCACTCTCCAGGTATAGAAATATCTATATTTTGTCACACAAAAAAACAGTGACTGATTTGCTGTACTAGAGAAGACAAAGGGTAGGGAATTTCCTAAAATGGACGCATGCGTAAACATACTTTGCAATGCCCAATCAGAATTCACTAACGCCGACCTTGACCGGATTATAGGTCAAACGAACACGCTTTGGAAGTTTTCGGATGTCCCACAATCCAACTGTACATGGCTTCCGGATGTAAGCAAACTTAAAGCTAGTTCTGAAAAAAATGAAAGAGGAACAGTCACCAAGATTTTGGGAAATAGTAGTAAATGAGCTTTATTCGGTAATTAGAAAAAAAATAAACCCTCACGTCCGTAAGCCATCCAGCTAGCATCTAGAGACGGGTTGTGCATCTGGCCTCTACTATCCCATTGTCTATCACTTCATCAATTTTTGTCCCGTTACTACGAGTACCTTTTTAATTAGTAACAAAGTAATCACGATTAATTATCCAAGAGAAATTTTCAGTAAAACCATATTTATTGTCACATCGATCGTTTATGAAATAAAACTTATCATAGTGAGACGTACTATTAAAATCCAGTAATCATTATTTTGTGCTTATGTTTTCACGAATTAGTGATCGAGCTGGGCATGTAAATGATGATGAAGATGAGACTTCTAATTAACGTATACCAGCTGCTGAGCAGCTGCACGTGTAGAACTTGAAAGGAAATGCCCTTTTTTAACCCTTCCCAGGTATACTGTTGTAGATTATTAATTTCTCCTCATTGCGAAGCATTAAACCATCTGGGCTGAGTGTCGCCATTAATTACAGTTGTATGCTCTCGCTTGCAGGTGTATGGGCGTCGGTGTATGTGCTGTGGCGGTTACAGGCGGCTCTTTACTTGCTGAAGCGTTTGTTTTTCTTGTGAGTTTTTGTCATAATAATTTGAGTCGCCTGTACTATTGGCAGCGTGGATGAACGCTTTGTTGCAAAGGCGTGAAAGGGTTGGCTTTTGTGAGGAGGAGTAACAAACTGAAAGTGATTAAAGGTAGCATTTGTTGGATGCTATTGCTAGGAATTTTCGTGTTCCAGATAAACAGCTTAAAACAGCAGAAGATTAGCAGAAAGCCTGAAACTAGAACCAAAAGTAAAGAAACTTACAGAGAATATACGTTTGAGTTATTAATTCTTTAACTTTTGAAGACAGTGCACACTTAGTTTAATTTTAGCTTGTACACATACGGGCGCGCGCTGACACACACACACACACACGTGCGCACGCATGGGCGCAATGCTTTTTCTCTTGTAGGAACTTCACGAGAACTTCAAAGCTGTCAAATCTGCCAAAGCTCTAAGATTTTTCCTTTCCTTTCAACTGGCAACAAAAGTGTAGTAGCCCATTCCATCTCTCTAATGTAGAAGAAAGAGAACAAAGCACATAAAATTTTCGAAAGCGCATTTAACTGAGATGAGAAAACTTATTTTTGGATAAATCCATAAACTTAAAAAAAAAATTCAGTCACCTTTAGTGAAAATGTAGGAGTGCGTGGGAGTGAGTGATTCCCCGCGTATTTCTTGCCTTCATTATTGTCTCCATATGTCTGGAACACCCTTCCCTTCTAATTGCGACATGCATTATCATCGTCATCATTTAACCAGCGGTTGACAAACTTCATCGCTTAAGCTTGGGACTGGCAGTCCTTAAATACCTGGTTGTTTGCAGATAATGCATAATGTTGTCATGCTGTATGCACCGTTATGGTCTTAGCGTGTGCGTGCGTGTGTTTTTGTAAAGCGCTGTGAGCCATTTATAGGGAACCTCGCTTTATAAGCATTCTTCATTAATATTATTATTTGTGTTTACTTTTCACTGAGCCAGGGACATTATCTATTACCTAAAACGTCTATGGCGTGCTTTGTTTGCGGCAGGAGGCCTACCACTATACCGTGCCTTTCGTCGTGTTTGGCGCCATGATGGCGAGTGTAGGTTTCGCAGGACTAGTGTTTCCAGAAACACTATACCGCCCCCTGCCAAACATCCTGCCCTGCCGTCACCGGACCATCCCTTTGCAGGAGGGCGTGCGACTCGTCACCAATCCTTGGGACGTCCTCTGACCTCAAGCTCAACATCGAACTTTCTTGGTGAGCGTTTCCGCTGCTGAAGGTCTCCTGCGCCAGGGGGTATTTGGAGAGCTGGAACAGGATGTGTGTGTGTGTGTGTGTGTGTGTGTGTGTGTGTGTGTGTGTGTGCGCGCGCGCGTGCGTGTGTGTGTGTGTGTGTGTGTGTGTGTGTTCTTCATCTTGTGACTAAGCAAGCATTCATCGTAATCAGGAATTCTCTTACAGACAATTCAACAACGACGTTGCTGAAGATGAATTGTCGCTCTTTGTAATGTGTTGACCGATTTGACTAATTTCTTGACATACAGGCTGGCGACTTTTTAAACCACAAGATCTTTCAACAAAGACGTTCTACGACTCACCTGCAAGCTTGTATCACGTCTAATCTTTTTTTCCACATGTGAAAATCCAGACCAGACTTAAAAACAGCGTTGGAGCACTGCTTCATAAATACCCTCTACTAATATGTCGAAAGAGTTTTTACATTTAAGGCACCGGCAGACGACTAATGGTTAGCAAAGTGCAGGAAGAATCAGAAACAGATGAACGTCTTGCCTTCTTTTTCCTCTCCCCATCCATAAAAAGGGTATAAAACTTATTATACAAAACAATTAAAAGATGCGATAATGGTTCACCATGAGATATCAATATATTTTACGTCATGTCGAAAATATGCCTCTTTCACATAAGTTTCTAGGTACAATGCTTTGAAACAGCGACTTAACAATCACACCATTTCTTTCTTGTTACCTTTATAAATGCGCCTATATTTCTTGGACTTCCTACTGTTGTTGAGTTTTTTGGTCACCTAAAAAGATTGCTCATTCTAGGTCGACAAGATTTTCGCCATGTTCTCGTTTTTAAGTTCTTTCGAATCTGCACTATATCTTGTATGTCACCTGTCTTTGTATTACTCTCATCCTTTGTCGGTCACCCATCATTCCTGTGTCTGATTTCAAAGCTATATTGCATTCTTTTTGAGGATTTTTTGTTTTTTGCTTTTGCTCTTCGCCTGTATTTTTTTTCTTTCACAAAATATCGATGCTGCCGTGTTAATTCCTGTAATGACTAGCACTACAGTACAACAGAATTATTCGAAAATACATAACAAAATATTTAAGAAAATATTTCCACGAGCATTACTCCTTACATCAATCAACATAGTCGCCAATAGTTGTGATTATATAGTCAATTGACTAGTCCACCTGCTCTTCTTTCTGCAGATTTATGACACTCTTCATTTTATTGCTTGTTTCCTGATTCTTCTTTGTGTCGTCTTTGTTTGTCTTTTATTAGTTGTCTGCCTATTTGTTTCTCTTTCCGTCGTCCTTCGTATTTTGTCCATGTATTCTACTTGTCTTAAGCGTTGAAAGCATGCTCCTTCGTGAGCGTGATTATGCGCTATTTAAATCACACGTTTGTTATTATTAGAAACTGAGCTTTTACCTATACACCAGGGATTATCTTAAGATCATTTTGGGGGGTTGGGGACTTGGGGTGAATCTGTGGCAACATTTCCTTCATTTAAACGAATTTTTTGACAAATGAAACTGAACAGAAAATGCCAACCAGTCGCATAAGAATATCTATCTGAAAACACGGTTGAATGCTGATACTTATAGACCTGCCAGCATCACAGGTGGTATCCATATCTAAGAGGTGTGTCTCTTGACTGGTATCAAACAGTTTTGACTCCAAACAACAATCTACATGGTTTCCCCTCCAAAGTAGTCCCCCCACCATCGGGTCTAACGCACTTTTCCATCCTTCTCTGCCATGCTTCTATGCACTGCTGGAAGGATTCTTCTGGGATTCCCCTCAGCTCCGTCTTTACGGCCTCCACGCTTTCAAAACGGGTTCCATTGATGATAACCTTGAGTTTAAGGAAAAGAAAAAAAGTAGCACGGAGCAAGATCAGGTGACTAGGGAGGCTGTTCCAGTGCGGCGACGTTCGTCTCGCCCAGGCACTGGTGGACGCTCAGGACGTTGTGGGCAGGTGCATTGTCCTGGTGGAGCATGTCATGATTTTCCGGCAAGACACTCATAAATAATTTAAAGCACCTGATATTTTGCCATTATGTTTACCCAACAATGTAAAAATTGATCTGTTGGCTGTTACTCTCCTTGTAACCACAGAGATGCATATCTGTTATGGGATATTTGTATGCATGCACGTACTTATGTATGTACTGTTATGTAAGTTATGCTAATATAAATGAATGAAGTGCTTTGTATATCTGAACTGTTATGATTTGTACTATACTGTAGCTAGCGTCCGAATAATGAACATGCATGTGATTAGAGTGAGAGTACAGTCTGCTTTGTACGCTGATCCCTAAAATAATAAGCAAATGGACAAACTATGTAATTCAACTACAGTCAGGATTGAACAAGGATCATAGCAGTTTCATTCAGAGGTGGCACAATAGACATTTTGTACGCCTCTCCTAAAAAATAACGAGAGGATCAATTGTGTTCTGAAGTATATACGTTTTTGCAGCTAATTAGTCTTTCCGCTGTTAAAAGTTCTCTCAATCCATTAATATGCTTTAGATTTATAAATACACTGTATTTCGTTTAAAATAAACTTCACTGAAAAGACAGCTAACGGGACCTATAGATCTTCGTGTTTGACAGGTACTCCTCCACGTGCGAATTCCGATTCAAGATATTTTTTCGTTCATGGTAAGCGGGAAATGATCGATAGCCATATTCATGTTCACCGATTTATAGATGTAGAGTGTGCAAAGGCCGTAAGGTAAGTAACCTCTTCGCTAATGACAGCCGTGTGAAGTGTCAATAAGAAAATCGAAGCTAGGTGTGCATCGTTCACAACCCAGGGGGGTGATTGTTTAATTTCTTCTTACTTTTTTTTTTTCTACAGAAGATCAGCAGCAGCTCATTTTGTTAATTGAGAAAAACCATCTCCAGGATACTTTAGAACTTTATAAGATGCACAATTTTTGGTCAATTATTTCCTTATTCAAATTAATTACTTACGATAGCCACAGTTCTTTCAAGTAATAATAATAATCAGTGAGCTTGTATAGTGCGGCTCCCTACGCTTAACAAACACAAAAATACAAAAGACGAAAATCCTGTGGCAAAGACAACTGTTTATCTTTGCTCAGCCACACTATTGACCACGGTATTCAACCAATAAAGAATTCTGTGCGAGTGTGTCCATGCACGCATGAATGCAGTCACTCTGAGGAAAAAAGGTTTGTTGTGCATGCATCACAAAATTGCTGTATTGTCTATTTTAAGGTTGTTTATAGCGTAGGAGGAAAATGTCAAGATGGCCGGATTTCCAAGTATTTACTTTTAACTGCCTTATGCCAATGTACACTGGTGAAACCGAAATACGCCTGCAAGTATGCCAGATTTTCCCCTGGAAAATGTACCAGAATTGTAGGCCATCATGTTGCTACTGGCCATCTGATAATTATAGTCTTCTCATTGTATTTCATCACATTTGCCATTGATTGACGTCAATGAGGACCACAATGATTAAACAGTCCGTTACTATTATTTTCGCAGGAGCCTTTGGAGTACTTGTGTGAGTGATCTACCAAATGTCTTTTCCAAGAATCTTCTCCTATGATCGATAAGACGTTACTGTACATTTGTTAACAAAAGGCATCTGATGATTTTTGTTGTTGTTGTCTATTTCAATTTCCAATCTGCACAACACTTTCTCTACACAGAACATGCTATTATTATATAAAACCTTACATACTGTTACAGAGCAATACAAACTGTCATCTTCCATTGTGTTTCATTGAGCTGCTGCATTGATAACCATGTTTTAAAAACTGTTGAGCTGGTTTAGGCAGTGCAAGTAACCAATACTCCAGGAAATCCGCTAAGCACAAAGTCGAAATGAGACAGATGTGCCATATAATGATACTGTCACATTAACAGAGGACTATGTATCACTAGTTACTTGCATTGTTACTAAATTGTTCATATTATGGCGCTAAAGGATGCAAAAATCAGTTTATTAAACTGTCACTCAGAACTCCAGCTGGTGTAATTATTTACTCATCTGCTGAGTACAAGCAAATGCCTGAGAGAGTAGACTGATGTAAAAATGTGTTCTGCAAGTTCATTTATAGCCCCTGGCATGTTATGTATTTGGTTTGTAACAAAACACGAATGCTTTGAGCTGTGCATGTCAAGTAAATAGTTTTGTGGCATGCTTCATCACACTTGATGGTAACCTGAAGCCCAACATAATGAAAACAAAAATAATGTTCGTTCCTTAGAAGCACATGCCGAATTTCAATATATCTTTTTACTAAAAATTAAAAACAGTTGCAGAATATACTGTTAGCAGTTTATTCAAGTAAATTTACAGGCAACAGGCAAAATGAGAGGAGGCAATCTTTATCATTCGACGCAAGACTAAGAAAGATTCACAGAGATATCACTTGGTGAAAATGGCTCATGTTTTGCATCAAACATTTTGTTTCGAGGTTTGTCTTGCACATTTTTCTTTGAGGTTTTGTGACCAGCTAAAACCCAAATCAAAATTTTGAAACGTACATGCTCGCACACCCACCCCTACTCACATTAAGCATTAAATGTGAGCAGGACCAACAGTCACTACATAATCCCTCTCTTCAGTTTCTCCTGCTCTCTCTTTTTCTTGTTACCATCCCTGTCGATGGATCCTGTCAGCCATTTGGCAATGACTCCATCCATTTCAGCCACTGTAGCTAGTGGGTAGTGCTGCCTGATAGAATCTGCCAAAAAAAAAAATAAAAAAATGCCAACTACGTAACATTGCACAATTTTCATAAAAATGATTTTTGTCTTTGAATGACGATGAGGTAATGTAATTGAAAGTCTTTTAATTTGTAACCTTAAATCCAGCTTTACTAGAATTTATAACAGAAATTTTATTTTACTGTTATAATAGAGTTACTGAAATAATATTTCTGGATAACATTTACTTAATAATGATTAACTAGAGAAAAAACTGGCTATTGAAAGCTACATTCTTATTTTTCTAATTTATGCTGAAATAAGAAGAGATTTATTGTATTAAGTCTGAAAGTCTGCAGTTAAATTTACCCATTCCTGACTTAAGTGCCTTATTTTAACACCAAAATGATTGCTAATGTGCCAACAATAAATATTACCTTGTATTGTGCTCTTGAGAGATACGAGCTGATTGAAAGGAAGTTTGCCTTTAACTCCAGTTAAGTTGTATTTAACAGACACAGTAGCTCTCATCAGGGTTTTCAGTATTCGCCTTAGGCAGTCAATAAATCCACAACCCCCAACACCAGCAAGGTAGCGAACCTAGCATGGAAAACATAAAACATATCTGCTACTGATTTTGATAAGTGGCACACATAACAGAACAAGTGACATCTGAAAGTCAATTGGTAAGCGCTGCACAAAACTGTCAACTTTTTATAAATAATATGATAGATGAAATGGGGGAAAAAAAAACTACAGTTCATACCATACGAGTCCTAGTTATCTTGTTCTCAAAGAGGACACTGTCTAGATGGTTTAATTCCATCACATCTTTCAAAGGGAAAGTAAATCCATCTGGAAGAGATGGCGGTGCATGCACAACTGTCTTCTTAGACACAACGTTTGGTTTCACTAATAATGCTTCAAGTTTCCCAAGGCGCTGCTCCAAAGACTCAACTTTTGAAATGACAACGTCAAATTTTTCATATACTTTCTCCATAAAAGAATGCCAGTTTACTGTTGCTGCTGAAAAAAAAGTTAAAAGGTAAGTGAGAATAAAACAACACAATTTCTATATAAAACATAAAGGAGATAATAAGATAGACTGCTAAGTAATCAAGCCTAGAAAGAACAAACGCTCAGACATGAGTGTTGGCAGTGCATGGAAAATCTGTGAATGGTGCAGACAAATAATCCTTTTTTTGGCATAACAAATCTTATTGTCCATACAGTGCCAAATAAGTAGTGTTAAGGGCAGTGACTGAAGGTTGCACATCGACTGCAGTAGCTAAAGTGTTAAAAGACTGAATATATCACCAAACATATCATAAATTGTCGAATATTGTCTAACAGCATGACTTTATAACAGATTTTCATATGCACGGTATTCCTTCTGTAGACAAAATTGTCAGAACAATATTTCTTTGTTTTTCAGCCAACATTGTAAAAGCTGGTCATTTTGCTACAAATAAGTACTCATCCGAAGTAATATAGTGCATGCAGTACATAACATCGTAATGAAAAGGTGACTACAATGACATGTATCAGTATAAAAATAAACTCTCAGAATGTCTTAAATTTTTCCCAAATATGTATCATATATATATATATATATATTTTAAGTGTTTACAGTTTTAGGAAATGATTAAGTAAACTTAAGAGTTCAACATAAAAACAATTACAAGCTGGCAAAGTATTGAGATGGCCATTTAGTCTTTGTGAAGACTGTGACGGACTGCTGTTATGGATGAGTCCTCTGTGCTCCAGAGAATGTTGATTAGATGACAGTGATCTGCTCTGGTCTCTCAAATGCCTAATTAAAAATGTAATAATTAAGAAAAAACTAGCCTTTCACATCTATAATTATGATAATCTATCAAGATCTGTAATCAATGGACAATGTATATCAATACCTAATTCTCAAAATTATTCTCATCACAATCATATTGTAAATCACAGACTGAATAAGTGATAAAGAATGTGTCACAACACTATAAACAGTTTGATGTTTGACTGTCAACCATTGTACACCTTGTCTTGTTAGCACTGGTTGTTCTCAAAGGGGTGAGACATCAAGAATAAGTCACAATATTAGCATAGAAAAGTATTGTTACCCAGGTCTTGCCACCATAATGTTTATATCGATTAGGAGGAAAACAACTTCAAAACCATTTATATACCATAAAACTTAAACAATATTATATTGCAAATGACTTTACATACACTCCTTCATCTTTATTTGAGTTTTCTGTAGCCTGCCCTTCGATCAACATTAGCTGTAAGACCATCTCAGAAGCCTTCATATCCTGGTCCTTGCTCTTTTTAACTGGCATACAGAAGCCTGAAGGTCCTAGAATACAGAACAAACTGATCAAGCTAGTAGAATTGAAGAAAGGATGTTATTACAACCTTACAATTTCTTTAAAAAAAAAAATATAGCAGCTCTTTAATGGATTTGCCCTGCTACGTGTGTTAGAAACAAAAATTACAATTTGATAAAAATGTTGAAATCGGTAGATGGCAATGCTCACCAGTAGAGTTGGAATCCAAGAGAAAGTCAGGTGACAATAAGAGTTCCTGGGAGTCACATGGAAAATTCTGAGGTGATAGTGATCTGCTTCGTTTCCACCGTTTTCCATTCTTGTCAATGAAATTCCTAATACAAATGAAATAATTTAAAAATTTAAATAAAATGCCCTTGTCAGGATTCACGATAGCTAATTTACTTGCCAACTGCAAAAAGCTGCCTGTAAATTAACATGGAAAGAACAGCTTTTCTTCAGAAAAGTTTTATAGTTTATTTTTGTGTAAAATACTGACGATGCACTGAGCTTGAACGAACAGATGTGAAACTCTTAAGACAATCTTAGATTGAATCTCCCCTCCAATTTTCTTTAGAAATCTGGATAGCATTAGCATTATAGAAAGGATTAATCTCTGATTTTAAAACCCCAAACTTGCTTCGACTGTTAAAAACAGATGTCAAATGATCTTCGATCATTGCTCATCACTGTAGTCAGTATAGAGCAATAACCATCCTGCTGCAGTGTGCTAGGATATATTAAATTCAGTGCTCCAGTGAAACAAAAAACAAGTGTTCATTAAAAGTTAAACCAACCGTCTGTGTTTTGCTGTCCTTTTTTTGCTTTTAGGTGAGTCTCCATTGCTAGACATTGACAGTTGTGAACCTATGACAGAGTTTCCCTCCACATGCTTTTCAGCCATCTTAATCTAAGGAGGACCTGCAGCATTTTAAACTTGACATGATCATGACATGATACATCCAAGCAGATAAAGTTGTAGTAGTAGAAGGGTCTGGCTATAATTTCCATAGGCTTCATGGTCTATTTAAATTCCCCTCTTAAAGCTTACTTGAATACTGTCTGGGTCTGAGTTTGTTAATATTGTTAATCATCAAAACTGTAAAATAGTAAAGAGTTATTGAAGCTGCTTAAATTTGGTGCATACTTAAAATTAGTTGGCAATGAGTTTCAATTTGCAGCGACTCTTTGTGAAAAGAAACATTGGGTTTAGTAGTGGAACAATGCCTGATAAATACTTTCCCATATGAATTCAGAGTAATGTTAGTTTGTGGTGGTAAGAAAAATATATGCCAATCGACATCATTGCCTTGATTCTCCTACCCTTCAGAGAGTGGACTCTTAAGTACCTAAGTCTATCAGAATAAGACATATCTTCACATTCTATGAGCAATTTAGTACTCTTTCAACTAATATAAATTGCTTAAGATCAGACTCCAGATCATACTGGCATATTCCAAATATGGATGCAAAAGTGTTTTGTATAATTTTAAAAATGTCTCTTTATCCAAATAACTGAAATATTTTCTAATAATGCCAACTATCTGATCTGCTTTTGTGACAAATATTTAAATATGTGCATCAAAGGATAACTAATGTTAATATTAAGTCCTTATCAGCTTTTATTACATCTTCCTTCTTGGATTATGTTTTCCTGCATGCTTTGATATATTGAAATAGAAGTTTCATTGTTCATACCATTTCTGCAACTTGCTAATATCACTTTGAATTACTATACTGTTATCTGCTTGTTGCAATATTCCTGGTTTTAAGCCAAAACGTGAATACTGGAACCAGGGAACTGGGCACGTGGGCGATAGCTAAGCCTTAACTCTCGCAGCCATATCAACATAAACTTGCAGGGGAACCTATACGTACCCATAATCATACGTCGATCGCTCAGTTTGACTACTTGGCTCAGGAGCCCCTACTCCTGCTGTTCCCCGAACACAAGACTCAACGACGTGTGATTTAACGTGTCTCTTTACCCAAATAACTGAAATCTTTTCTAATAATGCCAACCATCTGATCTGCCTTTGTGACAACTCTTTAAATATGTGCATCAAAAGATAACTCGCAGTCAATAGGAAGTCCATATCAGCTTTTATTACATCTCCCTTCTTGGATTATGTTTTCCTACATGCATACCCACCCACCCCCACTTGATATATTGACATAGAAGTTTCATTGTTTATACCATTTCTGCAATTTGTTAATATCACTTTGAATCACTATACTGTTATCTGCTTGATGCGCTCTTTGCAACCATTTGATGCATCTTTTAAATGTAGTAATTAATAGAGCATTTTTCTGCTGTATTTGAAAAATCTTACCATTACTTTTAAAATACCATATTCCAGGCTATTCCGATTGAAACTTTATGAATATTGGGGTATTGATTCAATATTTTTTTCTATTTTGCCATCGCTTTGAGATAAAATTATTTAGCAATCATAACCTTTTCAACAAATAGGCTCTCTTACTCTGCAGATAATGCAGTCCATGAAACATTTAAAATTCACACTTAATTTACAGCTTTTAAAATATATTTATCATAGATTGAGAATTGATTAATTTAACAAAACTACGAAACTTGTAGATGATCGAAAAAGTGACAGTACTTAGCCTCCTCACTTGAAAACAAATATAGGCAACTAAGCTCCTTCAAATTTCGTACTCGTCAAGCTTTGTTTTCGGCGACAAGAGGATAGGATTAGAACGAACCTGCATTGCGCATGTGCAAGCGATTGCTTTCCGTTTCGTCTGCTTTTTTCCACGATTGTAAAATCTTCCCCCCTTGTTTAAATTCTGCATTGATGTAGACGATAAAGCTGCAAAGAGAGAGCCTCAGTAATTAAAACAGAGCTTGGTAAAGCAATCTGGTTCTAAAATTTTGCTTTTTGAGTGGCAGACATTGTGACATGCGGCTGTGTGGCGATCTGTTGATGGCTTGTGCACCTCTGTCAACATGAGTTCTCGAATAAAAACAAAATAGTTACACATAAAATGATATTATACGGTTATACTCATTACATAAATAAAATAGCTGTATGATCTATGATAATTATCAACGTGGTGAGAGAGAGGTCAGCATCAAAACAATCATACGTCAGGAAGGTATTTTTTTGTGATCTAACAAGTGAACATGCATCCATTCGTGAAGTCGAAGAGGAATGGGTGTTTTGGCTCTCTTCCTACTTTTTAAAAAAAGCTGTATTTCGCATTCATTTTTAGAATAATCAGCCACAATAATAAAAAAATCAGATCATTCTTTTTTGACGGTATAATCCTGTGTTTGACACTAATGAAAGATATTCTTTATAAATAGAGGTTTAGAGCTCTCCTTGCCCAGAGATAGAAGTCACGAAAATGACAACATCCGTCTGAGTTACACATGGTTGCTTCATGCGGTTCTCTGCTTCATGTCAACAAAGTCAGTAAACGTTTCATCATCCTTAACGAAGACGACAAAAGAGGTTTTCACAGAGGGAATGAACATTGGGATACTTACCTGATTTCAGCATATGTCGTGGATTCAGAAACTGGACGCACGTTGCAGAATCAGAGACAACATTGCCTCGTGCATGTTTCTGTTCTGTAGTCTCCTGCAGCTTAATCGGAGTGAGTTTTTGAGACGTCACACATGACACTGCATTGACAAATCAGTACAATAGGGCTTGGTGTATTTTAGTTTATTTATTATGTCACACGTTTATTATTGCGTCGAAATAGTATACCGTGGCTCTCTATCATTTTAGTGTCATAGATGTAGAAATATTTTCCCCTCCACAATCCCTTGCCAAGGCGAATGAAACTTGTATTTTCAGGATGCAGCATTTGCAAACAACAATAACAGCAATAGAGATCGAATTAAAGACAACATCAGCTAGAAATGCTTACTCTTTGTAGCGTTTCTCAAAATATCTCTACTCACCCATCTCTATGAAAAATGTTAAAAGTAAAACAGATTCATTGGGTTCTGGTAACTAAACTTACTTTATGGCGCTAAAATGGAAGGCACGTTTATGGGCATTCTAAGTCTAAGGAGTCTGCACACTTCCACAATAATAGTAGAGGCAGATGCAGGTATGAAATCTTGCCCCCACCCTCTATCAGTGGGGTTATAGTGGATTTTAAAATTTTGTAAACAGTTAACATGATTCCAATTTTGTTGATTTCTTGCAGTATTCTATATTTTATGAAAGTTTGAAATTTTAGTTAGGCTAACAGTTAGTACCATTTTGTGTGTTAGAGTAAGATCTGGGGAAGTGATATGATCTGGCAGATGGGTAGTCAAGACAAAATCAGTGAACTATCTACGCATTCACTTGTGACCACTTAAGTCGAGAGGCTGTTTGTTCTCCAGAAGGGTTACCCTCTTCATTTGCATGTCACATGGTACATATGGCAAAACAGCTCTTGAGGATTCTGCTATAGCTGTATGTTTTAGCACATAAACGAGCCATCTATACCAAGGCATTCAGAGAAGATGAGAACATTAATTGAAACACGGGTGAATTCGCCAGGGAGCGCAGACAACGCTTGACTGCATACCTGGCGAATTCTCCAGGGGCTTTTTTCTATTTTTTTGTTTTAAAATGCGTTGTTTCAGATAAAAAAATTAGTTAATTCGATAGTTGATTCATTTTTCTATCAAGTGATCTTCTTTTTATGACATGGATTTTATGTTTGACAGTAATTTTCTGCGTTTTCCCACGGTACCTGTCTTTCTGTTTGGAAAATGGCTAGCAAATTCCCGGTATTGCAATTTGGACCGGCAGCTTTGAAAATGTTTATTTATTAACCTACAGTACAGACAACCATCTGTAATTCACCATTTTAAAGAGCATTTTTAAAGCATTCACTTGGTGTAAATTTTAAGATACATAGGTTTTGTCTTCGAGTACTAAAACAGAATGAACTGTACCTGTTTTAGAACTCTTGAAGGTCAGTTTCAGAAATTAACAAAAAAATTATTTATACAATATTTACAGACATAAAGTACCAAACACACATGTTTTATTAGAATATACATTAGAATTTAAATATTACTTACTATTTTCTTCTCCTTTGCAGTTGTTGAAGTACAAATCCATGTCAAATTAAGTGACCTGCATGGTACTTCAATACTTCAAAATGGCGGTCGACCAATGTTTACATTCTTTTTTAGTTACAATACAAAATTTTTGGATTGGCCGAACCAGTTAAAGGGAGGGAATCATGGTGGACTATTTCCTAATGGTTTCAGTAGTTTCCTCCCTTATGTATTTATTCATTTACGCATGTGAAAATGGCTAATGTTTCACTGCGCGCGTTGTGTATGGGCTCGTTATCATGGCATTTTCTGTTGGGAATACTATAAAAGTGTGTTTAAAATAAAACACAAGGTAAAGCTGTTCCTTTTCTTTACATTTTGATCTATCATTATCAATTTTTATTGTTCTTCTACCTCTTTTAGTTAATTTTTTTATGATTTTTTGAAAAAGGGGTAAATACATCCGCTTAGCGTACCGTCGCAGAAGGATTAACTATTCAAGATGGAAAGAGAAACCTTGAGAAAAGCATGCAATCTTTAGAACTTTTGTAAAACTTTATTTCTTTTGGCCTTCTTGATGTTTAGCCCTACCATGAATCTAAATATAGTAAACAATATCTATGAAGAATTAAGCAAGAGAGTGATAAATGGATAAATCAGGAAATTTTACATTCAAAGGGATCTCTCGTCACCTTACCACTGATGCAAAGGGGCGCAATCATCTTTTGCTGAGTATGAAAAAACAGGAACAACCACAGCTTCGCCATTTAAAATACCGTGAAAAAGTTGGAGGCAAGCTTCCAGTTCCCTCAGTCATTGATGTTCATGTTGTGGGCAGTGGGGCAAGGGGTGCCCCACGGTCCTTACTGCTGACAACTGATCATAGCAAGTATGTAAATTATTAGCATTTATATTAAAAGTATTTCGGAATACATATTTTATCAGAAATAAGTAGATAGTTCACTTAATTGTAGTGGGAGTTTACATCCAAGATAGTTAAGTCGATGATGATCTTTAGGATTTTTGGGAAAAAATATATTATTTTATCTTTTTTGTGGGGTGGGGGGGTACATGAACTCTTTTTATGAGATATAAATATTAAAAACTTTGGAATTGTTACTGTATATTTTTGTTGTTAAAAACAGATACCTTTTCAATTGCGGTGAAGGAACTCAAAGAATTGCATCAGAATTTAGGTAAGTATTACTGTTATGTTTACTTATATTTCCAAATGAACTAACTGAGCAAGATACGCCAATGTTCAGATGAATCACGATTATCTTTAATGGAGCTTACCAATGAACTGAAAGTTTTCTAAAGGAAGAAAGATTTACAATAAAATGTATGTCATTTCTACAAATATACAAAGGGATTAAATGACTATTGATTTTTGTTGTATTTATGATGATAAATTTAAAGCTATGCACATTATTTCTGGTTGTGTTTTGAAAGAATGATAATTTTCTGCAGGATGCGAATTTCCAAACTAGAGAACATTTTCATTACACATAAGAACTGGGATAACATAGGAGGCCTCCTAGGTAAGCAGATGTTAAATGATTACCTCTAGAAATTGAAGATGCATTTAGTGGGCATTTATGCATTTGTTTTGTAATAATTATTTTTAAAGAGCATTCTTTATTTCCAGACAGTAATATAAGTTCAGTACAATCTCTGCTCAAATATCGATACTGACACTGAAATGACACTTATTATCTAAGTAACCTGAGATTATCACAATCATCATCATCATTTCTGTAATTCAGTTTTCTAGAAAAAAATATGAACAATAAGTCTACTTAAATTCTTGTGACACATCTGCATATTATTGTACATAATAATTTTAACAAATGTTTTTGAGTTTTTCCCTATTAAAGTATAATTTTTTTTCCATCTTTTGATTCCAGTTTACAGTGGTAACCTAATATTCAGGATTATGATAATGGCATGTTTTTTCCTTTTTCCTTTTCCATTTCCCTCTTATATTCATAGTATTATTACTCACTTCTTGTCTTATCATTTGAAGGTATGGGCCTGACCCTAGAGGCTATGAAAGTCCCACGTGTCATCATCCATGGTCCCCCTGGTGTGGTATGTGAAATTACTTCCTATGTTTGTGTGTTGTTTGATCATGGAATTGCTCTATAATTAAATCTCCTTATTCAGCACTCTTACAATGCTTGCCTATTATGCAGTATCTGCTGTCATCATCAAGTGCAGTAATGAGAGCATTTTTAACATTGAACACTCAGGCTGTTATGAAGCTGTCACAGTGCCATCTTTTTACTTTTTCAGAAACTGAAGTTTATTGTAAATGCTATCTGTTGTTGTTATGTGCTTATGGCTGTTGAATGCATTTTTATATGTTGTATGTGGGTCTGCTTTGTGTTGATCTGTGTGATGATAGTCTTTTTGGTCCTGGTCTGTGCAGGTGTAACTAATCAATAACTGTGTGAGCTGCTTAATTGCCCTTTTGGACAATTTGTTTTTCCTATTGGAGACATTTACACATATAAATCACAAAGCACTCAATTATTTCTACAAAAATTTGACATACTAGCAAAAAGCTAAGCCATGTATATCAAGCAGGGATTTATTTTGGATTATAAGCACAAAGGTGTCTCCCTTTTGCCTACTACCGTGTCTGTGGAACAGTTGCCCAATTTGTTCTGCAAATACTTTGTGGGAAAAAAATAACACCATCAGGGTAGGGCTGGACAAATTGTCTCATAATCCTAGTTTTGATTTTTTTTTTTGTTCTCTGGAATGCCTGTAATGGAGTTTGTGCCTGTGATTGAGTCCAAGGTCAGGGAGATCATCACAAATTTACCAAAGCCTGCTCTCTTTGCCCAATTCCAACTAACCTCCTGGCATTTGTTTGGAGGGCTGGTTGCCTTGCTGTGATATAGCCTTAGTTGCTGGCTCAGCATAAAACACTACCCTCGCCCCCACACACACACACGCAACTAAAACCTCAGAAACTATTTTCCAGTCTCCTTTTTCTGTTCAAAGAACTGATAAGTTGTTCTGCTACAACTCTGAAACCATTTCTCCAGCCACAAGCTAAATGAACCATCAGTCAGCCTATCAACAAGAATCATTCAACCAGGACAGCATATCTGCATGTGTTGAGTGACTTGCTATCTGCTTGTGATGGGGAATCACATCTCATTATTATCAGTACTGGATCTGTTGACTGTAGTTGCTACACTTGACCATGCCATCCTTCTCCACCATCTTATAACTTTCAGCCCCTCTGGCACAGTTTTAAGCTGATTCTGGTCCTACATAAGTGACCACCCTCAGTCTGTGGTAATTGAAAGCCCCACAGCTTTGCCCACTACTTTGAAATATGGGGTGTCTTATGGCTGTGTTCTTTTAATCATTGTATGCATCCAACCACTTGGTCTTGCCATCTGGAACTTTGGACTGCTATATGATATGTATGCTGATATACACAGGTGCTGCTACTGTGTGGATGTCCACCAACTGAAAATGGTGGCAAAACCGAGGCCCTTCGAATAGCCTCTGCAAGTAAACTGTATTACATACTCTACAGTCTACTACTGGTATTACTTTTACTTTCTTCCTTTAGGTAAATATCTCTCCTTCTCCGACTGTGAGGAATCTTAGCATTATTAAAGATGCATCCATCTCTTATGAAACTCACATCAATGCAGTCTTCAAGTCCATTTCCAAAAAGCTTATGTCTGGTTTTTTATTGTCCCTGCTGGATTACTGCAACTCTCTGTTTGTCAGTTTCCCTAACTTCTTTAAGGGAGAAACTTTGAAAGAACTAAGAATAATGCTGCTCATGTTGTAGTAGAAAAGAAGACCATGCTGCACCCCTCCTCCACAAGCTCCACTGGCTGCCAATTCAACTTCACACTGATTGCAAGATTGCCATGCTGTGCTACTTTTGTCTTCACAGGATTACCCTTTTATATCTCTCTGATCTACTGACACTTTACCATTCAAGTCAGTCTCTTTGGTCTCCTTGTGTTCGTTTCCTCTCTGGGTCACTTAATCAGATGATGGAAATTTGGCAGACGCTTCTTCTTCTCTGGACCCAACTTTTAAATATTCTCTGCCCCTTTCTCTTCAATCTGTGTTTGCATCCAAAACAATTTTGAGTCCTGCCTCAAAATCGACCTCTGTAAGAAATGCCTTTTATAATCAAGCAAACTTTTCTGCTTGTTTCCCAGTTCTTAATCTTCATCCATACACTTGTTTATTTTTGCCATGATCCATCCATTTGCTTACACAAGTGGTTCTTTGTTGTATGGTTGATAATCAGTTTGTTTATACTCACTACATATGTTCAGAGTGCATGGAGCTCTCCACCATAAAGGAAAATATGCTTTATGAACTATTATTGTTATTATTCACAAATAAAGCTTCTCTCCAACATTCCCCCCCCCCATAAAAATGTAGACAATATAAAAGGACAATATGTGCAAGACACAGTTGAACTTTTATTTGACCTTATGCATATTTCATGCTAGATGTGAAGTTTTTTAGTTGTCTTTGATCATTTTATTCACCTTTGACAAGGATTTCATCAAGATAATTTGAAACTAGTTTCCTGAGTTTTAAGTTGGGAAATAATCCCCTCAGATGATTTTGATTTTCAAGACATCTTTTGTAATAGTGGACAACCTGGATAGTTTTATTTTTAAATCATTATAACAGGACACACAACTCTGTATAAGACATAACATTTACATTCAGTTGTATGTTTCAGGAAAATGTTGTCATGATGGCTAAAAGCTTTGCAGAGTCTACGAAGATAGTTATTGGTAATTATTTTGCATTCTGTTGCAGACATATTGCTTTATGATTTTAAAAATTGATGCATAACTGCATGCTTTCTTTTATTATTAGAGAGAGTGAGTGTATGTGTGTGGTGCAAGAGATTCATCATATATGTGTATGCATGCATAAGCATGCATAAGCATGCACACACATAAATATTGCAATCATAATATGTTTGCGATATATTGTACACTGTCAATCTATTATTTAATAAACAATGCATTTGTATTGCAGAAAAAGTTTATAGCAAAGTATTATTATAGATACACAAATATATTTTGCAGAGAAAAAAAATCTAGATGATGGAAACTTTACAGATACAGCACTTCAGATTGACTATGTTCCTTTTTATAAGAAGGGCTTCGATCCTGGAAAAAGATGTCTTAATCAAGAGAAAAATGCTGTTGAAGGTCCACAAGGTATTATTTGTCATAGCCAGCTTGCATGCACATCAGAGAGTTCTGAGTTTGTTTATTGTATGTTATGGGCATTCTCTGAGGACTAGGTTGATGAAATGTGCCTCTGAACATGATCGTAAATAGTTTGTCTCGAATCTTGTGTGACTTGAAAGTGCAGAGATCTTAATAAATTAATTTACTGATAATTCTTATGAAATTTTCCTTATTTTGTTAAGCTGGCCAAAAGAATTTCATACTAAATTTATGCTGTCCTCTAACCAGGTGACAAACCTTTTCTTTTTCAGCTAAGAAAAAGCAGAAACTTGTTTCGGAAGAAAATGCTATTGCTGTTGCATATATTTGTAAGGTGAGTTTTATCTTTTCTGCCCTTATTTGATGAATATTAGATGATATTGAATTTTAAGAACATTGAGCACAGGTGAAAGGTCAAGTAAAAATCAGAACAAATGAGAACTTTAACTTGGCGTAATGACAATATTATGTTTTTCCAAGCAATTTAAAAATGTGCATCCCGTTATGATTTTTTGTAAGCTTTGCAGTTAGTGCAGAACCTATTTTAGGATGTTGAAATGTTTGTCAGGTAAAGTGTAAGATATGTTCAGTGTTATGTTTATTTAACCAGAAAGTGAAGAAGTAGTTTTAGTCTGTTTCATTCAATAAACGATATGTTTTTTGTACCATTGCAAACAATGTGATTTTTTTTTTCTCTTCGAAGCCTTTCCCGACACAACAAAAAATAATTTTGGAGAAATGTGTTGAGCTAGGAGTTGAAGTGTGAGTATCTTCTAGTACCAGATTCGTTTGCTTTCTTGAGGGAAATTCCTCTTCAAATGTTCTAGACTTTAAATCCTTCCTTAACCCACCTTATGTGAAAATTAAAGTGATGTGGCTTAAGAAGTGTTTTTAATGCTAAAGATTCACAAGCCCACACCTAGGATGTAGTTGAACTTCTTTTCAGTATTCTGCACATGCAAGTGGATTGCTTAGTTGACATCACGATAAGATCTACTTGTGCAGTTAAACCTTGGTTTTCGTTGCCTCCGGTTATCGTTGGTTTCGGTTTTCCCACGAAAAATTTGTTTCGGTTTTCGTTGGTTGCCTTGGATTTTGTCGGCGTGCCCACATGACCACACTGCTAAGTATTTGGTGTGATGTGTTTATTTTCAGTTTCAAAATGTACGTAACTCACATAAGATAAATCACAAGTGCTCAAATCTCATTGTCTCTGTTAAGTGTGTCCTGGTCCTGTTGCCAAAAGACTGAGAAGGGAAGTGACCCCAGATAGTGCCTTGATACCTAAGAGGGATTCCACTTCCAAACAATAATAACTGCACCTCTCTTTCCCCTCCTCGCCATCTTCCATATGCCAAAAAGTTTTCAGAAAGGAAAATGCTTAATGTTTTTAGTATCAAATGCTATATTTATTGTCTATAAAATGTCTTTTGGTATGTATTTTTGGGTGTCTAGAACAAATTATTTGGATTTACATTGTGGAAATATTGCTTCAGTTTTCGTCGGTTTCGGATTTCGGCAATTGTCTTGGCACAGATTACTGATGAAAACCTAGGTTTGACTGTATTTGGATATAATGGTTGGGTTGCAAGAATTCAGGTGCTGTATGAGGACAGATAAAAAAATAAAGGAAGAAACCATTGTAACTTTACAGGGATTATTTTGCCATCATTTGCTTTCCCTGTATTAACCATCCTATTGCATATTTTGAAAATAGTAGAAAATTTGTATAGTTTAGTGGTAGTGATAGTCATAAACAGCCAGTTATAATATCAATCTCCACCATCAAAAGCCAAAATAACAACACAGTGCAAATACTACTTACATTCCATATCTCTTACTGATACTGAATTGTTTTTGTATATTCCATTGAATTTGATACATCGTGAACCATTATCAAAACGCCATATGGTCTGATTACTAGTATGTAGCTTTTGTCTTGAGAATGTAAAACAAAGCAAGGGGGGAAAATAGAGTACCATCCAGAGGTTAATTTGTCATGAATTTTCTCCCTCTACTGGCTAAACAAAGCATGCAGTCGACTGTGTTTACTTCCAGTGAATACTTTTATGGTGTGAAAAGAGTGCAAAATTGTGTGGTTTGTTAGCCCTTTTTTCCATATACTTAGTGATATAGATTTTTGGATTATTCACTTACATACTTTCAATCTGATCTGTTTAAAAAAGAATACAATTCACACAAAATATAGTATTTAATAGTTTACAAAATGCTCATTCTTTTTTGTGGTTAAATTTATTGTATAGATATACCTGATTTTAAACACAACAAACTTTTAATTGAAACACATAAAACTTGACTATTAAAATAGCAGTGCTGTGTGATGCAATGACCATGAAAGGAATTAAAATGTGTTACTGGCTTTCCATAGGGATGTTAAACCAAAGCAAACAAAAACCTTCTACCCTTTAGTCAATTCCTTGTGAAACACAGGTGCAGATACACTGAAAGAGTCAAGTGGTTTGCTTTGTATGTTGATAGGAAAGGGAAAGGGAAAATATGATAGTGTGATGAAAAGATATCGTGGTTGCCCACTAATAATAATGGGGTTGGCAGCATCTAAACTTATTTTGCATGCTTTTTTGTGTCTCTGAAATGTGAAACTTTATTTTACCTTTATGTGTTTCCCCCTCATCAAAAACAAAACAAAACAACGAACCAAAAACAGGGGACCCTTATTTGCCAAGCTGAAGAATGGAGAGAGTGTGAAACTACAAAATGGCAGTGTTGTGAGTAACAATTAAGTTTTATTTTCTACCCTCTTCCATTACCTCATTCACAAATATCAGAAGCAAAAATCAATTGTTTATACTTCCATTATATCCTGAAAGGGTACTTTTTGTTAATCCAAAAGGAACGAGGTTCGGTGGAAGGTTGAAAATGTCATTACACATTGGGTGATACAGACTGTCACCCTCTGAAAGTCTGGTCCTTCATGCAGTAGATTTAAATAGTCATGCAATGAAATGAATGAACATTACTCATAGTAATGAGTAAAAGCCAATAATGATATTGCCTTTAATAGGTATAAGCCTCTGCAGTTTAGCACTTTACCTTTGAACTGCTGGCCATCACCAGTTTTATTCAGAAAGAATGGTTGTAACCAGAAATTTCTAAACTTTCTCTCAAAGTTGCTTCTTGATGGTGTAATGGAGATAGCTTGATTTGGAAATGCTTTAGCCACCATAATTATTGATTTTCTTCATGTTTCACGTCTATAACATTTGAAGATGACTTTCACACACATACATACTACATGTTTCAGGCGTTGGTAATCTGCACAGTTTACTACCTTGGTTTTAATTCTCATGATACAAGAAGCAAAGTAATTTTATTTTTTTTGAGGACACAAAAACAATAATTACACTTTGATATGTACATGTGATTTTGTACTCTTGGCCTGAAGTTCTGTGAAGATAATTTTCAGCTTTACCTTTTCAAAGGTCCATCCAGAACAGGTTTTGAGTGATCCTGAGACACCTTCTCCAATTCTTAGTGAGTGAATATATTTTTTATTGAGTGACTTAGTTTGATCAATCAGAACTACAAGCCTACTCCCACCACCAAAAAATAAAAGTTAGAAGTATAGTTAAATCAAGAGAAATGCATGGATGTTAGCTATAGAGTCTAAAAAGTCTTCTTAGTCTTTTAACATAAGTATGTGCATATATGCATGGATGTGTGTGTGCGTGCATATATATTTTTCCACAGTTGTCGAGTGTCCCAGTGAAGACTACCTTGATTCCATGCTAGCCAGCCCTCAGCTAAAAACTCACCAGAATTGCAGTGACATTGATTCAAATAGACCAGCACTTATTGTCCATATGACCCCACTACAAGTGTACAAGAGAGAGGAGTACCAATCATGGATGGAAAAGTAAAATTTTTTTTGTATAATCCCATTTCTCAGCCTGTATATTTTTTCGGGCTGAAATTTTATTCATAACGTATTCTGTTTTTATATGGTAAGATTTTTGGTATGACTGAACAAATATATATATATATATATGAAACAATACTTACGTTTGTTTGTATTTACTGTCTTCTATGGAAAGAGTTATTTAGAATATTAATGTCTGAAATCCTGTATTATATGCAAATTTTTTTTAATATTGGCAGATTTGGTCCAGATGTGCGTCATCTTGTTCTGAATGAGCTAACATCAGAAATAATGTTGGAAGGAGTGTATCGTTACCAGACTCAGTTAAATCTTGTGCACCCTACCATTTTTCCTACTCTGGCACATCATCCACATAGCTCCCAAGCTGAGCAAGTACAAAACAGTGAAATGCCTGCAGGAGCTGGGTGTGATACTGTGTCAGTTGTGATGGGCTGCACTAACCTTCGTTATCAGTACAGACCCAAGAAAGGGTTTGTTTGGTGGGTTGACAAATAGATTGAAATTGATTGGGATTTATATTGCCTGAATACTGTTATTGTTTTCTACCTACTGTTGATAGTTTGCGTTAAGATGAGACTTTTATCCACAAGGTTTAACATGTTACCATGGAAAGGATGAATACAAAGTTTTAGATATCTGTTGGTTCTGTATTTTTCTGCATTATCACCTTAAATGTCCTTTATTTTGACAAAAACTTTTCATACAATTGGAGGAGAGCTGGAAGACTCCAAAGTCAAGACAGATCATGTCACCAGAGAGACATCTTAAAGCTTTCTAGGGGATATGCTTTCAAAATATCTACATATTTTGAAATAAGAATTTTTCAGGTTTCAGCTAGCAGTTTTGAAAAAAAAACCTGTATGCTGAATAGTTTTTGTTGTTTCACAATGAAAGCAAGAGGCAACCAAAACATTTAGAACACATAAAGAACTTTGTTTAATTTTGATTCCTTAAGTTTTGATCATCTTCTAAAGGATTTTCGTTGTGTTAACTTTGCTGTAGTAGTGTCATTGATAAAAAATAAAAAGATTTCCTTTTTTATGTACTTATTTCTGTAGGGATCAGTGTGTTAGACTCGACCCAGATACGTACATAGAAGAGGCTTTAGCACAAACAGATGCGAAGGAGGTGCTGGATGATCTTCAGCAAGAGTTAAAAACTATGCATAGTAGCATTCAACAAGCAAAGAGTAATAGTCACAAGGCAGGAATGTACCCACGCCTTGTGTTTCTTGGTACAGGTTCCTCTGTTCCAAGCAAAGGACGAAATGTCAGTGGCCTTGTAGTGCATCTGAGGTAAATGTTGAAAAATTTCTGATGATTTTTATGTCGTGTTCATGTTGACATAGTATTAATGACATACTAATGTCACGTTAATATATAAAATGTAAGTAGCTTTTCTTAAAATTAAATGCCATTTGATTTATAAAATACTAGGGGCAGTCAAAGGAAGCGGACGCTGGACAAATATGAGCCCCGCATTTTATTGATTGCCCCTTATAAGTTAGATTGTGGGTTTGCAATGACAAAAATTTGAAATCCTCTAATGGTTTGGATAAAGCTATGGTCACAAATTTTTCGTGGCTTTCTAGGACTCTTTTTGCATGGTTGCAGTTGAGTTTTTTTCTGTGCTTTAGTGACGACTCAACACTGATTCTTGACTGTGGTGAAGGTACTTCAGGCCAGCTTTACCGTCATTATGGGAATGAAGCAGGACATGTGCTTAGGACCCTGAAAGCAGTTTTTGTCTCTCACCTACATGCTGATCATCACATGGTGAGAAACATAAATATAATTTTTCAAGACCATGGAAATTGGTGAAAAATGGTTACACTTGCTTAAAGAAGTGGCAAATATGAAATGCTTATAGACCTACCTGATTGGTGACACATGCCATGCTCAAGAGACTCCTTTCATATCACTTACTAAAGGATAGAAAGGGAGAAACACAAATATCATGAAATTAAATAAAAACAATTTCCTTGGCTGTTTGCATCTTATCGCTGAGAAGATCAATTTGTGTGTGTGTAGAGCCTACGTAGTGCTCTGTTGTATGCAAATGCCACTTTGCTCCTGAATATTACCCAGTAATGTATATACTGATAAATAGGGTTTGAGGTACCGCAAAGGTGTCTTCTTCCAGGATACCTGCCTACTATAGAGAAGCATGCTGTGTTTCATCAAATAGCACAGAGTAGCTACAAGCACCTGAAGTGATCTCGATAAATGCACTTCAAATTCAACTTTTCAAGCCACAGCTGTGACTGGCAACACAATATGTTGCTAATAACATGCACACAGTAAATGATAAGAAATCTCTGCAACAATGATCCTGAAAATATATCTCTGCTTTTCTATATTTTTAATTTGTGCGGGCGAAACTGTCTCTTTTGCTCACTTTTATTTACACCAATAACTGTATGAGCAACTACGCAATCCCAATGGTAAATTTTCACACCAAAAGGTTTTTGGGGATTTTTTTTTTTACAATATGTTAGTAAATGGACAAATATAAATTGTGATAGTCACCTGTAGTTTGCAAAACTTAACGAACATCAACAATGCTTACCATCTAGCATTGTAAAGTCTTTCTTTGTTGTCTGCTGCCTGAGCATATTGTGTTTGGGGTTTTGAACCTTCACAATCCTCAGGTTCAAGCATGTAAGGTTTACTTTCAAGGCTATAGAACATTTCACATTCGTCTTCGCTACTAGAGCACGATAAATGAAGATCCTCTTATGATCCTAATGTACTTCCCCAACTTCTGGCCATTATATGCTCACCGAAACACAACGTGAATGCCACCAGCTGTGATATCACACTCTATTTGTACACAGGAGCAAGATTTTGCAGGACTTGCTGACTATAGGTGCAAATCTCCAACTTCAAAATTAGATAATAAATAAACTGCTGTGTTTCAGGTGCTGAAATTTAGATAATATATTATCTCTACTTGCCAGAATTTGTTTATAACTCGGACCAATTGGGTAGGTCTTTAATATATGAAAAGACCCCTTTAAAAGCTCATGGTTACTTCTTAATACTTACATTTCAGGGTCTTTTCAGCCTTCTTCGAGATAGACAGGCAGCCATGGATGCTGCAAGACAGAAAATGACTCCCACCTTGCTGTTGGCCCCAATTCAACTTACTCGCTGGCTTCGGTTTTACCATGAGCATGTAGAACCTGTAGAATCATTATTCAGGTCAGCCAACAGAGAAGCTGTTGATTACTAAAATAAGGAAGAGCATCTTTTATAGAAACCTTCAGAATGCTGAAAGCCATAGATTACTGCTAATAATTTGTCAGATTATGTCAGTCAAGAATCTTTTTTTTGTGGGGTGGGAACTAGATGGGGGTGTTTGAAGCTTATAAGCTTTTTGTCTGCTTTTTATTTTTTTTAGATATTTCAGTTATCACACTTTGTCTTCAGGCATATTCCCCTGCAAAAACTGTTGCCACACATGCTTGAACTGCCAGAGAATGCAAACATGTATGCAGATATCTTGAAGGAAGTGTCATTGTCGGAGGTAGATGAACTACATTTTGCTACTGTAATGTCACACGTTAACCATCTGAGCAGAAAGATGCTGAATATTTTCTCCTATATTAATGGCTGACAACAATGTTAGAAACTTTATGTGATTTTTGGAGAAATAACTTTTACCAGTGAGGGTAGCGGTCAGCTTGTCTCAATTTGAGCTGAGCTAGACATGGAGCTAGACACTGGCTTTTTGCTGGTTAATGAATATGCTTAAAACTTGTTTCAGTTTGTGCCAGTTGAAGTGGAACATTGTTGTAATGCTTTTGGTCTCTCTATGGTACACAAAGATGGATGGAAACTTGTTTTCTCAGGGGACACAATGCCTTGTGAACGGCTTGTAAAAGCAGGTAACACCGAAGATTCCATGATTTATCTTTATTTTTGTTTTGGAACATTTTTTATTTTTCACAAAAATGAGTGTAGGCATGTATGAATATTTTTTGGGAGTATATTCTGCACTTCATTGATAAAGATATAGTTAGTGGTACACATATTTTTGCTGAATTTACAAGAAGGTTTCTGAATTCTTAACCCTACCAAACCTGAGACCCTGAGCCTAACTGTTCCCTATACGTGGGCTCCTGAGCGGTAAAAAGAAAAAACCAACATGGGTTAGGAAAATGTTAGTTACGAGCAAACAAGTGGTTAGAATACGATGAAAGTTGGAGACGATGTAGAAAAAGGTCGAAGTTTCATCTAGCGCTAATATTCTACCTTTGTATGCCAATTCACCCAGCAGGATAAACCTTTTTTAACACATCGACTGTTTTAGCGACACCCACCCCCTTCTCTTACTATCGATCAATAAGGTTCAAGATTCTCATCACTCGAGCTCTCACTGTGTCACTTGAACTAGAAATGTATTATTGGTGAAATTCTAATTCCTCGGACTCTGAATCACACAAAGTTTCGACCACCTGTTACACTGTAAATCGCTTTCCTGCTGACGTGCTCAGTTGATACAGCCGCTCGTTTCATTGTAAATTTTCTTATTTTTTTCACTTCGAAACACACAAACTCAATTCATACACATGGGCGCAGCCGTTTGCAATGAGTAACCACGAGTTTTGCAGCGATTGGCTGGCTATTTTAAGTTTGTGACGCATTTTTTTCGTGTACTAGGCAAAGTACCAGAAAACCGGTACAGCGGTCTAGCGGCAGTTTTGGAAATTACCGGAAAACCGCTACAGCGATTTGGTAGGGTTAACTTTAGCACAATTTATTGTAGCAGATACATACTTAAAAGGTTTGACACCTGTAACATGATGCATTTGGTACAGGAAAAGACTGTGATATATTGGTGCATGAAGCCACGCATGAAGATGATTTAGAAGAGGAGGCTCACATGAAAAGGCACAGGTATGCAATAGCAAATAGTTACTAGCAAAAATAATTTACCTTTTGATAGACATTCCAAGCCATGCCATATGACAGGTCTTCAATAGGTCAGTTTGTCTTGTTAACTATAATGGCATTGGTTGATGTTTTGGAGTTTGAGTATAATTTGTCTGGACAATTTTTATTTTGTTGTCTTATATTTCAGTACCACTTCCCAGGCAATCGATATTGGGCAGCGAATGGGGGCTAAGTTCATTCTGCTAAATCACTTCAGTCAACGTTATGCAAAGATCCCTGTCTTCAATGATGTGCAATCTACAAATGTTGGCATTGCCTTTGATAATATGAGTGTGAGTATCACAAGTTTTTCTCTTGCATTTTCCTTGTAATTTGCAATACATTAAGACTTGTTAGGGCAGAGTAGATGAACATCGCCAGTTAGATTATAAGCTAAAAAATGCTGTCATACTTTCAATACAACTATCAGATAAGATGCTTATAATTGTGAACATTTTCTATTCTATTGCATATATTATGTGGTCGCTGCAGGCTTGTGTTGTAGGAGATTTTATATAACACACAGTGGACATTGTGAAAGCCTAGAATTGAATTTTCAATGAATTGAAAATGACAGAAAATCTGATATCCTTCCAATAGTCTCCGCAAATAAACTGGAAAGTGTGCTGTCCTTTACTCCTGGGGTAAAAATCGCTATCTCCCAGATGGTCTGAAATCTTGCTGTTATGTATGGTGCTTCCTTATCTTTTCAATGCAGTTTGTAAGCTCATCTTCCCTGAGCTAAACACTACTGGACAAACTCCAAAGAGCTCAGAATAATACTGCTCATGTTGCCTTCTGAAGGTTAAAAAAAAAAGACCATGCTACACCCCTCCTCCATGAGTTTCACTGGCTGCTAGTCCAAGCTCACATTGATTACAAGATCGCCACACTGTGCTGCTGTTGTCTTTATGGCCTTGCCCCAGAATACCTGTCTGAAATATGGATGCTTTATCTGACTCTGTCTCTTTGGTCTGCTTGTTTTCCCCACCTCACTGTGCCATGCTTTAGACAAGAGAAAATTGGCAGACACTTCTTTCCCTATTCAGGCCTATAGTATGGAATTCTCTTCCCCTTTTTCTTTGAACTGTGTCTACACTGAATGTCTTCAAATCCAGCCTCAAAACCCATCTTTTGAAGAAATATATTGCATAATCAAGAGTGGTGTTCCACCCACATCTCGGTTCTTTATCCATGTAATTAGTCTTGTTTTTTTTATTGTGTCATCAGTCTGCAGACAATTATGTTTCTAGTATGGTTGGCTGTTGGTTTGTTTGTAGTCTTATGTTTCTATTATGGCTGACTGTTGGTTTGTTTGTAATTTCATGTGCAGTGCATTGAGCTCACATCCACATGGGGAAATGTGCTTTACAAGTTCAGCTGATATTATTATGAAGGTTTCTATGATATACCTGCACTTAAGACTATTTGAGTCTTGTGACATTGGCATTTGTTTTTTTATTATGACATTACCCAAACCCTGGGCTGATTAAAATAACACACTTTTGCAAAAATAGTTTTGTTTGCTTCTTGCTGGCTATCTTTTATATGTGTATTTTTTTCAGGTGAGCATGTGTGAGCTGCCTCTCCTACCTCTGTTCATTCCTGCACTCAAAGTCCTGTTTGCAGAGGAACATGCTGATCTAGAAGCAATTTCCATGAAACGCAGTAGAAAGAAAGAACTTCAGGAAAAACTACATGCCAAAAGAAAATCTTGATTGGAGTTTAAATAGTGGAGATGTAAACTAAAGCTTAATGCATTTCATACTAAGCTGATTTATGAGAAGGAATTTTCATCAAGTCTTATTACAAGCCATCTTCTGAGGCTGAAAAGTGGAATGAATGTTTCTTCTGAAACCATAATACTCTTATTGCTATGTTAGCAAAGAAAATGTTTTGCTGTTTTTTGTATATTGATAAATCACCAGTAAAGTGATTTAGATTTCTCTGGTTTATGTCTGTTTTAGAGAAACTTTCTTTTAAGGAATGGAAACAATTACAGCGTGACTTTATAATTATCTCGAAGTGTGTTTCATAAACCTAATGTGATTGTAAGTAATGTGCATAATCTTGATTTTCGAATGTTGTAAGAGCTTGTTTTTCAGTGAAAAAGTACACGGATGTTAGGTTTGTGATAATAAAACAAAGGACCATAATACTACTATACTTCCTCCTCCCTCCTTCACTTGTGTGTTTTGTCTCATACCTACAACATAAACGTTGCTACCACACAGCTGAAACCAATCCCCCCTCCCCCCTGCCGCTGAACGTGAAACAGCTATGGCTTAAAAAGTTTACGGAAGTTTGACATGGCTGCAAGAAGTGCAGAACGACAAAACAAGTTTTAGAGGTACTCTTTGGGACAAGGAAGGAAACTGTCAGGCTCAGATATTGATTCCGTGCAGTCATGCTGAAAATAAAAAGTATAGATTATTCTATGATCCAGTGGGATAACTGTAACATTTCGCTAAAGGCTCGAAATTTATGAGAGCGTGCATTTAGACGTGAAAACAAATGACTGACATTTTTGGAACTGGTATTGAAACACCAGGATTGATAACAGTTGAATGACTTTAAAATCGATCAGGTGTTTTCCATCAACCAGTGCTAAGGTCCGGGGCAGGAAGTTGATGAAACATAAATACCTGCATCTGCAACTTTTCACTTCCTTGAAGGTCGGGGAAAATAAAAAGACACGAAGGGGGATGTCATAGGGGTTGGTGGGATCGAGGAGGGAGGGGTGTTTCCTTAGGTGCTCTCTTATCAAGGACAGCTCAGACCCAGAAAGTTGACAGGTGGGAAGGAAGACATGGGAGACAATCATCATGTCTGAGAGTAAGGCTGGTCTTGTCGGACAAGGAACTGGATCACACAATGTATGACTGAGAAAGAGGCGGAATTTGTTAACATTAATATATTTGATAAAACTAAAACTTGTTAGATAAATAATAGAGAACAGCAGACAATATAATCTGAAAGTGTCGAAAAATAATAAAGCCAACATATAGTATACCACCTGCCCATCTAGGCTCGCTGAAAGCGAAAGATGGACGCATAGAGTGAATTTGTTCTGACACAGGCCTGGTTATCAAAACGGAATGTGGAATGAGAATGAACGAAAAGTTGCCGAATTTACATTTGGTTGTGACTAGTAATGAGAGGTGATGGCATATCAGTAAATGAGAGATCCATGTATCTAGTCTCATTTACGTCTTTAGTTTTGCGACTTCTGTTCGCACTGTATTCTGTATTCAAATCTATAGAAAAAACTGTGATATTGATAAAGCACGAAAGACTACTTCATCTAGATCATGGAAGAGGGTGCGGACTGAAATAGTTTATTCAGAAAATTCCTTGTAAAAGTCGGGAATTGTTTTTATGATAGTAAGATGAGAGGGGATTGGTGTTTAACGCCGAGCCAACTGTGCATTACGGCAAAAATGTCAAACAGGTGCCATACAAAGGAAAAGAAGAGCGGACTTAATAACGATAGTTGAATCAACGACACTCGATTCTCACAGCATTGGCGACAAGCGCTTAATTAAACCATTACGCCAGCGGGACGCCTCAATAAAGTTTGTTCTTAATCGGAAAATTATAAGTAAAGGTTTGACGAAGTTTGTCAAAGTTTCTAACAGCTTTTATCTTAAACCTTAAACGTTTGTCCGGTTTATAGGGGTGGAATTGTATATATGGTGTGAAACTGAGTTTTCTTTTTTCCTTTTCAATGGTCGCAGAAATAACCCATGTGTCTGTCACAAAGTACTTACTACAGCTTGGTCCTCAAATCATACACGTTAGTAATCCCTACGCTTGAGGGATATATGGGGAAACAGATGATATATTCTTGTATGTAATCTATTTCTATAAACACAACAATCGAGGTGGAATAAAATTGACATTGACAAGAGACATTGATCATGACATTATTTCCTCAGTTGTCGTCATCAAGACGGAGGAGGTGGGGAGGATTTACAAAATTATTCTAGATATTTAATGTATTCTCACCTCTTAACGTATTGGTAAGAGTTGGTAATGATAAATGAAAACATCTTTTCGTTTGCTCGTAGGTAGTAGGATGGAGCTAAGTGCCTGTTCCACTATTGAAAAGCTTTTAGACATATGGCTAATGTCTGTTAAAGTATCCGTATCTATACAACTCACACACAACATGCACTTCCTTCACATTACCTACATCTATGCCTCTATTATATTACGTACAGTCTGCTGAATTATATATATATATATATCCATATTAGCAATAATAAAGATAACAACAGTTGGTATAAATGTAGAGTCTAAATATTTAAGGGCCATAATCCCGGCATTACACAAGTAATATGAACATTATTATTTCTAATTTTCAAGGCCTTTGCGAAAAATTCAGCTGGCTTGAATATCGTTATATCATCTTTACAAGACGTTAACCAAAGTGACCTCTAGCGGCAGGGAAAAACATACATAAAGAGTTAGTTACACTGCTTTCTTTCATTTTCATAGACTGGACATTAAAAGAGAAAATGATATTCGTCTTCGTGATGGCAGATTCGTCTTCAAGGGCAGATCTCGTATTATCACTTAAAAACCACTCTTTCTGGTTAAATTCGCATATTCTACAACTTTATTAATCAACAACGGCAATTCCAAATAGTGCTCATATACTATACTATGCAGATAAGTAGAGGTTGAAATTATTATTATAATTATTATAATAATTATTATTTGTGGGGAAGTGAAGAAGAAAAGTATCTCAAGCGAAAAAGGCATATCATCTTTACTTCGGATTCGGATGCAAGACTGGCGACCAAGACAAAGCTTGGGCCCCGCATATGTGCTGTGCTACATGTACAACACAGCTTTTGCAGTGGTTGAATGACGAAAGACCATCAATGCCGTGTGTAGTCCCCATGGTGTGGAGAGAGCCAAGCAACCACACAAATGACTGTGACTTCTGCTTGGTTCCTCATCTTTCCGGCGGGATAATGAAGCAAAAGAAGTCAAGAATAGTCTACACCAACATTCCTCCTTCATTGAGACAAGTTCCACATGGTGATGGAGGGAATTTCTATTCCAGAACCTCCAGCAGAATATTCTCTTGATTCAGCTGATGAGGACGAGAGTGAGCTGACCTGTTCTTCTCCTGGTCAGTCAGCATGCAGTGATCCAGATTTTCACTGTGGTGCATCATCAACCCCACACAGAATAGCACAGGAAGAACTAAATGACCTGGTTCGTAATTTGGATTTATCCAAGAACAAGGCAGAATTACTAGATTCAAGACTCCAACAATGGAATCTTCTAGAATTACTTCATGTCGAAATCGCCACCAGCAGGGCAGGAGCCTTTCTTCAGAAAGGAAGGTAATCTGCTATTCTGTTTCCATATTGAGGGCCTCATGAATGCCTTAGAAACTACTCATGACCTACAAGAATGGAGACTATTTGTAGACTCTTCGAAACTGAGTCTTGAGGCTGTGCTTTTGCACAATGGAAACCATCTTCCATCTATTCCAGTAGCGCATGCTGTCCACATGAAAGAAACATACGATAACTCAAAGCAGCTACTGAATTCCATGTACAGCTGGCACCACTGTGGTAGTTTGAATATAGCTTCCCTTTCAACAAGACTGCAGCAGGGATATACAAAATACACGTGTTTCTTATGTGAGTGGGACAGCCGAGCAAGAGAATGGGACTCGCACACAAAATGTAGCAGTTGGAGAGAAGAATATCTAGCACCCAGCTCTGGTCGAGGTTCACAAAATCCTGCTACCACCCCTTCACATCAAACTAGGTTTGATGAAGAACTTCGTTAAGGCTATGTACCGGACTTTGGCAGCTTTCCGATACATACATAAAAAATTCTCTCGACTCAGTGAGGCAAAGATTAAAGAGGGAGATTCTGTGGGTCCTCAGATTTGAGAGGTCTTCAAAGATGACCTGTTCAACAATTTGCTCCAGGGTGATGCGAAACAAGCAGGGAATGCTTTTTGTCTAGTGTCTACAAACATTCTCAGGAATGTTAGGGCAGAAAACTACAAGGAACTAGTAGAAGACATGCTGATGCTTTATCAGAAACTTGTCTGCAATATGTCTCTAAAGATCCACTTCCTTCATTCCCGTCTGGATTTCTTTTCTGACAACTGTGGTATGGTTAGTGATGACCATGGCGAACGTTTTCAACAATGGAAAAAAGATACCAGGGAAAATTGGCCACTGCCATGCTGGCTGGCTACTGCTGGCTACTCCCCACAGATGCTCCCGAACAGCTGTGCAAGAGACAGGCAAAGAAATCTAAGATGTAGTCTATGACTTGATTTTTTACAGGTATTGACCAGAGGTCAATTACTATTAGCATGCATTTCGTGATGTACACAATTACTGCGGATTACAAAAAAAGAAAAAACAAAGACCCAAAAAAAAAAGAAGTCAGTTTTGCATGTTGATTGTCATATTCGTTTTGAACACATAAAATTGATAAGACATGACTAATTTTATTTCAGTAACGTGACTTTTGTAAAAATGTGTTGACCAGTGTAATTTCTCTCTCTCACACACACGCACCCACGCACGCACGCACTCACACAATATGTATGTATACATAAACATAATCCAAAGAGCAGTAAAATACAGTTGATGACCTTAAGTCACATTCTAATACAACATCATAGTCTGAACCTAGTTACTGTTGTCCTATGCTATCCATTGGTGACGATTCTAAGATAATTTGGGGGAATTGGGGATGAAATGTGTGAAGACTGACTGACTGACTGACTGACTGACTGACTGACTGACTGACTGACTGACTGACTGACTGACTGACTGTTGGTCGCGCATGGCGTGCTGTGACCACTAACGGCTGTCTACCCATACAACACCTGTACGCTGGCACATACGCCCCCTTTCGTGCGTAAAAGGTCTCAGGCTTGTCAACAAGCCCCCCTAGACCCTAACTGGGGCGATTGTTACTTCCTCCATTAAGGTTACGACATGACATGGATCCCACAAAATGTAAGAAAAATAGATGCCTTTATATGTATGTATGCACGTATGAACTAACAAGTATACATAAGGTATATTCATTCATCGTATGTTAACTAAGATCCGACAGCCGTTCAATGTTCAGAGGTACTTTTGATTTTTTAAAGAGTTTGTATTCAGTAGGAAGCAGACATAAAGGTTGCAGACACCTTAACTATTAATGAAAGGAGTTATAGCAGAGTGTTGCCTTAGCTTCTTCTGGAACTAATCACAATTAAACGCTTCACCCCAGGCTACAGAATCAGCCAGCAAGGATATCACAATCGGCATCATTTCATTACCAGAACTAATTGCTTAGTTTCGTCGATTGACCGATCTATTTTTGTCTTCAGTAAGTATTAGGGAGCCTCCAAATCATTTTAAACGGATGGCCAGTTTCAAATGTTCCAGTATGTCTAATTTTACGCAAATCTTTCCATTTGTGGATTCCAAAGCATAAATCTGTAGAAGTAAGTTACCAAGATAACAGAAAGTTACTACTTCAGGTTTTGTTCAGTTCGTAAAATTTCGCATTTTAATCAAACAGATGAGGCTTGGATGCCCCATTCTGCGTCTTTATTTTCCAGTGCGACGGACTAACGCCGATTCATTTACAACTTATCAGCGTTGAGACAGAAGAAAATTGGGATCGGATATTGTCGTGGCTGGCGAGTGACCCTTATAGACCTTTTGAAGATAGAGCGGTGGAGCAACGCAGACAATGACTAGAGCTTTCTGAAATGCTTTCATTACGTTCAGTTCTCAACTTTCCGAGTTTTTCCCTGATGGTCTTTCTGAAAGGGTGACACTTACCAGCCCACTTTGTGTTCGTCAGTCTTCAAAAGAATGTCTGGCTGCCAACGTTTTGATGTCCTCAGCCATGAGGCAACGCGTGACACCGCATCAGCAAGTCTCTCGTGCCAACTTATTTCAATCAAAATCGCCTTACGAGTACCGCTGCACCACTCACTTTCTCGCTCTCTTCAAATCGCATGTCTTGTGGAGATTCTGCACAGCTTCTGTGCAACCAGTCAAGGACGAGAAACCTTATAACTGCAAGAGTCATCCGAATGCTGTAGAGATTTATGTGAATGGGTGTTTTTGTTATTTTGCTCTCAAATGTTTCGTGACATGTGACCAGAAGCATACAGGTTGCCTCGTGGGGATTCTGGTGATCTTTATAATCTATGCCCCATATTACCTTATAACTGTCATGCATGGCGTAAGAGTATACTAAGGGGATAAAAATAGAATTATTTGAGGTGACACATTTTCTGCTTTAGCTGAAAAATCAGATTACCATTAAAACCAAAAATTGGTTGCAACAAGCAGATGAAGCTGCGGCCTCGAAGAGTGGAGTTTTATGAAAGTGGATCGATATATAGATGCTGTAATGCGTCATACTTATCCCCGTTAGTTGAGATATTTTTTGTTGTGGTATCGCTATTTTTATTCATAAAATAAGAATTTTTTATTTAAAAAAAAACTGCCGGAAGGTCAGTTTTTCAGTCGTCTGCGCGTAGAAGAAAAAAAACAACTGATCTTATAAATGGAGTAACCATACTCTACATTTTGGTTCACAGTGCGGGGCACCACATGCTGCCAGTGTCATGGAAAGAACTCCGTGCGACGATGCCCACGTACATTTAAATGTAAAAGTCGTAGTTACGTGACAGTCTGGCAAAACATCTCTTGGTTATAATTATCCGCGCTCTTCGCATTGACTCTTTTGCTAGATTATTAAAGGCAAAAGCAAGGGCATTTTTTCTTTCTGATCGGGCTTACAGTGTACTTCCTTTAAAAATAACGGCCCCCCCTCCTCCTAAAATGTAATTGCTGTTCACAGACGAAAATTACCCGCTACAAACAAGAGCTCCTGTTCATTTTATTCCAGCTGATTGGCCTTTGACAGCAAACGTGTCCTTGATGCTTTTGAATCCGACAAGGAAGCTACACTCAGAATGTCGTATTTCAGTAAATGACCGTATCTGACACTCAATTTTTCATTCGTATGAACGTGTTTCAAACGTTAGTTCGTCAGAGTGCTGCATTTGTTTTCTCGTGTTTCTTCTGTTTTGGTAATTATCATAATTCATGTTAGAACACTACTTTTACCTTTCAATAAATCACTGAATAATTCAGGAAGATGCCACGTGTTCATGCTGTTTATATTCTTGTTATTGATTTAAGATTATCTTCTAGAAGGAAGACGGATGGAGAACCGCCTTTGGGGATCGGTTTTAGGATGTAATAGTTATTTGCAGAAGAAAATGTAAGTTCGGTATTATAGGATGAAAGAAAACACATACAGGCTTAGAACATTTTGATCTTAACTTTCCTAGGGTATCTTTCATACAAAACTAAAAAAAAAATTTGATTTTAATTAAGATCAATTGGATTTTGTAATTGTGGTTTCCCTTTTAACTTTCAAGATTGCCGCTTATATAGTAGGATCCAAAATATGTATTTCTTTTTACTTCAGATGCTCCTGTTTAGTAGAATGACAAAAATATCGCTTGTGAAGACTGATTTCTTTATGTAAGGGGTGTAGTACATTTGGAACAGTCAGTGCTTTGAGAAAATTGTTGAGCATAAGAAAGAAATTGTGTCTGTGGTAGGGAAAATGTGTTATTTTGTATTAGGCAATGGAATATGGTAGGAGAAACATTTGTAGGGATGCTTTATCAAATAAAAGGGGCATTCAAATTTATCGTGCTTGGTATACGCTGGCGTAACTAGTTGTTATCTCATGTATGAGGTTTGTGACAACCACACGGTCCGACATGTGTGTTCTTTCACAATATAAAAACACAGATAGGATTTTGTCGGGGTTTTCATGCTACCCCTCACGGAAAAACACACATGTATAATTAAAGTAGGCAAACAAGTTATAAATGTAAATTCTTAGTCTGCCCCAGCCGAATAATTCGTCCATGCTAGAAGGACGTGGCTGACCCCCGGGGTGGCGGTCTCGTGTCTCTCTTTTACGACGCAATTAAGCCTGTCGTCGCAGGTTGCTGCTGTCTTTAGAGTCTTAGCCCGGTGTCTCTCGCACCCTCCTCACAGCTCGGCACCGGTACATCTGGTCTCAGACACGGTCTGTTGGCTCTCGCACCTCAGTCTTTCGCCTTATAGCTCGGCAGATGGTTTGGAGTTGTCACAGTACTACAGATACTTATCTTGCGATCTGACTGTCCCACATCACTGCGTACCACGTTCTGTTTATTCACGCTTCCGCCTTCTTGACGCCTTGGGGGGCATTGCGTGGAAAGTACGAGCCGCACAGGAACATTAAGAAAAGCTATATGGGAAATACTTTTTGCACCCGTGTATTTTCTTACCAATATTCGGACAATTTTTGCTCACCCACACGTTACCATTAAGTGCAACTTGATTTTAGGATTGAGTGATGAAATAAACACGTGCTAATAACACGATCTGGTCCAGTTTGTTTTCCTTTACTGAGGATTTGATCATTTCCTTATATAAATCAGAAACTAGCAGACGGGGCCATTTTTAATCATACTCAATATAGTGACTTTCTGGCGTTTCGACAAATTAATTTGACGAAAAGCATCAATATAAAATTTCTTATGCGTTTTTGTCAAAAGACGATATCGGAATAGTTTTTGTGATACTTTAAGTTTTATTTTTTTTTCTCGATTTCCCCCTCCCCCACCTGGGAATGTTTCACTTCCATATACATTAGAGTCCAATCATGTAACTTACTTTTTTCAGACGTTTGCTCCTTTCGAATAGACACTGGAAGACCACTGAACTACATTCACATTACTCTGCTGTTGGCGAGGATTCGTTTTATACAGATCCGTGGTTCGTGTATACTTGTATGTGACAGTTTTATGGTTTCGCTTGAACTTGTATGTTTGGTTTTCAGAATTGGAATTACTGGGCTTCTGCATTCTAGCTTTTTCTAACGTCCTTACCAGCCTTGTGATTTTTTAAACCACCTAAACCAGTAAACAGCTCTAAGATCTGTGCATCACAACTAGAACGAAACTATTAAATTTTTTATATATTATGCTACGGTGTGGAATTGGCAAAGGCGAAATAACAGTATAAATCGTGAAACTTAGTGGTATTGTTATCGTAGTTAATGCCACTTTTGAGTCTGAATATATATTAAAATCCCTTTAAGAAAACGTGATTTCACAAAACTGACTAGAACATTTCAAGCACAGCCGTGAGTGAAGCTGTGACACTGGAAGATTCATATTAAAACCCCGCACTTAGAATTGAAACTACCAAGTAAGCAGAAAAAATGGTTTACCCTGGCTCCAGAACTACAGGAGCAATGTAGCCGGACACTTCACGTCAATACAGATAAAGTTACATTTCTTGACTTCTGATCCCGATGTGTATGCGATGTAAATAATAGAGAGATCAGCATCTCGTGCTTGTATTCAAACCGAATTAAACTGTATCCGCTGTGTTTGTTTAGGATATCCAACAGCTGTTTTATACTCTGGCAGTGGTGGGTAGAAAATAATTTGCTGAGAGATACTAAAATATTATTTAGGCTTACGTTTGACCTGAATGAAGAAAGGTTAAAGGTTTCACAATTCGTTGGGACGAAGAATGAGATGTCTTTGACAGTTTCACTGTTGCAGGAACTTCTACTTTCAACAGTCAAGCGACGTAAGCATGGTCTTCTTTGGCCATGTGACCCGGCACCACACCTTGTCGAAGACTATCCTTCAATGGGCAAGAGTGGCGGGGTCTGTCAGCTGCCGTGTCTATCCATGTGCTCCCCCCCCCCACCAACGACAGGTGCCAGGCAAGGGACGACTGACTGACTCACTTTGACTTTTGGCTTTGATTCGTTTGGTCTATTATCGCCTTATCTCGGGGTGGTGTTGATCTTTGGGCCTCTCGCTCTTTCTGGCTGGTCTGATATTTTGATTCATGTTACACTAATGTTTGTTACTCATGTGGTGAACAAGGTATGGTGAACAAGGACTCATCAGAGAACTCAAGAATACAGAGTACCGTCTGAGCGGTTTGTCAGTTTGTCATCATTACGTTTCCACGGCGTCAACGGGATTCCTCTTGCAATGAGAACACTGTATTGAATAAAATATGTGCAACAATACATCAACGGACTGCACTAATATCAAGACCACTCCTTTCTGTATCATAAATATTTTTTTTTTAATTTACAAGATGTAGAAACGCCCGTTCAGCTGTACAGAAGCTAGAACTGGTCTTGCTGCATCCATTAATTCGATTGTACCATGTCACAGCTAATTTACTTTTCTGCTTTTCTCACTGATATTTAAGTTTTACCATGAATACGCGCGAGCGTGCGTGCGTGCGCGCGCGAGCGTGCGTGCGTGCGCGCGCGCGCGCGTGTGTGTGTGTGTGTGTGTGTGTGTGTGTGTGTGTGTGTGATTTAATGCGCAAGGGTAAAATCAGTGACCTTCCCTCAAACAGTTCGCTGGTAGATGGGGCGTGACGGATATCGATCACGTGATGAAGTACCCCTGGTACCCTGTGAGAAAGAACTCAGAAAGTGCGCACAAGAGAGAGATAAAGAGAGAGAGAGAGAGAGGGGAAGAGAGGAAGATAACTCAGCAGCACAAGTCACATTATTGAAAGTGTTTCACAATTTCGTGACGCAGATGCATGTCATTTTCGCGCTGATCAAATGAAAGTGTAGACCCACGACTGACAATGAAATCAAAGCTGGAAATTTTTGCAGGAGTAATAAAATCCGGAATAAACAATTTGTAACCTCCACGAAGAACGCCAGGTATCCTGTCGGTACTTTGTTCAAATTTCCTGAGCAAGAAATCAAACTACGCAATAAAGAAAAAAAATTAAGGTTAGCCTTTTTCATTGCCAAACACCTTACTTATCTTGTAGGAACGATAATGAAATGCATGTGATGTGCGTTACGCATGCTTATGATGTTGTAAGGACTGTCGTAAAGTGCATGTGACCTGTGCTAAACACACGTTGTGTTCTTGCTTTGTCAACTGCTTACATTAAGGCCCTTTTAGCCGACTTCTTGTATCCCTGAACACCAACCCCCCCGAACTCCTTCGCCAAGGCAGTTGTGGAGACTCCCAGAAAAGTCTGCTATCCCAAATTTTTTTCCCCTCTCTGTTCACACGGTGTTTAAAGCTGGACGAAAGAAAATAAATACTTTCATAAAATAGAAACTGTGGTCAGCTAGGTGTTTGTATTAGCAGGATTTCAAAACACACGAACACAAACCACAAACCACACACCACACACATACACCCTCTCTCTCTCTCTCTCACACACACACACACACACACACACACACACACACACACACACACACACACACACAGACCAAAAGGAAGCAATCGAAAACCTAGGCGGGTAACTCAGCTGCCTACTGACCTTCGGAAATATTGAGCGCCTGGCTGGTTTCCTCCACTCTCGACGAGGACGAAAGTGGGTGATCGATGAGACTAATTTGCTTCGACGGCAGGAAAAGTTTCCATTACCATTTTCCACTTCTTGAGCCTTCCTTGTTCGTTTTGTTTGGAGACGTATGCAGGGCCATGTATGTGTACATGATCATGTTGCCACGATGACCATAGCAGGGATAATCAAGGTTTGGGCAAGAGTAGCCGAGGCAAAATGTAAGGGCTGTAATCAATATTGTGACGGTGTTGATGTAAATTAACATACTCTTCAAGATCGTTTATGAGTTCTTTGGAGACCGGGGAAGTACGAGAAGGTGAAGGACGGTGTGTAGGTGGATCCAGATTGACCATCTCGAAAGCCTTTGAATTCCTCTGCTGGACAGGAGTAGAGATAAGGGTTGCCCTGAACCAGCCAGATGCACTCGTGAAGGGAGAGGATATGTTTTCATTTCGACCTCCAAGTCCTCGTCGAAAAGAATCCTTGTGGCTGTTTATTAAAAACAATTCGTCATTCCTTCTGACATGATGCAAGTAGAAGGAGAGAAGATTTTTTGAACAGGGAGTCAGCAGTTACTTGAGTGGTCAACACTCCAACTTTAGAATACAAGGTGCTTTAAACATTCAACAACTGAATTTAACGCTTTTTGAGGATTTAGGGCAGTGTCCTCCATTAGCAAGTGTCACTGCAACAAAAGTGCTTCGTAAACAACGTCAATACATAATACAAAACATAAATGTCTTTTGTTAATCGTTTAGGCATTTGTTTAGAAATCGCACAGGATATGGTTATAAAATTATCAACAAGAGTTCTTTCATAAACTTAGAACAAGTCTGAATGAAACTGCAGCAGTTATTTTGAGGTAAAACCCGTTGACCTTCTGAAAGAAGAAGGTGATAATGAGCTCAGCTATTGTGTCTTGGAAATGGAAAATTAATACAAAGAGACGATAGCATTTCGAAAAGCCAACGGAAAAGCCCAAGTGATTGAATATCTAGGGAAAAGAGGACAAAGAAACGACGAATTTCCGAAAATAATACCAAAAAGCAACAAAAAGCTAAAGGAAGAAGCCCAGTTAGATGAACTTGGAACAGTAAAATATTGAGATAATATGATAACCGGATCACATCTGTCTATCACGGCTCAGTTGTCGGTATTACGATCTCTTTGTCAGGAGAGACACACCTTCACAAGACAGAGCGGGAAAGGAGCTTGAAGGAGTGAATGTTGAGGGCGAAAGAGATGAGCCCGTTGCTGTGTAGTTACAAAGATCAGATAATCGTGTTGGAGCTCTTTGTAGCCAGCGCGATAGTCATGGAGGCAAATATACACTGTGGGTTAGAGGCAGACACAGTGCTTTTGGGGTGAGTCAGATGTTTGGCAAGGCTGTCAGTTGTATTTAAGGTTGCTTACCAAGGTTCTAACCGTAATCTTCGACAGAGAATCAGCATGGCTTCGGCTTGATAGTCCTACTACATCAAAGAAGGGGACGGGGAAGAAAAACTGGCGGCCGAGGTCACTATTTGTCAGAACACTTGTAAACAGCGAGCAACGCTGTGCCACCAAAGCCATTAAACAGCCAGCAAAAAAAGAAAATAGCGAATTACGACTCCCATCAAACTGAGAGAGAGAGAGCAAAGACTCTCTATAAGACAGGGTCTTTGGAGGGAGGGAGCGAACGAGGGAGCAAGAAAAAAACCAAGAGGGATAGAATGGAGGAAAGATAAAAAATTAAAACTCGACTTAGAGGATAGAGGTCGAAACAAAGGAATAAACTGACGACTGTACGAAAAACGAAAAATTGAATTAAAAAAATATAGAAATGTGTTTATTATTATAAGAGTACATTGCTCTCATGTTAAATACTTTAAGGAGAGGCGGAGAGAGATAAGGGAAGGGGGTAGATGTGGAAATGTTTGGAGCTGTCTAGATACGAGGATTGCCACTTAATGGAGTAAAAAGGGGTCTGAGCAGTTAGCTAGGTATTTTTTCAACAACAACAACAACAAAAATCAACATACAGATATCTCTCCCTCTGCACCTCTTGCTCTGGGAGCTTTTCGTTTCTACTAAACAAGCTCGTCAGCTAAGCGTTAAAAAAAATTTGTTAGCTCGCATGCGCTTAAGAGTAGAAGAACGGTTACTGATAGCTCTCGAGCATCGACTGAAGTAGTGTGAAGAACCCCGAGGCAGCCTGTTTGGTCCAGATAATCAGCCCCGTTACCGATCTTCTTACTAACATCTCACCTTCGTCATTAGCTGTTTTTTTCCTTTCTTGTAATCTTTCGAACCGTTACTTTTGCTGGAAGCATATACCAGGGGGAAAATAAGAAAATTTTGACAAAGATGTTCCTACGTATCTTTAACCTTCGGACATCTCATATATCAGAAAAAAAATGTTTCAGGGAAAAACCGAGTCAAGGATTTCACATTATTATCTTGACCTTCACACAGTTTTCTTAAAAAGTATGAACTTTTAAAGTTTTACAAAAAGTTCTTGCTCGTAAAAGGGCAGTTTCTCTTAAGCTACCCTAGATTTTGAGTGCTCATGCTTCGTTTGTACAAGAGCATTATTACGGTGACTGCACTATAAGCAGGATGATTCTTGATAAAGTGCAAATCGTTGTCCTTGATAAATGATGCATTTAAAATAGGGTTCTGATGATCTGATAAAACACCTGGATACCATAGATAATAAATATGAATTGTGATCATATGCGGGTCAAAACTGTGATGGTATGGGGGTATATCTGGTGTAGAGGGTGTGAATGTTAATTATTAATATTGTGTTGTGTGGGTCTAAGCCTTACTTTTGTACAGAGTGACGAATACGTACCCACTGGGATAAATTAAGCCTTATTTTATCAAACATTCCGCATAAAATGACATTAAAATAAACTTAATGACCAACATGAATACAATTAGGGCATGCTGGGAAAAGTTTTTTCATGAAGTTTAATACGCAGACAAGCAAACAACATAAAGGGCATCGTTTGAAATCTTCTAATTACGGCGTTTGTGATTGATACGTAAATAAGCGTGATAACAGGTTAACTGCATTTGAAAAATTCATTGTCTATCAACGACTAATAAATATTTTTTTAATGTTAATGTGATTAATCAATTCATTTTTGTCGGTTATGGACTTTTGTTCGGGATCAAAGTTCACTCAGGAAATCATGTACAATATGTTTCTAAAACCTAAAACGATTTTAAAGAAGAAAATTAAGAAACACTTGAAAAATCACTCCTGTGCTATTTAGATGTGTTGCACAAGCATATAAGAAAAATTGAACTAACGAGAAAAAATTCTGATTTAAATAGTTTTATCTTAATTAAGACACGTTAAGCCGAAAAGTTTAGCAAAAAGTGTGTTGAGCACAGTGTTTCTAGAAAACTGATTAGCTAAACAGACTGAAGACCTAGTGCTGAAAATAAGTGTTTAAAATGAGAAATACGTTTTCCACTGACGCCATAAATGATAAACATCTTCGTATGTGTTGGGGCTGTAAATGGGCCTCAAGGCTACAGAAGATTTGTCTGCTTCAATTTAAAAGAATGTTGACTATTTCCTTGCATCTTAAGGACTCGCTTTTCCCTCTTTACTGTTCACTTGAACTCGTATAGTCGAAAGTCAGTTTTACTCGGCGGATGAGCAACAAACTTTTAACTGTAAAGGATTAAGTGTTCTCTGTGGACCAGTTGAGACTCTGTCTTTTAGGATCACTTTATCCTGGCCAGGTTTTATTAATCTTTTATTATTGCTGTTTCGATATTATGAAGTAGTGTCTTCCATTCTGTTTAAGACAGAATGGACAATGGACTTAGATAACTGAAGGCGGGGCAATGCTACAGTGCAATAAGCTTGTATGTCAGACATCATCTGGTTTGGTTAATGGACAAAAGTGAAGGAAACATAAGCAGTACTATAGGAGTATTTACAGCCAGGTAAAATTTACACCCGTTCGTCAAGTTGACTGAGTAGATGACAGTACTCCGACTGTCGATCACTGCCTCAAGACTCTACCGTTGTCAGATCCAAATATTTCTAACATTTGAGCAGGACAAAGAAGAGAGCATAACAAATAATAAAAAAACAGGATGATTCACCAATCTCAATGAGACAGCCAATCACCAGGAGCTTGACAAATGTGACGAACTCGTCTGTTAGATTGTTTGCAGCAGTCTCCCTTTAGAGGAACATAATTAACATGAGAGCCCCGTTGTAGGAAATAAACGCCCACAGCTTGTAAATAACTATTCAGAGCGACTCAAAAACGCTTCTGAAGCTGCCGAACACCTCTGACAACTATCAGGACAACTCGAAAACGCTTTTTCGTGTTTTCTCGCTCCTGACCTTCTTTGAATCCGCGAAGACGAAAAAGGTGAAGAACGCTAGTGCCGGCAGCAAATGGGAAAAATCCTGGAAATGTAATGCAATAACCTTTGGTCATCTGCAGGCCGCCGTAAGCCATGGCAGGAAGACAATCGATAGCCATCAGCCGCACCGCCATGTTCTTGTCGGGAAAGTTTGTGGTTCGCCTGAACGGACGTCTCCATTTCTGGAGTGTTGACGGCGCTTGTCATCCCAGTCTTTGGACTTTGGGGTCGACGGGTGTACTGTTGTCTGACGCTACGACAGAAGTCTATGAAGGCGTGTGCTTGTTAGCTACAAGCAGTTTCCTGGCACGTGAACTCCACGCTCTCATCTTTGTAGTGAGAGAAGGATGCAACCATTGTGCCTACCATACCTTCGAATGCCTCCCTTATGACAAGAGAATACAGGGGAGGCTTGAAGAAGGCAAGGAGGCTGATGATAACAACAATGGCAGCAGACGCTGGGAGGTGCAGTAGGAAAATAAAAAAAAATCCATCTATGTTTTCTGTTTTTACATCTTTTCTCCTCTGTATGCTCCGTTCTCCTCACTATCTCGTTCATATCTTTGCTACAGTACACTATATACTGTATTTTTAAATAAAGTACAGTGGACTTGTTTCGCGGTCTTCTTGTTTTGTGCTTGATATTTCTTTTTGAATTTTAGAAATAACAGAGACACAATAACACTATATCCATCAGAGAAAATTGATGGCCATCTGTTCAGAGCGAAATCTCAGCAAGAAGAAGGACGAAGGTCGGTGGAATGCCGTTTGTCAGTTTCGTGGACATCGTCTATCGAGTCGCCTCAGTTCTGATTTCTGCTTCTTTCTGTGGTCAGAGAAAGATACCTAATCTGTGTCGTCTTCGTTGATATCAGTAAGATGAAGAATTCTATGAAGTCTTTCTGGAGACAGCTAAGTTCGCTCTGGCAATAAAGGCTACATTGTCGGAGGGAAGTCTTTTTGGTATTTACCAATAACAAGTATTGCACCATAAAAATTGCAAAAAATCACAAATAAATAAACAAGCTAAGGGGAAACGGATGGCCAAGTGGTTAGAGCACTGGCGACCGAGCTGAGAGTGGGCTGGTTCAATTCCCGATAAGCGCAGCAAACGTCCCCCAGTGCCTGACTCTATAGAGGGTTGGGGAAGGTAAGACAGCGAGGGAGAGGAGATGGACACCGCCCTCATGTAAAGCTGAGAAAAATGAGATCTCTAATACCTCACCCCCACCCACACCCCCAACGACCTGAAAAGGATAGGAGATGACCTTTACCTTTATACAAGATAAACAACTACTATGTACAATCTCGATGCCTTGATTGCTGATAAAGTTCTTGAAATTTTAAGGACCGCACGTGTGCCAACGAGAATACATAATTATGAAAAGGAAAAAGTTGTAGACAAAATTTCTAATTCCCAGGAATTAGATCTTGACTAACTTAATCCACATAGGAGAGGGACACATATAAAGTGTGAGTATGTCAACATGCAGATGAGCAGGTGGCGGACAAAAAGAAACCTTTATAGATGACAAAAACATCCGGCGCCTACTTTCGGCTTGTTCTGAGGAAGTGGTTGAAGAAGACGATCAGTATATTGTGTTGTCGTTAGTCATCCAGTGAATTCAAGTGGTCCGTACAATTTTCACCCAGTGTAGATGTACTGAAGCTAAGCTACCATTAGTCAGGGCCTCTCAGCTTTTCGTGAAAGTCATGGCGGGAAGAGTGAAGTCTTTCATCTTTACTATAGACAAATTAAGCTGGCAATCAATTTCCTATCATTTCCTAACCTGGATCCCTGGAAGACGATGTTTCTATCCACTTAGGCAGATCAAGGGAGGTTATGGCTTATCTAGTTAGAGTGCAATCGTGAAGAAATTTTTCTTGTAATCACCATCAGCTGACATTTATAATAAGCTTCTTTTTTCTATCATCATATTTGACAGTACATCATAGCACTTGGAACAAATTGCCATGTCTTGTTTCCGTATCAGTTAATCAGAAGACAGCAATGAAGGTCTCCTGTCAAGTAGTTTTAAACTTACTTTGCGACATGCATAATGTGAAACCCATCATATGCAAGATAAACATATCGGGAGGGGGGAGTTCTTGTTAAAGTACAGCGAACATGTCTGTCATCAAGTGCAAGAGGTTCTGATGAATCACTGAGCTGCAGGTGCCTCGCTCCTTATTGCCTGACTCGAATGTTAAGGCACAGGAGGATTGTGGGACAATAATAGGGTGGTTATTCGAGCGGTGTAAGGGTACACACTTTGGAACGAAGTTTCGTGTTAACTTTTCTTTACCTCCCAACTTTCTAAAAGAAGACGCAATAGTCAGCTCGTAGCAAACAGTCATGCTTACTTCCCCAATAAACCTGGAAATTTTGTTGTAGATTATTTTCGTAATTCACAACTTTCCATCTTACCTGCCCTTAGTTAAAATGGAGGTAATTAATATGGATTTCTGCTACTACAGATTATGGCTTCCTCTTGTAAATGGTCGCGATCCCAGTGAAAGGAGGAAATTGGTAGCATGATACTGTACGAGATATGTTTAAACTGTGCAGAGAATACCACTGAATAAAAGTTTCCCTATAATATGTGCCTTTTGAGAAGGTCCTGTTAGAAAGCTATTATGGAGACCAGCGTTTGGGACTGGTACTGTTTTCAGCAAAAGTCAGAGACTGACAAAAGATGAGGATAATGGATCGTTTAGGTATATTTCTAAAGTGAATTTTTTTAGACATGCACAGAAATAACAGTTAATGTCTTACATAGATAATGTTAAAAGCCAGAATCCAAATAAGTCATGAATAAATCTTGTGTTTTTTAATTTAATTTTTTTTTAACAATAGTTAAAGGAGTTCAACAGACCTACATTATCACACAAGTTGGAAAATGCTTCTATGCAGACAATTTCTGAACATTTAACAGTTTATGGATGATCTTCCTTATATCAGGCCACTCGAAGTAAAAATTGAATCAGCTGCAGGCTGTAGGTTGCTCGTGTTGCTTCAGCTTCATATTTCAATCGACTTTCAGTTTATTCTGCCAAATTTTAGACACATTTTGATGCCATCGTATTGCAATATTATTTCAGCAATTAAAAAGCGGAGTTGTACAATATTAGTATCATAAAACGTGCTGCATATCGGACTACAGAACCAGGGCTATGGTAGGGAACTAGTATATTTAGTGTAGGTGAGTAGTGTACTATATATAATCAAGATCACGGACATTCATTACTGGATAAGCGACTCAGGTTTATGTCCGGTGTAAGTCTAGACAGGTCTCGTGTTTCCGGTTCTTTGTTTGCATACTTTAAATAAATACTTAACGTAGATGTTTTATTTTCGTAACAGAACAATCTATAAAAATATTTCCAAAAAAATCAAAAACAATGTTTTTTAATTGTTAGTGGTAAAACAAGTCAATAGCATCTGTTGTGATGATGATTTTATTTTATAAAATTGTCGAAAAAGCTAAATGCGTTTTCTATAAACAAACAGAATGCATTTTACAGAAAATACTGTTTATTTTGCAATCAATTTTCTTTAACAAGGTTCTGATGACAGAAAGGCTGAATTACTCACTTCTAACATTTCTTCTACGTTAGGAAGATCTGCCATTTTGACAGAAAACTGAAGCAAAAGCCCTCGTTGTTAGGGTTTATTATAATTAGTCACTCATATGATAGAGCAAAGAGGCAACCAATGAGAGACACTTATCCAGTGAATGAAAGTCCGTGATCAAGATAGCTGTCAATAGTTGTGATTATAGTCCAATGACTAGTCCGCCTGCTACTATGGCACTCTCCATCCTTACTGTTTGTTCCCTGATTCCTCTTTGTATTTTCTATGTTCGTCTTTTATTACTTGCCGGCGTAGTTATTTCTCCTTCGTATTCTGTCCGTGTCTCCTACTTGCCAAGCACTGAGAGCATGCTCCTTCGTGAGAGTGATTATGCGCTATGTAAATCACATGTTTATTATTACTGTTAGTAACAAAGTCGCCAGACGTTTAGCTCATAAGTAGGTAAAGTTACAGTTATAACCGGTGCCTCAAAGTTGCCGAGTGAAAAATGTACTCTTGCCATCAAAACATCACCAGCACCACAATGATCACAGTCACGCACCACAAGCAAAGAAAATAAAGTGATTTTTTTTATTTGTCATCCATTCCCCTAAGGTAATGCCTTAGATCAACTGTTTAAAATCCATGGGCTTTTAAGGAATCGATATATATATATATATAATTATCAAAGCTAAAGCAGAAAAATCAGATCACATACATTTAAAAGTATTACAACCAATTTTTAGTGTTTTGAAAACGACTTGAAGGGGCTTAATCTATAAAACATGTGAAGGAAAACAAACGTGTCAAAGTGTGTGTCAGTGAAACTGCTTTCATAAAAATTCTTATCAATATTTGCACAATAACAATACAATATCAAAACAAATATAACAGTAACATTAACTCACCTGCTAATCATTTTGCTGCAGGTCGTGCATTGAGATTGATTATAATCCCATAAAAATAAAAAAATGAAAGAAAACATCGTTCTAAACTGCTGCGACTTGCCTTACTTTTTGCTAGTCCGGGGTAATTCGCCAGTATAGAACATTTTAAACAGTTTCTTGAATATTAGTGATAAACTAGTAGTTATTAGGATTATGTTTAATTGTTTTCCTCTGAGGACGTTGGTTTGGGATCAGATTTGTCACCAGCAGTCAGGACTTTTTGACGCCGCAAGTTCCATCGACGATCTATGTAGGCTTCGATGCTGTGGGGGAAAAATAAATAGATACACACGTTACAACACCTGCGTCGGTGACAAGAAACGCACGCACACGTCGGGGGTCACCCAAATACAAGTACCAAAAAGTAAGACAGTTAATGAAACATTCAACTGTACAGTTATCAGCTGTAAATCTGAGTTAAGATAAATTTTATATTTTAACCTTGAAACAGTTTATGTCTGATATATATATATATATATATTCACATTTTTTTTCAACGATGCGTTAACTGATAAAAGTGCATTTGTCATTTTATGACATTGGGGTCAAATTGTTTCCAAACAAATTTGTCATTTGACAATTTAGACTCCCAAGCCAACTGTGTTGCTTACTCACAAGAATATTAACGAAGCGATGAAGAAAATTAGGCTGAAGTAGATGAAGACAGCTGAATGAAACTTCTTTATTGTACTCTGATACACACTTGTACCCGAAACCATCCCTACAAGGATCATGATCTGCTCTACCAATGTCGTGACCGCAAACAGAGACCCTGCAACCAGCAAAGTGTAAATTATCAAAGTGTTGCACCGATTGTCAGTTTACCTTTGACAAAAAAAATATAGTACAAAAGAATTTTACTAACAAGAGACGAAGAACAAACCTTCATTTTTCTTTTTAGCAAGACGCAATTATAAGACACTATTTAATAGCAAAAATGGAACTATTAAATTCAAGTTTCATAGTTTTTAAGCACTCAGCTTTGTCCTCACATAAACATGCGGTAGTAAATATCTGAAAGAAGAAATCTAGGCTCCGGCACAATTTCACTCTACTCACCGAGCGCTTCAGGACCTGCCAGTCGAGATGTTATTGTCCTGGTCAGAGCGACGGCCAGCATTCCAGGGGCAAGAAATACCGTAGCTAATAGTGACGACAACAAAAAGGTTAGTCATAAGCTTTAGTAAGATTTTTTTTATCGAATATCAAATTATAAATCAATTCGTACAAACACACACAAAACATATCGAAAAAACAAACAAACACAAAATCAGATACTTCAATATAAAAAGGGAGATACTAAGACCCTTGTTTTAAAGTGTTAAATTTATTCTAATCTTCTAAAATACTACAACTTCTTTTATTAACATAAATCTAAGACACCAAAGTTGTTTTTCACACGCAAAAGAGCAACAGTGACAGATAACTAAATGATGGGACAAGTTAATTATTATCTTCAGACATTCTACACTTAAACCAGTTTGCACATCACTCAGAAACATTCTGCGTGACAAAGGCACAAAATGAAGAAAAAGCGTTCTAAATCCGAAAAGAATGATAAAAATAATCATACCAAAGTAAAATATCCACCCGTTATTCCCAGCTGCTGCGTAGATCGCAGAACCCAGGGCTTCAATCAGTGCCCCAATGCCCGCCATGGTCGGGTCCGACAATTTCAAGCGTTTGAGCAGCATGAGCAAAGGGACAGCCAAAATTGAGATGAAATATAACTCACTGTTGAACCAGCCAATCTCCAGCGAGCCCCAGCAATATGGCGGACTCATCTGGTAAATTGTTACAGTGCGCGCCAATCCCCCGTCACCAAAGATGATCACCATGAAAGCCAGGTTACACAGGATGAAAGCCAACAGCTTCTGCGGCTGTCGTACTGCTCTGAAAACTATCCGAAGCGGCTCGAAAATGCTCTTCCCTGTTTTCTCGCTCTTGACTTGCTTCTCCGAGTCGGCAAAAAAGAAAAAGGTAAAGACGATGTCAACAATAAGGACTCCAGTGGCGGCGACAGCTAGGTAGAAGTAGCCTCCATATTTGATGACGTAGCCGTTGACCAACTGCAAGAAACCGAAAGCCATGAGCGAAAAGCATTCAATGAACAGTAGACGTACAGATCTGTTTTCGTCTGGCACGTGTGTTTCATTTGATTTGTCGACGCCATTCCTGGAGTGCTTCTTTATATTCTTTCTCTCATCAGCTCCTTGATGCTTGTAATCCGGGGCTGTCGTGTCGACGTTTTGACCACAGTTGGGTGAATTAGATATGGAGTGAATTTGAGAAGCTGGGATATTTATTTGGTCAGGGTTTTCGCGACCTCCTCCTTGTCTTCCTGCCGTGTCCTCCGCACTTTCGTCTTCGTTGTGCTGATCGGAAGAGTGAGAGTAGGATGCGATCACCGTGCCGAACGTTCCGCCTGCCAGACCTTCGATTGTCTCCCCTATTACAAGAGCGTATAGGGGAAGCTTGAAGTGGACGACGAGGCAGAGAATAACACCACGGACAGCAGAGGCGACGAGATTCAGCAGAAAAATGAAGCGACGTCCCACCTGGAAAAAAAAGCAATGGAAATGTGTACAGTGTAGACTCGTTATATCACCACCCATTTATGGTGGCAACCACTTCTCTCGCAACCGATTTCCACCATTTTTACTGCTTCTGATTTTCTTGCTTCTGACAGGCCCGTAAACCCGCCTTTTCCGCTCGCCACGTTTGAAATGTGCCACCACCTGTACCACTCTGCCTGTGACGTCGCCAGTCGTTGTAGTTGGTCACTGCTTTTATGTGATTGATACTGAATGGAATGATAGAACGACGGTGCATCGGTGCATGGCTGATACTTTCTGGTTGACATAAAAACTCAAAAATGAAATAACTCAAATTGTAAAGTAGAAATGCACGTTGAAATTCTTTTTTTATGTCTTTCTGTCTCTCTCTCTCTCTCTCACACACACACACATGGGCGCGTACATACGCACGCACGTTTTCTTTTGGTCTTTGTACATCTTTTTGCAAATCTCTTGCAAAACATGCAAATCGGTTTTTTCCCCAAAATACCAGTGAATTAGAAGATGATACGCTAGTAAAAGGAAACAAATTTGAAATATGAGTATATAATAGCAACAGTTTTTTTTAAAGACACATAAATGCGCCTCCCAAGTGTTTAACAAGGGCATCACTCAGACTGCCAGTCGTTAGTCTGTGGATGACATTCCTGCGGTTAAGAAATGTGGCCCTGCTATGGTGCACGCGTGCATGCTGGTGAACGTTTGAATCTAGAAGCAACGCTACAATATTTCAGTTTCATATTGTCTCCTAAACCGACACAACGCGACCGCACGTGAGAGGAATGAAGGCCAAGGAAACCGAGGTTTTAACCACACAATTGACTTTCTCGCGCAGCACGGGTTTCCCTGGGGCGGTAATTTGCGACCTTGCTTTTCAATTTCTTTGCCTTTATGACCAAGCATTACGCTTTTATTAAAATTATCATTTTGAAAATTCTACCGTTCTATTGTAAACAGGGTTTATTACAGAATTAGTCAATGTATTACTCACGTAAAGCACTGCACATACATTTTCATCGCCACGAAAAAATAAAAAGTCAAGACTCTTTTTAAAAAAAGTCAAACAGATCTAAAATCCCTTTATTTTGAATGTCTGTGTCCACATCTTTTTTTTCTCTCATTCTTTTTGATCAGCCCTCGTTAATTGCAATGTGACTCTATCATGTATTCGACACAATACACTTTACTCGTATTATTGTAAGTTTACAAAAATTATCGTCAACCTTTGCATGTTTTCAGTTAGTCCTTCCTTTGACTTCAATAAATATTTGAAACGCAAAATATCCCATAAAAAATTGCCAGACACCAACCTGATCAGAGCGAGATCCCAGTAGAAGAATGGTCAAAATCATGGGAATGAGATTCGCCAAGGTCATGTACATTGTCCATTGAGAAGCATCAGCGCTGATTTCTGCTTGTATCTGATGTGGACAGAGGCAAGTTACACAAAGATGAAGATATGTTACTTTATCGTGGTTATCATAAGAATTATAAGTTGCAGAAGTCTGCGGTATTTTCCGAGACGGCATTGAAGAATATAAATTTTTATGCAAACGGGGAAACATTATCCTATCATTATTACCCTACAACATGTATCAATGCCGTCAAATTTCTCAGAGAATAAACTTAACAAACAGAGAGAAAATCCCATTTTTTGCTGCTTATGTTCTTCTTTAAGAAAATTATGTTGACGACGACCTAACGTCAATACGGATGATAAAAATGGAGAAGCGATAACAATAAAAAAAAATCAAAGGAAGTAACTGTATGAGGGGAGGGGAGAAAAAATAAAATTGCTGATGGCAAGAACAAATAGAAGACGGCGATAATAAATGTTTACAGACGATGAATTTATGTGTAATCATAATAAACACCCAGATGACTAGAAAAGAGAGCGATAGACGCTAATAAACATTTGTAGATGACAAAAGCATGCGGCACCTAACCTCCAGTTGCTTGTAGAAGGCTCGGCTTGAGATGTTTGAGAAAGTCGACCCGCAAGTGGGGCTGCGGGTACCGTTCATCAGTAGCAGCAAATCACCCATGTAACTTTCAGTCACTCTGGTGTAGATGTACTGAGTCTGAGCCATCATCAATCCAGCCGCACAGCTTTTAAGAAAGACCGTGACCAGGTAGGTGCGATCTTTTAATTTCTTAATCAAAGACGACCGCCGCTGTCTATTTCCTGAAGCCATTTTCTACCTCGGGTGCTTGTGAACGATGTCTCGATCACTTTTGAAAGCTACACGAGACTCAGGTCTTAATTGTGATGACAGTAATGGAGGAGAATACAATTAAATGTCTGTTACCCTGACGGCAGCAGGCAGGACTAGAGGAGAGGTGCTACTTAGTAGTCTTGGTCAGCATCGACAGTTAACCTTCCCGCACCTCGTGTGTGTATGATGTTCTACCTGATTCTGCCAATAGTTTTATCAATCGAAAACAGCAACGACCAGGAAATTGAAGATATCTCACCAAGTTTTTTTTAATTGGAAATAAGCGCTGCGTCACATAGTATTGTGATAAAACAGGGTAGAAGTACCATGAAGATCCTTACCGTAAAGTACAAGAGGCACTTCTGAAGCACTATACTACAGATGCGTTGGCCCTTATATATATATATATATATATTGATCTTAACAGATTATTCAAATCATTAAGTCCAAAAATCATGTCTTCTTAGTCCCATCTCACTCTGCCAATAATTTAATTTCAGTTAATTAAAGAGAGTCATGAGCATATAATTGAAAGCATCTTTTCAAGACGTGAGAATAATCGCTACTCACAGTTTGTGTGAGCTTTACATACTCACTCAACACAATCTAGTGGACTAAGCCGTGACTAGCTCTACCATAAAGTGCAAGAGGCTCTTCTCAAACACTACGCCGAGGGTGCCGCGGTCCTGATATATATTGACCTTAGCTCTAATCTTGACCTTATTGACCTTATTCGAAAACATTTAGTCGAAAACTCGTAGCTAATCCTGACATAGGAGGAGGAAATCATAAGCTGTAAAGAGTAAATATCGGTCTATATGACAGATCACTATCTGGTCACGATGTTCCTGAGAAGATAAGAAGCCGAACTGATAGTGAGCGAGGATAGTCGGGCAGCTTTGTTAGTCAACCAGACTTAAGTCCACCGGCAACCCTTGAAGTCAACTTTAGGAACGAATAAATTTGTACTTTTGAGGACATAATCCCGAGCTTTGATACGTTTTTATACCAGTTTGACATAGCTATTAACTGAGATGTATAAATTGATTTCAAAGTGGTGGTGTGATATGAGTAATGCACGTGATACGTTTATTTATATAGCTGTCACGGATCGACCCGTGATAGTAAGGGAGAAACTAGAGGTAGTTCCCTGCTAGGTTGTAAGACAGGGCTAGTTTCTCCTTTACTCGAAAATATGAATGTTAGAATGAGAGTTAGCCCCCTTTAGGTATTAAGGAGCAATACTAGTTACCCTTGAATGAGATTAGATGAATGTGAGTATGGTTCATAGTGCGACTGAGTAAAGTAGTCACCGATTTCCTGTAAGGCAACTGAGTTGATTGGATTTTTAGTCCCCGACCTAACGTCCTAGTGTAAGGACGTAGGAGATTGTACTGTGTGAAAGCGAGAGGGGAGCAGAACTAATTCCTTGCATAGCCAAGGTATGGGATGTTTTGTTTTGTTGATTAATCTTTGTGATAGCTTTTTTCTTTAATGCTTGGCCTGGAGAGAATGATGTGCGTTTATGAGATTTGATGGTTTTAAGAAATAAGTATGATTGCTATGAAGGTAGAATATAATGTGACAATGCAGTGGTGTGTGTACTCATGAAAACATAAGTATTTTCAGGAATTAGGTAGGGGGTCGAGAAGGCTGGATGAAGATTGTCGTCAGTGAGCCGAGTGCCCTGCGACCAGGTGTATATAATATCGTCAGTGAGCTGTGTGCCCTACGATCTAGAATTCATTGTCGTCAGGAGCTGAGTGCCCTACGACCTGGAATGATCACCTTCAAATTTGCTGTGTGCCTGACTCCAGGGAGTACGACCCTCCGTTGAAGGATTCTGCGCGCCAACCGGGGCAAGGGAGATAATTCTATATATATATATATGTGCTAGAGACGGAATGAATGCGAAGAGGACTGGAAACTGTATGTAAGTTGATCTCTTCATAGTTGACCAAAGACTATCGTGGCGGGACGATTGGTTTAAACGTCTTTTTCGGTCGGATACCTATTGACTTGGAACTTTAGAGAATCGGTTCAGTAGTTGTAAGAGTTGGTTTTGATTGTAATGATAGCTAGATGGTGAGATGTATCGTGATTCATGTTCTCTTATTGATATATTGATTTATGTTAAGGGATTTATTGAAGGATTACTGATGTATCTTGATCCCTATACAAATTAGTTAGAAACCCCACCTTAAGTACACAGCTCGAGAAACCCATGTGCAGGTCTTAGTGTTTTGTGTTGATTGAGAGAACACGTGAAGCGCGCCGTGTAGTCCATGTGTGTGGTGTAACCTGTCTACACGTTCAGTGGTCCTTCACAATAGCAGAGATTGAATCTGAAGATTTGAAAGTAATATCAGTATACCTGACAGCAGTAGACCTTTTAAAAGTCTACTGTGCGAATGTTTTCTTCTAATGAGAGGATAAAGTTCAGTAAAATAAACGACTTTCCTCCATAATTGGTTGAAAACCTCGTCATGCACGGAGGTTGAACTCGTGACGTGACGGGACGTGACGTTCTCCAATTGGCTGAAGCCTTTACAACATAAATGCATTATGCACGTACTTGTTCTTCGCCTCTTCATGTGCATAGTGATGTTTGTACAGGGGTGTCTCAAGAGTAGAAGTGTGTTATTGACCAAGATTTGGGGAAGTAGTATATGACACCTCACGTTATCGAGTCATTAGAAATACAAAGCATCTCATTAGACTTTTAAGGCAATAACCAAGTCGGTTAGGCATTAAAAAGGCTACTGTATTGCTCCTCTGAGATTCTAGAATTGTTTGTTTGGCTTCAAGAGTATTTTTTAATATTTGTTTTAAATAAATGAAATTATGAAATAGGCGGGAAGTAAAACTTCACTTACAGAAAAATAGTCTTGCATACGGAAATAAAAGCCTACAAAAGCTTTACATTTTTCATCGGTTTTTCGTTGGCAAATTCGGCCTCAGACTGTAGCCGCACTGCTTTTTCCTATGGAAGCGATTTCGATGAGCAGCAAAGTCTCAAAGCTGTCAGTGAAACCCATCCTCCCCCCACCCCTTTTGGAAACACCGCCTGCAGAGAAAAAATTCTTTGCAACGAGACCTTGAAGCTTGCAGGCAACGCGCCTACTGCAGTATCTCTTGATACTATGAACTTCTCGGTGATCATATCACTTACCCTGGGCGAAAAAAGATCGATCTCTTAAGATTGCTTTAGTGCAGGACTCACATTTTTGGAGAGAAGATGCTATTGATGTGGAAGAAAACGTTTCAACGACACGTGTAAGAGTGAGCTGGCGATGCTTAAAACAAACAGCAGCCATCGCTAATTAGCGAACCGACAGCTGCAGACAGAAAATGCAAGAAGATATTTTTACGCACGAAGTCACAGCATGAAGGCACGATCCTGGCCCGGATGTGAGGCAAAACTACTTGCGGTGTTAACCACAGAGTCAAGCTGGGTCTTAACAGACCGGATCGCTCTATGCCGAAAATAACACCTATAAGAACAACATTCTAAGCAGGAGTTCATGTCAACAGACCTTCAAGACTGATGCTTTCCTACCATGAAGATGGATGTCAAAAAGGCATTTGTTCTTCAATCATGACTCCTGAATGAACACGATTACATGGGAACTATAAGATTATAACTGTAAGATTTTTTCTTCTTTCCATAAGTGGGACTATTTTTGTCATTTCCGATCACTTTTATTAATTTTTTAGGTAGTAATATATGATGTTTTCATGTTTTGTTATTTCAAAGAACAGTTGCATTACATTAGATAATATAAACGCCTTATTCCCTCCCGTGGCTAATTACAGCGTGAGGTATTTTTTCACTGAACATGTCGTTCGGTGGTAGAAACCATATCTCTTGAGAAGGTCTCTGGAATAAAAATCCAAAGGAGGATAATAAGAACATGTCCTTAAGCGTCAAAGAACTGTTTCAGATTTTGAGTGGAAGTTAGAATCATAAGATCAGGTGTTGAAATGGTGTTTCAATTCTTCCCTCGTGGGTACATGCAGTGGTACTATTACTATTCTTAAAACCCGAGAAAATAAAGTAGGTTTTATAATTATTGCTTTCGGCTGCAAAGAAAGATAATCGTGTTCGTTGTCGCGAACAAGAGCGTGAGACTTCTTCAGCCTTTAGAGTGGATCGAAGTCGCTGCATCCGTTCCAGGGCATGCACAGAGATGTTCAAAAACG